>OZ018381.1:17897500-19147500 GCA_963969555.1 Polydrusus pterygomalis | reverse complement strand
ACAAGAAGACTAAAGGTAACGTTACAAAAACATAATTTTTTATAAAAACAAATAAATAAAAATGGCAGATGGAAACTACAAAACAGTTTAAAAAATTCTAATTAAAAACCAGTAAAGTTACAATCAAAATACTCCTGAACACTATAAAAACCCTCACTGAGAAGAAAGTTTTTAACCGTACGACCGAAAACCAGGGGGGTCATTTCCTGAACATGTTGGGGGCGTTCGAGTTCACGCCCGGCAGAGCGTGCAGGGCGGGTTTCGAGTATCGTGACGTCAGAAGCGTGCATTTTGGAGAACTAGAGGAAATGGTCTAATCGAACGCGAGTTGAACTATTTTTATTATAATATATAACTTAACTTTCTTTGAAAATAACTTCACAGAATACGTGAATAACTTTTTCTGGCGCCCCGGCGGTTTTTCTTGGTTATTTATTTGTCACTAATTTGTTCAGTTGACTTCTGTGATGGATATTTTGAGAATACAGGTTCTTCCATTTGCTGGCGATTTCTTGTTTGACGAAGATGAAGATGTTGTAAAGCAAACATTAATAAAATAATTTAATTTTGCGAAAGAAACTGTCCCAAATTTTACAGATCTCATTAATTTTAAGAGAAATTTTAAAGCAACTAATCTTAGGAAATTAAAATTCACAGAGCTCGAATTTGCAAGTTAGGTTACAGTAATAATGACAGTATAGCCGTTAATTTGAATTAAATGTTTGTTGCCCGATGTTCTTCACCTCTCTTGACCGGGAAATGCGGGCGCGCTCCGAGCAGATGCCCCGTATTATCTCGAACGAAGAATTTCATGCTCGGGGCTTCAAAACATACACGCTAGGATCACTTCCCAGACAGCACACAATGTCTTAAAGACGTCGATTTTAGGTCTTAATTATGTCTGAACGCCTGCAGACCTACAAAAGACATCTTAAAGACGCTTTTTTCAAGACATACATAAGATGTTGTAAGATGACGTCCATAAGATGTCGCTAAATATCGTAAATATGACGTTCGTGTTTTTTTTAGGTTGTATAGCACAGAAAGAGATTTGTCTCTCTTCTGTCTTTGTAGTATCCCTGTCTTTCTCTAGCTTATATATTTTTTAAGTGGACACTTTGGATTGCCGCCATCTCGGATCGTCAGCCCGAACAAACCCGACCGTCGCCGTTCTCAGAACTTTTATTATTTTTTTGTATACTTGTCTAATCGAATTTAAATGATTGTTACCAATTCGGACGTTTTCTTGAATCGTTTTTTTTTTTGTAAACGACAAACAATAGAGTTAAATTTTAGAATCGGTAAATTTGGCAACATCGCGAACAACTTAGGATTGGCAACAAAGCGCTCCCCTTTGCCATTTGAAATTGACGCAAGGTCAACACTGTCAACTGTCGATGGGCTTGATTTTTGATAGTTTTGCTGATGATGACTTGCAGTTTTTTACTTTCTACTTAGTGAACCGTTAAAAGAAAATAGTGCTGGGAAGTTTAGTTCACTTTGCCGATTTCCATCTTTCGATCTCGTTCAATAAAGTGAATAGTTCAAAAGACTAGTTCGTTTAGTTCGGTAGGTAGGTCAGTCAGGTGACAAAACCTATAATCTCGGTCGTCTCGCTCTCGCTTGCGTAGTACATTCCGTTTAGACTTTAGTTCGCCTTGTTTCAATCTTTTAGTAAAAACTGATTGAATCTTTTAGTTCAGTGGTCAGATTCGATCTTTTGAACTAGTTCGTTCGCGAACTACACAACTCTAAAAGAAAACGAATAGTAGATTAAAAAACGTTTTTTATGGTACATATTTTTCTGTGGTGTGGTGTTTGTTTTTAGTTTTCGAATAATTAAAATTGGTCTATAACATAGACAATTTACCTTTAGATAAACAAACAATAATCACGAATGTGGCAGTTTTATGGCCTCGCGCATGTAAACAAAACTGGGAACTATTAGACATGCGCGCACTGCAACATTATCGTTTGACGAATGGGAAAATAGACAGGTCCGGGCTTTAAAATTTAAATTCTTGCTCATATGCCACCATAGAGGGTTTATATTACCCCTATTTGGGCATAATACAATTATACAACGGCTGCAACTAGTACTAGTCATTGTTTATATTACAATCCGAGTCACTAAAAGCACAAACACAATTCACTAACTAAACTACACAAAAACCAGAAATCCATAAATATTAAACACCAGTCCCACAATCCACGGTAGCCGATCCGATAGCTGAAAACTTTAGAAAACTACAAGGAATCCCCAGAGAAGAGAAACTTTAAAACACAACAACAAAAATGGCGGCCGAGCCGGTTCTGGAGAGTATTTTTGAGCGCGTCGATTGTTGTCGATAAAGTAGGACGGCCGATAACACGAGGTTTGTGCGCATGCACGAAGGTTCCCAGAATGAAGACAGCTGACCGACGAGTCATGCGCTCGGACGTATTTTTTCACCCATAAAACGTAACTTTTGTTTGCGCAGGAGATAAGCTGTAGGTATCTAAAGGTAAATTGTCTATGGTCTATAATCAGTGGATGCAGTGTCAATAAATCTGCTGACAAAACATGGCTTCAAAACAGTAGAAAAGATGCCGAGGATGCCATCGCGACGTGGCTAAGAAGGGCCACAGATAGGCGAAATTCATTATTAAAAAAGTTTTAATTATGTAAGGCGTTAATAAAACCAATTATTAAGCAATATGATGTTTCATGTTTAACAAACAAAACAAAATGTTTTAGGGCTCTGCGGTTTGGCCTATAAAATGTATCTAAGGTGTCCATAAGACATGTATAAGGTATTCATAAGACATCTATAAGGTATCCATGAGACATCTATAAGGTGTCCCAACAAACATGGATTAAGGGATTTTAAATGGGCCATTGATGGTATTGATGGTTTCTTGCTGTTGCAAATAAGCCAACTATGGTCCATTTATTTTTTTTAATTGGCTGACCGTTATATTTTTGCCATTTAAAGAACATTAACAATTGAACGTTGGCAAAATTGTGATTTATTGCCGGCAAAGGAATTTAAATGGTTTAACGTTGGTAAAAAGTGAAGCCATCATGTCCCAGTCCGCAGGAGCACGTCAAAATGACGTCATATTCTGGTGACTTATGACCATATATGACGTGACTATATGACGACAATATGACGTGAAAATGACCTCCTAATGTCACAGACCGATGACGTCAATATCAGACGTCATTTTTACGTCTTGAAATGACGTGTCTTTCGCGCCATTTCTTGACGTGACTTTAGCGTCATTATATGACGTGAAATTCACGTCTTAAAATATTTTGTATTTACCAGTAATCCAATTTAAACTAAAACTACTTAATACATTGTGTAAGCATTTATTATGGGTAAGTAGGTACATACTCCTAAACCATGTCACCACCACCACTGTAATAATTATCACGTTCGACAGGAGCAACAGGCGTCTTCTGCATTCGCTGCTTCGCGTGTTTTTGCCAAATTTTTATTCCATGTTCAATATCACTTTGAGTAGCAGCAGGGGTTTAATCTGTATCGCACCTATAACAAAAATTAACAATAAATTTCACAAAAGTTAAAAAAGTATAATATCTTTATTTATTTATATAAAATTATAGTTATGGAAAGGTTTTTTGTATATTCTCTTATATGAAATAACTTAATTCAAACACTTTTTACGGCAAAATATGTCGTTATTTCTAAAGTTAAAGTCAAGGAATTTTTGCATAAACCCGGCATAAAATTGTCCTAAATAAGTGCGTTTACCTTTATATTGGCAAATAAAATGAATATAAAATTTTAAGTAATTTATAAATCCAGCATGGCGATAGGACAAAAGATACATTTTACAAGAAAGTTAGGCACAAAATAGACTAAAAATTAGAGATTTCGTCTTTAAAACTTCGCTAACCTAAGTAAAATAATCCTAGAAATCAATAAATCCTGTCATGTAGCAGCAATAACCTGCAAATAGTAGGTACTATTTATAGAGACCTTGCTATTTAACAACGAACACCAACAACAGAGTACTTACCTTTGCTTTGGTTTCGTTGGTTGAAGTATGTAAACAACAAACACCAACACTAATAAACGTACAAACACAACACTATTAAATAAATAATAAATACCTACTTGAAATGCCACAGTGAAAATATGGCGGAAGCTAACCGCCCGTGCTCGAGCAGGGAGCCGACGTTCGTCTGCAAGGTTGCCAACAGGTTAATACAAAATTATTGGCAAAACTTTTCTGTATTCCTGGCAAACATAAAATGGCATTTTCAGTTTTCACTATATACATTAATAATATAGTCAGCATAGTGTAAAGTTATAATTGTTTTTGCTTTTACCTACCGACTGAATATTTATCAATAAAAGTAAAACTATTAAACATGACGTCATGGCGTGGATAGGCGTTTAGGGAGTTCCTAATAAACTGGCAACTCTGTTCACTCTCGTTGCATATGGCAGGAGGGACTGCGCGCGCAGCCAATGCACGATTATGAAGCGATTATTCTATTTTTTGCGGCACCCACAAAAAAAAAGGTTTGTTCGGGTTTGTCATGTAAGTTATTATAGTTGTTTGGGTAGAAATAATGAAAAATATATTATACCAGATATCACCAAGTAAAGTCGACAATATGACGTGAATTAAATGACGTCAGAAATTCGACAATTAACTAACGTCAAAATGTCGTCGATTTTTGGTCGACTGACGTCTATTGACTAGTAGTCACCAGATATTGACGTCATCTTGACGTGCTTCTGCGGACTGGGGTATGACGTGTATTGTCGTTTCCCGGCTCCCGCTTTGGTTGGTTCGGACAGTTTGGTATTTAAGGTTAGGTATTTGCGACGAACAACGGCGACGAACATGTATGGTGACGATGTGCTGTTTATTTTAAATATATTTGTAATCGATCTAAACGGTAAGTTTTTATAGTGATAACAGTGATTGGGGAAGATATTAGTGAAAGCTTAGACAAAAAACAGCATGCTATATGTGTTTTTCTTTTAATTTACAGGTTTGGGTCGGTGAGATCATTCAGAGTTTTTAAAGCATGTCTCAACTCAAGAAACAAAAAAGTGAGTATTTCTATACTTTTTTCTTAATAATAGATATAATAATAATGCCATTACCAGAAACTAGAGGTATTTATAAAAAGTATGGTGCTAGACATTCTAGGAGATTTCTTAAACAAAATGTTAAGCGAATTTTTCACTCGGTTAGAACACAGTTATCGCACCTCAATACTATATAAGTAATTTTATCTAAACCAAGCCCTACGTATTTCATTGCAGGCCTTCTTGGATGAAAATATTTTTTGCTCTCTCAGTATAAGTCTTTACTAGAACCTGTGTGTTCGGGTTTATTTATTTTTATCTATATTACACTACGTTTTACGTAAGTTTTTGGGGAGTAAATATTTCTTATAGATTTTAGAAAAGAGGTTCTGCGTCTTTAATTTTGTACAATGAATTGCAGATACACGGTAAGAAACAACCTTTTGGCCCACAATACTACGCAGCAAGAAATATATACTGTTATAAAGCAGTGGCTGAGGGGAGCTATAGACCGAGGAGGTGGTCGACAGCGAAGGCAGAAGGTAAAATTTCACTTTTTCTGTTACATATAAGAGGTGAGATTACAGAAGACCCTGCAGGTCAACTTGCAGATGCAAGTTATTTAGAATATTGCCTCTTTTTAAATTACTGTGGCAATAAATAGTCTAATTTGCATTTGCAAGTTGACCTACTTGACTGTAGTCAGTAGGAAGTTCGCAAGCGTTTATATATTTTAAACTACTGAAGGTAATAATAATTAGAAACTAATAGCAAAACTTCTCTAAATACTTCTATGAACCCTTTATATTTTTACAGTTAACTGATTAAATTACCTACACTTTGGGTTTAATTTAGCACCAAAAGTTAACTTATATTTTTGAACGCGATTTAAGAAATTTTAAATTTATTAAAAAGACAGATATTGCACAAAACGATTGACAAAAAAAATTGACCGCAACAAGCACCCCTTCAGGGGATATATTATGTACCTACATGTAAAGTTTATTATTATTTTTGTTAAGCTTATTAACCAAGGCATAGTAAAAATGACGTTGTACAATAATTTATCCCAATATTTATTAAAAGGGAAATATGAATTGCTATTCAACTCTTAAAAGAGGCTATGACCTATGAGGTCTGGCCAAGTAAACGCCACCTAACTCATAGTAGGTAGTCTAAACTCCTTTTGAGCGGCTGCATTATGGTAATTTTATTTAATTTAATATATTGTAGTCACATATCATGTGTTTTTAATTAATACAACTAAATAAACTTACCTAATCAACATTATATTATTGCATCTAGGTGTTACCACTTAGACTGTGTGTTTTTCGAGCTATTTTGATCAAGCCTTGTATATTGCTTTTTTTTGCAGGAAAATGAGTAATGAATCAGGCGACGATATTCACGATTATTACCTTATGTTAATGTATAAAACTGTTTTTATAAATATAGAGGCTTGCTAATGTATAATATTGTTATTTAATTTTTTTTTGTTTAAAAGCCTCATCCTCTGGTTTACATTAAGAATTAAAACGTATTCGCCATTTCTTTTTTTGATAAATATTTCGTTACTTTTTCGTTTTATCCAAAAATTGGCTATATACATACCTATGTTCACAGCATAATTACCTGCAGTTTAAAGTTAAGAGTTTAATTTATAAACAAATAAAAGCACAAAAAGAAATATCGATAAATTTCACGAAACTTCGTTTTTTACTTGAATTCATTTATAAAAATGGCTACATATTAAAACTGTAGGTAATTGCTACCCTACTTTTTGGATAAGGGAAAAAGAATACGAAATATTGATCAAAAAATAAACTGGCGAATGCGCCACTAGCCTTAACTTTTAAAGGCTAAATACTGGAGCGCCATAATCAGATCTTAAGTGGCCTTACCAAGTAACTGTAACGTATCTTCATTGGTAAATGGAAAACTAACCAGTGATGGCCCTACAGTATTAAGCCGCAAGTGTACCATTAATGGTTCTTTGGTGGACCACAAAAACACCTTAATCACGATCCTACTGATGGCCCATAAGGAAGCCAGCGGACATAATGTAGGTGGTCCATAAATGGTTGGTATTTAAATGCCCAACAGTTCAATGGTGGCAACTGTTTGCGTTTCCGTTAAGGGGCCATTTATTCATGTTTGTTGGGGTCTATAAGATATCTGTAAGCCGTCCATAAGATGTGGTATAGACGTTGGGTTTTGTAACATACGACCTTTTTAAGATATCCATAAGATGTCTTGATGGCGTTAAGAAACGTCCATAAGACGTCATGAATGTCTATTGTTGACATCTTTTGGATATCTTTAAGATGTCTTTGTGCTGTCTGGGTTTGGGCGCGCTCGGAGCATTCTGTGCTTCTACTCGAACACCCCCGGTTGCAGTGTTGCCAATCGGCGGACTTTAGTCCGATTTTCGGACTTTTTTTTAAGGCTATGGACTTTTGTCGGACTTTGAAACTATTTCGGACTTTTCGGACTTTTTGATACCTGACGAAAATATGCTAAATGCACAAATTTGAAAATAAAATCGGCATGAAACTTATTGTTTATTTACGAAGTGTTGGGTTGTCTTATTACTTATTACATTAACTTTTTTATTATCGTTTTTTTTTTGTTATTAAAAAGTAAATGTTTATAGAGTTATCAGTCTTTTTCATTATATAATATACATCCAACAGTAAATAATAAATATCACTTATGGCGAATGCGCCAGACGAAGCATTTTCATTTCGACGCGGACTAAATCGGACTTTTTCGTGCCACTGGACGGACCTTTTCACCTAATGTCATTGGCAACACTGCCCGGTTGTGTTGAAGAGACGAACTCCAAGGAACCCAGGGCTATCCTGACATCTACGAAGCCGACTGTATGCGGGCACTAAATGTCCTCGGTTGCGCGTCTGATAGGAATGGACATCCTTGTGCAGTCGGTCAAATTTAGGCAAGTTCCCTCTAACAAACAATCCAGTCCAGAATGAATTGTGACGGTAAGGTCAGAATCTAAGGATATATAAACGCATGCCTACAATCCTCTCGGTATGATAAATTTGAAATTATCCTTACCGCACGCCTTTGGACACGAAAGACATCCATAGCACCGGCACAGTGGCCCCAAAACAAAATTGCATAAGATATTCTATGTGGGAATGGAAAAGAGCAAAGTAGGCCTGCTTTAAGACGGGTTGAGACACACTGTTCGATAGTCTACGAAGCAAAAAGGAATTGGAGCTCAGTTTAGAAACTAGGGAGGACGCATGATGATTTCATAATAATCTGGAATCCAAATTTACACCTATAAGGACTTGACAACATCATTCTCACTAGGAAGCCATCTCATCGAGAATACCATTTTTTGTGGTTTGCTAATGTTTAAAGCCTGTTAGCCATAAACCAGCTTTCAGCTCTACTTAGTGCAACGTGCGATGCCTCAACAGAATCATCGTAATCCTGGCCTGTGCAGGAAATGTTAGTGTCATCCGCAAAGATGGTATAGTGGCTGGTGCGATCAGCTTGAGGTAGATCATTAATTAACAGGGTGTTTCAGAATAAGATGCTGATCCTTAACGGTGTGAATCCTTAGGTGATTTTAAGAAGAAAAGTTCATATTAATATATATCCTTAACTTATCAACTTTCGAACTACAGGGCGTTAAAGTTTTAAGAAAAAAATCGTTTTTCTATCATAACTTTAAAAACTTTCTAGCTATTTTTAGGAATTTTTCACACATGCCCTCTAAGTATCAATAGCCATTTTTTGGTGTCGAAAAATTTTAAAATTTTTTAACCAGTGGCGCCCTGAAAGGGTTTGGACTAGACATTTTGGAAAAATATTATGTACGCCACTGCTTTTTCTCAAGATAAAAATTATTTTCAAAATACTCATTCATTTTAGGCCAAATTTAATATCTTGCCTTTTTATCGTTCGACAAGCAGTTTCCGACAAAAAAAAAACATTAAATGCGCATTCGCTATGTGCCTATGGTTTGTTTTGACACTATCAGGAATACTCCAGGAATTTTTCAAAGGGTACGAGACTCAATGAAGAGAAGAGCTGAAGCATGCATTCTTGCAAGTAGTGGCCACTTTCAATAGCTAATCTAAATTATTTTCGTTTTTGTTCACACGTTATTTAAAGTTAGCTGTTTTAATTTATTGTTAAAAAATAAACCATATAGGCACATAGCGAATGCGCATTTAATGCTTTTTATTTTTTTTTTGTCGGAAACTGTTTATCGGACGATAAAAAGGCAAGATATTAAATTTGGCCTAAAATGAATGAGTATTTTAAAAATAATTTTTATCTTGAGAAAAAGCAGTGGCGTACATAATATTTTTCCAAAATGTCTAGTCCAAACCCTTTCAGGACGCCATTGGTTAAAAAATTTTAAAATTTTTCTACACCAAAAAATGGCTATTGATGCTTAGAGGGCATGTGTGAAAAATTCCTAAAAATAGCTAGAAAGTTTTTAAAGTTAGGATAGAAAAACGATTTTTTTCTTAAAACTTTAACGCCCCGTAGTTCGAAAGTTGATAGGTTAAGGATATATATTAATATGAACTTTTCTTCTTAAAATCACCTAAGGATTCACAGCGTTAAGGATCAGCATCTTATTCTGAAACACCCATAAGGAACAAAAGAGGACCTAAAATTGATCCCTGTGGCACACCAACCACCACTTTCCTCTCCGCGGAGTCCACCCCACCAGTCCTTACAACCTGAGGCCGATTTGACAAGTAACTGGATATGACTGCAATACTCTTATCGGAAAAGTTATACTTCCTCAGCAGGAGCTCACGCGAGACGCAATCAAAAGCCTTGCTGAGTTCACAAAAGGTACTCGACAAGTAGGCCCCATTTTCGAAAGAATCCTGTATATGAGAAATCAAGTCCAAGATAGCTGATGTTGTGCTAAGTCCCTTTCTGAAACCGAACTGACTCTCTGTAAACAAATTCTCTAGTTGGAAAAAATGCAATATACGTAACGATAGAAATCTCTCAAAAATTTTTGATAATATTGGCAGGAGTGATATCGGTCTATAATTTGAAGGATGACTATTGACTAGTATCTCCCTTCTTAAATATGGGAACCACAAATAACCGCCCTCTTGAGTGCTGATGGAAAGCATCCTTCGATCCCTAAGACATTAATTAATTATTTTTGTCAAAGGGATTATTATCAGTTCTTTAAAGCTCTTAATGATTTCCACCGTAAAGCCAAGGCAATACTTTTTTTGTTTTTGAGACCATTTATTATATCCCTAACCTCGTTGTAAGTGGCCTCCTGAAAGTTGAAGATGTTTTTAGGTATATCTGTTATAAAGGAGAGGGGATCAACGTCTGAAACGCCAATTTGTGCCTGTAGCTCAAGTGCAATATTAATAAAAAAAAGTCGTTTAGTTGATCAGGTGGATCTAAAAAGCAGCCAAATATCCGCACACAGAAAAAAAGGGTTCGGGTTTATTACCACATAAAAGCATAGTTCCTTTATTAAGCTACTTTTAAACAGCAAAGCAATGCCAACGGCTATATATATTGAGCGTTTATTTTAAAAGTTTAACTTAGCGCAGCAAATTTTTTTCTCTCCCTTTGTCGCGGTTAAATATTAGAGACTTTTTGCACCTCTTAATTCGTCATTATTTTGTGGTTATGGTTATTCTGAGCATGCGCAATGTCAGAAAGGTGATCCGCTATTGTTAATAAACATAACGGACTCCGTTAGTTACGGAAGGATAAGGAAGATCTTGCTTAAACTGCATGGTTGCCGGAACATACAAAAGTTATGAAGCATATCATTGCTATGAATTAAAATTGTGATAAGCAATAAATGAAAATCCAAAGAAAGCTACATTAAAATATACAACTTAATCAAATTATTGTTAGGTTAGGTATTTTATTTTGTTTAGGTGCGCCGGCGCCAAATTAATAACTACAGACAGAACGTAGGCGCTGCAAAATATCTGGTTTTAACAGTGGCGCTACTCGTTATGTTTAATAAAGTTAACCATAACGGAGCTAAAAACTGATAATAGAGACTTTTTGCACCTCTTAAATTAATGTCAGTTTTTAGCTCCGTTATGGTTAACTTTATTAAACATAACGAGTAGCGCCACTGTTAAAACCAGAGATTTTGCAGCGCCTATACGTTCTGTCTGTAGTTATTAATTTGGCGCAGGCGCACCTAAACAAAATAAAATACCTAACCTAAAAATAATTTGATTAAGTTGTATATTTTAATGTAAAGCTACTATTGCTTTGGATTTTAATTAATTGCTTATCACAATTTTAATTCATAGCAATGATGCTTCATAACTTTTGGATGTTCCGGCAACCATGCAGTTTAAGCATAACCATAATGATAACGATAAGCTCTTCCTTATCCTTCCGTAACTAACGGAGTCCGTTATGGTTATTAACCATAGCGGATCACCTTTCTGACATTGCGCATGCTCAGAATAACGATAACCACAAAAGAATGACGAATTAAGAGGTGCAAAAAGTCTCTATTAATTTAATATATAGGTGCAAAAAGTATCTAATGTGTCCTTATCTTTATTTTCCATACGGACTACACGAAGTTGTTCGCGAAGCGTTCCTTTAACAACTTAGCTAAGCAATAAATTTTACTTTGATTTGCTCTTCAGGAGATGCGAATGGAAAGTACCTATTTATAACAGTAGGTATTGCCAATGATATGCAACCAAGCTTGTAAAAAATTAGACCGGAACTGGGGTAGTAAGCATGCGCAAAAAATATGTAGTATTAACAACAAATGTCCATCAGCTCTTATTACTTCGATGCGAACAGAACCGCGGTCACTATAGTTATTTTCATTTGTGTCTTATACTGTTTGTGTCGTGATTTTTAAGTTTTGTATTGTCTAGTTTATAATAGAGACACTATAATAGCGCCATTTAACTAAACTACCTTTGCTATCCTATGTAATAAACTAGTGTGTTTCAAAAATTTAGTAACAAAAAAAGTTAAGTACATTTTAAGCCGACCCTGTTCAATCTTTACAGGATCCCCAAAATTATGTGAACTGCGCAAACTCCGTATCCCGCTTTAGTCCTACGTTCCATTTGCTTCTTTTAAACATCAAAACAAAGTAAAAATCTTTGCTTAGCTCATTTTGTTAAAGGGGCTTCGCGAACAACTTCGAATATATAGCCATCAGTATGGTAAATATAGAGGGGCATACTTAACCGCGGCAAGGGGGGAGGGAAAAATCTTTGCTGTGCTAAGTTAAATATTTAAAAGGAACCCCCAACTTAGCCGTTGCTATTTAAAAGAAACTTTAAGGAACGACTCTGCTAATATTGTAAGATGGCAGGTACTTTCCGTTTGTTTTTTTTTAACAGCAAATCTAAGTAAGAATCTTTGCTTAGCTAAGTTATTAAAGGAATGCTTCGCGAACAACTTCGTCTAGTTCGTATGGGAAAGAGAGAGGGACATACTTAACCGCGGCAAGGAGGGAGGAAAAATCTTTGCTGTGCTAAGTTAAATTTTTAAAAGGAACGCTCAACTTAGCCGTTGGCTTTGCTATGCTCTTTAAAATAACTTAAAGGGAACTCTGCTAAGATGTACTTTCCATTTGCTTCTTTTAAACAGCAAAGCAAAGTAAAAATCTTTCCCCTTATACCTACTAAGATTTACACTTTCAAAGAAAGGTGCCAAACCGCTTTGATTCTAATTATTTAATAATTAAGGTCACGCTAGTTCATAAAAAATGACTAGTCCTGGGTGTAACCCGAAGTGTCCCCTATGATCCAGCGACCGTATCGATTTATCATTTCTCTGTGACATGACATGGCCGTAAATTCAATGTGGAATTCCGGCACGACGCACGAGATTGAATGCGCAGTTCGTGAATCTGGCTAAAGAAGAGGCCGGCGTGCAATTTCGAATTCCAACCGCCATTTGTGACGTATGTCAAATTGAAATTTGTGTCAAGTCAAATTTCTACTCGATCTTAAAGAAAGGATTCTGTTTATTTCTATTTTGGGAACGAATTCAACGAATAGAAATTGTTATATGTTTTGTGGAGTGGAAGATAAATTGAAAATATTTTGTGATTCATTTTGTAGGTAAGTTTAAGTTTACAGACGATACCAATTTTCTTGGTAAATGCTTTGGACCTACAGGTACATTATTTATTGTGTCGATATTTTTCTAATTTTTTATTTTCTGAGGTGTAGCACTAGCATTTTAGATATTTTTGTACAAAATAACCTATATTTGTAAATGTAATTTCAAACACCCTCGGTAAATAAATAATGCAATATCAATACTTGTTTTGCTATTTTTGGACAAGCCAATAGGGGGAAAATTGGTTGAGCTATAATAGGTTCAAGTTGTTTTTATTCTAGTATGTAGTATTTATGTACACATCAGAATTGGGTTTTCTTAAAAATCAGTAGGTACTACTACAAAACTAGCACAATGGGTACAATGTACCCTTTAATGTCTTTTTTGTCATTTTAGATTTGTAGATTCATACTTAGGTATAACCAAAATGAGTGAAGAACAAGAACAACCTGCACAGTCCCAAGATGCAGGGTCGTCTCAGCCTGAAATGACTCCACAAGAAGTAGAAAAGCTTGAAGAGGCCAAACTGAAAGCTAAGTTTCCCACAATGCCTGGAGGACCTGGACGGATTGGAGGTCATTCTTCTTTCTTGCAAAAAAGATTAGCGAAAGGTAATAATACTAATACCAATACTAACTCTGGACAGAATTATACAAAAATAAGGTGATGTTAACAGGTTTTTTTGCTGCAATTGATTGGCAGAAGGTACCTACCCTCGGTTTTGGTTTTCCCTACATCAATAAATGGATAAGTTTTTATTTTTGCAGTTTGCAATCTATACGTAAATAGGTGATGGTGCACTTTAGGACCCTTGGAATTTCACAATTTTTGAAAGAAAGCGGTACCTAGGAGTATTTAATTTTAAGTAGGTACCTAATTCTACATAAAAAAAAATTATTGCTGGTTCGTTTTTTACAAAGTTATTAGAAAAAAATAATTTAAGATTGTGATACAAGGACGTGTATGTGATGATTTTTACAGCAGGCGCAGGCATATCTTTTTATGGAATATTTCTTACTCTTACCCATTTCCTATCCATAGGGATTACTAAAGTATATGCAAAACAAAAATTAGATAAAAAAGGGCTGATTATTATTATTAAAAAAATAGTTTTTAATGATATTATAAAATTACCACCTTGGTATTAATTTATCATATGAAGACTGCTTTCTTTTAACTACAAAATATCGAAACTGTTTTGGACAGCTTGCCCATTGTCATATTACAGAAGCAAACTTGTCAAATGTATTCTCAATTTAAACATTAAAGGAGACTTAACATACTCTCTAATCGGTTTTAAAAGGTGTATTGGCAACCGGTTTGTTAATTGCTACCCAGAGCATTTTTTTTTAACTGAATTGGCCCAAAAAAAAGTCAAATCCTTTATGAATTTCCTATCATTTTATACCAAGTCTGGCAACATTGTTAGGAATGACTAACGTAACGGGGAGTTTTCGCATAAAAATAACTGTCCTATTTTCTTTTTTTTAGGGAAAAACAGTGTTGTCCATAATTTTTTTGCCTTTAATGTGTTCTATACAAACAGGTATTTCCATTGCACTTTCAAAAGTTGTTAAATTCCGAGGGTCCCAACGTGCACCAGACCCCCTATAAATATATGTATACCTACCTACAGTACAGTCTGAAAAACAAGTCTACGGGAAAATCCGACAAATCTGTGAAATTTTTAAAAAATTTAAGGAGATAAGTATTAGGTACTAGGGTTGGGTAAATTTCACTTTCAGCCTCCTTTGAAATTTCACTTGGAAATTTTCATGAAATTTATGAAATACCTATATGAAATTTTCGCGAAATTTATTGAAAGTTATAAAGTTTTCACCCAGGCATTAAATTTCAGTGAAATTTTCAGTAAAAATTTCGGTGAAACTTTCACATAAGTTTCCATTATTGTAAGACTGAATCCCGGGCTTAATTCCTGTACCAAAAATAATAATGTGGACGTTTCCTCAGATTGACTGCAACAGTAATGGCATTATCGTAATAGAAAAAACGTAGGAACAAAAGTAGAATTTAAAATGAGCCATTTGCTACTTTATACTGCATATTTTTCTTTAACAATGAAAACAAATTATTGATAGCTTTCTTGATCACTAAATGATTCTGGCCCTAAACTGGAGTCTGTATCATGTATAGTTAAATTACTTTCATCACTTTTATCAGTTGGGCAGTCGCATGTGAAGTTTTTACGAAACTTTTATTGAAATTTTCGAGAAACTTTCACTGAAATTTATAAGGTGAAAGTTTTACTTGAAATTTTCAAAGTTTTCACTGAAATTTCACTTTTTATGCTAAGTGAAATATTTCACTTTTGAAATTTTCAAATGCGAAAATTTCATTTGAAATTTTCAAATGGCACATCCCTACGCGTAATACGTGTGGCACGCAGCGAATGTATGCATCCGGTTGGCTATTTCGGGAACCGTTCCATTTTAATAAATAAAGGGGCAGTCGCATGTGAAATTTTTGCGAAACTCACTGAAATTTTTGAAATTTTTGCGAAACTTTCACTGAAATTTATGAAATTTACAGGGTTGGCAGGATATATATCCGTGATAAATATCCTGATATATATCTTGATAAATATCATGATATTTATGCGACGATATTTATCCTGATATATATCAATATTTTTTTTTCTAAAATTCTATTCATCAGTATTATGCTGCTTACGATGCGGTGATTCCCCGTCTTTCCGAGATGTTGACCACCTGTTGTTCTTTGCCGCGTGGCATTTTTATTCCGATTTCTGATTGAACGGAGCAATATTTTGCTGTTTGTTTTATAAAATAAAAATTTTACAATGCCAAAAATAAAAAAAATCCAGTTTGGGTTCATTTTAATTTAATTAACAAGCCCAGTAATTCTGGGTTCAAGCGCGTATTTAAGGGGAAGGGGGTAATGGGGGTAGTTACCCCCCCATGAGCAATTTTTTTGCTTACATTCTTTTAAAATTGGACAGTTGGAAATCGAGAGCAATAAATTTTGATTGATTTTCTTGTGAAAAAAAAACAGTATCATTAAAAAAAATCTCATAACCCCCCACCAGAATCATTATCCCCCCCCCCACACACACACACGCACAAAGATCAACTCCAGATACGCGCCTGTCTGGATTTTAAGTTAAACCATAGTTAAAATTACAGGTTTATAACATGTTTATATTAAATTAAGTGTTTTTGAATTTTTAAAATATATCTTTACAGAAAACAGATGAAATAATTAAAAATATAAATAAATATCCAAATTTGGATATTTATCGGATATATATCGATATATATCGGATATTTGGATATTTATATAAATGTCATGATACTTGCCAACCCTGGAAATTTATAAGGTGAAAGTTTCACTTGAAATTTTCAAAGTTTTCACTGAAATTTCACTTTTTATGTGAAATATTTCACTTTTGAAATTTTCAAATGCGAAAATTTCATTTGATATTTTCAAATGGCACATCCCTATTAGGTACCTACCTGCATTTTAGAAAACACATTAAATATAGATAATAATAAAGGTAGCTATCTAGGTGCAGTGGTCATGGTTGATCTTTACCTGTGCATAATTGTTTAAGGATCAAGGGATAACCTGATTTACAACCCGCCATCTTTACCTATTTGTTATAAACAAAAAGGCGATAAAAACAGAACCCAACGCCTTCAAAGCGTTAATAAAACATGCTAGACAGAGAAATAATAATTGTATCGAAGAGTTTTAAACTAATTATTTAATTTTAACTCATTCCCAACCACATGACTTTTAATTAATATGTCCGGTGTGCAATCTGTGATTGCATATAGTATCATGTTTTGGTTCCGTGCTTCGGTTGCAAATGCACATAGAGTTTTTGTGATGCAAAAGAGAATAGTAAGAATTATGTTGGGGATGCATTATCGGGATTCTTGTAGAGGTAAATTTAAACAGCTAAACATCATGACTGTGCCATCTCTCTTTATATATAGCTGTGCTGTATTTGTCAAGTCAAATCCTGGTGTTTTTGTTCGAAATAGAAATGTTTATGATAACATTCAAACTAGGGGTAGAAATGACTTGCCAACACCGAACATCTCTATTTCATAAGGGTCCTCTCATGAGTTGCATTAAGGTATATAACTCTTTACCTGATAATCTTAGGGCCATCAGGGGCAGTGAATTGTTTAAGCGTCACTTAAAGACCTTTTTAATTGACAAAGAATTTTACACGCTTAATGATTTTCTTCTTCTGAACACATAATTAGTGAAGTGTCAGTTTGCTGCTCCGGTTTTTGTTTTTGAACTGTTTATTGTTTATTTTGTCTTAAAGTTTTTATTTTTTGTCTTGATTGTCTTATTGACTTCTTGTGTATGTGTAGGTATATATTATATATAATAGGGTATTCTTCAGTTTGAATATAATTGTTGTTTGACTATGTACTGTGAGATTGTTAGTTATCTTAGTAATTTTTTCCACTGACGTTGTCAATGTTCACTCGTGAATGATTTATTATGACAATAAAGATATTATTATTATTATTATTATTATTATTAATAGCGGCTGGGGGCAAAAAGCATTGACACTCGTTAATTACCACCAGCCATGTCAGCCAGCAATAAACACAGGTTGGCCGGTAGCACGTGTTTTATTGGGCGCTGCTTTTGTAGTTGTTTTCCGCAGTAAATTGGAAGTTTTTATAGTAGTGCTAAGTTTGGTGTTGATATAGTGTTGAAAGCAATCTATAATAATAAGTTTAAGAATCCAGTTCAGTCTGGAAGCGCCTGTTTCTGAACTCTGGATTGGCTTCGGTCTAACTTTATCTGCCGGTTAATTACTATCTGTACCTAATATTCCGACTCTTAAACCTGAATGATAATATAAACAATCCGTTTTTTGCTATTTCTTAATCTTACACGGTACCAGAGTTGGACTAAATAGGAATTGTAGTGATGTCAAATAAAACCAAGAAAAAAACATTGATATGCATCCAATGCAAGCGAAATATTACTAAGCTTCATTACAAGATTCAGTGTGCGGGAGACTGCAACCAGTGGTTTCATAAAGACTGTTCTGGACTCAGCAATGAGGAATTTTCTACATATGAACTTCGAAAAACATCACAAAAATGGGCCTGCACGGAATGCTCAGAGCCTGAACACGAAATTGTACAAACAAACAACATACCTGGCCGAGCAGCAGCTGATAACCGAAGGAGCGGAATTGGCGTGTTTTCATCTACTTCAGATAATAGAAGAAGCATGATTGGTGTATTTCCTTCCATTCCCGTGCAGCCAAACGGCATGCTGAATAACTACGCGGATACATTTGAGGGCTACTTTGATGTTCCCAATCCCTCTAATCATGATATTTTGACAGTCATGAAAAAAATGTTTGACGATTTAAAGAACTCCGTCACATTTAATGGTACTATAATGGAAGAAATGAAGGGCACCATTCAAACGCTAAGAAATGAGAATAAAAGTCTTCGAAAAGATCATGGTCATCTTAAGTCGAGATTAGTGGAGCTAGAAAATGAAATAAGTTACATTAAGAGTAATACTAAAAATATACAGAGTGAAAGAGGCAATAACATTGTTATTGTGGGACTGAATGGTGATGAAAATTGCAAGGCTGATGTTATGAAGACGTTCGATGCCCTAAACGCCAACGTGTCGGAGGACGACTTCACATTTAAAGTTTTGCCAAGTCAAAAGAATCAAAAACCGATACTAGTTTCCTTTAATGACCGCAGCCTAAAGGATAACGTACTAAAAAAGCGTAAAACGATTCCTCTTGACACTATCAAGTGTGGAATTCCTGCCCTAGCAAAGAGAAATATTTACCTTAATCCGGACCTGTCGAAAAATGCTCGTGATCTATTGTTCAAAGCCAAAGAACTTAAATTGTGCGGCTATAAATATATTTGGTGCAAGGACGAAAATGTGTTAGCAAGAAAAAACGATGGAGGGCCAATAATTCGGCTTATCACTGCGGCACAAATTGATAGCATAAAAAATGAACCATAAACGCTCATTTCAAATATTTAAATGTTTTAATTTTTAGAAATTGTTTAGATTACCTTAAAGGTCGATGGCTTACAATGTAAATAAAAATAACAACAATATAAACATAGCTCATATAAACATACGATCAGTGATGCCAAAGCTTAATAGGATTAGGGACTACATCTTAAATAATCATATAGATATTTTAGCTATTACTGAATCTTGGCTAACGGAGGTAATTCCTGACGAGGTGGTGAGTATTGGTGGCTTCAGACTCGTGAGGAAAGATCGTGCCAACGGGCGTGGCGGTGGTGTTCTCTTGTATATACGAGATAACATAAAATTTAATGAAATATCTGATAACAAATCCGCCTATGCAGAGCAGATTTGGATTAAGTTTAAAGTAAAAAAGATAAGTACTATTTTTGGTGTAATTTACAGACGACCTGGTTATGATGGTATACACGATTTTTTTAACGAGTTTGAAGAAAATATTTGTAAAAATTTGTTAGAATGCAATAATCTTATATGCACGGGGGACTTTAACATAAATATTTTAGATTTACATTGCAATCATACAGAACGTTTTCTGATGCTGCTAGCAGCATATAACTTAACTCAGCTTATTAATGAGCCGACTAGACAGGGAGCGAACAATGCAACGCTTATAGACTTAATTCTATGTTCTAATACGGATTTGGTAAGGGGTTCTGGGGTCGATATAAATTTTGATGGCTCTGATCACTTCTTAATAAAATGTCAGTTAAAACTTGAAAGTTTTAAAAAACAGCCATTTCTTGCTACATATCGGGATTATCGACATTTTGATCGCGTGGCTTTTTATAGAGACCTCCAAAATATACCTTTTAATGACATTTATTACTTACCTAATATTAATCAGAAAGTAAATACCTTTAATTCTTACCTATTAGAGCTTTTTAACTTACATGCACCGATAAAAACATCTCGTATTACCAAGAGAAAGGCTCCTTGGCTAACACAAAATATAAAATTATCTATGTCTCTACGAGATAAAGCGTTATCTAAATACAAAAAAAATAGGACCGCTGCTAACTGGGAGTCTTATAGACAACTAAGAAATTTTGTAAGTACGGCAATAGTCAGGGAAAAAAAAGCATATCTTGAATACCGTGTCCAAAACAATAGGCCAAAGGACAATTGGAAACTTTTGCGAGAACTTGATATTTACTCTAAGGCTAAAAGGGAAGTGCCTGAAGTCCTGGGTACCGCTGATGACATTAATAATTTTTTTGTCAAAAATGCTCATTCCAGTGATCCAGATCCTGAAACTTTGAGGTTTTATCGTAGTCGTAAAAAGAACGATGCTCTTGGTTTTGAATTCAAACTGGCAACCATTGAGGACGTTGAAGGGGCTCTATCCTCAATAAAATCCGAGGCTGTTGGTAGTGATGGCATTGGTTTAACTATGTTAACTTACTGTTGTCCTCATATCATACCTGTTATCACCCATTTGGTGAATTTCTGTATTGAAACCAAAATTTTTCCAGAAAGCTGGAAGACTTCTTATGTGCTCCCGTTACCAAAAGTTTCCTCTCCAAGTGAGCTAAAAGATTTAAGGCCTATCAGTATATTACCGACTCTTTCTAAGGTCATCGAAAGGATTCTTGAACAACAGATAAGAGAATATGTTTCATTGCATAAAATTCTGCCAGCTGTACAGTCTGGTTTTCGCAAGGGGTATAGTTGCACAACGGCACTTTTAAAGGTGACTGATGACATTCTGGAGTCCTCGGATCGGGGCAATCTCACGGCACTGGTTCTCCTGGACTACTCGAAGGCCTTTGACCGACTAAACCATGATCTCTTATTGGCTATACTTCATTATTTGGGGTTTGATCATAACTCACAACTTCTTATTAGATCTTATCTCACTGGTCGAAGTCAAATGGTAAAGATGAATGGTGTGGCGTCAAGTTCTATGGCTGTTACGTGTGGCGTACCTCAGGGCTCAATACTTGGACCATTATTTTTTTCTCTTTATACGTCACAACTTATAACGTATCTGAGGTATTCGAACCTTCACATTTACGCTGACGACACACAGTTATACTTCTCATTTACGCCGGATCAAATCCCAGAGGCCAATGATAGACTGACGCATGATCTCAATGCTCTCAGGGGGGCATCAGAGGCCCACTGCTTGACCATAAATCCTTCTAAGTCGCAGGTTTTGCTGTTTGGCCGGCCACAATGTCGAAACCAGTATGAAAATCGCTTGCAGATTAGCTTGAACAATGAAGTTTTAGCTACTTGCACTACAGCTAAGAATTTGGGGCTCCTGATGGACACTGATCTGAGGTTTTCGGGGCATGTTAACAGTTCTATTCGGAGGGCTTTTGTTAATCTTAAATTGATATTTAACCAGCGGGCTCTACTTAGCGAAAATATTAGAAAAGTTTTGTGCGACTCGATTGTCTTGTCACATTTTAATTATTGCGATGTATTCTACGGTCCCTGTCTTTTGGATTCTGATGCTAAAAGAATTCAACTAATGCAGAATTCATGTGTGCGATTGATAGGTGGTATTCGAGCCCGCGAGAGGGGTGTGAGTGCTAAACTACGTGAAATCAGCTGGCTAAGAATGAATGAGAGACGCATGCTACATAGTTTGGTCTTATTTAATAAAATAATTTATAAAACATGTCCTGATTATCTGTACAATAAGATTAGGTTTAGGAATGATGTACATAATTTAGAACTTAGACATAAATTTATGATAACTCCACCTATTCACACTACATCTCTGTATGAACGCTCATTTAGCTACCAAATTTCGAAAATCTACAATAAAGTGCCTACTAATTTTAAAATCTCTTCCAGTTATAGGTTTAAGCAATTTGCGAGACAAAATATTGCCTTATTTCTGTAGACTCCTACTAGTACTCGCACCTCGTCCTCATTTTCTCTTGTTTTTTTTTTTTTGTGTGTACTTGTATATCTTGTTTTTTACTTAGATATTATAGCCTTATAAACTTTATATAATAACGTTAATTCTTAGTGAATAAATTAGTATATGTTAAATGTGTATTTCGGTTGAGATAGGAAGCCGAGCTTCAACTCCGCCATTTGTAATTTTAACTTTTTTTTTTTGAAATTACAATAAAGTCATTATTTATTTATTTATTTATTTTATTTAATTATTTATTGTAACAAAATTTTACCTTAAAGAGTTTGCTAAGAAATAAAGTATGACAGTGACTGAAGTCTTTGGAATTAGGTATGTTAAAATATTAAATATTCTCAAAGCATGTTGATAAAAATATTGTTTAAAGTGCTTTGAATAATCTGTTGAAATGTTTGAATAAAAACTGGTTTTATTTATTATTTATTCACATAAGTATCAACAGGATGCCAACTAAAAATACATCTTAAAGCTAGGTAAGTACCTATAACAAAACAAAATAAAAGAAAACCAATGAGGCGGACATGCCATAATAATGGGTACTTAACTGAGCTTACACAAAATTACGTCCTCTGCAAGCTAAGCCAAATATATAGGGTTAGTTGAAATTAGAGATGTGACGAATAGTGGTTTTGCCGAATAGCCGAATACCGAATATTCGGCCATACCGAATAATACAGTTTTGATTGATCTGAACGCGTAGCCGCCAAGATTTATTCGAGTTTTGCGGGTTACGACACGACCTGTATTGGCACGTGTCGACGGTCGCGCCGTTCAAGTCTATTCAGTGTAAGGTACTCTGTTGCTAAGGGTGGTTGATGTTATAGATTATTATCGATTTATAATATTTATATTAATAAAATGAACAAAAACAAAAAGCCAAAAGTTTGGATCTTCTTTAAAGATACCGAGGACGATAAAAAAAAGCCCAGTGTACATTGTGTAATGTTTTAATTTCAAGAGGGGGCAAAGGAAAAGGAGCTACGACCACTTCGCTTATAAATCATCGAAATGATATCTGCTGCCAGGCGCATTATCACGCATTTTCATCATTCTGAGAGCAGCCAGGAAAAATTAAAGTTATATCAACAAGAACTTGATTTGCCTTTCCATCAGCTAATTCAAGATGTCAAAACAAGGTGGAATAGCACTTTTTATATGCTCGAAAGACTATTAGAACAAAAAAGACCGATTACATGATACATTTCTGAAAATGATGTGACGTTCCAAAACTTGTCTTCAACTCAATGGCAACTACTAGAGGACTGTCTTATGCTGCTTAAACCATTTGAAGAAGTTACCAAAAGAATTCCAAAGTGATTCCAAATGTTACCACTCTGCTAAAATACTTAGCCAGAGCAAATATTTTCTCACAAAATTTTAGTGAAATGCGACTTTCTTTAATTAGTGGCTTGCAAGTCAGATTTAAGGAATTACAAATAAATGAGAATTATTTCCTAGCCACTTTACTGGACCCCCGTTACCGCATGCAATTCTTTACGTTTGAAAAAGTCTGTTTTATACGGCATAAATTTTTTGTGGAATCGCTTCGAAGAGAATTGAGTTCTGCTGACTCTGACAGCAGCAGCGATGATGACAATATAAACGTAAACTTAACTGCATCATCTGAAACAAACACTAATCAATCACACGCCACTTTCTGGGAATGTTATAAGGAAATAGCATCGACTAGTGCTCTCTACAACCCCCCTAAAAAAACATGATCGCCGTTGAGTTAGATGCTTACTTATCAGAAGAAATACTGCACAAAGACCACTGCCCGTTTGCATGGTGGAAAAAATACTCCCTCAAATTTCCAAAAATGAGCCAAATGGCAAAGGTTTATTTATCAGCTCCTGCAAGTACTGTTTACAGTGAACGCTTGTTCTCCGAAGCTGGAAATGTTTATGAGAAAAAGAGGAGTCGTTTATTACCTGAGAGAGCTGAGAGCTTGGTGTTTTTGCACCATAATCTACCACTTATTAACTATAAGTTATAGTTAAATAAGTATTAATTATTTTTAAGTTTGTAAAGATTTTTTTTGCAGTTATGTTTTTATAAATACGTACCTATTGCAATTTTTATTTGAAAATAAAAAATCATTAAAATCAGCCTTTTCCCATTTTATCGCAACCTTAAAAAAAAATTCGAATATTCGGGGTCTTAAACCGAATATTCGGCCGAATACCGAATAGTCAAAAAGTGGCCGAATAGGCCGAATACCGAATAAATATTCGGCTTCGGTCCCATCTCTAGTTGAAATAACCGGAACTAATTTTCTTCAGACTATATCAAGGCTAAAATGAATTTTGGTACAGATGGATAACTTAAAAAATTGAATGAAAATTGGCAATTGCGACGTTGCCAGATTTTTAGTTTTTTCTGTAACTCAAGGAATGTTTTTTTTTTCAAATGTAACAGTACTTTTTTTTTATTGAATTCGATTCCTCCCATCAACATTACTATTTCCTGATAGTATCAATTTTTTATCTCAAATAGTTCTATGGGAAAAAAAGTTAATTAGTTACAACTCTAACTTTAAAAAAAATCCAATCTATTTCCATTTAATAACCTTTCAAATAATGTGACAAGGAAGATTGGTAGACACAATGTACCTAATAGTATCGATAACTATAATAACAACAAACAACTACTAACAATAACAACTAATAAAAATTACTTACATGTACACTACATTAATTTGTTTATGAAATCGATAATATGTATGTAATTTTTACTAGCTATGTTATTCTTAGTAGTTGTTATTTTGTTATTATCGTTATCGATACTATTAGGAACATTATGTCTACCAACCTTCCTTTTCACATTATTTGAAACGTTTTTAAATGGAAATAGATTGGATTTTTTTAGAGTTAGAGTTTAAACTAATTAACTTTTTTTTGGTAAGTACCATTTCTGTTGTTCACCGTGTTAACTATTGAATAGAAAACCGTTCCTTAAATTTCAGGTCAAAAATTTTTCGATTCCGGGGACTACCAAATGGCGAAACAAAAAAAGGCAGGCATCAACAAGCCACCCCAAAAAGTCACGGGTCCCATTTTTCCCACGGGGGAGGCGATTCCCACTCCCGAAACAGTACCGGCCCGAAAGACCTCAATTGTCAAATCAAAATTGACTACAAACGTCAATGCAGCGCCAACGAATATCAGTTCGAATGCCAGTTAAGGAAAATGGATGTCAAAGCAATTGTGATTTTTAGTATCGAAGGGATCGGTCGGATTTTTTTGCCAAATTAGGTTTTTGCTAAATGTGAAGTGCCAAATTTTAGAAGGTTTTAATTTTTTTTTTGTAAATGACAAAATAATAATATCTATTATAAACATCTTTTAAAAATGAAATAAAATAATCCATATTATGGGAAATAAAACTTTCAGTCTTTTCAATATCTCAACAGCTTCACTATGGGCCGATGGATCATTTCCATTAAATTCACGATAATAAATGTTGTGTGCCTGATTTTGAAACTTTTGGTTGTATTTTATTTTTAAATATGTTTTTGCAATAATATTGAGTTTTGTAGATTTTTCAAGACACCGAAAGGCTATATCCCTTTTTTACTTGTATAGGTGTCTGAAAACTAACAGATCACTTGAATACTACTAAAATATACTATTTAATACATTAGTTTACTTACAAGAGTTTACCTTCATTGTGTTCTTTATACCAGAAAAACATTTATTACCTACATAGGCAGCTTTAAGAAATGATGTAAGCAGAATTCTTGTCACTAAACTTGTTAAACTCGTTATTTCGCAACAATACCTATCTTTTTTTACCACAATATGACCTAACATGTTTTTTTTTTCTATAAATAAGTATTTATGTTTAGAGTCAGTTTAATAGTTACGTAGGTACAGAGTGTCTACCCAAGATGACCCCAGTATCCGATCTCAGAATTTCTAATACCAATGAACAAAAGTTAAATATAAAATTTTTTTGGATCGGCTTATATTTTGAAAGTATAATATTTTTACGACTACAGGGTATTTAGTTTCTCCTCGCCAAGTACTAACCTTTTTTTAAATAATACACCCTATATATTATTTACTTTTCGGATTTACAGTCAATTACAAGTTTATTACAACATATTTTTTTAAATTTTTAGTGAGGTTAAATGTTGTCATAATTAGCTTTTTGAAAAATTATGTGCTTATATTTAAATATATTTGTTTCCTAATATTGTTGTTGTATTAGCTAATTTATAATTCAATTTATGTCCTTTTTCTTAAATTAAGCCCGAAACAGCATACCCCGAACGCTGGTCCAAAGTTGTCAATATTTGGAGATTAGTATCTCAACGTTTTAATTCGAATATAAATATATTAAATTTATTTCCTTCATTTAACTTACCCAAGTAGTATTTTTAAACACATTTTGGTAAATGCATCGAAACTTATGTTTCTGTTTTCGACACAAAAAGGAAACTGTTGGCTACAAATTTGGAAACTTGAAACGTACCATTTTAAATGATTGTACGTGTTTCCGAGTGGCTGGCACTAGCTGTGACTTTCGCTGTTCCGACGCATAACCGAAACTTTTATGGAAAATGTGTCGAAATGTAATATCAAATGTGTTTATTCATTTATTCTCAATCTGTTTAAAGATGTCAAAATGGACACAATAAGGAAACATATAATTCGAATTACCTACCTGTAGGTTGTGAAATAGAAGAAAAACAATATGAAGACGAAATAATTTCGCCATAATGCCTTTTATCACAAGTATATTTTCTATAAGTCATGATTTATTTCATTTAGTTATTGCAAAAGAGAAACAAAGAGCATTGACGAAATAAATTGTATCAGGCCATTTATTAATTTAGCTTTATATTTCTAACGCGGTCTCAATTTATTTACATTTACAGAAAAAATTATATTTTGCGAAAAAAATAAAATTAAAAATATTTTCAAAATTTTACTTATTTTTTTTTAATTGAATTGTCTAGTAAAATGGAAATATTGTGACAACTTTGCGGCTTTTCAAAAGATTGAGGAATTTAATTAAAGCCAATTTTAACAAGATAAAAGTTCATTTGTCAAAATAGCCTCTAGAACACGAGATATTATTCTGGTTCAAAATGGAATTGAGTCACAATTTCTAGTATTGGGTTTCTATAATGTTTCTTATTATACAGGGTGTCCCGAAATTAGCTGACAATATTTTAAGGGAATAAAGTACATTCAAAAATAAGACTAAAATCCTCTATTAACATCCCTTCAAAAACGCTTCGTTAAGGGGCTAGAGCCCTCCGAATTGGAGCTGTGATAAGCAGTTTTTTTACAATATCTCAGAAACCGATTAGGGTATCAAAACAAAATTTGATACATGTTTTACCCATAGCTAGACGCAATAAATGGTTTAATTAGCTTAACTGTATTTCCTCCAGTGGCGTCCCACTGGGTAGGTAGTTGGGAGAATATTGCCCTAAGTTTTTTATTTGTAGGATTTTTTAACTTTAGGTGAAATTTTTGGAAGCCTTGAAGTCTTTTGTTGAAAAAAGGTACTCTTGTTTCATTGCGGTAGGATTCACCATTTTCCAGTAAAATCGATTTTAAAATTTTTGGTTTTTTGAAATCCGGTGAAAAGGCTAAGGTTTTTTTTGCATATCTCAGCAAACACTTAATATTAAAACATGAAATTTATTAGAAGTTCTACTAGCGACAAATAATAATATATAATCAACTGGGGGATTTATTAGATAATGTGCCACTGGATTTACGTTTAGGGCACTTCTTTCAACATGATGGGGCACCAGCTCACTACGGACGTCAAGTGAGGAATTGGCTTGAAGAAAATTACCAGGTGGATTGGTAGCCATAGCCTGGCCACCAAGATCACTTGATTTAAATCCCCTTGATTATTATTTTTGGGGACACATGACTGGTACTTGCTTAAGAATTAGTTTCCCGTGTGGTTCACAATCAAATTTGATTTGCAATTTGTTATTATTTTTTTGTTTTATTTTAAAACTCTTAAAATCTTCATGAAAATAAATATTTAAAAAACAAAGGAATCTAAAAATATGCTTAATTTAAAAACGTTACATTCTGTCAAATTACAATAATGGAACGTTTTATTAACAAAAAATTTAAAATTAAAAAAAAAATACATTAATTAAAAAAAATATTTTAAAGTAACATCCTTTAATACATATGCCTTGTCGCTAGTAGAAGTTCTAATAAATTTTATGTTTTAATATTAAGCGTTTGCTGAGATATGCAAAAAAAAACCTTAGCCTTTTCACCGGATTTCAAAAAACCGAAAATTTTAAAATCGATTTTACTGGAAAATGGTGAATCCTACCGCAATGAAACAAGAGTACCTTTTTTCAACAACAGACTTCAAGACTTCTAAAAATTGCACCTAAAGTTAAAAAATCCTAAAAATAAAAAACTTAGGGCTATAATCTCCCAACTACCTACCCAGTGGGACGCCACTGGAAAAAATAAAGTTAAGCTAATTAAATCGTTTATTGCGTCTTATCATGGATAAAACATGTATCAAATTTTGTTTCGATACCCTAATCGGTTTTTGAGATATTGTGAGAAAACTGCTCATCATGGTCCCAATTCGGGGGGCTCTAGCCCCATAACGAAGCGTTTTTGAAGGTATGTTAATAGATGATTTTAGTCTTATTTTTGAATGTACTTTATCCCCTTAAAATATTGTCAGCTAATTTCGGGACACCCTGTATAGCTATAATTAATAGAATGTTTCTGTTTCACAAACACTGTTTTCATAATGTATCGAAAATGATGCGAAGCAAACGTAGCTAAAGTAAAATCGACTGACATAACCGAAAACAAAAAAAAAACATAGAAATATTTGATATAAGTTACAACAAATAATGTAAAATGGTTAAATAGATGATTCAAAAGAAAGAGAATTAAACGATATTTAAAAAACCAAACTGAAAACAAATTATCATTATTGAGGGTAGATATTAAATTGTCTATGGTGTGAGCGTATGTTGCTGAAAGTTTCGAAAATTATTTTCGTCACAAGTTTCGTAAATGAATGGACCTGTTTTGGTAAATATTTCGAAGCAGAAAAATTAAAAAGAAATTTTATTTCGATTGTAAAATTGTAACAAATATAAAAAGCTTGAATAAACGATTTGTTAAAATAAAAATACATAATGGGAACACTTTTTAGAAATTTGCTAATATCCGGAAACTGGGTATAGGGCATGACAGCGAAATAAATTGTGTATAATTTGGGTGTTTCATTTAAAAAAGTTGAGATATTCCAAATATTGACCACTTTGGACCACCCTGTATGCTGTTTCGGGCTTATTTTAGAAATAAATTAAATAATAAATTAGCTAATACATTAACAATATCAGGAACAAATAGTTTTGAACATAAAACACACGTAGAGGCTGATTTTGGGGAAAAACATTTTAAAACCGAATAACTGAAAAACTTTTCAAACATTTAAAAAAAACATGTTGTGATGTTATTGCTTGTAATAATTGAATGTAGAATTCGAAAATGAAGTAATATACAGTGTGTCCAAAAAAGTATGCAACATATGGGAAAGTTTTTTATCACCGTTTTCTCAGAAAATTTTATTCTTTATAAAAGTTGGTGCATTCCTTAAAACTATAAATGCATATTTCACCTGCGGCTAATAGTAGGGGAGCAAATGCCATTTTTTCGAAATTGCCTTGAGAGTAAAGTACCTACCTACCTTAATTATTAAAAATCCAGCAACATTTTAAATGGAAATGTTTTTACAAATTAGTAAGTTAGTCCAAATACGAAATTGGAGTTAGGTGTCACAATTTTTAGCTTCATAGGTCTTACATATTCTGAGATCGGATAGTGGGTCATCTTACGTGGATCACCCTGTACAATATAAAAATTTTAACAAGAACCTTATTTAGCAGAAAACTGGACGTCCTTATTTTATTTACTGTTAGTTTAAATTTGTAAGTTAAGAATCATTAAATGCCAATATTTGGTTTATTTTGAAATCGGTACCAATTTTAAACATTAGGTTTGTGCGTTTTATTAGAACTAGTTTATAGTTAAAGACAGGAACATCATACGTTACAACAATGTTAAGGTTACTATTATATTAGAATCTCGCTTTCCCCCACCACACCTATTAGTACAAGATGCATAGTTGACAACCGGCTTGGCGAGAGCTATTACACCACCTATCGTTCCATTGTTTAACGGTACGTTAAAATCGGAGGGTTCTAACTTATATTACGGTATCATATATAAGAAGATAAATTTAAATGAACATTCTTTTTTCTTTATGGGGTAATTCTTTATGGAGTATGGGGGTGCACGTGCTCCTGTGGAGAAACCGCCACTGCCGCTCTCCCAACACTTGCGGCCCTGGGCAGGGGCCCACGTTGCCCCCCCCCCCCCTTACAGCGGGCCCTGAGTACTGCCACATACAGGGTGATTCAAGTTGAGTAGCCGATCAGGTGACTTTAACCTTTTTAAATATTATATTTGGACGTTTATTGGAATTTAGTGTCAACTTTAGTATTTTAAGTAAAACACGGAATATTTTAGCTTTTCTGATGCCATATAAAATCCAAGTAACGTTTGTTCGCATCCTTGACGTTGTAACGATATGATGTTACTGCAAAGAGCGCATCGATTATAGAATTTAAATAAGTATCCATTATAAGTTCTCCTTTTAGAATAATTTTTTAGTGTATCAAAAATTTTAGTCCCTAATTTTAATAATTTTATTAAAAAATGTTTTTCTTATTCTGGGTAATATACTTTTTAACATATTTAACATTTAACTGGCTATATTTGTAGTAATCAGAGAGGAGGATATCCAATTTAATAAAGCAGATAAAAGACACAAAGACGATCCATGTTTAACGCACGGCTGTGTTGTCGTCCCCCCTTCTAAAAAAATCCCCAATTTTACTTATGGGTATGGTAGGCCAATTTACTGTTTGCTATTTTCCAATTGCAAAGTTCACTGTTTGACATAACCAATATTAACATTTTGTAACTGGAGCCGGGAATTGCTAGCTTTATATTTTTGGTTCTTTATTTATGTTACACTTAAGGTGAAATTCTCAACGTCATTCAATCTATTGCCAACCTATAACCTATTTCGCCTTGAATTTGTTTTAGTTTATTAATTTAAATAAAATCAATATCGTCGGCACATTATTTATTTAATATCTGGCATATTACAACAATATCAATTTATTTCATTGCTAATTTTGGAAGAATTGCACAGTGAAAGAACAATGACCTAATAATGTTATTTCTATACAATTCTCCTAAAAGAAGTTATTAAATGCCTTGACATTTATTTAATATGTCAATTATTACCTATAGAATATGCAGTTGATATCATCATCATCAACCAGCCATCTGCGTCCACTGCTGAACATAGGCATCCCGTAGTAGATTCCATCGGTGCCGTTCTTGAGCTACAGCCATCTAATTTGTCCGGACTCTCTTAATATCGTCTGACCATCTTGTTGGTGGCAGTCCTCTATTACGATATCCTGCCTCTGTCTCCATTCCAGAATCTTTCGTGTCCATCGGCCATCCGTAAATCTAGCCACCTGGCCGGTCCAGTTTCACTTTAGAGTTGCTATGCGTTCTATCGAATCTGTTACACCCGACATCCTCCGCAATTGTTCGTTCGGTATCCCGTCTCTGAGGGAAAGGCTTAGCATTGATCTTTCCATCCCTCTCTGGGCGATGCGTATTTTGTTCAAAGATTGTTTTGTTGGGGTGAGGATTTCTGCCCCGTAGGTGGCGTACCAGGCAGTACGCATTGATGGAAAACATTTCTCTTTAAATACTTTGGGATGTATAATTTCCAGATATATCTCAGTTTACCGAAAACCGCCCATGTTAAGCCAATTCTTCGTTTTATCTCGCAGGTTTGGTTATCCCTTCCAATGCGGATCTCGTGGCCAAGATATTTATACGAGCTTGACTACTTTATAGGGCTTCTATCCACTGATATTTCTTCACTCACTAATAGGTTTGTCATATATTCGGTATGATTGATGTTTATTTTCAGGCCTACAGTTTTCGATGCGTTTTGTAGTCTATGCAGCATTTTCCTAGCTTCGTCGATACGGGTCGCAATTATGACGATGTCATCGACAAATCTTAAATGATTAAATGTTTCGCCATTAATGTTTATGCCCATTTCTTCGAAGTCTATCATTTTAAACATATACTCCGAGAGGGTCGTGAACAGGTTTGGGGATAGAACATCACCCTGACGGACTCCTCTTTCGATATAGATTTTATTTAAATTTGGTGTAAAAGCTAGAAAAAATGAATAAATCTACGCGAAATAGGTTGCCAAGCCAAGCATGTTGATACTTCCACCGTAAAGAAGGTTCTAGCAACCCTAAGAGTGACCATCAGTACACCCATAGAGAGGAAAAATCATCCAATGTATACATTTTACCGCTCCATTATTTCTGTAATGAGTTACGCCAAACGTTGCCTGTGATCAAACATTTAGCAAACACAAATACGTCTAAAGGCGCCTCGCTTTCCTTATTTCGGTGAGATGTCTAGGTTTACTCTTAATTTATGGTACACCATTTAATTTTTTAGTAAAAAGGTATTTTTTATAACGGCATAAGACTGAGTTGCGTATATTTAGAGTTAAGAGCAAACTTCAAAATATGCGTGAAAAAATAATATGAATGAAATGAAATACTTCCTGGACTTTTTTTTAATCTTACGATATATACAGAGTGAAAACTATTTAATTTACCGCTATTGCTGTTTTGTAAACGAAGTTTTTTTAAATAAGAAACACTATACAGTTTGGTTGGTTAAGTGTGCAACATATGGGCATTTTTTTATTACCGATTTCTCAGAAAATTTTATTCTTGATAAAAGTTGGTGCATGTTCGATAATCATATTAGGTGCACTTGGAATGGTTGCAAGTCAAACGGTTATTAAGGAATCACAAACTTCATGTTTGTAGCAACGATATTAAACACAACTTTAAATTTTTTTAAAAAGATAAAACAGTAGTAATGATAATATGCAAATTAAAAAACTCTCATTTAAAGTGAAAAATTTTTATTTTAAATATTTATTCAAAAACTTTATTCTTGTACAAGTTTTATATTTTTTGGCCTACCCTGTACGCCGTTTGACTTGCAGCCATTCCAAATGCACCTAAATATGATTATCGAACATGCACCAACTTTTATCAAGAATAAAATTTTCTGAGAAATCGGTAATAAAAAAATGCCCATATGTTGCACACTTAAACAACCACACTGTATATAATGAGTTTTTGATGGTAACTGCATTTCCGAATTGTTTTAGTTCAGGAAGTACGTAACAGGGTGATTTGTTGAAAACGTCTAAAATTAATTTCTTAAATAACTCGACTTTAATTTTAGAAAAACGTTCTTAAAATAAAAACTTCCTATTTTTTCTTCTTTATAAATGGTGTATGTTTCATAAATTTGTTTTAACTGACGAATCATAAATATTTATCATCCTGTACAGGGGTTTTCCGTATATTTTGGAGCACCCCTGGAGCTTTTATTTGAAGACCTAGAAAAAACTTTAAATTACCAAAGTTGCATGATTTATCCTGAACTGCCAGAATTTGTTATCGGACAAAACAAATGAACATCGTAAATTTGTTTAATAATGCCAATGTCGATTTTTTTAAATGGAACACCCTGTATATTAATTTTTTTTTAACTCCTCACTCTTTTCTGATTCCAAATATGTATATATGTTATATGTCGTTTATAGTCGTTTAGGCAAAATTTCATTTCAAAATATTGCGGATTAGAAAATCTATATTGGTGTGAGGAAAACATGCTAGAACATAATGCTTATTCAGTAACAATAATTAATATAAATAATGATAATAATTTATGAAACAAACATATAACATATATACATATTTGGAATCAGAAAAGAGCGAGGAGTTAAAAAAAAATTAATATACAGGGTGTTCCATTTAAAAAAATCGACATTGGCATTATTAAACAAATTTACGATGTTCATTTGTTTTGTCCGATAACAAATTCTGGCAGTTCAGGAGAAATCATGCAACTTTGGTAATTTAAAGTTTTTTCCAGGTCTTCAAATAAAAGCTCCAGGGGTGCTCCAAAATATACGGAAAAACCCTGTATATATCGGTATTGGTTAAAAACCCCATAATCCAACTAATAATTCCCATCATGCAAAAATTTAGAAATTCTTAATTTTTCCAGATGGATTGGAAAAAAGTATTTTAATCTCCAAAATGGGGACAACACTAGTAACCACAGGTGGTCAAATTTAATTTAGAAAAATGTGAAAAAAACTAATTTTTATGTCCCGAGATCAAGTAGATTGGCTCAAAATATGTTCATAGCCTACTTACATTAGGTGCAGTCAGTGCAATTGCAAGAAAAAATTGCTTCACATGTTGTCAAGATAGTTGCATAAAAATAATTGCTTCATATACTACTTATAAACGGTCATGCAATGCAATTAATTGCCTCGCTATTACTTGCATGTATTAACCTAACCTAATGTAAACGAGCTTTTTGAAGTTGACGGGGTCTTTCTCAAGCGTATACATGTCGGCCGTGGACTTTGGAACCAACCAATCAGAAAGGGTTATACAGTGTGTCCAAAAAAGTATGCAACATATGGGAAAGTTTGTTTATTACCGATTTCTCAGAAAATTGTATTCTTTATAAAAGTTGGTGCATTCCTTAAAACTATAAATGCATATTTCTCCTGCGGCTAATAGTAGGGGAGCAAATGCCATTTTTTCGAAATTGCCTTAAGAGTAAAGTAGGTACCTTATAATTATAAGAAATACACCAAAATTTTATAATATGGAAATGATTTTGCAAATTAGAAACTTAGTCCAAATACGAAATTTGAGTTAGGTGTGTCAATTTTTAATTTTTTTTATATGCATTTCTTTAAAATAGGTTTTTGGACTTCAGCGTACTGGGTGAAAATGACAAATAAATTATTAATTATTTCCAGTAATATGAATAGAGTTAGATTCTATCATAATTTTGTTTAGAACATAAGTTGGCTAAAATGTGTTTAAGTAGGCGTGTAACACGCTAATATCTAAACCAACTCGTAACATTGAAAGACTTTAAAAATGTTGCAACTACTTAATCCATTTTTATTATAAACTCACGTTTAAGTTATTTAATAAATATATTTAAATTGCGTAAACAAAAAATCAACCAAAGGTGTACCGTTTAGGGGAAAATAGAAATTAACCAAAAGAAATTAAAAATTGTGACACCTAACTCAAATTTCGTATTTGGACTAATTTACTAATTTGCAAGAACATTTCCATATAAAATTTTGCTGTATTTCTAATAATAATAATAATTAAAAGGTTTTTATTTGTTTGGTATTTTACATGTCAATACCCAGTAAACACACATACGTTTTTTCAACGTTGAATCAACGTTTCAGTCGTTGTTATTACGTTTTCGTTGATTTTAACGACGTTGAATTTTGGTTGTATTCCTGACCGATTAACAACAACGTTTTTTAAACGTGTCCTACTTACCTACTTATAATTTAGCTCTATGATTTTACTTAATAGATAAAATATTAATTAATACTTACTTTTAGACCATTTAAGAGAGATTTAGCCAGTTTTAAAGCACGTTGATTTTACGTTTTAATCAACCTTATCATGCAACTGTCTAAATTAAGGTTGAAATAGTACTAACTGTCAACGGTTTTTATAACGAATATTTTACTACAATTTCAAAAACGTTTAATTAAAGTTGATTTTTAATTATAAATTATATTTAACTTTAAAATTATCCCATATAAAATATTAATTGTTTGCACCATTTAGCATAACTGCTTTTGGATCATTTAAAAAAAATTAGCCAGTTTTGAAGCACGTTGATTTTAGGTTTTATTCAACTCTATTTGACACATGTCTAAATTGAGGTTAAAATATTACTAACTTTCAATGGTTTTTGTAACGAATATTACAATATAAATATACAACGTTTAATTAAAGTTGATTTTTTATTATTTTTTACATATACATTTTATTTGGCTGTAAAATTAAAATAAAATAAAACATTAAAAATTTGCACCTTATGTAACGGATTTTAGATCATTTTAAAAAGATATGGCCAGTTTTTTCATCTTAAATCAACGTTGATTTTAATCTGATATGGTTGTTTTATATCGTAGATTTAAACTAGTTTTCAACGTTGCACGCAACGTTGTTCCGCGCGACATTGCAATGTTGGGTTAGAGTTTTTTTCAACGTTGAATCAACGTGCGTGTGTTTACTGGGTATGTCTCACATTTTATCTACAATAATAATATATATGTTTAAAGGTAATTTACTTTTAAGGCAATTTCGAAAAAATGGCATTTACTCTATTTCTATTAGCCGCAAGTAAAATATGAAATATGCATTAATTTATAGTTTTAAGGCATGCACCAACTTTTATAAATAATAAAATTTTCTGAGAAATCGGTGATAAAAAAACTATCCCATAATTATGTTGCATACTTTCTTGGACACACTGTATAAAAATAGTTAGTTACGAACCTAACCTTACTTGTTAGATGTTGTTTTATAAACATTATAATCATATATTTATTGTTAAAGTGTGTTTAGAAACGTTAAATTATGTTTTCTTGTAATTGTTCTACAAATTACGAGCATTTTAAATTTATTCGAAGGCATGAGAAGCAGAAACATTCACTTAGTACCTATATGTAAATGAAAAGGCGAAGAAGTGTGTAACAGGAAATTTAATATAAATAGAGTATCTTGAGACATGAAACAAAACTAAACAATATCCACTATGTTAAAACAAGTCAGACACGATATAAATGCAATTTCTGTGAATCTACACTCTTTAAAAATAATGCATCCTTTCCCCACTAACAGAAAGTCACAATTTGAATGTTACACCGGAAGTTGAAGAATTTGCATGAGGAGAAATTTTTGCAATGGATGCAATAAGAGTAAAAAAATATACATTAACAAACCAGTTAGATCATTTTAGAGTACGCAGCTCCTAAATGGCTTTATCCGTAAACATGGGAGTGATAAATCACTAGTGATGTAAAATTTCCGAAATTTTTGGAATGTTCGAATATTTCGGAAAGTTTTGGAAACTTTCCGAAATATTAGGAAATTTTCTAAAATCTGGTATTTTTAGTATTTAAATTAAGTATTTTTTTATTAAAATTTACTTAGATTTACGTAACGTACACATGTAAAACAATAACACGTGTAAAAAGCAAAAACACAAAAATAGATTTTTAACAACACGTATAAGAAAACACCACTAATAGCAAAGTCCAAACTAATAATCCATATCCATATCTGAAAAATTTTCCGGCCCGACACTAGAATCGGTATCGTGTACAGAAAATCCATCATCACTTTCGGTATCAGACTCAGACTGCTCAGATCCGGTAGCTTCTATTTCTATATTTATATTATTGCGAACGTTTCTTTGACTTTTTGGCGGAATTACGTCTTCTTTGTTTTTATATCTAAGGTTTCTTAATGTAATGTTGTGCGGTATGTACATTAGCTTGCCAGCTCTGTCTGTCTTAAGTCGATTTCGTTTCTTACTATATATAAATGAATATGTAGGTACTAAAACTGCGCTCGGTGGCAGCAGATAAAGCTGGCAGTCCTAATATAGCAATAGCTAAGTCTTTTAAATTAGTTTTGGTGCACATTCCCTGCCACCACCCAATACAGTCCACTGATTTAGCGGAAAGCCAGATAAATTCCATTGACCAAAGATCGGTCTTTGCATACTATTTTGTCAGTTCAACAAAAATGGGCTCTTTTCTGCCAACAAATTTCGGATGATTAGTTAGAATATTATCAATATATTGCATGGCCTATAAATGACATTTATTTTTCGGCATTTTTACTGACGCTTATTTTGGCCAAACCCAAAACAATCACGATCTAGTTGACGGTCGCGCGCTTGGTGCCGCAAAGACAAATGATGCAACCGCACTGCGAGCTGTGACTAGTCTGGTTTACGTCATGTCTACAAATTGGTAGTATACATTCTAAAAACATCAGGGCGAACTTTCGCTGTAAAGTTACGAAACTTCGCATGAATCTTCGCCTCCTGGGAAATATTCGGCTTATTTAGAAGCGAATATTTCGGAAATTTTCGCAATATTCGGGAACATTCGGGCGGAAATATTCGCAACTCACATCACTACAAATCACTATATCTTGTAGCCGGCCTGCTCGCTTTTATTGCTAAACTTGAGATCGTAATCCCTTCTTTATTCACTGCTCTGATACCTTCATCTCCTAAAATGTTACGGTTTATACAGCCAGTTAAAGTTGTGAAAATTCAGAATTGTCCATGTTCTTGTCAAAAATATGCCATATTTTTCAAGTTAATGTTATAGTTGAGCCATGTCTAGTTGTTTCCTGCTGAGAAATCACCGTTATTAAATGACTATTAACCCTATAATAAATGTGTTTCATTTTCCCAATAAATTTAATTGGAAAATGATGTTATTGTTAAAGCTCGTCGTCGCTAAGTAGGTACTATTTTCTTTTTTTATTGTAATCAAAATAAGATGTGTAAATAATAAGATTATATTATTATATTATATAACAAATTAAAAGCTTTTTAATTGTCCATTTCCCAAGCTATCCTTAAAAAGTAGGGAAAATTAAAAAGAATTGTAGTAAAAGCATGAAAACACGAAAAAATATGCAGGGAGTTTGTAACTTTGGAATAAATTCAGTAAATCCAAAAGTTTTTTTTTTTTTAAATGCTTGGACACTGGTTTGTTTTTTATAAAAAAAAATATTGATACAGTGTCCCAAATTAGAAATGACTATATAGATGTTTTTTTTTAATGGCAACTCTAGTTTTTTATTGACTGTTTATATTAAGTTATACATAAATGTCAAATTTTTAGATATTGTTAAAGGCTGTGACGTCACATGGTGAGTAAGTATAACCATAGAAACAGTTGGTCATTTTCATTGCCTTTCCATAGGTTTGAATACAAACTTTAATCACCGCATGACGTCAGAGCCTCTGAATATTATACCGTGCGAGCCACCGGCGTATACAAGGGGGGGGGGGGGTAATGATGGTAATTACCCCCCCTCAAGATTACTTAAGCGTTGTTTAATTTTTGTCCTTACTCGTTAAAGTTGCTATTATCTAGTATCCTAGCCAGGCACGGCCCGAAACTCGAGCTCTGATTTTGGCAACATAGGCAACACATTAAACATTTCCTACACTATTACATTTTCTTCACCTCAATTATTACCGGGTTTGTTTTTGTGCTTTTCTTGAGGATTTTGTGTTGTTTTTTATTTTTCCCACTTGAAAACCAAGCACCATGATTTGAAAAAGGGCGTGGCACCCAAAAAATTTTCGCCTGCGGCGCATTTTTTTTTGCCCCTTTGGCGCGCCCCCCCGAGAAGAAATCCTGGCTACGTGTCTGATCCTAGCCGATCGATAACCCCCCCCCCCCCCCCCCCAGACGCATGAGTTGGATACGCCGTAGGTGCGAGCAAAAATTATTTGCATCAAAGAAGGGCTTGGATTAAAAAACGTGGGACTTGATTTATTAGATCACAATGATATGGGGACGATATATCTAACAACTAACTAATAGGTTAAAATTTTGTCAAATTCATATTATGACATGATATGCCAAACGAATATGAGGGAAAATCAAGTTTAAGCCGGGAATTTTGAATAAGCAGATAATTTCGAACTTAAAAATTTGAAGTAGGCACCTACTTATTCCTATAAACTGCATTCGAAACAACATTTTGAATCTACCCTGTAACCGGAGCGGCATCGGCACCTTGCGTTGTTTAGCATATAAACTGCAATTTAATTTGTTTTGGAATTCCCCTAAATCGTCAAGTTTTGTTTGGCGTTTGATTTTTTTAGGTTACCAGTTTATAATAATGTAATGATGTATACAGTTTCCAAACTTTTGGGAAAATATCCGTTAGCATATAAATTAACTGAAGCTATAAGTTTCCTTAACCCCAATAAAACTGGCCGAGATCCAAAAAAATCCTTGCAAATGATGTCCAACGCATTTGAAATTTTGTTAAATTCAAACAGATGCAATGCGACTAAATTGGAAGAAGCAGATAGAGCATTTAGAGACTTTCTTACTGATCAGACTATGATAAATAAAATGAAAAATTATTCCAGATGTAACAGAGTAGATGACTTTTGGGATGGAAACCATCACAAATGACAGTTTAAAAAACGTGGTGCAACTTCTAACGATTTCTCATGGAAATGCCACAGCAGAAAGGGGATTTTCTGTTAATAAGGAGATTTTGGTGGAAAATTTAAAAGAAGAGTCACTTATAGGCCAAAGATTAGTGTACGATTCACTACAAAAAATTTGAGGAGTTCAAACTATGGACATTACAAGATACTTTCCATGAGAAATGCCTATTCAAGGTACAACACAGCACAAAAAGATAAAAAGGCAAAAGAGGTTGACAGCGACTTGAAAAAAGCAGAAAAAAGGAAGCTTCAAAAGCAAGCAGAACTGGAAACTAAAAAGAAAAAAATTATCGAACAATCACAAAAATATTTGGCAGCTATAGAACAAGAAATCGTAAAATTAAAAAGTAACTATATTATTTGGTTGTGCTTAAGCCATGTGTTTTTCAAATAAATGTTTTAAAATTTAACAACGAAAGTGTAGTTAATTTAGGAAAACCCAGCCGGGAAATTTTCAAAAACCGACCGGGAAATAGTCGGGAATTTTGTTTTCGATTTTTCCTAGACACCCTGAATAAGTAGACCAATACAAATTTATTTTTGTTGTTTACAAAATTACCAAAGTAAGAATATACAGAAAGAAAAATAATTACATGTATTCTGAGAATTCACATAACCGGAGAGGTGGCTTCATCCGAAAAAAATGTCAGGTCTAATAAATCATTTCTTTCCAATAAATTTTGGGTGAACCATTGAGAATAATTCCTGCGTCTTTCAAAATCTGCGGCTTGTATTTCTTGGAATACTTGCACTTTTTAAGGAAATAAATTTAGCTGGTTCTTAAGAATAGTCCTGCATGTTCCATAAGATCTTCTTCACTTCTTGGGACAGGCGTCTTATACAATTTGTTGGCGTATTTTGCATTATGTCACGAACGTTTGCAACAAGTTCTTCTGTTCTTACAGATGGTCTTCCTGCTCTTTTTTGTGTTGTATAGAACCTGTTTCCCTAAACGCAGCCACGGTTTTTTTCAGGCAATGATAAAATTTCCCAGCAATAAAAGCAACGTTAGGAAAATGTTCGTAAAAATCGTCCATGCACACACCCGGATTGTATTGCCACTTACCATTTACTCTAACCCTGTTTCGAAAATACACTTCAACCATGAATGTTTTGTGCTGTTCCGTAAAGCCCATTGTGTGAATTGTTCAAGAAATTGGAAAAATTAGCGATGATTCAAATTACTTGTAACGACTGTGAAAAATGACGGAATAACTGATTGATTGTTAATTTAGGTAGTTACTGACACCCCACGGCTAAGCATTACGTCCTTAGATGCAAGGCCCTCTTTGATGCAAATAATTTTTGCTCGCACGGTATATTTTATACAAAAAAAGTCCTGGTATTTGGTTATTATTTAATAAAGTAATTCTTAAAATGTTACATTAAAAAATGTCGGCAATTTCTTTGATCAGCTGATTGACCTGCTAATTCCAATTACACTACTTAAAAGTAAATAATCAAAATGTAAACAAAAATACAAATTTAATGTCATTTATATACAAACACATTACTACTGTCTACAGAACTAACATTGGTAGGGTTTTTCGTATTTTGTAAAACAAAACTTCCATTTTCATCAAGCACCGCTTCCATTAGCACTGCTGGTTGTTCTTTTTCCGAGGGTATTTCTGGGACCTAAAAAATAACTTGCTTTACAACTTTTTTGTTGTTTAAAAATATGCAATGTTGTGTGCACCTGATCGCTTTGATTTCCTCACTTTTTTAGTTCTTTTCGAAAAGCGCTGCGTAAATTATTAATTTTCTTTTTAATAGAATCGATTGTTGCATTTGGATCTGTTTGTTTATAAAACAATAATAATTTTTCGTAGGCCTTATTCGAGTATGACTTGCTCTTTACTTTCCAAAGGCAAGGCAATTGCCTATAAATATCAATAAATTCCGTTAAAAACGTCGTATTATTGCTTGAATCGGCCATTTCGCAAATACGAAATCACGAAAACTTCCAACTAGTTTGAAAATGGGATCGTACGATTTCAACTGACGATTTTTCTCCATACACTTCAGTCCGTCGTTAGATTCAAGTGAACGGCGGGCTCAGACCTGTCGGCGACCTGTATGTGTATGGACAAATTTTAACTGACGATATGCAAATCGGCAGTTCTGGACTGAAGGCTAACTGTATGTGAATGGGTACCTTTAAGGTACCTATTCACGTTCAGTCGGCAGTCAGTCCGTGGACTGGCCGGCCGGCCGTTATCGAAAGTCAAACTACACCCACAGTTTTATTCACCGATTACGACAGGAGGATTTCTGCCGGATTCGATAGCGGCCTTCAGTTTTGGTTATTTCACTATACGCGCGCAGTTATTTCGACAGGTCAAACATGTCGCAAGAACAGTGCGCAGCGGCAATTGTTGTTATTTCACACGAACAAAGAAAAAGGAAATTGAAAAACAATTTGGATGAAAGACTGGCTAAAAAGACGTTGCACTTTCTCCCACATGAAGCTTGTATGAGAACTGAGGCAATCGAGTGCAAGTGATTTAAAAAACTTTATTAGGATGAATGATCATTGTTTCAAGTATTTATTAAAACCGTATATTACAAGAAAGGACACCGTAATGCCTTTTTCAGTTCTTTTCTGAAGGCACTTTTTATATTAGTTATCTTATGTTTCACCGAGTCTAAAGTAGCTTCGACATCTACTGTTTTATATAGTAAAAGTAATTCTTCATATTATGCTTTAATTCGCAAAGCCCTATTAGCATATTATGAAGAGTCTTTTATTTTCCACAAATATTTATGTTTGCGGTACAACTCAATAAAATTCTTGATGAAATTAGGTTGGTTCGCCATTTTGTTCGGCGTTACTGAATAAAAACTATAAAATTTTAGAAAGGAGAGAAATAAGTACTTTAAGTCTTCCTCTTCTGGTATATTAAAATAAAGTTTTAATGAACGGTAAATTATCTACATGTTTCGAATGTATATACATTCATCATCAGGAGAATGGAATAAGGAATATAAGAAATACAATAGGTGCGAACACTCCAAACGGAGCTACAAGATGATGGAAAGGTAGAGTTAGGTATTTGGAGAAACTTCAAACATAATGATAGACCTAACGAGAGGCTATTCGTAAAGTAAAAGCAGAAACCAAGCTGATTGTTGTAAAGGAGGAACAGAAAGAATAGAGTAAAATGAAGGGTCGATTCAATTGACTGATTAAAGGGACTAATAATTTTGTGTGAGATCACATATTAGTGAAATAGCACCGTAAGTGTAAGGAGAGAAAACTGTATAGGTATAAAATTTGAAAAGCAGTAGATGTTATAAAAAATGTTTGTGTCATGTAGACATCCTTTGTTTAAGATTAGAAGTAATAATAGCTTAAAATCTTTGTTCTCTGTTACTTAACTAGAAATTAAAGTTTAAAAAGTTTTAAATGTGAACTGGAGCTGACAGTTCTGAAAAGACAAGGAAAAATGGATGTCTACATGACATGACATGGCCTGCAGTCCAATGCCGGCCGGTAAACTACTACACAGGTTAAGTTTTAACAGTCGAGAGGCCGCCGGCAGAACGCGACTAGTCATTTAACCGCGTGTGTAGTGAGCTGCCCGGCCATTATCTCTCCGGCAAAATACGGCCGGCCGACTGAACTTGAATGGGTACCTTTAAGTAGGATGAGGGTAAGATCTATAAATCAGTGGTGGCTCGTAAAGTCGAGTCACGGTGCCACGGCCCTACCTGTCTTATAACCTACATCCTACAATTTGTATTCTTGCTTTTAAAGTTAGTAACAAAGTTTGTTTAAGTTGGAACGCAGTCGGCTGCACTGTATCGAAGCGATAGCGCGTAAATCGCAACCGTAGTTTTCGCGCTTAACCCATAGACATTTACCTTTAGATACGTACAGCTTATCTCCTGCGCAAACAAAAGTTACGTTTTATGGGCGAAAAAATACGTCCGAGCGCATGACTCGCCGATCAGCTGCCTTCCCTCTTAGCAGCATCGGGCATGCGCACTAACCTCGACGTGTTATCGGCCTGTCCTTCTTTAGCGACATACTCAAAATACACTCCAGAACCGGCTCGGCCGCCATTTTTGTTGTTGTGCTTAAAGGTTTCTCTGTGGATTCCTTGTTGTTTTCTTTGCTATTGTGGATTGTGGATGTTTAATATTTACGGATTTCTAGTTTTGTGTAGTTTAGTGAATTGTGTTTGTGCTTTTAGTGATTCTGATTGGAATATAAACAAGGTCTAGTAACAGCCGTTGTATGATTTTATTATGCACAAATAGGTGTAAAATACCTGGGTTTTCGTATTCAGTAAGTATGGAGTAGTAATGTATCTTGATTAGTGTCCGACCGAAACAAGATTTTCAGTTTCGGCCGAAACCGAAACTTATTTATACATGGTTAAAAAATTTATTGTATACTGAAATTTAATTTAGACAGAAGAGAGGAAAAATGAAACTATAAAAATCACAATGTTAATATGTATGTGAAAGATCCAAACCTTTGTCCGAGTCTCCTGTTGTTGGTCCGAATAGTCCTCTAGAAGCGTTCTACTCGCATTTTTTGTAACTCTCCTGATAGCGCCACCGTCTTCCACGTAAAATTCTTCAATGACGTCTTCCTCTTCTTGGTCTTCTTCCTGGGAATCCAAATGTTCATCGTTCTGTAAAAATAGTTGTTTAAGATGTCGCTCGATTTTAGTTAAAACTAGTGATAAGCCTGACTTTGTTATATTTACAAACTAAATAAGATAAATAATTAATTTTAGTTGCATAACTTATTGATTGTTGGCATGGGTGCAATTTTTATATGTATACAATTTATGCCTGTTGTACTGTTATTATGAACGTACAGAGGATAATTATTGTTTGTACTAAAAATACATTTTATATTACGCTGACGATTAGGACAATGACAATAAGGGTTATTTTTGTAGAAGTATAATTTTAAAAAAACGAAAATTCTTTAAAAAAAATTACAATTTTTTTTAATTTAAAAAAATTACAAAAGGAAAATTAAAACCGTGAAAATACTGCAAATTGTACCTTTTTCAAGAAATTAAAATGAAACATCTGAAAAAAATCCGGACAAATTTTAATAACATTAACTAAAATAAAATTAAAGCTCTTGTAGAAAACATTGAGAGCGTAAGGGAATTTTAATTTTTGTAAAGGTACCACACTTCTTGGCCAATGATGGGGAAGTATGTGCGAAAAGTAGGGGAACATGTCCAAAACGTTCTCGATGGACGCACAATAGATGACGCCTAAATATTATAGCAAGTTTACTTGGTTTGCAGAATTTAAAAAAAAAGTAATATTTTTTCGTAATCCTTGTAAGGGAGAACTTCGTTTAAAAAAATTAACCCTAACGAGAAATAAATCATTTTGAAAAAAATTATTTTAAGATGCTTAAATTGACTAATTGGAGGAAATGTTAAGATGGCAGGAGTGAGCATTCGGCCACAAAGCACAACTCTCTAAGTAAGGAGTAAACCAAATGTTTAACTGTTAAAAAAATGTACTTGCGGGGAATGATAAACATCAACCAACATCTTAACATATAATAAGAAAGAAAAATTAAAAGATCACGTTTTCTAATAAAATTTAATTTTTCAAAAAATACTACTCCCCATCCCTAGGCAGCATTCGGCCATTTAAAGGGGAGGATTCGGCCACACATAGCTTTATAAATCTAACATATATATTATTTCATTAAATGTTAGTAAGATTAAGTTTATTGCCTTCTCGTTATCTTCACGTTCACTCACTGATTTTCTGAGCCTAATACTACACGACTCACATTGTAAGTTGGACAGGCATTGCCTCTGTGATCGGTCTATTGAAGGAAAATACAACCTTAAATATTTGGGAATCATAATAGATGATACCTTTACTTGGAAAGAACAAGTCAAGTATGTAACGGATAAAATTAGAAAATTGATTTTTAAATTCTATGAGTTGAGAAACATTCTGCCCTTAAAAACACCTAAAACAGTTTATTAGGCGCTCGTGGAATCAATCATCAACTATGGATTGATGGTATGGGTAGAGTTGGGCATGGTCAATTGACCATGACGTATTTGACCGGTCAAATTCGGTCAAAATATATCAATTTTATAGCGCCGTTATTTAAGAAAATACGATCCGGAAAACTGGTGTATGTTAAATATAAGTTAAATATAATTAATAAATGTGGAAGAATACCCGACTTAAATTTATCTTCATCTTCCGAAGCTGATATCTCTTCGTCTTCCGAAGCCAAGCAGCTAGAATCTGACTCCGAAGATGAAAATTTACCATTGGCTACATACTTTACTGCTCGTAATAATTCAGCTACCTAATTACCCGAGTCTGATATTTTATTTTAAGTGTTCATGTTTTTATGTTTTCATGGTTATATAAAAATAAACTATTGAGATATACACTTATATAATGTGTACCTGGATGGACCTAACTATATCATCCATTTGATCACCCTGTATAAAATGTAGGTATTAATAGACTTTTCAGAACAAGCAAAACTTGTTATAAATAATTAATTTTTTCCAAAATACAAAATAAGAAATTAGGCAAGTATAGTTAGGTTCATCCATTGTTAAATTTTAATTTATTTCAGTCAATTGACTGGTCAGTTGACCGGCCAATTGACCAATTGACCATTTACCATAGTAATGTATATTTTTTTACACCGTCAGAAAGTAGAGATTTTAAGGAACAAAAAGCCCACCGACTTTTTAAAAAAAGCAGATATTTTGACGTGAGAATTTTCGATTGAAAATTAGGTTGCTTTTTCGATATTAAGTCAAAATAAGGTTAAAAAATAAATATTTTAAATCAAAAAAATTACAGTGTGTTTGGGACATAAAAAGGAAAGTTTTCACCAAATTTCGTCTATAAAATTTTTTTTTTGTAAAAGATAAAAATAAAAAAACCAAAAACTTGGTTATTTGAATTTTTCACATAAATTTTGAGGTTATGTGAAAAAAGTGCAAATACAAAAGTTGTAAATCTTTTTATTATCTACAACTTTGCCATTTAACGTTTTTCCATAGGACTTGTAGTTTTGCCGGAAATCGAGATAAATCGTTTTCTACCCTTAAAAACTCCCCCCCCCCCCCCCCCTTCCCGACCTCGGATCGCCCGTAATTTATTTTTCCTTTCATTTTTGTTATATTCTCTTCCTTTTCCAATGGGTTTCATCCTACTATTACTTTTTTTCGCTTTTTACCATTTTCAAAGGCTTCAGCTCTGTTCTATTAGTAAAAAAAACTTACCTAAGGCTGGCCTTACACAGCCGGAATGTTTGATCTGAATTCAGAAACGGAATCCAGAATCTGAATTCAGGCCCATTGAAAATTTGAAAAGTCATAATCTGAAAAATCAGAATGTGTGTGCTGTATAATCAAAATATATACAATTCCGTGCGTTCTGAATTCAGATTCTGGACTCCGTCAAACATTCCGGCTGTGTACTGGAGGCCTCAAAGCCAGTTTTTATTCTTTTCTTGATAAAATTGGTCTGATGCACCAATAACGTGTTTATTATAATTCAGGACGCGAATAAGAAAGTTGGTAATACTGTACTCCCTAAAAAACGCGGGAAATGTAAATAGATTTTAGAATATCTTAGGTGGCCGAATGCTCCAAGTTCTCCCTTACAATCATTCCACAGTTTTTTGGTTAAGTAGCTGTTTATAAAATGGGGTGTCCATGTATGTTCAATAAATAAAAATATCAGCAAAATAGGCATAAATCTGATACCTATAGAAAAAATGGCACTAGTTCCCTTACGTGTCTTATCCTAAATGTATTAAGCATTACCGTATCTTGTTCCATGGTGGCATATTCTTCTTCTTGACGCTCTTCTTCCTCCAGTTCCTGATTAACTTCGTTCACTATTGAAAAATTATTGGCATTGATAAGTTCATCCCTTGTATCGCCTTCATAACGGTAAAATCCCCATATCCACAACTGAAAATTATTTAAAAAAAACATTAAGTTAAATTTAGCTTAAAATAGCTTAAATTGTACACAAAGAAGAACCATAAAGGTAATTTTATTTGTTTCTGGCGAAATCAATTTCCTTAACAAGCAAAGCGTCGATGTCCGCGAGTCGATAAAGTCCATGCATGTTTGGATGGATGACAAATGCCAGTGGAACAAATAAGGCGTTTCCGTGGCTCTAACTAAAGGAAATGACCTGTATATACCGGGTGATTCAATAAGAAAGGCAGCCGGCTATATCTCGGAAACGACTAAACGTAGAAACTTGGGATAAAAAAAAATGATGATTAAAGCGGTCATGAGAAAATTCTGGAAATAATTTTTAAGTTCCGCGTTTTGCCGCAAGAGGGCGTAATTGAAAAGTAAATTTTTAAATTTTACATAACTCCGAAAGTTCCCCAATAAGGTATATGTTTGATAACACCATTTTAAAGGTTGGACAATTATGCATCATTTTGGTCTTATGCTCATTGGCGTACCAACTTTAATAAGAGTGGGGGAAGCTGTTGAAAGTGTAAACATTAAAATCGCTGTAACTTCTAAACGACTTATCCGATTTCACTCAATTTAGGCTTGTTTCGAAGAGAAAGGTAAGTACCTTTAATTGCCTTACACAATAGTTTCAAATAAAATTGCTAGAGGGCGCAATTTGTATTAAAAATTAATGTTTTGGCAAATAACTCTGAAACGAACAAAGATATCGAGCTGCGGTTTTAATATTTTTTCTAGCAAAGTTAATCTACTTTTCGATTATGGTATCATAATTATACCGTATGATTTGAATTTTCGGGATAAAATCAAAAAAACTATTATTATTACAAATTGCGCCCTCTAGCAATTTTATTGAGAACTATTATGGACAAATAAATACGATTGGTGAAAGTGCATACATTTCTCTTCCAAACAGTCTTTAGTTTGCTAAAATCGGATAAGTCGTTTAGAAGTTACAGCGATTTAAATGTTTACACTTTCAACAGCTTCCCCCACTCTTATTAAAGTCAGTACGCCAATGAGCATAAGACCAAAATGCATAATTGTCCAAGCTTTAAAATGGTGTTATCAAACATATACCTTAATGTGGAATTTTCGGAGTTATGTAAAATTTTAAACTAAAAATTATTTCCAGAATTTTCTCAAGACCGCTTTATCATAATTTTTTTTATCCCAAGTTTCTACGTTTAGTAGTTTCTGAGATATAGCCGGCTGCCTTTCCTATTGAATCACCCGGTACATTTATTATATATTATACAGGGTGTCTAGAAAAAGGAAGTCAATCCGTTAACCATATATTCGTTAAGCAAAAATAATTACTTTTATAATGCCATTTTTCATTTTTAACCCTTATGTTCGATATATCTTTAAAGTTTAAAATTAGAGACTGATTTTTTAAATAATTCGAGTATTTAATAATACAGTGTGACCAGTAAAGTCCGCATCATATGGGATTTTTTTTATTAATAGCTTTATTCGAATGAAAATTAAGCAAAAAATAGTAGTCACGTGATTCGCATTATCTGCCAAATTTTAATTTTTTCCAGAAAATAATTCAAAAGTGGGGTTATTTTTGAAAGTATCGAAAAAAGTTATTAGAAAAAGGTTTTTTAAATGTAGTTTCTAGCCCACTGCAAAATTTCAGCTGCATAAGATAATTTTGATTTTTTACCTATATTTTGTAAAATAGGACTCAATAACGCAACCTGCATAAAACTTCTTAGTTTTGACAATGCTTTATTTCAGATACATTTTCTTTAAAGTAGCGCCATAGTAAATGTGTGTTTTTCTATAAAATCAAAATTGGGCTATTAAAACTTGGTCGCATGTGATGCAAAGTTTATTTGTTTTTGACCCTGTATAAGGTAACTTCATAAAATAAGTATTTTTGAAAACGTAGTTTGTGTTTGAAAGTAATACACCTTAATAATATTAAGACAAAAAAGAACACAGTGTCATCAGTAAAGTGTTCATTAAGTGGAAAATAAATTTTAGTGATGTGTAAAAAATCAAAATTATCTTATGCAGCTGAAATTTTGCATGTGGGCTAGAAAATGCATTTAAAAAAACTGTTTCTAATAAATAGAAAAAAGAAAAGCACAAAGTCTTCCTCCACAATCTTTATTAGAAGGCTAACTAGGCGAACCTAGAATAATTCATAATAATACAAAGCGACATGTTTCGAGTGTAGCCTGCCATTTTAAATATGTACTTGAGTCAAACTTCATTTTAATTTCTTATTTGCCCTGTTGTCAGTTTGTTGCCTTTTCTTTCTAACACCAGATATAATTTGCTTTCTCTGTTATGTTTGTTCTTGTCTAGTGCCTTATTGCCCCTATTTAGGTCAAAACGTTGGTCTAACTTTCCACCTTTAGACGTAAAATAGGTCTATATTTATTTCACTTCGTTTTACCTTATTAGACATACAAAATTTATCAACATATTTTTTACTTTCAAATTACTTTAGTTTCTTTCCCCGCATAGGGCACTAGAAAAACAAATGTAGGTAAATTGTCCCCATAATTGGTCAAGCAAAATATTTGATTTCGAATAAAGGTAAATTTAGCAAAAAATATTTGTTGGAATAGGCTCACCTGATTTTCCAAGCACTTAATATACCCCAGCACCTTCAAAAAGAAGTGATTTATGTTAATTTTGGGGTGGTTTTCTATGAAGCTCCACGCCTTGAGGACAATCTTCTTCTGAGAACTGCTCAAATCTTTGGCAAAACTTTTTCTACTCGACCCGCTGTAAGTGTCCCTAAGGAATTTGTCCAGCTCTATGAGTTTTTCTATCGTGTGCACCATAGGAAAAGCTACAGGGACTTTAGCGGATTTATGTCTCGACAGCACAATCAAGTCTCGAAGTTTTTTGAACGGGGCGACGATGTTTTCGTTTATTCTGTTTTCTAACCTAAAAGTAGACGCAAATATAAATATTTTTTTAGAATCCTTTGATAATAGGCCCCTACTACTTGCGATAAAAAAATCATTATGCTATGAATAATACAAGTGTAATTATGAATTTGAGATCTCAATTGAAATTAAAAAAGCCCAAATGGGATATTTTGACTCTGATAACGTTATCGCTTATTAGGGCCTACATTATACACTCGTTAAATATTATACTATAAAATAAAATTTATTTAATTGCTTCATATTTTTCTAGAGGCAGAAAGTGAGCAGTATGCGAAAACAGAGGAGGTATTCCGTAACTGACATTTCTTATCCTTCACCCCTTTTCGTCTTATGATCTGGTATTTCGCCATTACCCCTACACTTGTAGGGAAAGTTAAAGACATTGGCATGTCGGGTCATTTTTATGAAGTGTTGTTTACACTAATATTAGGAAAATATGGATAAAAACAAACTTCCACAAATGATAATAGGGAACTTTCCAATTTTTTTTTTTCAATAATATGATTTAGTTAGGCCTAAAAAAAATATTCCCCAATTATTACTCCTTAAAAATCAGTAATAACTTGATAAAAATTCTTTAAAGTTTCGCGCGTGTCAAAAGCATTTCAAACGACCTTTTCAGCGCGCCAAGCCCGATGACGTCAGGAAGTGTGACTTTTCCGTGATCCGTCATCCTGACCGGTGGCCGAGCTACCGAGTTTGCATTTGGATTGCCGTGTGTTATTTTTATTGTATTGTTGTTTTAAGGTGGAATTCTCAACGTCGCGTTCAATTTATTGCCAACCTATAACCTATTTCGTGGATGTCACACACGAATTATACTTCTTGACGTCACGACCCGTTTTTACCCGCTTGGGATAATTTTAATTTTGGGGCATTTTTAAATCTTCCTAGCGGTCTTTTGGGACGACATATTATGTTCTTTTTTTTGCTGCCATATATGTTATGACAATATTATACTTATGATTTATCGAATTTTTCCCCATTTAAAATTTTTGTCAAGTTCCCTATTGAGGATATGCTGGTAAATTGGACAGAAATATTCTTCTTCCCCGAAATATCCATAATATTTTGGATGAAGGTGGTAGCATAAGCAATATATTTTTTTGGGGAAGAAAAAAGCAGTGTCAATTCAATGAAAAAGTGACAAACAAAACAATGAAAAATTAGCAATTTAGATAAAATTATCTGGAAAACTAAGCTGTCCGCCAAATATCGTTTTTAGATTCTTGATCCATGTGTCACATACGTCGACCCGAAAAAATGTTGGCGTGGTGTAGCTATAACAGATAATTACCAAAAATTTTAGGTAATTTTATTTGCTTAATTTAGAAAACGCCTATCAGTGACTGTAGTTTATTTTCCCTACAATTTAGGGTTAAAGGGCGTAAAAACCGATCGTACCGGAAGTAGTGGAGGGGATAATAATTCAATACAAAATCACCTGTTATTTTTGGAATTTAATAAATTTTCTTTTACAGTACGGGCTACGGGCCCCCGTAAGAAGATTATGCTGGAAATAGAATTACCAAAAAAAGCGTTTTGTTCATTGTCAAGAAGAAATCCAAAATTTCTGCCAGTAACTCAATCGCTTTCACATATACAGCAGCGGGCTGCGCCACGTCAGAGAAAACAATTCTCTGAAATATTCTGCTCTAATTGGAACTTAAAAAATACACGCCACTGGAAATTTAGAACTCACAAAAACTCTAAAACATTTAAATGTTGGCCTCTTACCTATGTACGCAGAAAAATTCTGGAGTAACATTAGAAATCCACTGCTCGCGCACATGTGTGAACAGGTCACTCGTGAGGTCTTGCAAGCCCAATTCTTCAGCTTGTACTTCTATATTGTTCAGTCCGTCCAGAATTGTATTCACAGGTAAAAGTGGTAACATAAGTAACATATTGTAGATACTTCTAAAATTCGAGTTTCGGTCTAATTCCTTTGCCAGATTCAGTGAGCATATTTTCTTGTAGAGGTTTTGTGTGAAATAAAACATTGATCCACCTAAAAGTATTTAAAAATACTGTAAAAAGGGAAATCATATTATATTTTGTGCGATGCTCGAAAGCACTCTAGTAACTTTTCGCTTTAACGGTAGAAAAATTAAATTTGGTAATTTTAGTACAGGTTTATTGACAAAAGATGTTATAGCGAGAACAGAAAATTTCGAAAAATCAAATTATATTAAAAACTGTTAGAAATAGGGATAGGATATCCTTTATAAAAGTTGGTTGTTGACATTTTTCAATTAGAAATTTTCTGACATTGGACCTAGAAAGTAAACACCCGTAAATGCAAATATTTCATAGGGGATATGTTTTTTTGACGTAGTTAATTCAGAATAAACCTTATGAATCGCTTGAAGTAAAAAAAACAAAAAAAAAACATGATATTTTATTAAGAAAATTATACAGTATTGGGATAAGGGGAAATACATACAAACTACTTCAAAGTTATTTAAGCTATCGTAAAAGTTCGAAAAAAGTAATAATATGTGGAGTTCCACAAGGATCAATATTAGGTCCGTTATTATTCTTAATTTACATTAATTCCGTTTCCAAATTAAACTTAAAGGGCAATATAAAGCTATTTGCAGATAATACAACAATTATTTATTTTGCTAAAACTTTTGCAGAAATGTATTTTGATATTAATAATGATTTAAAAATACTTCTTTTTTGGCTTCAATCAAATAAACTTACGTTGAATTTTACAAAATCTTCTTTTATGTTTATAACTAAAAATAAAATAAATTCCATAATTAACCCATTAACATTTAATATTGAAAATATTCAATATTCAAAAACGACAAACATGAGTGAAACCGAGAAAAAAATTATCGGGAATTAATTCTGCTGCGTGGGAGATTCGGTAAGAAAATTTCATAAATTGGAGTTTATTTTCATATGATGAGACCTACGACCTATTCTCAATAAAAATTATAAGTTAGCAAGAAAATGTATTTTGATTTTATTCTGAATGACGCTTGTCAATAGATATAAAGCGCTTCATTTTTGACAGAAAAATTATCACTTATTAATTTTATTAGGTTTATAGACTATCGCGATAGTCTCCCGTCGCTATAACAAGCAAAAAGGAGCCTTCTAATTGGTTGAAAATAAATTTATGAAATTTTCAAACTTATCAAACTATACCAGTAAAAAGTAATTTCAGAAAAAAATCGCTTTTATATGACGGAATAATAAAATATAACAATTTTCCAAAACATATCAAAAAAATTAAAAAATTGGCAACTTTTAAAAAACAATTAAAGAGATATTTACTAAATTAAATTATTTATACTATTTTTTTTTAATTGACTTTATTAATGAATTAAATTGGATTAACTTCCATTTGTTTTATGGTTATTATTTTCTATATTATGTTGTCACTTTCCATGTAATGAACTGTAAAAGTTACCTTGGAATAAAGACATTTTGAAAGTTAAGTGATGTAAATGTTACAGTTTCGCTTGGTGTGTTTAATAATAAAGGATTTTTAAAATAGCGATAGGTGGATGATTGTAGATACAGCATAGTACTTGACTAGCATATAATGACATAATACACTTGGATCGAATCATCCTTGTTTATTATGGCCCACAACATATGCTCGTTAAATAATATAATATAATATAAAAATAAACTTACCTATGCTGGATTCTAAATACGTCTCTCCAAGAGCATAGTACAAGTTGGCTTCATAGTCGGTTATGATTTCGTCTGGCCTCAAATTGGGCCCGATAGTGTTGTATAAAAAGCCGAAGATTTGCCGGTAGAGGTCTTGGGATTTTCGGTTTACGAAGGCGTACAGAATTGGGTAATACTGAAAACAGGATATTATTAATAAACGAATTATTGAAAAATAAAGAAAACTAAGTAAAGAAGAGCAGCTATAAATAATATAATATGGGACGATGAAAAAGTCAGTAACAAAACAACGGTTTCAAACAAGTGATAGTTTAACAGGGGAACAGGGGCAGCCGGGCAGCCCCCCCTAGCTAGATTGTTTTTATTGACAACGGCATTACTTTAAAATAATCATACCGAAAACAAAACTGGCAGTGTTCCAGGGTGCACATCCAATTACCTTAGCTCCTTAAAACAAGGCAAGAAACTTTATCTAGATACCTTAAAAATTCCGGCCAGTTAAAAAAGCAATTCCCAGAGACAAATGGAATAACAATTAACAACAATTGGCCGAATTTTTTTTTTAAATATCAAAATTATGAACTTATCTAAAAAAATCTTTTTTAAAACTAAACTAACTTTAACGTATAGTATAATATATTATTATTTTTTTTTTGTAAATGGTTATTATATATATTTTTTTTTAATAATTTAATAGTTACTAAACGTGTGATTTTTATTATTTGTGATTTTATATAATATTGTATATTTGGTGTTATATTCTCTGTAATGAACTTTTTTTAAGTTGGTTGAGAATAAGGATATATATATTATTAAACTGGACACCATAAAAATAGTATGTAGTTTACTTCCTACATTTTGCTGAAAGTGACATAATATTATAAACTTAATTCATAATAATAAGTTTACAGGTCCAAAACATAAAAAAGTGTAAATGTAGAATCAAAACTTATGGATTATGATAACTAATAATAATAATAATGTTTATTTAAAATTTAATAATATAATAAATATGTTTATGTTGTCTTCTATAAACTTATTCTTCAATCCCCTGAAGCTGAGCTTGTTAGGGGCAAATCTTATTTTTTTGTTTTAGTATGTAAAATCATAAATCATAAATATGCATTAAAAATCAAGTTTTAAAGTAAAAATGTAAATTTTTATAGTTTAATAGTTATTTACACTACAAGGGAGGCAGTTGATACTTACCAGTCGAGGACATACTTTGCGCCTGAGCGACAGCGAGGGCTTGCAAAATAGTCCGAGACTGGCCAAGAATACTGCTTCCCGAGTTTTGTATTATATTTTTTCTACTCCAGTTCCCTCAAATTAAAAAAAAAATGTTTTTTAATTTTATAATTTGAGCTATCCAACTGAAATACCCTGTATGTATGACAGGTTTCCTAGTGTTGACTTGATTGCTATGGAATTCATAATGTTCATAATCAAACAAACGTTCTGTCAGTGTCAGTTTTTTTAAGAAATCGAAAAAATGGATATCGATGCAGTTGCGAATGCAGCTTACGCTGCTCTATTACCTCAGAAATCGAAGGTGTTTTAAATGCAGTTTTTAGCCCACATGCAAAATTTCAGCCGCATAAGATAATTTTCATTTTTTACCTATATTTTGTAAATTGAACCACTTTTGCAAAATAAGACTCAACGCAACCTACATAAAACTTCTTAGTTTTGACAATGCTTTATTTCAGATACATTTTCTTTAAAGTAGCGCCATAATAAATGTGTGTTTTTCTTCAAAATCAAAATAGGGCTAATAAAATTTGGTCGCATGTGATGCAAAGTTTATTTGTTTTTGACCCTGTATAAGGTAACTTCATAAAATAAGTATTTTTCAAAACGTAGTTTGTGCCTGAAAGTAAAAAAAAGAAAAATAAAAAATAAAGTAAAGGAGTTTTAAATTAAATCGTTGAAAATAGATAAACTCTACGTTAAGTTAAACTAAAATTTATTTTCCACTTAAAAAACATTTTACTGAAGACACTGTTTTCTTTTTTGTCTTAACATTAAGGTGTATTACTTTCAGACACGAACAACCTTTTTAAAAATACTTATTTTATGGACTTACCTTATACAGGGTCAAAAACAAATGAACTTTGCATCACATGCGACCCGATTTTAATAGCCCAATTTTGATTTTGTAGAAAAACACACATTTAATATGGCGCTACTTTAAAGAAAATGTATCTGAAATAAAGCATAGTCAAAACTAAGAAGTTTTATGTAAGTTGCGTTGAGTCTTATTTTGCAAAAGTGGTTCAATTTACAAAATATAGGTAAAAAATGAAAATTATCTTATGCGGCTGAAATTTTGCATATGGGCTATAGTGGATTTCACCTTAGTTTTTAATGCTTTGACGTCTCTCTTGTCAAACATATTAGCCAACGCGTGATTTTAAAATCCCTAATTCTATAAACGGCTTTCAGGCACGGGCATTGGCTAGATTAACAAGAGATGGATATATAACTGACCGTATAGTTACATGTACATGACGAAGATGCACACTACACAGTTCAATACGTTGCCCTTCAATGAGCTCAAACTCGTCAAAAGCACAGCATCGCTCGTATATGCCGTTAGTATGTGCATCTTTGTCTTATGCATTTGCTCTCGCATATCTCTTTTCGTACTTCATTAATTCGATTGTCTCGTCGCGTTCTTTAAATATCACAGAGCCGCATTGGGACTTGGGACACACCGCGCACCGCGTGCATTCTGCTGTTAATTCTTAGAGTCTTTAATTCTTGATCGTTCGTGTTATTGTTTTTGGTATTTTTCAGACAGCATTTTGCTTATATTTTGTGCGTATTAGACTTTTTGGTTTTAAACTGCCGGACTGTGTGTATCTGTGACGTGTTTCTTTTTATGCAAAAGTAAGTAAATAATTATTAATGTCTCGGACGGTGATGACGACATCGACAGCTTGTCGGATGAAGACCAAAAATAATAGGGACCTTGCAACAAAATTAAATTTGAAAACCACAGTGAACCATTATGCTAAAATAAGTTTTACATACAGTTGTATTGAAGAGTGCTTGAGGTATCTGTTCTGCAAACGCATGGACAAAAATCTTTTTTTGTAGTATCTACTTACATTATTTTTTCTTTATTCATTAAAAAAAATACCTAATTCGATAACATTACAAACTTTTATTGTTTTATTATAAACCAACGAAAAGTTAGACCTATTGTAAACTTCAAACTCTTTAGAACCTAGTCTAAAGAAAAAAATATCTACCCGTGAATAAGAAAATAAAAAAGTAAACAATAAGCTATTAAATATAATATATAGATTTTTTCATCTTAACACTGCATGGACTAAAATCAAATTAAAAAACAAAATAATTCTTTAATAAAAAACGTAGTTAATTATTGATGATACTAGATTCACGACTGCCCCTTGTATATTTTTTATTGTACTAAATTAAGAGTGTGTTTTTACCAAAATAACAGCACTTTATTATATTATGAATAAAAATTAAATGAAATTGTTTTTCTGATATTCTATCCTATTTCCATTCCCCTTCAGTGTTTTTTTTTTAAATATCTTAAAAATTGCTTAGGTAATTCTCGTTTTCATCCATAATTACAACTACAAATAAATTGACCCATGTTCACACATAATTTTTAAGTCCGGCCCTGGCCAATCCTTAGGTTCTGTAAAAAGAAATGTTATAAATGACATGTGTCAGCGGCGGCCATTAAAAACTAAGGTGAAATCCACTATAGAAACTGCAGTTAAAAAAACTTTTTCTAATAACTTTTTTCGTTATTTTAAGAAATAACCCCACTTTTGAATTATTTTTTTGAAAACATTAAAAATTGACAGATAATGCGAATCACGTGACTACTATTTTTTTGCTTAATTTTCATCTCGATCGAAGCAGAGCTTGATGCCAAAGTCAAATTTCGAATAAAGCTATTAATAAAAAAAAATCCCATATGATGCGGACTTTACTGGTGACACTGTATATTAATATGTTATAAAGGGGTTTCCAATAAGAACGATATGATTTCAAAATGAAATAAAATTAAAATAATTTCAGATACAACAAAACGTTTTATATTATCTTAAAGTATAGTCGATAACATTTATGTTTTAAATAACACATCGTTTCAATGTCCTCCGCGACTTCGTGTACACGAGCGAATTCGACGAACCCAAATTTCGATGACTTTATGCAATAAATCGGGCGTGATCTGACGAATGCAGGGTTCAATGTTCAACCTTAATGCATAAAGTATTTGTGGTCTGTTTTCATAAACCTTAGATTTCAAATAGCCCCACAAGAAGTAATCTAAAGGAGTTAAATCACAGCTTCTTGGAGGCCACTGAACAGTAGCATTCATTGAAATTATCCTTTCGTCAAACTTTTCTATCGATAGTTTCATGAGCAGTGTGACATGTGGCACCGTCTTGCTGGAACCACATATCCTCCAAATCAAGTGCATCTAAATTTGGCCACAAAAAATTTCTTAACATCTGTCGATATCGTTCACCATTCGCTGTAACTGCATCTCCTGCCTCATTTTGGAAAAAAATGGTCCGATGATGCCACCATACCATAAACCACACCATACAGTTACCTTTAGCGGATACAAACAGCAAAATGATTACAGGCTTCTCATGAATCTGTTGTGGATTGTTTTCACACGAAAAACGGCAATTTTGCTTGTTAACGTATCCACTTAACCAAAAATGAGCTTCATCTGAAAAGATAATTTTTTTGGCAAAATTAGGATCCCTTTCAAGTTTTTCTAAACTCCAAGCAGAAAATTCTCTGAGCCGACGATGGTCCAGTGACTTAAGTTCTTGGTTCAAAACAATCTTATACGGGTGTAAATTCAAGTATTCTTTCAAAATACGCCAAGTTGTCGTTTTTTTAATCCTTAACTCTTGAGCACCACGAGGAATTGATAAATTTGGATCCACTGCAACACTAGCTCTTACAGCAGCAATATTCTCAACAGTTCTTGCGTTTCGATGTCTTCTTGGTGTTTTAACATCGTGAAGAGTAAAATTATTTTCAAATTTCTCAACGATGCGACGAATGGCAAGCAAAGGAGGACGATTATTTACACCAAAGTTTTCGCGAAGTGCGCGATAAGTGTTCACAAAAGATCGTCTACTTTCGTAAAATTTTTGGATAATAACCAAACGTTCTTGAAGCGCGTATTTAGCCATAATAAATTGTTATAGTTTACTGACAATAACTGACAACTGGTGACAGGTATATTTTTATTACCATGGTTACCATATCGTTTCAAAATCATATTGTTCTTATTGGAAAACCCTTTAAATGTAAAGTTGTCTTATGTTCAACTTTTTTGTTTCTGAATATAATTCTTTAGAAGGATAATATAATTTTTAGAAACCTTTTTTGTAATATTTCTAATTTTTTAACTAAAGTTCTATTTATTCCTCCCCAACCTAAAATTTCGTAATTTAAAAGAGTTTTAACTAACGCGTAATATAATATTTTCATAATATACAGTGACCGGCAACGAGTTCGCAACATATGGGAAAAATTTTTATTAGCGGAATATTGAAAAATCTTTTTTGGGGGATTGGATGTGCATGTCCCATAACCTTAAAATCGATTTTGACATACGTCACGTGACCAATGGTATGGCGGGAAAGTTGAAAAAACCAATATGAAATCATCATAAATCAGATAAGTTGATGAGATATCGAAAAAATTCCAAGAATAAAAAGTGTTTAGAATTCCATTAGAACCTTGAATACAATGTTTGGAATATCTACTTAAAAAATATAAATTCGAATATTTTTGTAAATATTTTTTTACCTTTCGTGGAAAATGTCTATGGCAAAAGCCTATTGGCACGTTTTAAAGAAATTATTTTTGACGCCTTCTACCGACTAAACAATGCAATTTCAAATATATAACTAAGTTGGCTTGAATTGATTAATTTTGACGTCAGAAGTTATTACGTCGAACAAGAACATTTATTATTTTTTACAAGTTCTGGCAACAGGATGAAGCCAGCTGTCCTGGAGATAGAAATAATAATACCAGTAGCTTATCGACATTTGGTAAGTGAAAGTCGGAATCGCCTTTTTTGTAGGAATTTACTTCACGAAGTATATAATTCGCGAAAAGGGGATTCGTTGTATTACGGAAATACAGTCCATTAGTAATAATTTACATTTTTGGTCCTTTGAGCCGGATGTTGAGTGGATGCTTATTTTTTTCCATTTTCTTTGAGTTTTTTTATAATCCTTAAAGGTTGAGGCTGATGAAATTTAAACATTCCAAATAATCCACTTATTAATGTTGATGTGGAATTCACGCTTTCGTCAGAAGTCTCATCAAAAGTTGTACACGTATCCGGCAGTGGCGTGTCGTGGGGTTTGTGTTTGGAGGGGCGCAATAGAAATCCAATACCAAATGACATATAAGCAAACTGCTCGAAAAAGTATCTATTTATAAAAAAAAATTTAGGTAAATTAATACATACATTTATAAATGTCTTTTGAAAACCGACGCGTAAAAGATCGGTTTTCGGCCCGTCGGCGTCGTTCACAAATTTGTGATAACTTTATATCTGGCAACGGCCTTCCCAGTTCTTTAATTTTAAGTTTATCCGCTAATGGCAGCCTACAAAAATTTATTTGAATTATATTATTGACGAAATTCATTTTTATTAGTTCGAACGTTCGAACTCGACGCGCGCTTACGCCACAACAAAGTCCGAAATGTATAAAGCAATGCAGGCGCTAAAATACCGCGGCCGTAGAGTCCCTAAATAAATCGGATATAACCGGGTGACGTTCGGGTTCGTTCGGCGAAATTTATATACGCCATGCGAGATTCACCGTCCGTCGCAGCGTCTCAATGACGGAATTCAATTATCTTAAAATTCACACGAGGAGGCTTGCTTATCGTTGGTCAACGAAAATGGACAATTAGAGATGAGTTCAGAATTGGTGAGTTGCTATGGTTTTTTAAAGTTTAGAAATTTTAACTACCTATATGAATAATAATAATAATATTAGTATTAAAATGAATAGTAATAATAAATATTTAATTTCTGTGTTATGTTAAAATTCCTAGGAGGGGCGCGCGGCCACGCGGCCTTATAGAGCAACCGCCACTGGTATTCGGACACCCTGTATAATACTTACAGTCTCGTAAACCCAGACCAGCACAGTAACCAGCCTATAAGGAAACTCGTCCGACTCGATGTGAAAAGATGCGTCAACGTACATTAACTTGCTGTCGGAGTACAATCTCACAACCTCTGGGTTGGTAAATACGACAGCTTTCGAACCATCGTCCGTTTCAAATCTACCCTAAAAAAAGTAATAGCAACTGAAGGGTTCACACAAAGACATCTTATATATAGACCAGATAGTTTACATTTTAAAGCAATCAAAGATTCCAGAGTTCACAATTTGTTTGGTTAGTTGTATGGCCCACTATGCTTAACACATGCATCAAAAGAACAACTGCTAAACATGAAAATAAATTATTAAAATACATGTTTTACAAGTTCAAATTGCAACTACGTAACAAAAGTTAATAGTATACTATAGGTAGAACACGTTTTTGTTTTGTTGGTAAATAAAATAAATACCGTGCGAGCAAAAATTACTTGCATCAAAGAGGGCTTGGATTAAAAAACGTAGGGCTTGGTTTAGATCACAATGATATGGGGACGATATATTTAACCAACTCTAGGTTAAAATTTTGTCAAATTCATATTATGACATGATATGCCAAACTAATGAGTAATAAAATAAGTAGACAAATACAAATGTATTTTCGTTGTTTACAAAATTAACAAAGTAAGAATATACAGAAAGAAAAAGAAAAATAATTACATAAATTGCTGAAATTCGCCACCGCCATGCTCCAAGCATAAATTCGCACGTCTCTTCATATTTTCGAAAGTGTTGACCAGCATCTCTGGAGAAATGTTACCACATTCTTGGATAATCCTTTCTTGTAATTGTTCTAAATTTGCAACTGGTGTTCTAAAAATAGTGTTCTTTAAATGAGAAAAAACGAAGTAATCCATAACCGTTAAACAAGGTGATCTAGGTGGGAATTCAATGTCTGATCGAAAACTGATCAATCTGTCGTCGAAAAAATTGCGTAAGTAGTTAATAGTTTCGGCGGCTGTATGGGCGATTGCACCGTCCTGTTGAAAATATCCAAAACGTAGTTCGTCGTCAAGTAATTGCTCCACACATGGATTCAAAATATTGTCTCTATACCGCTGTGCTGTAACTGTGTCATGGAAAAAAATAGGACCAACAATTCTTCTTTTGGAAACAGCTAACCAAACACCAATTTTTTGAGGGTGCAATGTGGACTCTACAAAAAATGGGGATTTTCACTATGCGTGTCTTCTGAGAATACAATACAACAAAAATAAATCATTTCTTTCCAATAAATTTTGGGTAAACCATTGAGTAAAAGTAAAGTAATTTCTGCGTCTTTCAAAATCTGCGGCTTGTATTTCTTGGAATACTTGCACTTTATAAGGAAATAAATTTAGCTGCTTCTTAAGAATAGTCCTGCATGTTCCATAAGATCTTCCCACTTCTTGGAACAGGCGTCTTATACAATTTGTTGGCGTATTTTGCATTATTTCACGAACGTTTGCAACAAGTTCTTCTGTTCTTACAGATGGTGTTCCTGCTCCTTTTTTGTGCTGTATAAAACTCTCCCTAACTGGCTCTAAACACAGCCACGGTTCTTCTCAGGCAATGATAAAAATCCCCAGCAATAAAAGCAACGTTAGGAAAATGTTCGTGAAAATCGTTTATGCACAAACCCGGATTGTATTGCAACTCACCATTTACTCTAACCCCGTTTCGAAAATACGCTTCAACCATGCATGTTTTGTGCTGTTCCGTAAAGCCCATTGTGTGAATTGTTCAAGAAATTGAAAAAATTAGCGATGAATCAAATTACTTGTAACGACTGTCAAAGATGACGGAATAACTGATCGATTGTTAATTCAGGTGGTTACTGACACCCAACAGGTATTAAGCTCTACGGCTAAGCATCACGTCCTTAGATGCAAGGCCCTCTTTGATGCAAATAATTTTTGCTCGCACCGTAATTTGGGCCCTATGCATTTTTAATTTTCTTATTCCATTACAAACCTTTATTAAGATCAAAATTATATCTATAAATATAAAGCTTCACAACATCCAAAATTTTGTTCGGGTTTGTATGCTTTCTGTAGACAATCGCGTCTAATTGCCAGGTCATTACAAACCTTATCTACTCCTTACCTGATAAAACTGCACACAGTTTTCGGTAAAGTGAATCCTATGAAATGCGTCTTTATCAATCGAATTGTAAAATTGATCGAAGGAATGCATGGCTGGTAACGACCCAGCGGCCCCCTGTTTACATATTTCGCTAATGACTTTTCGTAAGGGCAATATGTCCGTCAAGTCGTGATCCCTGAAAATAATTCATATTGCTAAGTTGATACTTTTCTAACTGTGTATAATAATAATAAAAGTTCATTCAAATATTTTTTTTGACATTTAATGCAAATACATAATTTTTTTGTATAAACTTTCAATTCCGAACTCAGAAGTAAAACACTTGTTTCGAGTTAAATAATATTTATTGTCAAGAATATATTTCATAATTCAGGCACAACTAGATTATAATATAAAACGAATATGACAATATTTTATTGGTATATTTTATATTTATTTATTTTATTTATTTATTTATTTCAGTTAAGTACATTACAGATACAAAATCCAAATAGTACATTTAATCATTTGATATAAGTAATCTAATAGGCACCCAGCTAATTTATGGGGAACACTAAGTAAAACCAATATGTATATAGCCAATATAAAATATAAAAATATAAAATATAAAAACATAAAAATATAAAAGAACATGGCATATCACTACAGTATAGAAAGATACAATACGTCATGTATATAATATATATATTTATTTATTTTATTCATTATAGCTTGGTATATTTATTATTTATTAATGATATTCTTGAATATTGGATTGGATAATATCCAATTTTTAATTTTATTTCTATAATTTTAATTTAATTATTTTAATTGACTGTGGTAGCATATCAAAAATATATGGATTGATGTTTAAAAAATGTGTGTGTGATATTGATTTGTTTACTCTATTTTTAAATGTAATAGTATTTTTATGACGAGTTTCATGTGTGTGATTAATATAATTTTTTTTTTATTTTTATGTTTAAAAATATATACCTACTTATTAACATGTTGTAAGAAAATATTTGTTTAATATCCATTTTTTTGCTATCTTTCAATAGTAAATCAGAAAAATTGTGGTCTTTTTCGTAAATAATTTTCAAAATGTATTTTTGAATAGTTTCAATATTATTAAGATAATTCTTATTTATGCCTCCCCATCCTAGTATTCCATAATTTAAATGGGTTTGTACTAAAGAATAATAAAATATTTCTAATTCTTTTATATTTAAAAATTGTTTAAGGTGTTTAAATTTTGGTATAAGAATTCTTAGTTTTTTTACAATGTAGTCACTATGTAAATCCAATTTTAAATGTTTATCAAAAATTATTCCTAGATATTTCATATTTTCATCTTCCTTTATATTAATATATTATTATTGCATATTATTGGACCAATATTTGAAAGTTTATTTTTGTACGAAGTTAATGGAATGTATGTTGTTTTGTTATTAATAAGTTTTTATTAAACCAGTTGCTTATTTTTATAAAATCTTTTTCAATAGTATTTTTTTAAATATTCCAATTTAGACCTTCATAAAAAATTACCGTATCATCAGCAAAACTATGTAGTTTTCCTTGACAGTTTAAATTAAAAGTATCATTTAGACAAATATTAAAAAGTATTGGTCCTAGGAATGTACCTGTGGTACTCCATAATTAAATATTTTTGGTGAACTAATATGTTTACCAATTTTAACATGATGTACTCTGTTATATAAATAATTTTTAAATAAAGTTAATATTTGACCACGAAATCCAAGTTTTTCCAATTTGTTAATAATAATTTTATGATTGACAGTATCAAAGGCTTTAGCTAAATCTAAAAATATGCATGTACTGTTCATTTTATTATCGATTGAATTATATATTGGATAAGTGCGCCAGCCGCGTCGGAGTTAGTTAAATACATTATTTATGTAGGTGAACCAGAAGATTTTTTTCCTCTAAATTAATTGCCCATCAAAATCATCAAACAACAGATTTAAAATCAAATATAAAATATAAATCTTGACGGAATTGAACCATTAATATTTTTAAGAACCTAAGCAAGTATTGATAGGACCCATAAGGAGTGAACAATGGTAAAATTGGGATCCAAAAAACGAGGAAAATCGTCAATGTCAACTTCAAATTGTGACATTCACAATTAAAGCTGTTACATAAATACAAAGGTTCATAAAACTGGAGAAGTATCTGATGACGAATACTTACCATTAAAATACCCGAATGATGAGAAATATAATGAATTTTTGAAGGAATTTAGAATTTGTTCCCAAGATAAACGAGAAGCTGGTGCATCTGGAGTAAAAATTATTAATAATTCCCATTGTTCATATTGTACCTCAAAATTTACAAAAAGTACTCATTCTGTTGGCTGTGTATGTTGCAATGAGTGGTTTTGTTTAAATTGTTCTATATTATCCAAAAATAACCTTCTAGAATTAAAGAAACAAAAAAAAACAATGGAATTGTACAAAGTGTTTAACAAATTTAGCAAATTAAGAAGAAAATAAAATTGATGCTAAGGTGAAACGTTATAATAAAAGTACAGGGGAAAGAGCTGATAAGATAAAACATGAAAACATTTATCTTAAAGAAATTATAAAGAAGATTCTTTAAAAAATGGACGATTTAAAATAGAAAACATTGAGAATGTCATTATGGCCACAAAATTCAACAAACTTGAATCAGATATTCAACAAGTTTTGGAACTCCTTAAGAAAAACGATGTAACAGTACAAGGCAACAAACAATCGTATGCAAACATACTACAAACGCCAAAAAATAAGAAAAACAATAAAAACCTGCCAGTAGTTGTCATAAAACCAAAGAAAATGCAAACCTATCGACAAATCAAATCTGAAGTTCAAAAATATGTAAATCCAACTAGTGTTAATGCTTTAATCCATGGCGTGAAAGAAATAAAAAATGGAGGTTTAGTAATAAAACCATTATTCCAAAGAAGAAATAGAAAAACTTTGGAAAAATATTAGAAAAAATAATAAATTATGCGACTTTCTAGAAAGCCAACATTTACTTTTTGCTAAACAGTATGGCTTTCGCAGATCTTAAGGATACAGAAATAGCTGTAGGAGATATCATAACAAATATTCAAGTTAATGTTGACAGCAGTAAAAAATGCTGTTTACTATCCTGAGATCTGTGTAAGGCTTTTGACACCGTAAATCATGATATTTTATTAAGAAAATTATACAGTATAATTGGTATGAGGGGAAAGAAAAAGTTCGGAAAAAGAAATAATATGTTCCACAAGGATTAATATTAGGTCCATTATTATTCTTAATTTACATTAATTCCGTTTCCAAATTGAACTTAACTTTCAAAAATGACTTCATTCCAAAATAACTTTTTTACAGTTTATTATATGAAAAATTACAATATATTATAGAGAATAATAACCATTAAAAATAAATAACAATAAAAAATGGAAGTTAATCCAATTTAATTCATTAATAAAATTAATTTAAAAGAAATAGTATAAATAAATTAATTTAGTAAATATCTCTTTAATTGCTTTTAAAAGTTGTCAATTTTTTTATTTTTCCGATATTTTTTGGAAGATTGTTTGTTATATTTTATTATTCCGTCATTTAAAAGCGATTTTTTTTTCGAAATTACTTTTTACTGGTATAGTGGATAATTTATAAATGTCTGGTGGTATGTCTTATTCTCCTGAAGTGTTAAGTATGTTTGATTTTTTTTCTTTTAATATAATAGAGTGAATTAGAATACAAATTTTTAATTTATAAATGTTTTGAACGTGTAAATACCCCTTCGGTCTATATAGATTAACAGTTGGTTCTAAATGTGCTAAAGGGCAATATAAAGCTATTTGTAGATGATACAACAATTATTTATTTAGCTGAAAAAAATTAAACGACACTTCAGGAGAATAAGACATTACATCATCATAACACCAGACATTGTATAAATTATCAATCTATACCAGTAAAAAGTAATTTCGGAAAAAAATCGCTTGTAGATGACGGAATAATAAAATATAACAATCTTGCAAAAAATATGAGAAAAATTAAAAATTTGACAAGTTTTAAAAAACAATTAAAGAGATATTAACTAAATTTATTAATTTATACTATTTTTTTTTAAATTGATTGTATTAATCAATTAAATTGGATTAGCTTCCATTTTTTATTATTTTTTTTATGGTTGTTATTTTCTATAATAATATTGTCATTTTCCATGTAATGAATTGTACAATTTTTAGTAACGAATTGGGTGGGAGGAATAATAAATAAACAACTTTTAGCCCAACACGGTCCACTGCTAATAACAACAAAACTAGGAAGGATCCCGGGGTCCTAAAAGATCCAATACTTACAAATTGCAAAATCTCTCATACAAGAGTTTAAAGTTAAAATTTTTGTCCTTCCTCATCTTGCTATACATTATGTTATAAAACATCTGTCTCTTTCTCTCCATGGCGTCCGGAGGTTCGTGGTCATGGCCCTTGATCACCTCGATTTCATTCCCGAATTTCCAGAAGTCGATGCGTGGTTGTGTAGCCACGCCCGGACATCGGGCTATCGCACAATGTAAAGTTCTGTAAAGAAAAAACATAAATATACAACCTTAGGTCGTTTATTTACGTAAGAGAAATTCAGCATTTGCTTTGTTTTGATTTAAAAGAAACGGTTAAACACGGCAAACCACGACACACTTACAAACGGTATATCCTTGCACATGTATTCTTCATGATAGCCCTACAAGTATAAAAAATCACTTACCGATTTTGTTCATTGGCCAACCAGTATTCATAAAGGTAATTGCCTGCCAATAAAAATTCAGTGTTAAAGAGATATTTTATGGGCTGACATTCATATGTTCCTAATGGCGAGCAATATCTTTCCTTAACCTAAAAGAAAAAGAAGAGGTCTAAAATTGACGTGAAATTGATAAATGTAAAAACTCTAATCAAGATATTATGTGGAAAACTATTAAAAAAATATGTTATAAAAATCAAAAACATTAAAATATAAACCAAATCAAAATTGAAAATGAATCACTTACTGATAAGAAAAGTATAGCTAATAGCTTTATTGGCTATTTTTCTGAAGTGGGAGAAAAGCTAGCAAACAAAATCAATAAAGGTAATAACACATTTTCAAATAAAAAAATTAACAATATAAATTCATTTTATTTAGAAGAAACTAATCATAAAGAAGTTGAAAATGTAATTGATAGTTTAAAATTAAAAAAATCTCCTGGTGCTGATGGAATATAACAACAGAAATATTAAAAACTATTAAAACTACTATTTCTAGACCACTAACATTTCTTATAAATAATATTTTTAAAACCAGTATATTATCCAGAAGCTTTCAAAATTGGTATATTAAAGAATATTTTTAAAAATGGAGATTCTAGTAAAACTAGTAATTATAGACCCATAACATTAATATCTTGGATAGCAAAAGTATTCGAAAAAATTTTAAAATTAAGAATTGAAAATTATTTGGAAAAAATACATTTTATTTCTAATAAACAGTTAACTTATGTTTAAATAGATAAAGAAAAAAGCTATCCAAAAGTATTTAGGTATGGTGTTCCCCAAGGAACAATTTTAGGACCATTATTTTTGTAACTTATGTTTACAATAAAGTATTTTATTATTATTATTATTATATTTATTTTAACGACTTATTTAGTATAAATTGCGATGGACAAATTCATAGTTTTGCAGATGATACTACAATTTTTTATGCCGATACAAATTGGGACAACTTAAATAATAAAATTAAAAAAGATTTTAAAATTATAAAAAATTGGTTTTATAACAATTTGTTAACAATTAATTTTAATAAAACAAATTATATTCCTTTCACTTTAAACCTAAATATCACGAAATATGAATAGCATTCAAATAAATGAAGACATTCAAATTTTTAAAGTTAATATTAATAAAATATTAAGAAATTATTTTTAATAGTAAATTAAGTTGGAATCTTCACTTAGTTTCTTAATTAAAAGATTAAGAAGTTTACTACCGATTTTTAAGAACATTAAAAAAAATTTAAATGAAGACATATGGAAATATTATATTACGCGTTAGTTAAAACTCATTTAAATTACGGAATTCTAGGTTGGGGATTAATAAATAGAACTTTAGTTAAAAAATTAGAAATATTACAAAAAAGGTTTCTAAAAATTGTATTCAATAAATATTATATTTATCCTTCAAAAGAATTATATTCAGAAACAAAAAAGTTGAACATAAGACAACTTTACATTTATAACATCTTAATATATATATTTAAAAACAAAAACCTTATACAATTTAAACACCATAATCATAATACACGTCATTAAAAATGAAATAACCATGAAACCTAAAATAAATAAGTCCATAGGACAAAATTTTTTAAATATTTATGTTTTTATTTAAACGATTATTTACCAACAAAAATTAAAAAATTGATTACATTAAAAAGATAATTTGAAAATGTTTTTAGAAATGCTTTAATTAATTAATTAATCAATTAATATTGTTCTGAATAATTTATATAAGTAATATTTTTTACTTAAAAATTATAAATTAATAATATTATTATAGGTAATATATTTCTTCAAAAAACCTGCGTTTATACTATAAATTAACGTTTTTACTTTAAAACTTGATTTTTAATGCATATATATTTATGATTTTACATACTAAAACAAAAAATAAGATTTGCCCCTAACAAGCTCAGCTTCAGGGGATTGAAGAATAAGTTTATAGAAGACACCATAAACATATTTATTATATTATTAAATTTTAAATAAACTTATTATTAGTATTATTAAATACATTTTTACTACATCCAAGTCTCTGATCTTAAAATTACGTGAAATGAAGACAAAATACGCCAACTTTGACAGCACATTTAATTTTAATCGAGACGAAAATTAAAAAAGACAGATTTTTCCAAAGCAGTCTATCAAATCCTAGCTAACTTCAAGATTCGAGACAAACTCGGGGAACAAGTTTTGACTAGTTTAGTTTCTTTATATCATTATATTATTAAATTATTATATTTGGTACGGAAAATGTCAGTGGTTAACGGATAGTCAAACTCTAGAAAAGTTGCGTTGCTGAAATCAGAGAGATCAATTCTTGTTTTACTAACTAGACTCGACTATGAATGCATAATGTCTACCAATGTCACAATCAAACTTGCCTCGTTGTTTAAAACCTTGTGATTAACATTCTTTAAAAATCCAACATCGTTTTTCTGCAATTAACTTTCACAATGTCTATATTCCAAACTAACTTTTACAGTTCATTACATGGAAAGTGACAACATAATATAGAAAATAATAACCCTTAAAAAAAATAACAATAAAAAAATGTAAATTAATCCAATTTAATTCATTAATAAAATCAGTTAAAAAAAATAGTATAAATAATTTTTCTGATATTTTTTGGAAGATTGTTATATTTTATTATTCCGTCATATAAAAGCGATTTTTTCCGAAATTACTTTTTACTGGTATAGTTTGATAATTTATACAACGTCTGGTGTTATGATCATGTAATGTCTTATTATCTTGAAGTGTTATGTTTGATTTTTTTTCTTTTAAAATAATAGTGAATTAGAATACAAATTTATAATTTATAAATGTTTTAAACGTGTAAATACCCTTTCGGTCTATATAGATTAACAGTCGGTTCTAAATGTGGTAATTTGTGTATACATTTAATAACTTTATTTTGCAATTTTTGTAATGGTTTTAAGTTTGATAAACAAGCTGATCCTCATACAGAAGCTAAGTATTGTAATTTTGAAAATATTAATGAAAAATATATACTTTTTAAGTATTTCAAAGGAATGAAATATCTAGCTCTGTACAAAAAAGATACCAAAGGAGATATCAAGTTGATAATATACTGGATATTTGATTTCCAATTTAAATTTTCGTCTAAAACTAATACTAAAAATTTTGTCGTTTTTGAATATTGAATATTTTCATTATTAAATGTTAAGGGGTTAATTATGGAATTTATTTTATTTTTAGTTATTAAATGAAAACGTCACACTATTACATCAATGTATTAAAGGGAAAATACTTGATTTGTTTGAAAAAAAATTTACTAAGGCAAAGGAAAGCCCAATACTTACCTACGTTAATGATGATTTAAATTTCGAGCCCCATCTGATTAATCTCAAAAGAGAATTGTTATTTACTGACTTGATCTTTAAAGACAGACTTTGACTTTGGGTTAAAGAAATTGAATAGGCAATCAACTGTCTTCGCCTGGTTTTAATGTTAGTCTAGATTTGTTGGCTGTGATGTGCTTGTTTTTTTTTTATTTTAAGAGCAATCTTTAAAAGTTTACAACAACTGTTTATAACAAAGCTAGTTTTGAACGTTGTGATTTAAAACAAATAAAGACAATGGAAGTCCGAAACTCTTTCATCATTCAAGAAACATCATTGTCTCCAACCTTTAAACAGCCACTAAAGCTAGTTTTATTATAATTTTGTATTTTTATAATAGAATTTTAAATCTCTGTTGTAACCCAGTATGTAGAGTCAACTTTTTCTAAAAACAAAGCGTTTTGACAGTTGACACCCACATGTGACATTAACAGCTGATACTGGTTTCTTCCTAAAAGTTCCCAGTTCAGTTAGTAGTTGGTCGTAGCAAGCTGACGCGTTGGGTTTCAGAAATTTAACTTTTATGGTGTTTATTATTAAAGTTGAACGGTGAGTAGAACAAACCAGTTAAGGCTAATTAACTCTCCTACTTCCAGTAACAAACATTTCATTTATCATAATTTGCTATTATAAATTTAATATCATTAGTTTATTCATTTTAATTACGGTACAATAAGTTGCCGAACCTTGCGCTTACTGAGTACTAATCCAGCTGTTTATATTTACAAACACATGAAATTTTGGCGGCTTTGTACTAGGGCTCGGCTGTATTCGAATATTCGACTATTCTAAAATTGAACTTTTTGTTAGTTAAAAAAATCGACTATTCAAATATTCGACTATTCGAAATTCGAATATTTGACTATTCGAATATTCGATTATTTAAATATTCGACTATTCAAAATTCGAATATTTGACTATTTGAATAATTTAACAGAACTATTTATCTGTCATCTTACTTTATTCGACAAAATGCACATTATTATTATTCGATAATTTAGATATTAAAAATGTCTTATACTTAAAAATGTTCCTTTATTATGTTTAAGCAGTTAAACCACTTCTACCGTGATTAAACGACTGTAATTCGATATTTAAATAGACGACTATTCGAATATTTAAATATTCGACTATCTAAATATTCGACTTTTCGAAATTCGAACATTTGACTATTCGACTATTCGAATTATTCGACTATTCGAATAACATACCAAACGACTATTCGAATACTTATATTTTAAAAATTCCGAGCCCTACTTTGTACTACACCGCGAACATAAATTATAACATGGCAACGCAACATTGAACGCGAAACATGCGCAAGCGCACCGCTTGCCGCTTGATTGGCTCGTAACTAGAATATTTGGGTGGCAAAACTCTTGTAAAGTCGCCACAGTGGTTCTTTTCCCGTGCGTCATCACTTTTACGTCATCAAAATCGTATGAATCAAATCAAAATTACGAGACGAAAAAAGTCAAAACTAAGTCAAGTTCATAAAATGGACGTGCCTGCCTACCGTTTGACGTACCTACATAATATCACGAAAAATTATTATTTATTTTAAGTTTTGCCCGGCATTCTCTATTATCTCAAAGAAATTGACAAACAAATGTTTATACATTTAATACTATTTTTAAAGCTTAAAATCTACAAAAGTTTGTTGTTTTATTGACTATTAAAATCGCAAAAGTCAAATTTTTAACATCCTTTCATTTAAGGGAATTTAGCCACTGCCGTAAACGTTTCAAAGAACTTTCACGGTTAGAATAGTTAAAATAAATAAATTAGTTATTATAAAAATCCATAAATACTTACCGCCAAAACAGATGGTGGGTATAATTACCTCTAAAAAGAACTATTTTTAGAAACAGGAACAGTTCTAAGGCACACAGATTTACAAAATAAGATCAAAATAAGGTTGACAATGACGTTCTAAAATACAACGGTTGTCAACTAAACAAATAAAGAAAGTAATTAACTGACGTTTATAGTTTTATCCTTGTCTAGCACGTTATATTATTGCGGAATTTTGGAGACGTTCTTTTATGCTTTTCTTCAAACTTGTTACTGTAATAAACAAGGATGCAGAGTTATTAACCACGTCGAGTCCTGATCGTTGATTGATGACGCACGGGCAAAGATCCACTGTGGCAACTTTATGTTGTCAAGGTTGTTCATAGCGTTTTCCATTGGTAAGTTTAGTGCATGTCAAATATATTTTTGTTTTACCAATGAATAACGCCATAACTTTTAATCTATCGCACGTTGAGTTCGATGTTTCAATTGTAAATAAAATTAACGCTGTATTTTGCAAGCCATTATTTTATATATTTATATTATGCTAATAGACCATTAAGACCCCGTTCAAGTTTAAAATATGGTGAATGCGATCGTAAAAGAACTTAGCCTAGTCCTGTCTTTGTCGCCAACATCTTCAACCGGGTGCCATAAATGACAGGTGACTTGGCCACGATGCGGCGTGTTCTTGGAGAAATTTAACTTTAATAATAAAGTTTGATTTTAAAATTTTTATTTTCTTTTACCGCTGATTCTACTGACCTTACCTCAACACTAATCCCTCTCGGTAGTACTACGATTTCTTCACTGTTGTTCCTCTTGATCATGGTCACGTTGCGATTGGTATCACTGAAAGAGTTCGAGTTCCTCCTTTTTCTCTTAACCGGCGTCTTTTCGGCGGATTTAACTCTTTTAATTGTTATCGGTAATTTTATATTTTGCGTGGATTGCAGTGATTCTTCGTCGTTGACCATCTCTAAAAACAAAAAAATGAAAATCCGTTTTCGGATTATGATTGAAAGATTTGTACGTAATAAATATAGTTTAAAAAAACTAAAAAACACGCTTTAATAATTAATCAGACTAAAAAGAGGAAAATAATAAAATATAGTTTAAAATAATTCTTGAAATTCTTAATATACCTAGGCAGGAAATAATAATGAACGATAAACATATATTAGTATTATTGTGAAAAAAGCGTGGGGCGCTTTGTGCTATATTTTTCGTATATATCGAGCACCCCTCGCTTTTTTCACAACAATACTAATGTTGAGCTAGTGTAGTCATCATTCGGGTCTGAAGGCCGTCGTCGGTTGGAATTGCTTCCTAACGTTTCGCTAGCACGAGTGGCGAGCTTCTTCAGAGGTCCTTCCACCTCCGGTGCTGGAAGTAGACTGTAGACAATCATAAATACTGACTGTAGACAGTCTACTTCCAGCACCGGAGACGGAAGGACCTCTGAAGAAGCTCGCCACTCGTGCTAGCGAAACGTTAGGAAGCAATTCCAACCGACGACGGCCTTTAGACCCGAATGATTACTACACTAGCTCACCGACTGGCCGCGAAAGCCTAAACCAATTTGTCAATACTAATGTTTATCGTTCATTATTATTTTCTGCCTATGTTAAGAATTTCAAGAATTATTTTAAACTATATTTATTTTCCGCTTTTTAGTCTGATTAATTATTAAAGCGTGTTTTTTAGTTTTTTTAATCTATATTTATTTTCCATTTTTTAGTTTGAGTTATTGTTAAGAAAAAAATTTTTGAGTAGATTATTGATTGTATTGTCAGCGGTTCTTGTCTACAAAATTTAAATTAAATCTGACCGTTTAAAGTGGGTCAAAATCGGGTTCAAAGAAGTCGGTTACATACATACAAACATACAGGTGAAGCTAATAAAGGGGTGTTAAAAAACATTTTAAACCCAAAAAAATCTTTCTTTTTTTTAACTGCTCGTTATATATTTCTGTTTAAATTTAACAGTTGAGATTTTTAAATAAAAAGAATAACAAAGAGTATAGTTCCCTTTTTATACAAACGTTTTGTATTTATTTCGAATTACTATTATTATATTAAATATTTATAGTTATTAGTAATTATATTATACTACCAACGGACAAATAATAAAGCTATAGTGATAACATTTATAAAAAAAAAGAAAGGAGCTTACCTATAATAATATTCTCAGTATATATTTCGTCGTCTTTTCCTTTTGCATTTTCTGCAACCGATTTACACTGATTGGACACTTTTCTCTTAATTGAATCAATACTAACAACAGTTCGATCGGGTACCTTCGGTTGATATGAAATAGCGTCTTCTGGTTTTTGCATATTATCTTCTGTATACTCTCCTGACCGTGTAGTAATTTCTGATTCTGGATCGGTGTTCTTGCCACCTTCTAAAACCTAAAAAATAAATTGCCATAAAAGTTTTTTGACGATATTTCTGTTCTAATAATGATAATAATTTAAATTTTGGCCGCCATCCTCCTGTGTGATTGTTAGATATACTTCTAAACCTTGGGAAATAAGAACAAAATTTAAATCGCTTAGACAAATTACGGGTCCTCTAAAAAATTTCGAGTTCTAAAGAATTTGAAAAAAGCCAACATATTTTCGGTAAAATAGCGTACACAAAAAATACAATATCAAAAAAAAATAGCTACTTATTCGTTAAAAACTTACTCTTGCTAACTCTTTTTCCACTCTATCAAATTTAATGTCGATCTCTGATTTCTTGCTGACTTCTTGATATTTAGGTTTTTTCTCTTGGTCTGTTAAATGTGGTTTAAATATATGTCCATTTGTTTTTCCACTTCGTAATTCATCCTAAAAATTTAATATTTACTTAAAAATCGTTTTTTCTAGTGGCGTGCATACAATACAGGATATTATGAAACTTAGTGTTGTCGCCGAGACGAGATATTCTCGTCTTGTCTCGCCCTCTCTCGACGAGACGAGAGAGTTATTTTCTCTCGAATGAAACTCCGAGACGAGATAAGAGAAAGACCCTCTCCCGTCGAGAAATTATGGTTTTATAATTTATTGTGAGTGTTTGCATTGACATACTAAACAGTTAAGCTGTTGTGCATGTTTTTTGTCCTTTTTTTCGATTAAAACAATGCAAAAATTAAGAAATGTATTTGCTTTGAAAATAAGTAATTTTTATTGTAAACTCTAAGTAAAAGGGTTGATGTCATAATGTATAAAAAGTAAATTAAGTTGAAAAAAAAAAACATTTATTACCCACATTTAGTTAATATTTATACAGTAAGTCCCAGAAGTAGTGTCTAGATTAATTTAAAATTCAGCGTTCTGTTGTTTGGAAAAACGCCACGGCGATTTTATTTTAATTTCTCGCATCTTATAAGATTTCTAAAAAAGATATTCAAATATGCAATTACAGTTATTTAGCATAAAAATTTAGGTTTTGTGATTATTTACGTTTTACATTATAAATTATTTGTATTTATCTCTCACATATTTTCTTTACAACTTAGTAAAGCTGCCATTTCTAATGTATTTTATAAATACTAACGCACTATGACATTCCGTGTCAAATATTTCATGTCAGTGCATCCTAGATTACGTTAAATTGTACCAAGCCAGAATAAGACTTATTAATACAGAATGATTAGTAAATAATCACAAAACCTAAATTTTCATGCTATATAACTGTAATTGCATATTTGAAATAACTTTTCTTTATAAGATTCTTCTGTATTGTCAAAAATAAAGGTACTTTACTCTTGAGCAAAATTCGTAATTTCTGATATACCTTGTATATGACTGGGAAATTTTGATAACTAAAGGTTGCATTTTGAGTTGTAGACCATGCAGAATTTTTTACAAAGAATAACTTTTTTCCATAAAACCAATAAGTAATAAAAAAGTTTTTCATATGGTTCCAACTTAAGTAGACAAACTGTATAATATATTAAGATGTCATAAATGTAATGTTGTCTTATGTTCAACTTTTTTGTTTCTGAATATAATTCTTTAGAAGGATAAAGATAATCTTTATTAAATGTAATTTTTAGAAACCTTTTTTGTAATATTTCTAATAATAATAATTCCTAACTATTTTATTAACTTTAAAAATTTGAATGTCATCATTTATTTGAATACTATTCATATTTCGTGGTAGGTTTATTTAGGTTTAAAGTAAAAGGAATATAAATTGTTTTATTAAAATTAATTGTTAACAAATTGTTATCACACCAATTTTTTATAATTTTAAACTCTTTTTTAACTTTATTATTTAAGTTGTCCCAATTTGTATCGGTATAAAAAATTGTAGTATCATCTGCAAAACTATGAATTTGTCCATCGCAATTTATACTAAACAAGTCGTTAATATAAATATTAAAAAATAATGTCCCTAAAATTGTTCCTTGAGGAACACCATACTTAAATACTTTTGGATTTTTTTTTCTTTATCTATTTGAACATAAGTTGGTCTATTTTTCAGATAATTTTTAATTAATTCTAATTGGTTTCCTCTGAATCCAATATTTTCAAACTTTTTTAACAGTAAATTATTGCTAACTGTATCAAAGGTTTTTGCTAAATCTAGAAAAATAGTAATAAAAGGTTTTTTATAACTATTTTTTTATTTTCGAATACTTTTGCTATCGAAGATATTAATGTTATTGGTCTATAATTACTAGTTTTACTAGAATCTCCATTTTAAAAAATAGGTTTTATTATACCAATTTTGAAAGCTTCTGGATATATACTGGTTTTAAAAATATTATTTATAAGAAATGTTAGTGGTCTAGAAATGTAGTTTTAATAGTTTTTAATATTTCTGTTGTTATTCCGTCGGCACCAGGAGATTTCTTTAATTTTAAACTATCAATTACATTTTCAATTTCTTTATGACTCTCGCTATCGAGTGTTATTATTTACCCGGACCACATGATCATACAAAATTTGCGAACAGAAAAGAACACAGGATTTTAATTATAAAAAAATAGGAATTTAAGACTACCTTATTTTCCTTATCTTCCTCGTAATCTGACAATCTCTCCTCATGAAGGTATTCCTCAGAGTTATCACTGTCCGCGTAGTGTCCATCGCCTCCGTCACTGGCATCTTCTTGCTCTATTGATAATAACTCTCTCTGTTTCGCGTCCATTCCCAAACAGATTTGGTGAAAATTAAAATATTCCTTTATAGAGCCAGAACACTTTCGACAGATAAATTTTGACAGTTTGTCAGTAGGGGATACCTAAAAAAATATAATTGGATTTATGTTCAAAGAGAAGGGGAAATCCCAACAATATACAATGTATAATTATAATTATTACACAATCAAATAATGATATAGATAAATATATCAGTTTCTGGTACCTAAACACTTTACCAAAGAGACCAATTATTTTAATTTATTACTGTAATATTTACTACTTTCGTGTCTCACGACGTCAATGGCCTTCACAGGTACTTTTTTTAATAGAAAATGTCCATGCATGACTATACACATTTGATTCATATCATTTGCTTTTATAAATAGGCCCTATTATTAGTTTATCTATTTTAGTTACTGACATGGTGCTTCTTGCATCTTTTCCTTTAATTTTATAATGTTTTCACATAATTATTTTGGTAGGTACGGGTCTGTCAATATTTTATTTTATAAATAATAAAATTAGTATGTACAGTTGACGATATATAAATTCGTAGACTCCACCCATACATAACTCAATTACAACAAAATTGGGTAAAACAGGTTTTTCACCTTGCTGCTTATACCTGGTTAGAACACCAGCATTACATAGCTGTAAATTATTGTATGTACGATTTTATACCATAAGTAATAATGGTTATTTCTAAATATTTTTGTGTTTAATTTACAGCCGCGAAATAAGAAAATTATAAAATAATACCAGGAAAACTACAAAAGTATAAAGCCAAAAAGGGTAAATTTATTAACAAACAACAAACAAAATACTAATATCTAATTGCGGCGCCATTGGATTCTAACACCAATCGTAATCTTCTTGGCATTGACAAAGTAGTACTTCTGGTGTAATCCGGAGTTAGCCCATCCCAAATTTCTTCTATTTTATTAAATAACTCTATTTCATTCTGTGGTTTAAAATTTATTTTGTACATTTTTTTTACCATTAATCCCCAAACATTTTCAATTGGATTTAAATCAGTACTTTTTGAGCACCAAGGCAGACATGTTACGTTGTTTTGTCTAAACCAGTTTCCTATATTTCGTGCAGTATGCACAGGGCAGTTATCCTGCTGAAATATAAAGTTATTTCCTTTAAAAACTGTCGTGGCAGAAGGAAGAAAAACATATTTCAAACTGTTTAGTGTTCCACCAATATTCCAGCATACGCCTGCACCGTAAACACTTATCCATGCCCACACATTAACGGAGAAACGTCTACTGGTTTGCTTTTTTTGAGTATACTTCTCATCATATCGGGAATTTGGTGGTCTATATACTCGAATCCTTCCATTATGTAGACTGAAAAGTTTTCTCATCGGAAAAGATAACATTTTGCCAAAAAAAAATCATTTTCTGGTAAATATTGCATAGCAAATCCGATTCTTGGTTCCTTATCACTATTTTTTAAAAACGGTTTGGATGCTCGATTTCTTAATTCGGAACATTGTCTTACTCGGCGTTGCGCAGTTCTAGATGAAGCAGGGAATCCTGTTATGTGCATAGCGGATACTGCGTTTCAAATGGATTTTGCCTTAAGGTGGGAGTATCAACATATGCTTGCCAACCTATAACCTATCTCGCGTAGATTTATTTATGTTTTCTAGCTTTTATACAAAATTTAAAGAAAATCAGTATCGACTTGATATTCTATAAGTAATAATTGACATATTTAATAAATATCAAGGAATTTCCTAACTTATTTTAGGAGAATTGTATAGCGAAAAATATCAGGTAAGATTTTTTTAAAAATTATTATGTCATTGTCACTCATTGTTCTTTCACTATACAATTCTCCCAAAATTAGCAATGAAATAAATTGATATTTTTGTAATATATCAGATATTACCTAAGTAATGTGCCGACAATACTGATTTTATTTAAATGTTAGTTTAAAAAATAATAAACTTGAAAAAACAAAGCGAAATAGGTTATAGGTTGGCAATAAATTGAACGACGTTGAGAATTCAACCTTAAATACTCCACCAAATTTCGGTCTTCTTCATTTGATGATTTTTTTATTATTTAAACCAGACCCAACAGACCTTTTAAGTGTTTGATGATAGCGCCATTTTTTTACAATTCCTTGAACAGTACTTCTAGGTACTCTAAAATGATCAGCTATTTTTCCATAAGACCACCCTATTTCTACTAAACATATTATTCTTGCTTTTTCACTAATACTTAAATGAGGCATTTTTAAATCAAATAAGATAATGATAATACTTTGACAGATATCATGATAACAATTAACACGTTACAAGGGTAATAAAGGTAAAAAAGTTGCATTTGCAGTGTCACAGTTTAGTGTACGAAATTATCTGTCGTCAACAAACTGTACGCTATATCTTTACAAAATATTAAGACCCCCGTACAAAATTTACCAGATGGCGAAAGCGAAGGTAAAAAAACTTAGTCCGGTTCTGTTACTGTAGCAAACCGCTTAACGTAAAATAGACCAAACCTCAACAGGGTGCCATTAATGACAAGTGATGCGGGTTAGTTCTTAGATTAATTTGACTTTATCCTTCAAAGCACTTTATGTTTGCACTTACCTGAATAGGATTTAGGCATATAGTTATCATGTGGGCTATAGTATATTTTCTGTCTATTTTATTGTAAATACTTTCCATCGACCCAGACGAATGAGACATGCACAGTCTGCACATACGGTTGTAAGTGTCATGAACTACAAACAAAAACAAGCACTGACGTTAGCGTCACTATTTTACGGCCTAACAAATAATATACAGGGCCTGCGCTAGTGCGGTAGCCTTCCATAGCTCCTATATACGAATTTAGTTAGCAATTTTATTCATATGGTGACTTATACCGTGCGAGCAAAAATTATTTGCATCAAAGAGGGCTTGGATTAAAAAACGTAGGGCTTGGTTTAGATCACAATGATATGGGGACGATATATCTAACCAAATGTAGGTTAAAATTTTGTCAAATTCATATTATGACATGATATGCCAAACTAATGAGCAATAAAATAAGTAGACAAATACAAATTTATTTTTGTTGTTTACAAAATTAACAAAGTAAGAATATACAGAAAGAAATACTTAAATTGCTGAAATTGACCACCGCCATGCTCCAAGCATAAATTCACACGTCTATTCATATTTTTGAAAGTGTTGTTGACCAGCATCTCTGGAGAAATGTTACCACATTCTTGGATAATCCTTTTTTGTAATTGTTGTTGCTAAATTTGCAACTGGTGTTTTAAAAATAGTGTTCTTTGAATGAGGAAAAACGAAGTAGGTAATCCATAACCGTTAAACAAGGTGATCTAGGTGGGAATTTAATGTCTGATCGAAAACTTATCAATCTGTCGTCGAAAAAATTGCGTAAGTAGTTAATAGTTTCGGCGGCTGTATGGGCGGTTGCACCGTCCTGTTGAAAATATCCAAAACGAAGTTCGTCGTCAAGTAATTGCTCCTCAAATGGATTCAAAATACTGTCTCTATACTGCTGTACTGTAACTGTGTCATGGAAAAAAATAGGACCAACAACTCTTTTTTTTTCGGGAAACAGCTAACCAGATACCAATTTTTTGAGGGTGCAATGTGGACTCTACAAAAAAATGGGGATTTTCACTGCTTCACATGCGTGTATTATGAGAATTCACATAACCGGAGAGGTGGAACCAGGCTTCATCCGAAAAAAATGTCAGGTCTAATAAATCATTTATTTTCAATAAATTTTGGGTAAACCATTGAGAGTAATTCCTGCGTCTTTCAAAATCTGCGGCTTGTATTTCTTGGAATACTTGCACTTTATAAGAAAATAAATTTAGCTGCTTCTTAAGAATAGTCCTGCATGTTCCATAAGATCTTCCCACTTATTGGGACAGGCGTCTTATACAATTTGTTGGCGTATTTTACATTATTTCAAGAACGTTTGCAACAAGTTCTTCTGTTCTTACAGATGGTCTTTCTGCTCCTTTTTTGTGTTGTATAGAACCTGTTTCCCTAAACACAGCCACGGTTCTTTTCAGGCAATGATAAAAATCCCCAGCAATAAAAGCAACGTTAGGAAAATGTTCGTGAAAATCGTCCATGCACAAACCCGGATTGTATTGCCACTCACCATTTACTCTAACCCCGTTTCAAAAATACGCTTTAACCATGAATGTTTTGTGCTGTTCCGTAAAGCCCATTGTGTGAATTGTTCAAGAAATTGGAAAAATTAGCGATGAATCAAATTACTTGTAACGACTGTCAAAGATGACGGAATAACTGATTGATTGTTAATTCAGGTAGTTACTGACACCCAACAGGTATTAAGCTCTACGGCTAAGCATTACGTCCTTAGATGGACGGGCCTCTTTGATGCAAATAATTTTTGCTAGCACAGTACTACAACGTATACAGTGTCCGCGGAAAAATCTGCACAATATGGAAAAAAATTTTATGCGTTGTTTTTTTTTGCAAATCTTTTTTGGCATTAGATTCTGCATGACCCAAAACAAAAGCTTAAAACTTTTAACTTGTAACGTGCGTTACACCTGTCAAATGTCGTTTAAAAGTTTCAAAGTGACGAAAGCGTCATCATATTTTATGACTATACCCAAATTTTCGTTTAAAAATTTATGTGTAAGTTTGTTTTTAATTTTTTTGGAAATTCAACTTATTTTTTTTTTACTGTTTTGTGTCAGTTTATTTAAAAGTCTTATTTTGAATCAGACTAACTGCATTTTAAAATTTAGTTATCGCATAGACCCATTTTATAGCAAAAAAGACGCCTCTGGACCATTTTCTTTTGTTTGCCCAGGGCAAATTTAAAATTAAACAAAACTATGTATTAAATAAAAGCTGCCCAAAGTGATCTAAAAAAGTGTGACAACGTAAAGTTAAATGTTTCTAAATGGGACACCCTGTATTTTTAGGTGTGTATTAGTATGCCTTAAAATTGTTTGTAATTGTATTCAATGTGTTTTGGTAGTTACGGAGTAATAAATTAAAAATTAAAAAGTTTTGCAGCCCTAGACAAAAAATAAAATAAACTATCAAAAGTATTTTTTTGATTACGGCTTTGGGTGAGATTAATGGTCAGGTGTCAAGAGATACATACTTAATAATTATACATACATATTTTATCTATTTTATACAGGGTGTCCAAAATAAAGTTTCAAAAATGATAGATTTTAAACCAATTTTTCTCAAGTTTTTCAATTGGAACACCACATATTATTTTACTATTTGATGAATAATTTCAAAACAAACAATTTGTATATTTGCCACTTATTTAAAATTGTAACCCGTTTTAACATATTTATCAACGGTCATGGAACAACAGATTTAACAATTAAACAGATTTTGATTATTTCTCAGAAATAAGTACTTAAGTGTACCTAAACGGAATAAAAAGATGCTGACAGTTGTATACATAATTTTTGCGGACTATAATGGTGACACTGTATGTTTTTTGATAAATATTTTGAAAAGGGTTTGGAATTTTAAATAAATTATAAGTACAAAAATTGTTTGTTTTGAAATACCGTGCGAGCAAAAATTATCTGCATCAAAGAGGGCTTGGATTAAAAAACGTAGGGCTTGGTTTAGATCACAATGATATGGGGACGATATATCTAACCAAATCTAGGTTAAAATTTTGTCAAATTCATATTATGACATAATATGCCAAACTAATGAGTAATAAAATAAGTAGATAAATACAAATTTATTTTTGTTGTTTACAAAATTAACACAGTAAGAATATACAGAAAGAAAAAGAAAAATAATAACATGTATTCCGAGAATTCACATAACCGGAGAGGTGGAACCAGGCTTCATCCGAAAAAATGTCAGGTCTAATAAATCATTTATTTCCAATAAATTGTGGGTAAACCATTGAGAGTAATTCCTGCGTCTTTCAAAATCTGCGGCTTGTATTTCTTGGAATACTTGCACTTTATAAGGAAATAAATTTAGCTGCTTCTTAAGAACAGTCCTGCATGTTCCATAAGATCTTCCCACTTCTTGGGACAGGCGTTTTGTTGGCGTATTGGCATTATTTCACGAACGTTTGCAACAAGTTCTTCTGTTCTTACAGATGCTCTTCCTGCTCCTTTTTTGTGTTGTATAGAACCTGTTTTCCTAAACACAGCCATGGTTCTTTTCAGGCAATGATAAAAAAATCCCCAGCAATAAAAGCAACGTTAGGAAAATGTTCGTGAAAATCGTCCATGCACAAACCCGGATTGTATTGCCACTCACCATTTACTCTAACCCCGTTTCGAAAATACGCTTTAACCATGACTGTTTTGTGCTGTTCCGTAAAGTCCATTGTGTGAATTGTTCAAGAAATTGGAAAAATTAGCTATGAATCAAATTACTTGTAACGACTGTCAAAGATGACGGAATAACTGATTGATTGTTAATTCAGGTAGTTACTGACACCCAACAGGTATTAAGCTCTACGGCTAAGCATTATGTCCTTAGATGCAAGGCCCTCTTTGATGCAAATAATTTATGCTCGCACTGTATTTCATCAAATAGTAAAATAATATACAGGGTGTTCCATTTGAAAAATATTAGTATAATATAAATACTTGCTTGTCAATTAATTAAAAAGTAACTACTATACCTACCTTTATTGCCTTGACTTTGTTCGCCTTGTTTTTTCACATTTTCGAATTTAGATAATCGGCTATTGGCCGTTTCTTTGGGCGATTGTTGTTTAGATTTTGAATTATTTGTTTTTGCCAGCAATTCTCGTTTGATTGCCTGAATTTCTACGACGCTGTCTATTATCTGTTGGACACCTACCAGAAAACAATGTCAGTATTTTAACAGTTGACCTTACTTTTCTTATGGAAACTGACCACAGGTCAAATTTTATAACATTTATTATCAACTCAGAAAGGTCATCATTTAAACCTGGATTGGAACGCTGTTTCACTTATTTATTTATTGTTCACTTTACAAACACACTTAGGATACTTCCTATATGTACTTACAGGTAAAAGCTAGAAACTAAAAAAATCTAAGTACTTAACTAAGATTAGTTGTACTAATAACAAAATAAAATAACATAATCAAACAATAATTTAAATCTCTGTATTATTGTTAAAAAGTTTTTTAAGTTGCTCAACACTAATAAGAAATATATCAAAAGGCTTTTATGTTTAATTCATTGCTCTGTACCGACATACGACTTAAGGGGGATATATTTTTACTAATATAAATCATTGTTTGTAATTCTAAGGTTAATCTTTGGTACTTTAATGCCTATGTAATTAATTAAATCACATTCTTTGTATTTGGTATGATTATTATGATATAGTAGTATATAAACATGACAGCTATTTTGTTTCTTCTATGCAATAAAGTTGTAAATTGAAAACTATTCAACATTGCACTGTATGAAACCATGTATGGATATGCAATATTTTTTCTGATATATAGAAATCTTAGAAAACGCTTCTGTACTTTTTCGATATGGTTAGTGAAAGTTAAAGCAGGGGCATCCAAATTTGGCTTGCATATTCCAGAGATGGTCTCACCAAAGCATTGTACAATTTAATAATTGTGTCTATCCTATAACTTCTGCTATTTCGATAAAACCCAAACACTTATAAGCCTCATTTGTAATATGAATGATTGTTAAATTTCATATTTATCTGGAAAATTACTCCAAGGTCCTCAACTTCATTTTTCCGGTCAAGTTTTATTTCACTTATATAATAGTCATCACCCCACTGAGGTGAAAAAATTATTTATTTATTTATTTATTTATTTATAGTATCAACAACTTAACAAGTTAATTATAGATACATAAACCCTATTTCTAAAAGCTAGAAGCTTATACCTAAGCTATAGTAATAATTCAATTAGCATTAAGTACAATTACAGTAATTGCCTAAGCAGTTCTTTCCTTATTTTTAATTTGAATTTTTCAGTTTAAGTTATATATGTCCATGTCTCCACAATATTTATTGAAATAAGAGCACAGTCTTATAAGTGGTGAGTTTTTGTATAGATTTGTGCTCTGTGCAGGAACATAAAATACATGTGCGGATCTAGTATTGACTAAACCTATTCTAAACGGAAGCTGTCCTACCAATGCTTAAATAACATTGTTTGGTACTTACCTGCTTGATAAGAACTTCGTTTTGGAGTAGGTTGACTACCTTCTACAGAAGGAGTTTTATTAAGGACTTCATTGGCTGATGACTCCGTTGACTTGGTAGATCTTGGTATCGCAATGGGTTGACCTTTATGACAATAAAATAATAGTAGCTACATTAACCATGGATATTTACCTTGTCTATGACATTAACCTGATGAAATTTAAAACAAAGGTCCCCTACCTATCCTTTATAGGGCGAAAAATTCGTCCCCAAATTCACAAAGTGGCGTATATAAAAAAAATCGATTTTTGGATTTTATGCGCAATATAACGGGAAAGGAATGACAAATGAGTTATCAAAGTGGCGAATTTGTGTTTATTGTCGGTAAATAGATATTGCTATTTTTTGTTTGGGCAGATCTACAAACAGGTTATTTTGAATTATCGCAAACTGGCGAATTTGATATTCGCCCCTTTGTGAACCTAAACCAAGGGCGGAGTATATGGCGAATGCATGATATTCGCCGGTTTGTAATCTCAGTCGCCTACTGTTTTAACCTCAAAATAAAATATACCGCCAAATTTTATAACCTATTAAATGCTAGTTATTGTTGTATTTTTGCGAGATTAAAACTAGTTTTAGGAAATAGATGTTCTTGTAGTGTGGCGAGATGGTTCAAAAAATGTTGTGGATGTAAAAGACATTGTGAGTGTAAATGAAAATTACATAATTGGTGTAAGTGTTAAGGTAAAAATGAAATACAAGGACTGGACTTGGACTAAAATGTTATGTATAATGGTAGAGAAACAAAAGTTGAACACAATATACATAAAAACAAGCCATTTTAGCACCTCTATAAACCTAGCAGAACAAGGTGCTCAAAATTAAAAATTTTTGTATGGAAAATTAGGTGCTAGTTAGGTGCTAATTAGGTGCCAACTTTAAAATTTAAGTGCTCCTATGGTTTTTGAGAAAATTATATTTTTGTGTTGTTCTGCTAGATTAATGTTAAGCTAGCAGAACATTACTCTCAAATAAGCTAATCAAAAACAAAATGTAGTACCAAAATTAGGTGCTTTTTAGGTGCTTATTGAATATCTAAAAAAAAAATTTAATTAGTTAAGGTTTTCAAAAAATACCGCCATGTTCTGCTAGGTTGACGCTGAGCTACCAGAACAGTTTTATTATAAGGATTAACAAATAATAACTTATTTATCAAAAATTAGGTGCTATTTAGGTGCTTTAAAATTATTATAATTCTTTATCAAAAAAACATTCCCAAAGCCAGAGAAATCAAATATATAGAGTAAATATTCAAGGTGCTCAAAATTAAAAAAATTTTATGGAAAATTAGGTGCTAGTTAGCTGTTAATTAGGTGCCAACTTTAAAATTTAGGTGCTCCTATGGTTTTTGAAAAAATTATATTTTTGTGTTGTTCTGCTAGATTAACGTTAAGCTAGCAGAACATTACTGTCAAACAAGCTAATCAAGAACAAAATGTAGTACCAAAATTAGGTGCGTTTTAGGTGCTTATTGAATATCTAAATGAAAATTTAATTAGTTAAGGTTTTTAAAAAATTGATGAATGTTCTGCTAGTTTTAAGAGAAACAAATTCCGTCTAAAAGGTATATCGGCAACCGGTTTGTTCGTTGTTACCCAGAGCATTTTTTTTGTATTTAAATTTTATAAAATAATATTAGTTGAAAAAATTGAATTAAAAAAATATGCTCTGGTAACAACGAACAAACCGGTTGCCGATATACCTTTTAGACGGAATTTATTCCTCTTAAAATTAGCAGAACATGGCGGTATTTTTTAAAAACCTTAACTAATTAAATTTTTTTTTAGATATTCAATAAGCTCCTAAAAAGCACCTAATTTTGGTACTACATTTTGTTCTTGATTAGCTTATTTACAGTAATGTTCTGCTAGCTTAACGTTAATCTAGCAGAACAACACAAAAATATAATTTTCTCAAAAACCATAGGAGCACCTAAATTTTAAAGTTGGCACCTAATTGGCACCTAACTAGCACCTAATTAGCACCTAACTAGCACCTAATTTTCCATACAAATATTTTCAATTTTGAGCACCTTGTTCTGCTAGGTTTATAGAGGTAATATTAGCGATACCTTTAGCCCAATTAAATTTCCACGAAATTTTGAACTTTCAAACGCCAAACTGTACAAACTAAATAGAGGTCCACAAAAAGTGCCAGAAAAAAAATATAATTCTTTAAGGTCTCTCTGTGAGGGATCTGCACCCATAATAAGAGTTCAAGAATATCAAGAATATTATAAAAAATTACCCCATTAATATTCTATCGCTTAGTTGATAATTTTCTGTTAATTTAAAAAAATAAGATTGTACAGAACGTTTTGAGTAAAGACCAAGTCAAAAGTGCATAGCACAAAAGACAAAAGTCACTCGAAATTGTAGCCGGTCTCATCAGTTAGGCGAAGAAGCCTAAGAGCTAATTTTGATTATGAAAATAAGATTGTGGTAATATTATGTATATTTATTTATCTAAGTAAGGCATATTATGTTAAGTTGTTAATAACCTTAAGCTCTTAAAAGGGCCTATGTTCTAAGGCATATGTTAAATTGTTAATAAGTTTCAGCTCTCAAAAAGGCGTATGTTGTTTTTTGAATATACTATAAGAAAAAAACAATTTTTTTTATAAGATTCTTGGAATATTCCAACTCTTTAATACCTATCCCAAATTTCAAACCTATAGCTTAATTATGTTACGAAATACAATAGTTCATAGATCACCCCAAACTTTAAACGCGTTTCCTGAAAACCGAGGCAAACTCATATACGCCACTTCGTGAATTTGGGGACGAATTGGACCACTAATGTAACTTTTTTAAAAACATAATTGTGATACGTTTTGATTGCTACTATTTAAGTTAAGTGTAAAGTGACCAGATTTATTTCTAGTCAATGAGGAGAGAGAGGTAAAAGGAAAGGGCAAAATCAAAAAATGAAAAATATGAAAATTGGACACAACAATTTGTATTATTGTTACAGTAGACATTTATATCCAGTAGGACAGTGGTCGCCAACTTTTTCAATGTGTTGAGCTACTTTGATACTTTTGAAATAAGCAGTGAGCAATGTATAAACTAACCTAAATGAAATAATGCACAGTTATATTCAACATATTGTATGCATTTATTTTACTAATACATACTAATAAAAATAAAGTAATAACTAATACATAACTACATCCACATATACCAATCGTAGGTGTTTTTGAAAAATAAAGACATTTTTTATACAGCCACAAGGGCATGTCACTTATGGTTTAATAAAAGTGAATAAAAATGGCGCACCGATAATTTTTTTAATGTTTGCAGTAGTTTGATACTGCCATTCAAATACAATTATTATCCAAATGTACATCTGTAAGTCGATTGTGGTATTAATTTGTTCATAATTAGCTTCATATTGGAGAAAGAAGATTCACAGAAATAGGTTGAACAGAAGCTTTAATTTTGACACCTTTGTATAAATATGTTGTAAGCTACCAGAATTGCCTTTGCAAGCTACCGGTAGCTGGCGACCGACCGGTTGTCGACCAGTGCACTAGACAATATATTGACTGGTCAGAAGATGAAACAATTTATTTATACCAAAGAGGTACCTATAAAGGCATTTATAGACCTAGTATAAATCTGTGCTTTTAGAGATAAACATATTTTTATTATTTTCTTTAAAATAACTGTCAAAATCCTTGAAACCCAGGAACATACAGGGTTGTGATAAAGAAATGGATCAGTCTTTTACATAGCTCTTTCATATGGTACCTACCATGTTTCTGTACTCACGGATTAAACAAATTTACCAAAAGGTCAGAGCTGAAAGTATGTGTCAGGATATACCTCTATTATTAAGATTTGTTTAAAGGAATAGCGTTTAGAGTTTAGTGAAACTTTATTGTTTCATTTAAGTCATGAATTTAACAAAGGCTTGTCTGTGACACCACTGAAGCCCAGAATACCATTTAAGGCATATTGTGATACTTTACAAAGCTCACAATATTGAGCAGATAGGTGAGGTAAATTTAACATCGTTATCATATACCTACAACTCATAGTTTTAATGGTAGAACATAATATAGACTATATTACTACAGCTTACCATCTTCTTCGAAATGATTCAAACAAACAAAACTGTTAGACTCAATATTTAAATTCAAATTGTCCAATCCCAATGATGTAAGCCATTTCTTCTTCACAGACGGATTTTTTGGAAACAATACGCCAACATCGTTGTTGCAACCAGGCACAAAGCACTTGGGCTGATTGTCCATGTCCATCTTGTGGAGCTAAATGACGAGAAACCGTCTAAATGACGAGTAGGAGTAGATCTTTAGGCTTATAAGTTTGGCACGCTATCTTCCACTAAACTATAAAAGAACCATCTGTGTACGAAGCTGAGTGAAGATAATTAAATGGTTAATATTAAAACACTTATGGATAAAATATTAATAAATAAGCTCCGAAAAAATACTTTTATACAAGAAAAACATAACATTTATTTTTTTAGGTTATTTGACATTTAGCCGACTGACCGCTTGGGTAGTTCGATCACCTCAAGTTAGGGAATTTTAGGTAATTTTGGTTATATATCTTTTAACACTGCAACCTGATTGGTTGAAAGAATCAATTTTGTTAATTAGCATTTTACTAGATGAAAACTAAATATAAACAAACAAAAATAAAAGGAACTAAAAAAAGTCAATCGGTCAAAGAAAAAGAATGCCATTTGGCTGTGAACGACAATCAGTATAAAACGAAAACCTTTGTGAAAATAATACCTTTTAAAATTTTCAAGATTAAAGATAAGAAAGTATAAAGCATGGCCGTCTACGATACAAGTGAAGATAACTGACAGACTTCGCCGACCACGGCACAGAGGAATGATAAGTCGATTGTTGCTGAAAAGAGAGGCTACTTCGACATTCGATATTTTTCCAATATAGCGGAAGTAATACCGGAATTATGCATTTTCATTAGCCTGATGTGACGAGGGAGTAAAATTATATAATATTAAGGCGGTTTGACGCCTTTTTAACAATGCAATCCTTACCTCAACTATTGACATTTTCTGACCCAGTAAACCAAAGCTGGCGGTAAAAGTTCGGCCGCCTTCCGGCACTGACGGGAAATCGACGGCTCTTGTTGCCGATTACTGGCCGCTTCTGGGTCTCGCGTTACCTTCCATGCGTCTAACTACCACGGCTAATAGTCTGCCACCCAATGGTGGTAGTAGCGCAGCACATGAGAAACGGACCATATCTTTCGAAACGGACACGGTTAGAAAGACATCTCACCGGTTGTGACAAAAGAGTCGACGTTCCGTGTACCACCCGCGCGTGGGTAGCTGACTACTACGTTTCTCGTTTTGCTTGTTTGGCAACGGCTAATCGCAAGCCAGCCGCGTATTTTTGAAAGTCGCGCCGTTTAGCTTCTGCGAAAGAACTGACACTTGACAGGTGAATGACGGTAGACAGAAGATTAAAATTATTTTTCCACGAGCACGACGCGTTCCTTTATTGTTATAAAAGCGACATTACTTACAAAGATTCAGTGCCTGGTAGGCAGAATACAGGATTTATCATTAGACCAACTTGTAACTGATTTCCAAGATAAAAAAGACACCCCTCAGACAGAGGATTCTATACCAGAGAACCAAAATTATAAGTAAGTTTAAGTTTCATATATAATTGTAAATTTTTTATACCTGTTTACTCTCATGTGATACTTAGTTGAAATAAGTGTTAAAGCAAAAAAATTAGTGCATGCTTGGCTATTCTTTGTACGCAGTATTTTATAGTATATAAACTTAACCAAACCAAATGGTTTTTAGGTGCTGTACGAAGAAATCCAATAACGTCCAATGCAACAAATTCAGATATTGTTCTGACCATTAGAAACTGGAGAAAAAAATGCTTCCGACAGGGAAGGCGGGCGGATGAGTCGCAAAAAAAAATAGTAAAACATTATGTGTAAATGAATCATAATAACGTCTTATAATTGCAGAGTTTGTTAAACAATAAAACTGTTTGTTTTCTACTAACGGTGAGTTTTAATGGTAAGACTTCCCCCTAACCATGCGCGGTCCCTCGCTGGTATTTAAATAAATTGCCAGCGAACCGTCCGCGGTCTCGTCTAGATGCCGCGCGCTGACCAAATCTGTTCAGCCCGCGGCTCAGCGGTAAAAAGTAGCGTCTGTACCGCACAACCAGGTCTAGGGATGTTCCGATACGCTGAAAGTATCGATCTTTTGTATCGATCCGGATCGTATGGTAAAGTATCGATGCAATAAAATATCGGTTTGAAAAATATCGATACTCTAAATATCGATACTTTTTCGATCCGCGTTGTTATTTTTTGTTGTACGATTTTTAACGTTTCTAAAAAAAAAAGCGGTAATGTTATTTTTTCTTAGGTAGGTATACTAGTAACTGGCACTAGTAAATATAATAAAAAATAAAATCACAAATAAAAAAAATAATCCTATAATTTAACAGTGAAACAGAGAGAACATTGTACAGCGCCTTATGCCTATAAACTCCAAGAATCCAAACTTAACGAATGCAAATTGCAAAAATAATAATTTTGATAATCGATCCCCACTTAACCTATTGCGGCTTTGAGTAATAATATTTCCTGCTTCAGAAAATAATCTCTCTGAAGGAACTGATGTCCACACAACTAACAGACAAATATTTGTTTGCAAGCTCTCTTAACATAGGTGAGCAACCATGACTGCTATAGTTTAGAAAAGGGTCTAAATACTATTATATTTTTGAAAGTCGGACCGGGCATTTTCCGCTCGAGGTTTGCTGTTTTGCAAACCGCATCATAAAATTAATAAAATTGTGGGTTTTGGAATTTTGGGATGTATCGATACTATCTGAACGATACAGAGTAAAATATTTCGATACTCATTATATATCGAATAAAAAAAATCGATACAAAATATCGGGTATCGGAAGGTAAAATATCGATACTCAAAAATATCGCATCGTATCGCGCATCCCTGAACCAGGTTCGTTATGTAGCTATTAAGCCGCCCGGCGGCCGAGCGGTCATGCCCTACCTTCACGCCGCCGATATTGTTGCTGGCGGCCCGACACCGACGTTTCGGCAATGCGCCTTCTGTCCACCTCCGGAGCTTTCATGTCGTGTTTACTGGGGAGTTTTATTTCTTTAATTTCTTTTGACCTACCTAAAGTTTTGGTTACAGCGTTTCAGTAATTATCAGCATAAAAACAATTTAAGTTGTCTTCGCGTATCAGCTCTTCCCTAGATTGTATCAATTATTGCAATTGGATTTGATATCAACCTCATGAACTGGTGTAAATTGAATGGAATGGAACTTAATGCTTCAAAATGTCACTTGATGCTGTTCTCTAGGTACTACATACCAATATGTTATTGGGCAGGATATAGTAAAAATCAAGTAAATTTTTAACGCGTTTAGGTTAGGTTCTGTCATATTTGACATAAATTGTGTGCAATATATGTCAAATATGACAGAACCTAACCTAAACGCGTTAAAACTTTACTTGATTTTTACTATACACTGAACGTTGTGGATTATGTGATTGATTTGGGGATAGTATTGGATCGCTCTCTTGATTTCGTGCCACATATTACAAATATTAAGAGGAAGGCACTAAAAATGTTTATAAAGAGATCTTCGAGAGATTTTATGAGTCCGCAATCCTTAACGTCTCTGTACTGTTTTTTGGTGAGACCCAATCTGGAGTATATGCATCCTCATCAGTATGGATTCCATTTTATGCAACACATGTGAATAGTTTGGAAACTGTCCAGCACAAGTTTCTTAAATATTCAGCATTTAGAGTCCCAGATGGTTATGCAATGTCTAATCCTGAACTTAATGTCTGTTTTGGGGCTGGTTTTACTTGAGGTTCGCCGTAAGAATAAGAGGCATGATTTGAAATTCTTATACAATATCTTAAACCATGTTTACCATTGTCCGGACCTGTTGGTCAAGATTTCACTTGTTCGACCCAGAACCACACGTTCTAATTTTACTTTCTATCAGCCATTTGATCGCACAAATTATGCTTCAAACTCTTTTCTGCAGAGGTCTATCAGGTTGGCTAGGCTAACTATTCTAACGATTTGGACTTTTTTTCATCTGCTTCAAGTTTTTATATGAACCTGCGTCTGCTGATATAGTCGGCTTCCACTTAACTAGGCGCGTTATGAACTTATCATAGAGAAACTTATATAGTGTTGTCTTGCTCAAACCAAGGTTAAACGGCATTATAAAGATATCCGTAATATAAACGCGATAAAGCTATTGGTTATTTATGAATCTGAGAGAAAAGCACATCTAATTTTCTATAAGTATCAAAATGTTTCGAAGAATACTACTATATAATATATCGTGAATAAGCTCCCTATAGTTTTGAAAAATGTGTCATTATTAAAAATATTGTGACATAAAATGTCGAGTACAAATCGGTTTGCAGGTTTTCTGCATCCCCAGGCAAAAGAAATGGTTCTCAATTTAATAGATTATTTTAAAAATGAAGAAAAAAAGGCTACTGAAACCGGCGAGTGATTAAATCCCAAGTCTATTAAAGAGAAAGTATCGGAAGCACTAAAACTAAGTTTAAGATCAATACAGAGGATTGTTCATGAAAGTAGTAGAAATATACCAATGAAGAAAACGCAACGACGATCAAGGAAAACGAAGCTTGAAACTTTACAGGAAGGTAAAAAAATGGATGTAAGGAATGTTATATACGACTTATATGCATCACAAGTCGATATAACGCTTTCAGCTCTGAAAGATGCTTTGAAGGAACGAGGTGTTTTGGAAATAGATCTCAGGTCATTGTCAGCGCTCATTAAAAGCTTAGGATTTCGTTATAGAAAGGACTGCAACAGAAGATATTTGTGCGAACTACCAAGAATTGCAAGCAAATGAGTAAAGTTTCTGAAAAAATATGTTGAAAATTTATGAATCAAAGTTTAGAAAAGTAGTTTTTTTAGATGAAACTTGGGTATTTTAGAATGGAAGTGGGTCTTAATCATGGCAAGACGACTCAGTGAAATCAGTAAAACGAAAAAAAGGTTGTGGTTCGGTAAAACATTACATTAGTATTACATGCTGGCTCATCTACTGGTTTTATAAAGGAAGCGAGTTTAATTTTTTCACCTAAATCAAAGAGCGCCGACTACCATTATAATATGAATTGTGAGCTTTTTGAAAAGTGGGCTAGAGAAAAGTTTGTATCAAATTTGGATGAACCATCCCTAATTGTGCTAGACAATGCATCTTATCATTCTCGGGTACCTAATAAATAAACAGCCAAATTCATCATGGAAAAAAAAGACGTCTTTCAGTGGTTAGTTCAGGAAAATGAGAATCCATCACCTGATTCACCTGAAATCTGAACTATTAATGAAAGCAAAAACTATTAAAAAACCTAACATATATATTGTTGATGAAATTTTGCGAGAACATGGTCATGAGGTTTTGCGGTTACCACCGTACCATTGCCAATTTAATGCCATAGAGCTAATTTGGGCAGGCGCAAAATCGTTCTATGAAAAAAATGTTGGTAATGGTCTAAGTTCAGATAAGGTATAGAAGAAGTATGGAAAAATTCTCTAGCACACATTACAGGGGACTACTGAAGGAAAGCTGTAGAACATACAGCAAAAATTATTCTGGACTGGTGGAACAGAGGAAGAGTATTGGATGTTCAAGTGGAACCACTTATTATTTTAAACGTAGAAGATGGTGAAAGTACTACTGAAGATGAATTTGATGAATCAGAATTTGAAGAGTTTTGAAGCTATGTATTTCTTTATAAATGCCCCACATAAATTACTGGTCGATGGTGGCCTTAAAGTTAGTTTAGACACTTCTTATATTAATTTATCTTGACCAGACTTGGAATTTTTTTTGCCTTTTCTTCATTGGTATATATATCTACTACTTTCATGGACAATCCTCTGTGTAGGTCTTAAACTTAGTTTAAGAGCTTCCAAGACTTTCTGTGTAATAGATTTGTGATTTTTGATAACTCGCCGGTTTTAGTAGCTTCTTTTTGTTAATTTTTGAATTAACCTATTAAATTGGGAATATTTCGTTTAGACTGATGTTACCGAGGATATTACACAACAAATATTTAGCCAATGTATAATTTAATTTGAATTTTTTTGATATTTAATAATTATCTTCTGTGAAATAAACTAAAATTTGCTTAATTTATCTAACGTTATATTTACTTTGTTTCTTTTAATTACAAATGATTTAAAAAAACTATAATAATTTTTAAAAAGATATAGGTATCCAAAATTGATATTACATGCAACCTTTTGCCACAATACGAATGCACCTTTGTGACATCAATTTTATTATTATCCATGATGAACTTTTGAAATTGGCGGAAGAAGGAAATATCTTTCTTTAGATATACCTAATTAAAATACATTTTTATTTGTTCACCTCTACCTAGCTTACTGCGTCGAGTATATAGTATTTTATATCTTTTTTGGACTTGTGACTTGTCTATAAAAGTCTAAACATAGAAATTTTATTATTACCATGATGAACTTTTGAAATTGGCGGAAGAAGGAAATATCTTTCTTTAGATATAACTAATTAAATATTTATTTACACTACAAGGGAGGCAGGTGATACTTACCAGTCGAGGACATAGTTTGCGCCCGAGCGACAGCGAGGGCTTGCAAAATAGTCCGAGACTGGTCAAGAATACTGCCTCCCGAGTTTTGTATTATATTTTTTCTACTCCAGTTCCCTCTAATTTAAAAAAATATGTTATTTAATTTTATAATTTGAGCTATCCAACTGAAATACCCTGTATGTATGATAGGTTTCTTAGTATTGACACGTTGATTGCTATGGAATTCATAATGTTCATAATCAAACAAACGTTCTGTCAGTGTCAGTTTTTTTAAGAAATCGAAAAAATGGATATCGATGCAGTTGCGAATGCAGCTTGCGCTGCTCTATTACCTAAGAAATCGAAGGAACGGTACAATCGGTGTTACAAGGACTTCAAGGATTGGTGCAGTATCAATGCAAGTGATGAAAGAGTCACCGAGAATTCTATGCTGGCGTACTTTGTACTTCCCTACTGAGGTAAGTATTTACTTACCTCCCTAGGGAGGTAAAACGTACTTACCTCCCTCAAATCAGTATAAAAATGAAGTACTTACCAAGTAAGGAGTAGAAAAATACATTTTTATTTGTTCACTACTACCTAACTTACTGCGTCGAGTATATAGTATTTTATATCTTTTTTGGACTTGTGACTTGTCTATAAAAGTCTAAACATAGATATTATATGTATTGGCAACTGTAGGTATATTGTTTATCTAATTTTCCATCAATTTAAATTTTATCAAGAATTTATTGGTTTGACATGTCAATGTCCCAAGCACCCTTGATAAAATGCCGGGTGCGTCTCCCCAGTAACAACAACGGCAATAGACTGGAAAGATGAGAGATGATAGGGTTCGTTAATCAAAGTCAAATTAACAAGATGTTGACATTGCTTTATTTAATAATAAATTGTCAGAGTGACAATTCCGATTTAAAACGCAATCTTGTTGTGGCCAGATGCCGGTCTACTCTCAATACGGCCAATACATCCTAGAGGACCATGGCAATATCATGAGGTAACTTTCATAATACTCATTTCCATTGCATCTTTTAAACAGCAAAGCAAAGTAAAAAATTTTACTTAGCTAGAGTTGTTAAAGGAACGCTCAACTTAGCCGTTGGCTTTGCTTTGCTATTTAAAAGAAACTAAATGGCTCGGCCTTTTCAAGGTGGTTGTGGCTTGGCTAAGAGAGTTCCTGAAAGTTTGTATGGCCGCTATCTGTGATAGTGCGATTATAAATAATTTATGTTAATAAACGATTGCAAAAGTAAATAATAAAATTTTAGTCTGTTTCTTCAACTTCGATATTCTTCGTTAATTTTAAATAAAAGAAAAAAGTTTTGCCGAAACCAGGGATCGAACCAGGGACCTTTAGATCTTCAGTCTAACGCTCTCCCAACTGAGCTATTTCGGCTTCTGGATAAAAAAACTCAAAAGTGCAAGTCTATTCCGGGAACCTCTCTACTTATAAACCTTGTTTTATATTATTATTAATTTGTTATGTGTTTAATTAAACTTATTATTCTTGCACCACTTGCATCAATAAGAATCGGAGAGGATGATCAAACCAATTTATTCCTGTTAAACCTGTTTGACGCAAATGCATGACGTCATCAACAAATTTAAATAATGCCTTTTAAAATCTGATATTTTTCTAATTTTAGACCAGGGTCAACAATTTTTGAAACCAAAAAAAATAATAGTAGGATGAAACCCATTGGAAAAGTAAGAGAATATAACAAAAACGAAAGGAAAAATAATTTACGAGCGATCCGAGGTCGGGAAGTGGAAGGCGGGGGTGAGTTTTTAAGGGTAGAAAACGATTTATTTCGATTTCCGGCAAAACTACAAGTCCTATGGAAAAACGTTAAATAGAAAAGTTGTAGGTAATAAAAAGATCTACAAATTTTGTATTTACACTTTTTCGCATAACCTCAAAATTTATGTGAAAAATTCAAATAACCAAGTTTTTGGTTTTTTATTCTTATCTTTTACAAGAAAAATTTTTTTTTCACGAAATTTGGTGAAAACTTACCTTTTTATGTCCCAAATACAGTGTAATTTTTTTGATTTAAAATATTTATTTTTTCACCTTATTTTGACTTAATATCGAAAAAGCACCCTGATTTTTAATCGAAAATTCTCACGTCAAAATATCTGCTTTTTTAAAAAAGTCGGTGGGCTTTTTATTCGTTGAAATATCTTCTTTCTGATGGTGTAAAAAAAGAATATACATTACTATGGTAAATGTTCTCAAAAAATGCAAAGAAACGAAAAAAACTTGAATCCGATTTTTTTTTAAAATTATTATGTACAGTTTTGAGCTATTTATTAAAATTTATACTTTAATTACTCGAAAAACGTAAGATTCCATGTTACATTGATAAACAAAAAAATTACAAATCCATAAAACATAAAGATCGCAAAAAATATGCGAAAATAGTTGTTCTAAATATAATTAAAGGTAAGATTTAAAGGGGATTTCATCACATTTACCATAGTAATGTATATTTTTTTTTACACCATCAGAAAATAGAGATTTCAACGAACAAAAAGCCCACCGACTTTTTTAAAAAAGCAGATATTTTGACGTGAGAATTTTCGATTGAAAATTAGGGTGCTTTTTCGATATTAAGTCAAAATAAGGTGAAAAAATTATTATTTTAAATCAAAAAAATTAAAGTGTGTTTGGGACATAAAAAGGTAAGTTTCACCAAATTTCGTGAAAAAAAAATTCTTCTAAAGGATAAAAATAAAAAACCAAAAACTTGGTTATTTGAATTTTTCACATAAATTTTGAGGTTATGTAAAAAAAGTGTAAATACAAAAGTTGTAGACCTTTTTATTACCTACAACTTTGCTATTTAACGCTTTTCCATAGGACTTGTAGTTTTGCCGGAAATCGAGATAAATCGTTTTCTACCCTTAAAAACTCACCCCTTTCCACTTCCCGACCTCGGATCGCCCGTAAATTATTTTTCCTTTAATTTTTGTTATATTCTCTTCCTTTTCCAATGGGTTTTATCCTACTATTATTTTTTTTACTTTTTACCATTTTCAAAGGCTTCAGCCCTGGTCTATTAGGGTAGACTGGTAGAATTTGACTGCTGAACTGCTGCAAAAAACATAATACCCAACTAAATTTTTTTGTTTTATAATGGTTACATTTCTATTACCTGTTCTATAAAACCTAAGAACCTATGCATTTTTGGCAAAACGTAATCGCTACTCCTATAAAACCCCTATAGCTCCTAAATGGAGAATCTTATAATGGTAACGGTGACCAATTTGTGGTTTCATAAGACACTTCTACTCTCGATTTAATTATAACTAAGAGGTTGGTGTTACCTTTATAAATCATATATAGGTTTTATAACGGTAAAGTATCCCAGTCCGCAGAAGCACGTCAAGATGACGTCAATATCTGGTGACTACTGGTCAATAGACGTCAGTCGACCAAAAATCGACGACATTTTGACGTTAGTTAATTGTCGAATTTCTGACGTCATTTAATTCACGTCATATTGTCGACTTTACTTGGTGATATCTGGTATAATATATTTTTAATTATTTCTACCCAAAAAACTATAATAACTTGCATGACAAACCCGAACAAACCTTTTTTTTTGTGGGTGCCATAAAAAATAGAATAATCGCCTTATAATCGTGCATTGGCTGCGCGCGCAGTCCCTCCGGCCATAGGCAACGAGAGTGAACGAGGTTGCCAGTTTATTAGAAACTCCCTAAACGCCTATCCACGCCATGACGTCATGTTTAATAGTTTTACTTTGATTGATAAATATTCAGTCGGTAGGTAAAAGCAAAAAAAATTATAACTTTACACTGTGCTGACTATATTATTAGTGTATATAGTGAAAACTGAAAATGCCATTTTATGTTTGCCAGGAATACACAAAAGTTTTGCCAATAATTTTGTATTAAACTGTTGGCAACCTTGCAGACGAACGTCGGCTCCCGGCTCGAGCACGGGCGGTTAGCTGACGCCATTTTTTCACTGTGTCGTTTCAAGTAGGTATTTATTTAATAGTGTTGTGTTTGTACGTTTATTAGTGTTGGTGTTTGTTGTTTACATACTTCAACCAACGAAACCAAAGCAAAGGTAAGTACTGTTGTTGGGTTGGTGTGGTTGATGTTCGTTGGTAAATAGCAAGGTCTCTATAAATAGTACCTACTATTTGCAGGTTATTGCTGCTGCATGAGAGGATTTGATTTATTGATTTCTAGGATTATTTTACTTAGGTTAACGAAGTTTTAAAGACAAAATCTCTAATTTTTAGTGTATTTTGTGCTTAACTTTCTAGTAAAATGTATCTTTTGTCCTATCGCCATGCTGGATTTATAAATTACTTAAAATTTTCAATATTCATTTTAGTTGCCAATATAAAGTTAACGCACTTATTTAAGACAATTTTAGGCCCGGTTTATGCAAAAATTCCTTAATTTTAACTTTAGAAATAACGACATATTTTGCCGTAAAAAGTGTTTGAATTAAGGTATTTCATATAAGAGAACATGCAAAAAAACCTTTCCATAACTATAATTTTATATAAATAAATAAAGATAGGTATATACTTTTTTAACTTTTGTGAGAGTGCCAAATTTATTGTTAATTTTTGTTACAGGTGCGGTACAGATTAAACCCCTGCTGCTACTCAAAGTGATATTGAACATGGAATAAAAATTTGGCTAAAACACGCGAAGCAGCGAATGCAGAAGACGCCTGTTGCTCCTGTCGAACATGATAATTATTACAGTGGTGGTGGCGACATGGCTTAGTAGTATGTACCTACTTACCCATAATAAATGCTTACACAATGTATTAAGTAGTTTTAGTTTAAATTGGATTACTGGTGAATACAAAATATTTTAAGACGTGAATTTCACGTCATGAAATGACGCGAAAGTCGCGTCAAGAAATGGCGCGAAAGTCACGTCATTTCAAGACGTAAAAATGACGTCAGATATTGACGTCATCGGTCTGTGACATTAGGAGGTCATTTTCACGTCATATTGTCGTCATATAGTCACGTCATATATGGTAATAGGTCACCAGAATTTGACGTCATTTTGACGTGCTCCTGCGGACTGGGTAACACGTTTTGGTTACCATTAAAATACCAAAATATTCTTTATAAAAGCTTTTATAAGTATTGTCACCTAAAACTGTTCATAAACACCAAGAAAAATTGAGCACGCGCATGAAAAACAAAGCGCCGTATGTTGCTTTTCGCTTTATCTCTTTCAATATCATTTGCTTACATTATTTTCTATTTCGAGTCCTTGTGTTGTAACTATTACCTACCACTCTTAGTTGTCAGCTATGGATATTTGCTTTGTTATTATTTTAATGGCGTCTGTAAAGTTACATATTATTAAAATAACTTAGATAGTCTGAGATTCTGCTGTGACTACTTAATTTTATGTGCCACGAAAAATGTATGGCATAGTTTTATATGCTACCCTTCTTAAAATTAAAGCGCCTTTGTTTTGGGCATTTTGAAACAAAATTTTATTAAAAACCTTAAAATTATAATTATATTTTATAATGTTTTTTTATTAGATTAGAAGGCAGCACATTCTTTAACCGCGTGCATTTGAAGAAATATGTCCCCTATTTTCAGTAATTATTGTTTACAATGCTATATTTTAATTTTTTATTGTGATCTTGATGTCAATAAGAAAAAACATTAAAATGGCCTCCAAATAAAACTTAGTAAAGTCGCCATATTCGCCTTTTAAAAACTTTTAGTTTTATATGGACCTTGAAGTTATATTAAAAAACTTCTATAACACTTGCGAATGTTTCTTATAGAACTATTGCTCTTGCAATAAAACCGAAGGTGCCTCCTTATACCCATAGTTTTATAAAACACCAAAAAAGTTTTTATAGGTTCCAATAGTAACCAATAAACCAATCGAAAACTATAACTGTGCAAATGTCAACTGTCGACATAAGCTCTCTTTTTAGTGTAATGTCATTGCGTTTTTTAATCGTTTCTTTTGAAAAAAATATAAGAGAAGAGATAAAAAAAGTAAAAATGCCTTTTAAAATTGTGCAAACTAAAGAGTTCGGACGAAAGGCACCTTCCCTGACGATTGTTCCCAGCGGATGGGAGCGCAACGGCGTGTTGTTTTGGCCCCCAAAAAGATTAATAAATACAACTGGAAGCAAATTGATCCGGGACCCGAATTCCGTACCGGAATCCGATTGGGACCAATGCGAGTGTATAAAAAAAGGGACAATTTTATATTATATGAATCGGCAGAATCCGAACTAGCTGCTATGTCTTACAATACTGATAGCGAAGAAGTTGAAGCTATGGAGAAACCTCAGGAACTATGCTCAAAATTAAATAATACCAAAAAGCGTTTAAACGTTATAACCTCAAAAACATAACCTTATTTTTTACTTAGGTATTACTGATGGGTCTATAAGTTTTATAACATTCCTTCAGTTTTAAAGAAGCTATAGAATATTTACTGGGTGCTTAAACATTTGTAAGGTTTTAATGGAAAAAGCTATAAAACTCCTAGAGTAAAAGTATTATAATGAGGTATTTAAGAGCACTATAAAACCTTTTTATAAAACTTTAAGTAATCAACACGAAGGGATTTATAGTTTAAGTAACAGAAACGTTTTAGATGAAATATTATAAAACTTAAAGTATTGTAGTATTTATTACATGCCCAACAAAACTTGTAACACCCATGGTTTTGTTATAAAGCTAAAAAAAACATAATACAAGTTAAAGTTCCTTATAAATCCTTTATAAATATATTGGTTACCTTATAATAAAACCTTAAGCTGTGAAAAATGTTAGTTGGGTATATATATATAGGGGTTTGTTTTTTGGACTGCTGATCATGGAAACTTTAATGGTGAAGCCAAATCAGCTGTTAATGTCAAATATCGTTGTCTTCTGTCGAAACGCTTTTGTTTTAGAACAAAGTTAATCAGTGGCGTAGCTAGCATGGGTGACACCCGGGGCGGAATTCGTGGTGTCACCCCAAAAATGAAAACTGATTATTATTTTTTTCTAATTAAAATATAAATGAGTAAACAAAAATATGTAAGTACCTTAAAAGCTCTTTTTTCTAGATTTAACAGCTGCAAACTCACTAATTACGTCCTCAAAATTTATTTTTTGCGTTGCCTCGTGTTCTATTGTTAACATGCTTAGACTGTTGAGTCTTCTTTCGCTCATTGTAGTCCTCAAATAGTTTTTTATTAATTTGAGTTTGCTGAAACTTCTTTCACACGAGGCTACCGATACGCAAATTGTTACAAATAGTTTGAGAGCGACCACAAGATTTGGCACAGATTCTATAAAATCCCATTGCACAATAAACTTTAAAAAGTCTAGAGACAACCAATTAGAAACTGATATATTGGCCGCTTGAATATGTCGGCGGAGTCTTGGTATCTCCAAGAGGAGTTCGGCCTCCGATACTTCATCGTCATAAAAATTACCCCCGGGCCCACCCTGGCCCCCCCTTGGCGTCGCCACTGCCACTGATATGGACTAATGGACTGTAAAATTAAAATATGTATACCAAAACTACGATGGCTCTGAAGGACCATAGGCGTGTTAAAAAGTATTTAAAATGTCCACTTAATAAGTGGAAATTTCCACTTACTATCTGGAAATTTCCACTTACTATCTGGAAATTTCCACTTACTATCTGGAAATTTCCACTTATTAAGTGGAAATTTCCACTTACTATCTGGAAATTTCCACTTACTATCTGGAAATTTCCACTTATTAAGTGGAAATTTCCACTTATTATCTGGAAATTTCCACTTACTATCTGGAAATTTCCACTTATTAAGTGGAAATTTCCACTTACTATCTGGAAATTTCCACTTACTATCTGGAAATTTCCACTTATTAAGTGGAAATTTCCACTTACTATCTGGAAATTTCCACTTATTATCTGGAAATTTCCACTTATTATCTGGATATTTCCACTTAATAAGTGGAAGTAAGGTATAGAAATAGAAACGACCGTTTTTGTTTTCTATGACAAAATTAGTTGCAAAGCAACTTTTAACCTTTTGAAAGGTTGAGAAAAAACTAGATTATTAGATTAGTTATTTAAAAAGTGAAAGCGATATTTGGCGACATGGGTCTTAAGCAATGTATTAAATTTTATTATGATATGGGATTAACTCACTTAGAAATTCTACATTTTCTTCAATATAAAGAACAATATTATATTAGTCACGGAACCTTAAAGCGCATTTTAAAGAAATATCATTGGTACAGAAGAAAAGAATTTACAGAATTAAATACTATAGTAACATTTATTGAAGAGGAAACAAAGAAATCTGGGCAACTCCATGGATATCGATGGATGCATTTAAAATGTATACATAAAGGATATATTGTGTACGATGGCTCTGAAGGACCATATTTGTGTTAAAAAGTATTTAAAATGTCCACTTAAAAAGTGGAAATTTCCACTTAATAAGTGGAAATTTCCACTTACTATCTGGAAATTTCCACTTACTATCTGGAAATTTCCACTTACTATCTGGAAATTTCCACTTATTAAGTGGAAATTTCCACTTATTATCTGGAAATTTCCACTTATTAAGTGGAAATTTCCACTTACTATCTGGAAATTTCCACTTATTAAGTGGAAATTTCCACTTACTATCTGGAAATTTCCACTTACTATCTGGAAATTTCCACTTATTAAGTGGAAATTTCCACTTACTATCTGGAAATTTCCACTTATTAAGTGGAAATTTCCACTTATTATCTGGAAATTTCCACTTATTATCTGGAAATTCCACTTGGTACGTCTAGTATAGTCCATTTATTATCTGAAAAGTTATAAAAATAGATATAGACATTCTTCTACTACGAAATCAGCAACTTTGAAGAAACTTGTGATTCTATTATTTATAATGCAGTATTGGATATATCTGGTAAGAATTAACTATAAATATATTATATTAGAGCAATTATAGGTAATAGCTAGTGTTACTGTCGTAGTAGAAGAATGTCTATATCTATTTTTATAACTTTTCAGATAATAAATGGACTATACTAGACGTACCAAGTGGAATTTCCAGATAATAAGTGGAAATTTCCAGATAATAAGTGGAAATTTCCACTTAATAAGTGGAAATTTCCAGATAGTAAGTGGAAATTTCCACTTAATAAGTGGAAATTTCCAGATAGTAAGTGGAAATTTCCAGATAGTAAGTGGAAATTTCCACTTAATAAGTGGAAATTTCCAGATAGTAAGTGGAAATTTCCACTTAATAAGTGGAAATTTCCAGATAATAAGTGGAAATTTCCACTTAATAAGTGGAAATTTCCAGATAGTAAGTGGAAATTTCCACTTAATAAGGGGAAATTTCCAGATAGTAAGTGGAAATTTCCAGATAGTAAGTGGAAATTTCCAGATAGTAAGTGGAAATTTCCACTTATTAAGTGGAAATTTCCACTTTTTAAGTGGACATTTTAAATACTTTTTAACACAAATATGGTCCTTCAGAGCCATCGTACAAAACAACTATGACTACTGTTAAGTCAAAAAGTATATATTTTAGGGTAGGGGGTAGGGTGCCATTTTAAAAACTTGTCATATCAAAAACATTGTAGGTACTAAAAACTAAAAAATCTAACACGCGGCATACGGCCCAGTCAGTTATAGAGCGGTTCATTGCAGACCTGTCTTTACGATTAGGTATTACAAAACATATTGAGTTGAGCTGCCCACTTACCTATTATATAAACTGTAACTTTTTGAATGTATTATTTATTGTATTTCACTAAATTAACTAACTCCTACAAATATAACTAAAGCAATTAGCAAAGATCATCCCTTTATAGGGCAGACAATCAAACATCAAAATTGCAAAACCTGTTGTTTGAAATAGCTTTATTTAACATTAAGGACCCTATCTACAAAATCTTAGAAAAAAATAAAACACGTAACCCATTTTTTTGAGGAGGTCGATATTTTAACCAGTATCCATTTCGACAAATTTTAATTGGTTGTTATAACAGGCAATGGTAGTCCAGAACGCGCAGTGAATTGGTTACAAACCCTTGTAATAATTAGTCCTTTGTGCCGCAATGGTATTACGTTGTATATTATGTGTTACATGTATGTTACATACTTAAAATAATATCATAAGAATGCAAAACGTAAAATTAAGTTATAAATTTAAAAATTTTGAGTTTTAAAGCAAAATATTATCTTGCCGATAAGTTTTATTCATATTATAATTAGTGTATCGAAAGCTACGTATTTTAATGTACTTACCAACAAATTTTCACAAAATTATTAGCAATATTAACACAAAAACAACAATTTTTTCCCAGACAGCACGTAAACATGTGACTTTTTGATCACTATCCTAATCGGACGCTGGTTGAAATTTCGACCACTTTGTCAGTAATTCAGACTACGTAAGTATATGGTCGAATATTTTACCATTATTCGTTTGCACAGTTAAATATAAACAAACTGGCAGAATATCAAACCGGTGTGCGAACAGGAAATAATTATTTTGACGCTGGTTGAAATATGAACCAGTATCCTATAAAGGGTTAAATATCATATCTAAATAGGAATGTTAATTATTGTTCATAAAAGCACCACAATGAACGAATGAACACTGATGGTCTAAAAGTAACACTTTGATTTTTTTTATTATAAAAATAAAAGAAACACCCCGAAATAATTCGGACCAATCGAACGCTTAGGAACGCCTACCTATTCCAATATTTCCAACGATTTGCATTAATCCCTTTAAGTTTTTTTTCAGTAAAATTCTTCCGCTTTTCTCGGCAGTAACTAACAAAGGTATAACGTTTTGTCTTTGATTTAGCGGTGCGCTGCCGCCAATAGCTCCGCACTTGTAAGCGGTAGCGGCACCGATCACCGGTGAAGGCGAATCAAAGTCAAACGTGCGTCCGAACTTTTTTGTGGATAAAATAAAATTTAAAATTAGAGGCGGCTTTTTAACAAAGAAATTAAATTAAATTAATATTTAAAAATACCAAATAAATTCGGTCAACAAGGAAAAATCCAACATTGTTTCTTGCGGTGAAGGGACGAAGAATATTAAAATTAATTCGGTTAACGGATAAAATTAGGACAGGGCTTATGCATGTTGTTAAACTAAGACAATTATTTTGAATAATTTAATAACAAGAGAGATGATAGAAGTGAGAAGATTCTTAGATCTTAAAATATAAAAGCAATTTTTGTGTTTATTTTTATAAAATAAAATTGTGATTTGTAAAGTAAAATGAGCCGCATATAAGTAAATAACACATTTTGTATGTATGTTAATAACCACTGAATGATCTTAAAAAAAATAAAAGTGGCTTTACTCAGTGATTATTATTGTTGATAAAAATTGTCATAATTATGATTTGTTTATTTATTTTTATTTTATTTTTTTTATTTATTAACAATATACGGGATGCCCCATTTATAAATTTACATTTCTAATTGAAATAATCTAATCATAATTAAAATAATTTAAATATCTAAATATGTCCAAACATAACACTTATTCATATTTTTGATCGCATAATACTGTTTTGGAACCTGTTGAGTGAGCTTCCGAAGGGATCAATTTCAGGATAGGCATTTAAAACTGCTAGGCTACGGGTTAGAGGAGAATGCGCGCCGTAATTAGTTCTATGTACATTCAAAGAAAATATTTTATTTCTTCTAAGAAGTCGGGACGGTACTCTAAGAGAAATTTGACTAAGAAGATAAGGACAGTCTATATAACCATTAATCAATTTGTAAATGAAGTTCAGGTCAGAAATTTTTCTTCTGTACTCAAGGCTTGGAAGATGAAGATGTTGTTGAACCTCTTCGAGTCTATTATTCATGTTAAGCTTATAAGCACAGAATTTAAGAAACTTTCGTTGAACTCTCTCAAGTTGTTCCTTATAAATGTTGTAGAATGGTGACCACACAACTGAGGCATATTCCAAATGAGATCTTACTAGTGAGCAATACAGTAGACGAAGTGAGTCGACCGACAGATCTTTACCAACCCTAAAAATGAAGCCCAATACCTGGAGAGCTTTTCCTGTTATGTATTTTATATGATCCCTAAAAGTAATTTCCGAATCAAAGAATACCCCCAAATCCTTAATTGAGTTGACACCATTCAATTCGTTACCGTTAATGTTATAAGTAGGATTGCCATTTCTATCCTTGTGTTTAGGAAAACAAATAGAAGAACATTTAGTAGTGTTTAGGGAAAGTCCATTGAGTTCGTACCATTCTACAAAGGATGTTAAAGATTCTTGTAGTAATGTGGAGTCACCTTCATCAGTTACAATTCTAAACATTTTGAGATCGTCGGCATAGACCAGATACTCGCTGCAACCAATGTAATTTTCAATGTCACAGAGAAATAGGTTAAACAATAGAGGCGAACAGTGGCCACCCTGAGGCACACCAGAGGTCACCTCTATGCTATCAGATTCAAAATTTCCAATCCTAACCTTCTGTGTACGCCCTATCAAAAAGTTCTGAAACCATCTCACCGATTGCGTACTAAAACCGATCGCACTGAGCTTGGCAATAAGCAATTTATGATTCACCCTATCAAACGCCTTGGAGAAGTCAGTGTAGATCGCATCCACCCGACAACCCCCCTCCAAGGCGCCCAGCAGGGCAGTATCATATGAGACTAGGTTTGAAACAGTAGATATTCCACTAATAAAACCGTGTTGACGATTATCAATAAACTGCCTACATTTCCAGCTTAACTGATCATATACAAGGCCATCAAGCAGTTTAGGAATTGCTGACTGCTTAGAAATGCTTCTGTAATTATTGACACATTCCCTTTCCCCAGATTTAAAAATAGGTATAATGAAGCTCTTTTTCCAGATCTCTGGAAGCTCACCCTCAACCAGTGACTTATTAAACAGTATACAGAGTGGTTTAGAAACACTAAATCTAAGGTTACTTAATAAATACTCTGGTATATTGTCAGGTCCAGATGACATTTTTAATGGTAAGTGGGAGATCTTCTCAAAAACATCAGCCAAGCTTATAGCGCCTATCTCAAAGTCAATGGGGTTGTTTATTTTATAATCAGGTACAGTTGTATCACTGCTACTATATACCGTTGAAAAATACTCACAAAAAAGATTTGCAATGTCCTGACCATTATCGGCTACTTTGTTATTATAGTACATACAACTAGGCAATTCATGTGACTTTCTTTGAGAATTTACAAATGACCAAAAATTTCTAGGGTTCTCGGAAATATCACGCTCAGCTCTTGCCAAAAAAAGCGCATAATCCCTCCGCGCTAAAGATCTACACTTAGCTCTAATGGCAGAGAACTGATCGTAATGATACCGAGATCCAGATCCACAGAATCTTTTATGAGCAATTTTTTTATCTATTATGCAACTTCTTAGTTCAGTAGAAAAGTAATTAGGAAAATTAGAGCTTTGGTACTTTTTTAATGGCACAAAACTATTCACAGCCTCGCTCATTATTGTGTAAAATAGCTCGGTAGATTCATTTATATTTTTGTTTGAGAAAATCTTGTCCCACTGAACACTTACCAAATAATTGTTTAAAGATATAAAGTCAGAGTTTCTATAATCACGATAGGTTAACTCGAGGCTTATCGGTTTATTTTCTAATACATTTACTTGACACACATAAGCATTGTGATGCATGCTGCAAGGAGGCAAAGAGTCACTAGCCAGTGTTACTGAGACGTTTTTTAAATGGCTAAAAATTAAATCCAAGTACACATTACGACTGTTAGGTATTGTATTTAGCTGGTTCAGATTCAAGAAAGTAAAGTTCTCAGCAATAATTTCAGCATGATTCTCGGGAGGACAGTTCACTTGAAGTCCGTGCTCTTCGTTGCTCCATTTCGCTTCGGGTAAGTTGTAATCCCCACAGAGAATAAGATTAGCAGAGGTGTAGTTATGGCAAATTTGTTCAACCGCTTCACAATGATATAAATATGACTCAGCCCCATCTCTTGGGGGTATATAAACTCCACCAATAATTAGCTGCGAAGATCCGTGTTTAATAAACACGAAAAGATGTTCAATTGACGTATAGTTAGTCTTAATCAGCCTAGAACACAGGGATTTTTTTACAAAAATAATGACTCCTCCTCCCCTCTTCTTCTCACTGGTTAGTTCAGACCTGTCACTACGAAAAGAAGTGTAGCCTTTAGCACATACCTCCGCATCAGCCACTCTGCTATTCAGCCAACTTTCAGTCAATACAATTATGTCGTAATCACAAAGAGAAATTGCTTGTTTTAAGTCTCTAATCTTGGTATTCATGCCTCCAACATTCTGGTAGTATACAGTCAATGGGGCTATTGGGCGTTTTTTGAGGGTCTATTTGTATTTTGATTCGGTGCAGAAATTTTGGCAATGAAAGGGTTACCATTTCTATATCGGATTCCTATGTTATTCTCGCCATTCGTTTTTCTTTGATGTAGCGTTTCATACAACGACCTTAAATATTTCATCTGCATAATAGTAAGATCGGGTTTAATGTTAATATTACTATCCCCTATATTACGCTTTGATTTGAGACACTGTGTCACAATTCGAGAGTCGGAAAAAATTATCTTCATAGGGCGTGGGCGGTCACCTGATTTTCCTACACGCACCACTTTGTAATCAGCGTCTTGCTGAACTCCCAATTTATTTAGTAAACCATTGACATGCGTTTTATCACAGGTCACTCGTGTATCAGTGTCTTTCGAAGGGCTTTCCTCAATATTAAATACCATTAAATTTTTTGATCTCGTTGACCTCTCTTGTATTTCTACAAACATATCACAGCCTTTGTCAGACATTTGATTGGATGAGAGTACACCTGGGTTACCACAATCACCTGCTTTAAGTAAAGAAATATCTTTCTGAATCTCCGTCATTTTAGTCTCCAACATATCTATTCGTTCATTTTTAAATTGTAAGTTCGCAGTAATTCCATCGAGAGTAGTTTGAAGTCCTTTATTCTGTTCCAAAAGTAGTTCAACAATCCCAGAAATAACAAGCAAAACATCCTTGTTGGATGTATTAGTTTTGTTTAGCATGTTATTTATTTCTTTTCCTACTCGCGTGCGGTAAAGTACACTTTACAGCACTCATTTTCATGTCGTAAGTAGTACTTTACCGCACTCAGTGCGGTAAGTGCGGTAAAATTTCTTTACCGCACCCAATGCTGCAAAGCTCTAGTACCCCAAATAGAAGCACTGAGCAGTGTTCAACTTTAACATCAACGTCAGTAGCAGTGACAGAGACTTTAGAGGATGCTCCTGGTCTATCAACACGAAACAACCCAACGCCTACACCTTTAGCAATTTTCAGGTCACAACAATCTACTGTACCATGCATGGCGCAAGAAAATAACGCTTCTGTAATTTACAAAAACTGCTCAACTACATCTGATGAACAAAATCAAGCTCGCTCAGCACTTAATTTGCATTGCGCTACAAATTGTACATTTAATTTTAATATTTATCGTTAGCTATATTTTTATATTATAATGTTTGTATGTAATAAATATTTTTAAAAAATATTGTTTCTTTTTGTATTAATTTTGTAATATAATTCTTTTTTTTACCGGTGCGGTAAAGATTCTTTACCGCACTCAGTGCTGTAAAGATTCTTTACCGCACTGTATTAATTTTATTCAAAAAATGCAATTGATGTACTTGCATTCGCGCAATGCATAATATAAAAATATTTATAGCTTTTAACAATTAATATTTGTTACTTTTTATAAATTTTTTCTTTTAAATTTGATTTTTGTTCCAAATATTATTGCTCGAAGGAAAAATTGTGTACCTACCACGTGCGTAAAGTGTCTTTACCGCCCTTAACGGCTTGCCCGAACTCCGCTTCGCGTCGTTCGTGCAACTGCCGTCGCGTGCGGTAAAGGACCACTTTCCGCACTTGTTAGGTAAATAACTATTTCCTACTCGCGTGCGGTAAAGTACACTTTACAGCACTCATTTTCATGTCGTAAGTAGTACTTTACCGCACTCAGTGCGGTAAGTGCGGTAAAATTTCTTTACCGCACCCAATGCTGTAAAATTTCTTTACCGCACTCTTGTAAATTTTATTATATGCGTAATATGTTCTATTTAATTTACTACATTATGATGCTAACCACAACTAACGGCGATAAGTATCACATCATTACGAATATTTTTACTAGGTACCTATTTTTGGTCTCATACTTTTATACGTTTCTTCTCTACTTATATAATGAAACACCCTGTACCTAAAATATTATAAATAATTTTATGTCATAATTTTTATGACAGGAATTTGATTAAACGTCTGATCTAGATGGCATTAGTCAAAATCTGCTCGACTGCATTGCATTGTATTCCCATAGCAACAACTCATTATTATATTTCGCGTCTGTAGATACCATCTAAACAGTTCAGTTAATTTCGCGTGTTTCGTGGTTCAAATTTTTCATTTTCTAATATAAAGCTGTGGTATAACGTTTATTCTTGAGAGATGGAGAGCTCCGATGAAGAAATATCTGAAGCAGCGAATGCAGCAATCGGCTCTTTAATTCCACAAAAGTCCCAGGACCGGTACAATAAAGAATATGAACAATTACAAACATGGTGCAAAGAAAAAAAAGCGTCAGGAATTAACGAAGAGGTACTTTTGGCATATTTTTATAAAATATCGAAAAAATATTCACCTTCAAGCTTATGGTCAAAGTTTTCTATGTTAAAACTAACGTTACAAGTAAAGGAAAACATTGATATTCAAAGATTCTATAAGTTAACATCATACATAAAGCGACTAAATGTAGGTTATAAGCCTAAAAAATCCAAGGTTTTGGAAAAAGAACAGACAGAGCAGTTTCTAATCGAAGCACCCAATGAAGTTTACCTTATGATTAAGGTAGCTGCCATTTTCGGTATTGCAGGCGCCTGTCGCCGTGAAGAATTAATGAAATTAACGGTTGATGACGTTGAAGATAAAGAAGATTTGCTGGTTGTATCAATAAAGGCGACAAAGACAAATATTTCACGAAAATTTGTCGTCTGCGATCCTGGAAATATAAGAATAAGTTACCTAGGCTTATTCAGAAAATATGTAGCTTTGCGCCCTGGTGCCACCCCGCATAGACGTTTTTTTATACAATATAAAGCTGGAAAATGCTCACAACAATGCGTGGGCATTAACACTATCGGAAAAATGCCAGCAAATATTGCTGGATTTTTACATCTATCCAATCCAGAGATGTATACCGGGCACTGCTTTAGAAGATCATCGGCAACTATGCTTGCAGAATCTGGCAGCAACATAACAAACATTAAGAGGCACGGTGGATGGAAATCCACCTCTGTAGCAGAGTCGTACATAGAAGATTCCTTGCAAAATAAAAAAAGGATTGCTCAAAACATTCTGCAAAGCTCTAGTACCCCAAATAGAAGCACTGAGCAGTGTTCAACTTTAACATCAACGTCAGTAGCAGAGACAGAGACTTTAGAGGATGCTCCTGGTCTATCAACACGAAACAACCCAACGCCTACACCTTTAGCAATTTTCAGGTCACAACAATCTACTGTACCATGCATGGCGCAAGAAAATAACGCTTCTGTAATTTACAAAAACTGCTCAACTACATCTGATGAACAAAATCAAGCTCGCTCAGCACTTAATTTGCATTGCGCTACAAATTGTACATTTAATTTTAATATTTATCGTTAGCTATATTTTTATATTATAATGTTTGTATGTAATAAATATTTTTAAAAAATATTGTTTCTTTTTGTATTAATTTTGTAATATAATTCTTTTTTTTACCGGTGCGGTAAAGATTCTTTACCGCACTCAGTGCTGTAAAGATTCTTTACCGCACTGTATTAATTTTATTCAAAAAATGCAATTGATGTACTTGCATTCGCGCAATGCATAATATAAAAATATTTATAGCTTTTAACAATTAATATTTGTTACTTTTTATAAATTTTTTCTTTTAAATTTGATTTTTGTTCCAAATATTATTGCTCGAAGGAAAAATTGTGTACCTACCACGTGCGTAAAGTGTCTTTACCGCCCTTAACGGCTTGCCCGAACTCCGCTTCGCGTCGTTCGTGCAACTGCCGTCGCGTGCGGTAAAGGACCACTTTCCGCACTTGTTAGGTAAATAACTATTTCGAATCGTAACCTCGCAGATTCCGGGGACCGTTGGTTCCTCTGTGACAGTATTTGGTTTATTGCTAAGTTCAGAATAATCACGACCCATCGTGTTTTTACTCGGACTACAATCAGCATCACCCGCGGTACTCGATCCACTAGAGATGTGTCATTCGTTCATTTTAGTGGGATTCTATCAATCGGCGATTGATACTGAAAATGATCGAATCTTTTCAATCGATCGTTTCAATCGATCATTTTCGGCAATCGCAGGTGAAACGATTGGTATTGACATTCGCGCGTCCGAATCGGTCCGGTCGTTGATTGTCGATCCCACTCGTGTCAATCTTTTAAACGAACGATTGACCTTCATTTGACCAGTACAGTTACAGTATTGAAACTTTGTGGTATTGAATTTAAATGTTAAATCGAGTTGATTGCTTTTATATTTTTAATAATATTCTGGTTTATAAAAACAACACATTTAATACAAAGGTAAGTTTTATACTTCTACAACCCTAAAAACAATATTCAAATTCGAAAGCCATGGCGCGAACTGCTGTCCTTTAAAGTATGCAACCCTAAAAACAATAGGTATAACGTGGGTGGAAGGTTGCAGTTGTCGTATATTGATTCAAATTTCAAAATTCAAATTCGATCGCGCCAACCGCGAACGGCACCGTCGTTCGACGTCGTTTCAATCGGTGATGCATGGGCATGCGCATTTATATTGATTTCGAAGCGAAGCCAATCTCGGCCATCGGTTCGATCGTTCGATCTCCGATCGGTCAGTGCCAGTAGTCACGTGACGATTGATAGATTTAAGCAGAGCAAGATTCGATCATTCAATACTTAAAAGTGATTGAATCCACGTGATCGAATCATTCACGAATGACACATCTCTACGATCCACTACCAGTTCCGAAGGATAGACGTTTATTTACGTTTTTTGTGCAGGTTTTGCATGTCCAAGAATGCGATTTAGTTTTCTTAAACTGTGCACAAATTCTGTCGTACTCGATTTTGCTCAAGCCCGCACAGCCCTTATGAACCCACGAACAACAGGAAGAACATTCTATAGACGATTGGTGATTCTTAATTTCTCTTTCACAATAAGGACATTTACACATATCCGCCATCTTTAACACATGTATAATATTTGTGTATTTTTTTCATCACTGTCTGGTTATCGGGTGGGTCGGGTGTCACCCCTAAAAGGGTCACACCCGGGGCGGTCCGCCCACCGCCCCCCCTCTAGCTACGCCACTGAAGTTAATCTTCTTGTAATTTTATCCCATGCGACTGTGTTTATAATCCACCAGTAGCGGCGGAGCATATATTTAGAAAATACTTATGGTGAATTTTCTCGCTTTTCATAGCAAAGCGATATTTACTTTCTGTTTTCGTATTCCGATTTGCGGATTTAAATATACCTAATAAGTGATTTCCATAACACTCTACACTCATTACTTTTAATAAAGGCACTCATTCTTCTACTAAAAATATTTAATTACCTTGGAATGGCCCTTGTAGGGGAAATTGGTATAATACGGCATACTAGGATAAAATGGCACAGTACCTGTATAATAAATTACGCGCATTTCTTAAATCCCGCCATGCGATTTTCGACACTGGTGGGGAGCATACGACAACTGAGGAGTGATTATGCAAAAGTCGATAAATCCCTAATATCCTGTTTTGAGTAAATGACAAAAAACGCATATATGAAGATTTTTGTCACCTATCTAAAAAAAATTATATAAATGTATTTGACTTAAAGGAGTGCTTAAAAGCAGCATTAATTTTATTGCATTACATTACCCAATAAATTTTTAATTAACTTTTTAGAATGGATTTATCGACTTTTGGTAAATTAAAATTGGATTTATCGAGCAGATATTAGCATCAACGTAATTCATATTTATTTAGGAGTTCGTATTGTCAAGTACCTAACAGCTCTGAAATCTACACGAATGAAGGGACCACGTGGAACTTTAGCTGGTAACACAACCAACAGTATCACCATCTTCGATCGAGTAGAAAAAGTACAATAAAAATGGATTTATTGAATTTTGCTTAATCGTAAATGGAAATATCGACTTTTGCTTAACCGGCCCTTGGATATACCGAGTTTTGAACGGCCGACGAGCTTTAGCTTGTAAATTTAAATTGGATTTAAAGATGTTTGTTTAATTTCGGTATGCCAAAACGTAGATAAGGCTATGAAGTATAAAAATCAATACCTATCTGGAAAAAAGTAAAAAATGGATTTATCGACTTTTGCATAATCACTCCTCAACTGGAGATTAAAACGAAAAAGATGTCAGTGGATGTTTAGCGGTGATAGGTGTTAGTTTGTTTTCGTGTATGTTTGAAATTGTTTGGAGATTAAGAGAACGTGCCTGAAACTTATAACCTACAACTTATTGAACAATTAGTTATAACTTGACAGGTAAGTGGGATACTGAAGCATGCTTTTGTATTTTTTGCATATTTTAAAAGTTATTTTATAAATAAGTATTTAATAACAAACAAAATTGACTTAGCCGTTTTGGATAAAATAGCACAGGGGTGATATGTTTAAAATGGTACTGTGTCGTTTTATCCAAGATTTTAAAATAATATTATTTTGTGTTTTAGATAATGCGCGTTATTGCATAAACTGCAACAATTACAAAATAAAATAAAACGAAATAGCCAGGGAAATGTTTTAAACTGCTCAACTTCAAATTTAATAGAGATGAAACAGAAAGCAGAAGAAAAAAAATTGAGAAGAAAGAAGATCTCAAAGAAAACGAAAAGCGAAAGTAGACCTTACAGATCAGTTCCCCAAATTTGATTCCGAAAACGAAGCCATTTCATCAGGATGATGATAAAGCATCTTATATGTATTGTAATAAACTTTTTTCAATGTCTAAGCCTAAGGAGATTTGGATTTGCTGTCAAAGTTGTAGAAAATGGAGCCACTGTGATGAGTGTGCAGGACTTTCTCCAAAAACGATAATGTTTATTTGTGAACTTTGCCAACCATAATTAACCCTATTTTACCTTAAAAATATTTTTATTTCAACATAGATTATGCGAGCAGATATGTATGCCATTTTACCCAACTGGTTGGATAAAACTAGTGATGGGATCACTCGAGTGAAAAATAACCGATCACTCGATTTTTTCAATCACTTGAATTATTCGATTATCTTCGGAAATAACTCGAGTGACGAACATATGGTTTTTATTTTTCAACGCGTCTCCAAAGTTGCTGCCCGCCTGTCAATCACTCACTGCGGCCAGAGCCATCTCGTAGCGAGCGGCTACACCGAGTGGTTTTCGGTTATTATTGGCGATATTATTCATATTAAATACTGCATTACGGGTTGCCTGCGTAAGATAATAAATATGATTTATTTAGATTTAAATACTGCATTACGGGTTGCCTGCGTAGGATAATAGGATTTATTATAGTGGTGAGTAAGCAGTATTTATAAATATCATGAGTTATGCAATATCGTGACATCTCAAGGTCAAGTAGTAAAGTGGTTAGTTAAATTAAATTGTAAGTTGTAAGATCTGGGAACCATGCCAAAAAATCCACAAATATCTCCGCCACATTTAATAATCCGCAAAAAATCAATCGATTAACAACACCGAGTCAGTTATTCCCAATACAAATGCTGTATATCAACATGAACGATGAACCGCCAATATTAATAATTAATATTAGAATTTGAGTGAAAAAAAATGGATTATCATTCGATTTTTTAAATCACTCGAATACTCGGTAGTCGATTATTAAAATAAGTCGATTTTTCCCAACACTAGATAAAACGGCACACCTAACACCTGTGCATGAAGAACGTATATTCAAGGTTTTTGTTCCTGATACGCAGTATTTATATTGTTTTACCCAAAGATAAAGCCAGAACGAATGTTATGTTTTCTTTGCAGTATTGTACCTTTATATTTAAATTATATATTTTCAGTTTTGTAAAAAGTATGCCGTATTATACCAATTTCCCCTATGTTTAATTAAATAAACACATTTCAAGCAATTAATGTGTAGGTGTTAATAAAGGCATAATACGCCAAGACTAATAACGAACGGTTAGTGGTAAAATTAGAAGTTGTTGCGATATTATATCTTTGCTTTATGTTGTCGCTTATAGCTTTTATATAGTTTGCTTTACTTTATAACATTTTAAAGTTACTATAATGCTATGTCAAATAAATATCGTCGTTATAATTACATCTTTTATTTTATCCTTTTTTATTGTGAAGGAGTTCGTTTAGCTTTCGTATTTTTTGCGCTTATCCTAATCGGGTTATTACCTCTTTTTTTAATGACCAAAAACTGTAGTAATTCACAGAGTATAGGTATAAGGAATGTTTTAAACCGTTATTCTAAGGCAAACAATTAAATCTATCAAATTTATTTCAAACAGGGTGGAATTTTTAAATGGAATAAATTCAGTAGTATAAGGAACCCTTTTTATTTGCTGAAAAAATACAGAAGTACGGCTCCGTCTTCATGAAATTTATCCCTTCTTTTAAGGAAGAAACCGCCCCCAACTTTTATTAAACATAAAGGTACAGATGTATTGTGATATTGTTGGAATGGGCATAAAAGAGGGAATAGGTACGCTTTACCATTTACTTTTGCATTTAGTCAGAAAAAACTGGCCAGCTTAGCAACAATAGGGAACTTGACAAAAATTTTAAATCGGGAAAAAATTCTATAAATCATAAGTATAATATATTGTCATAAAACATATGACAAAAGACCGCTAGCAAGATTTAAAAATGCCCCAAAATTCGAATTATCCCAAGCGGGTAAAAACGGGTCGTGACGCCAAGAAGTATAATTCGTGTGACGAAATAGGTTATAGGTTGGCAATAAATTGAACGACGTTGAGAATTCCACCTTAAAACAACAATACAATAACAATAACACACGGCAATCCAAATGCAAACTCGGTAGCTCGGCCACCGGTCAGAATGACGGATGACGGAAAAGTCATACATCCTGACGTCATCGGGCTTGGCGCGCTTAAAAGGTCGTTTGACACGCGCCAAACCTTAAAGAATTTTTACCAAGCTATTAGGTACTGATTTTTAAGGAGTAATAATTGGGGAATATTTTTTTAGGCCTAACTAAATCATATTATTGAAAAAAAAAATTGGAAAGTTCCCTTCCCTATTATTGATACTTACTACAATTTGGGTTTAGGCAGACGGTTTAAAAAGGGGGAAACATAATATATATTATTGATAAGGTTGTTTCTTTATTTGATGCCGCATTCCAATGGTCACTTTAATTTCGGTTAAGAAGTAAATATACTTATCAGTTATATAGTACTTTTTTGCTGTTTAAGGTGGGGAGTATCAACATGCTAAAAAATATCTCGTCTTTAAACTGCAAATTGGGTTAAAGGAGTGGTTAGGGGGTAAAAGTCATTTATAAATGATTTTTAAAATAATTTAAGAATTGTACGGCCATATTGTTAAGCTGAGCTATTAAGGGAGATGATATGTAGCCTTTAAAACTAAAATAATTTCTTGCACTCTTGTAGGAAAATAGTCAGAGGGTTAAAACTGAAAAAAATTTATTAAAACTATGTGACATTTAATTTGAGATTTGTACGGACAGATTGTTGTTCTGGACCCTAAGCCTGGATCCACATACATCCGTGATACGCATCCGTTCTGTACCACATGATTAATATGAATCAATGAAATTTTAGGGAATAAAATTTCATTGGTTCATATTAATCATGTGGTACACAACGCATGCATATCACGGATGTATGTGGATCCAGACTTAGGCCGGATCCACAAACATCCGTGATACGCATCCGTTATGTACCACATGATTAATCTGAACCAATGAAATTTTAGGGCTCTAAAATTTCATTGGTTCAGATTAATCATGTGGTACACAACGGATGCGTATCACGGATGTATGTGGATTTAGGCCGGATCCACATACATCCGTGATACGCATCCGTTCTGTACCACATGATTAATATGAACCAATGAAATTTTAGGGCCCTAAAATTTCATTGGTTCAGATTAATCATGTGGTACATAACGGATGCGTATCACGGATGTATGTGGATCCAGGCTTAGCCTTAGGGAGATAATAGTTACCAGAGGCGGATCCAGGGGGGGGCCAATGGGGCCCGGGCCCCCCCCTAAAGCCCGTTGACACATCGGAAATTCTTTTTTGTTTAAATTTTTTACCGAAATTTAAACCGAAAATGAATGATTATTTCAAGTTCCTTTTAAACCAAGTATTTTTAGTTGATTAGAATACCTGTTTGAAATTTGTGTTACCTTTTTCACAATATAAAATATAAATATACTGATTTATTTTGATTTTTTGCATACGGGCCCCCCCTTAGGAGTATTTCTGGATCCGCCAGTGATAGTTACCCGTTAAAATCAAAATAAGAGACGGCCAGATATTTAAAGGATAACACTATTATCTCCCTTAAGGGTCCTGACCAACATTCTATTTGTAAGACTTTTAACCCAATATAACCATCTTATTAACCCAATTTACAGTTTAAGGACGATACATTTTTATATAGGGTGTTATTTAAGTATGTGGCCAAACTCCGAAGGGTGCTTCTTTAAGCGATTCTAAGAAGAAAAGTTTATATAAACATGGGTCGGAAAATGCATAGTTTTTACGATACAGGGTGTCAAACTTAAAAAAAAAAAGGACGTTCGTAAATATATCTCAATACTCTTTTATTCGATTTTGTTGAAATTTGGCAATTTTGTTTGTAATAACAAGAGGATAATTTAGCCTTAATTAGATTAAAATTATTAAGTCCAGTGGCGTACCGGAAGACAGGCGAACTAATATTTTTGACAAGAAAATTGCGCGCCACTGACTTTTTTTTAAATCATGTAATTTTTGCGAATTAAGCAACTACAAATACAACTATTTGATCTCCTGAGTTTTTTTCATATCTTGCTTTGTTTTCGAGAAAAAAAAATAAAAACCACCTTATTGCATGTCCCCGGGAGAATAAGAGTTATACTTATAGTTGTTACTTTTAAAACATTGCAGTAGGTTCCTAATAACTTATTACGTTATGCGATTATTTTATGTTAATTTCATTTATCGAAAACAGTTTTAATATGTGCGAAAAAATTTAAAAAAGGACTTCGGTGTAATTTTAATTGCTTAATAGTTTGTAAGTAGTTTAGTTACAATTTTTTACTCTTATTGCCGGGGACATGTGCAATAAAGTGGTTTTTTTTCTCGAAAACAAAGCAAGATATAAGAAAAACTGAAGAGATAAAATAGTTGGTATTTGTAGTTGATTAATTCGAAAAAAATACATAATTTTAAAAAAAGTCAGTGGCGCGCACTATTTTTGTCAAAAATATTAGTTGGACTGTCTTCCGGGACCTACTAATTTTATTCTAATTGAGGCTAAATTATCCTCTTGTTATTACAAACAGAATTGCCAAATTTTAACAAAATCGAATACATTTTTCATTATTAGTTTATGCATTTTAATTACGGTACAATCTATAGGTTGCCTTGCGGTCACTCTGAATAATTAATCCAGCTGCTTGTATTTAAAACACAGGCGGCCTTGTACTACGAACAAACCCGAACGTAAATTTTAATATGGCAACGAAGCATTGAACGCAAAACATGCGCAGGCACACCGCTTGATTGGCTCGTAGCTACAATATTTGAACGGCGAAACTATTGTATTATTAGGGTTGATCATAGCGTTTTTCATTGTTATATATGTTTGGTCCATGTCAAATGTATTTCTATGTTTTACCAATTAATATAACGCCATAACTTTTAACCCATCGCATGTTGAGTTCGAAGTTAACATGTGTGTGAAGAAAGCAACGAAAATTAGTGGCAACGGTTTTTTTACGGTAAACCCAGCCACGACTTAATCGCCAAATTGATAATTGCGCCTGCATATCTGGCAACGATTTTTACAGCAGCGTCAACATTTACATCTACTGGTAGCAACGAATTTCTTCTAACTAGTTGGAAAAAGATTAAATGTGGCAACGATAATTTAAGTAATAACTACTAACTAATAACATCATAATTATGATGAAATAGGTTTTTAGCAACAAATTTGAATTTTAGTATAAAAAAAATTATTATAGTAGGTACCTACCTATACCTATTTATCTAGCGGAAGATTTAATAACATTAAAAAGAAAATTGCAATTACATCCGAACTAAATATTTTGACACTTCCATATTTTATAGGACACTAGCTATACCCTGCGCGCGTTGCTACGCTACTTACTAAAATAAATTTGAAGGAAAGACATTACACAAATATCCGACAGTCCGGCATCCCAGCATCCGTTGCGCTACTTTAGTTTATGCTGAAACCTTCCTCGGCCTGCACACAACAACTCACCAAATCCCGGCATGAGTTGCGCCATTTTTTTATGCCAAAATTTTCCTCGGCCTGCACACAAAAACTCACCAAATTTTCATCGTAATCGGTATAATGGTATAGGAACGCATACCGGACATACAGATAGGCAGACAGACAAACATTCATTTTTATACATATAGATTAGCTTTTGTATCCAGCGTATAACATAATTCAAAAAATGTTGGGGACTTTATAAAAAATTAAAAACCTTGAAATATCGCGTATTCTTTAAGAAAAATGGCAATTACCTTGGAACTAAAAGTTTTGACACCTCCCTATTTTATAGGACGATAGCTTACACCTCTAGCTTTAGTATCCACCATACGAGATATTTCAAAAAAATGTTGGAAACTTTGGAAAATTTTAAAAACTTTAAAATGTCGCGTATATTTTAAGGAAAATGACATTTACATCGTAACTAAAAATGTTTACACTTTCATATTTTATAGGACGTTAACTTATACCTCTAGCTTTTGTATCCACCATATGACATAATTCAAAAAGTGTTGGGGACTTTATAAAAAATTAAAAACCTTGAAATATCGCGTATTCTTTTAGAAAAATGGCAATTACGTCGGAACTAAAAGTTTTGACACCTTCATATTTTATAGGACGTTAGCTAATACCTCTAGCTTTAGTATCCACCATACGAGATATTTCAAAAAAATGTTGGGAATTTTGGAAAAATTTAAAAACTTTAAAATGTCGTGTATATTTTAAGGAAAATGACAATTACATCGTAACTAAAAATTTTGACACTTCCATATTTTATAGGACGTTAACTTATACCTTTAGCTTTTGTATCCACCATATGGCATAATTCAAAAATGTTGGGGACTTTATAAAAAATTAAAAACCTTGAAATATCGCGTATTCTTTTAGAAAAATGGCAATTACGTCGGAACTAAAAGTTTTGACACCTCCATATTTTATAGGACGTTAGCTTATACCTTTAGCTATAGTATCCACTATACGACATATTTCAGAACATGTTGGAAACTTTGGAAGAAATTAAAAACTTTAAAATATCGCGTGTACTTTAAGAAAAATGGCAATTACATCGTAACTTAAAGTTTGGACGCCTCCATATTTTATAGGACATTAGCTTATACCTTTATCTATAGTATCCACCATACGACATATTTAAAAAAATGTTAGGAACTTTGGAAAAATTTAAAAACTTTAAAAGGTCGCGTATATTTTAAGGAAAATGGCAATTACATCGTAACTAAAAATTTTGACACTTCCATATTTTATAGGACGTTAATTTATACCTCTAGCTTTTATATGCACCATAATATGACATAATTAAAAAAATCTTGGGACTTTATAAAAAATTAAAAACCTTGAAATATCGCATATTTTTTGAGAAAAATGGCAATTACGTCGTAACTAAAAGTTTTGACATCTCCATATTTTATAGGACGTTAGCTTATACCTTTAGCTATAGTATCCACTATACGACATATTTCAGAAAATGTTGGAAACTTTGAAAAAAATTTAAAACTTTGAAATATCGCGTATTCTTTTAGAAAAATTGCAATTAGGTACATCGGAACTAAAAGTTTTGACACCTATATATTTTATAGGACGTTATACCTCTAGCTAATGGTCGTAACTTAAAGTTTTGACACCTCCACATTTTATAGGACGTTAGCTTATACCTTTAGCTTTAGTATCCACCATACGACATATTTCAAAAAATGTTGAGAACTTTGGAAAAAATTAAAAACTTCGAGATGTCGCGTAAACTTTAAGAAAAATGGTAATTGCCTCGTAACTAAAAGTTTTGACACCTCGATATTTTATAGGACGATAGCTTATACCTCTAGCTTTAGTATCCACCATATGACATATTTCAAAAAATCTTGGGGACTTTATAAAAAATTAAAAACCTTGAAATATCGCGTATTCTTTTAGAAAAATTGCAATTAGGTACATCGGAACTAAAAGTTTTGACACCTATATATTTTATAGGACGTTATACCTCTAGCTAATGGTCGTTCAACAGTTTTCGGCTGCCAACTTCATACCGGTTCTCATAATATATAGGGATTACCCTAATATGAATTATTTCCTCTATATTTAGAAAATGAAAGTTAACTTTGAAAATACGTTGCATAAGGAAAGACAGTTAAGGATGTGTCTTGTAATTGTAATATAGGTATCTTTGAACTGAAGTAAATCATACATATTATACGTCCCGGATTTGGAGAAATCCAGCTACAGCGGAATGTAAAAAAATGGGTCTATTTCATTCTTTATTTAATTTTTATACAATGAGCACCTAAATTTTTATCATTGTCGAGTTTTTTCTGCCACCCAAAACTCCAAAACGAAGAAAACCTTTACCATCGCGCCGGCAACGCAGCAATATGACTTTCTAACCAACAATCAAACTCAACTCATCCGCGAATCTCGATCGTCATGGCCGCCTAAGCTGGTGGCTGTTCTAGTCTCGGTTCGTCCGCGGAATTGATTAAAATACCGGCGTTTTCTTTTGTTTAGTGTAGTTATAGTGGATCAAGAAAAACAATTAATATGTGAAAAGTGCGCCCTATTCTGGTTACCTCGATATGACCCTTTGCCTTCATTTCTGCAGGGGTTCGGTGAAGATTTGCGCGAATATTTGAGCCCCAGGCATTGGGCGCGTGCGCCTAGCAACAGTCTGAGGTCGAGACGCAACGTTGCCAGATTGTGGGTACGAAGTTTCCTTTGGAACGTAGAAAAGGTGAGTCATTTTGTTTATTTCGATTTTTAGGTTTTGATGAATATTTGGTTAGTGAATTAATGATGTGTACCTATGTGTATTTAAGCAAGTTTTGATGTAGTAGTTTTTTACTTAAAATATTGTTGCGCTAACTTTATTTTATTAAAATGGATTGCTACTTATCAAAAGATTAATAATTGTCATTTATTGTTTATTTCTGTGTGTATTAAAACTAAGTATTTTTTTAAAATAAACTAAACCATTTTAATGTGAAATTCACCAAATTTCTAACGAAATTCAAAATTATTTGTGAATGTAGGTATGGGTTTTTCTTAAAATGATAGACGAATAAGATGAATTATCAAAAGCTGCATTTTTTTTTTTGTTTTTTTGCGAACTTTAAATTTGTTTCATGAATAATGTTTATCGAGATGTTTATTTATATACAGGGTGATTGACCTTGAGTGGCCTATTAGAAGATCTCGAAAACGAGTAAAATTATAGTTTTAACAATTTGATAGCAGGCATAGGTAGGTATATTAAGTACCTAGCTTTGAACTTTTAAAATATTATATTTTGACGTTTGTATCACTTCCGGTTATTCCGTACCCAACTTTGGTTACTCAAATGGAATAACCTGTATATTTTAGCATTTTTGGATACCTTATTGAAACCCTCGTTGACACCTAAGTAACTTTGGTTATTAACAATGATGTAGTATATCTAACCGTTTTTGAGATATGAATTATAAAATGCATTTTTATGGAAAACCCTTATCGAGAAGTTCAGTAATTTTGAAACTAATATATAAAGCTAAACATTTAAAATGTTGTAGACTTTTAACTAAAACAGAGATCTTTAGACTACATTACTTTGGTTTCATGTTTTGCATACAGTTTTCAGGGTCAAAAGTGTGCCAACGTGGCCATTTAGGTAAATGTTCCTATGCTCCTATATTATGAACAATTTAACAAAAAAATTGTAAAATATTCGTGCTAAGTTCATAAGACATTATTTTTGTAAAGAATACCTACTTAGACTCCAATTTAAGCTTGGTAACCAATTAGTAAAGTAGCCTACTATGCACAATGGCCACACTTTTAAAAAACCCCTGTATGCAAAACATGAAACTTATGTAGGTAGTCTAAAGATCAATGTTTTAATTAAAAGCTATAAAAATTTGAAGTTTTTAGCTTTATTACTTTCAAAGTTACTGAACTTTCTTCTCGGTATGTTTTTACATCAACAAATTTTTTTATAATAATTCATAACTCAAAAACGGTTAGAGATAGGTATAGATCATTATTAACAAAAGTTACTTAGGTTTCAATAAGGTATCCAAGAATGCTACTACTATACAGGGTATTACATTTTAAATACCAAAGTTGGCCATTACTTCCGGTAAAACCGGAAATAATACAAACGTCAAAATATAATATTTGAAATGTTCAAAGCCAATTATGCCTGCTACAAAATTTTTAGAAATATAACTTTACTTACTGGTTTCCGAGATCTTCTAATAGGCCACTCAAAGTGAATCGCCCTGTATACAAACGGAGAATTAGTACATTTTTTTAAGAGCAAACTAATGACGCATTCGCCACTTAGTTACTTCTTCGCTTGTTCCAAAACAGTCTCCTACAGTTTTTCGTTAAAAAAGGTCGCGTTTATCATAAAATAAGTAAACCTAGACATCCCACGTAAAGGAGGTGTTCTTAATATTATCATTGTGTAAAAAAATGTCTATTAGGATTTGGCGACTTTGCTAAGCAAGAACCGGCCTGGTCGCGATTTTCATGTGCAATAGGCGCCTTTTTATTTTGTTTATGGATTAAGGTTTTGTAATCCATACTTACCAGTGGTGTTTTGAGTCACGGAAACTGACAGAAGAGACAGGTCGGAATACATCTCGGAATAAATTCACTGGGTAATTTACTCAAAAACCTAATTTGTTTACTTAAGTATACCTTCGTAACCGACTTGGTAACATTTTTAGGGATCTCCCTGTAGCTTTAGTTTGCGCAAAGGGTAACAAAATATTGTTATAGGGGTCTGCCGCGGGTTCTTCCACGCCCATTGCTTACAATTTATTACTACGTATTACCGGTGTAAATTGTATTGTGTATTGTAAGTCCTTGTCTACACTTGCAGCCCCTGCAAGTTAATGTTTTTTTGTGTAGGCGTAGGCTCTCCCAGGGGCGTGGCTACACTTGCAGCCCCTGCAAGTTAATGTTTTTTTTTGTGTAGGCGTAGGCTCTCCCAGGGGCGTGGGAGTTTTTTTACTAATTGAGCCCTAATTTTTGAGTTTATGACCGCATATGCCTGCCTTCAAAACATCAATTCGTTCTTAACAGATTTTGAATTTAATTATACCATTATACTACTAATGTTTGCCCCTCATATAGATAGATAATTTTTAAGAATATTTTGAAAGACTAAATAAATCCATAGTAATAAATTTAAATTATTTTCAGATAATCTGACAACATCGTAGACAAACGACAATCGGCGGTCGTCGCACGCCGCCAAGCTAGACGATCTGAACGTCAACGAGTCGCAGTGGCAGACTCGAGAAATGCTCTGTGTGAGTCTACTAAACAACCTATAAGCTAAAAGAGGACGGGCGCAGCCAGATATGTGCGCTAAAAAAGATAGGAGCATTCGAAATACGTCGAACGCAGACCTTTGTTATGTAAGAATCAGTAGGAATTTGACTGGCCTACCTGTCGTTTCGCTTCGGTAGAAGTCAGTGTCGGTGTCGCGAAAAGGAGAGTCCGCGTCAAGTACCGCGAGAGACAAAAGATTAAGTTCGCGTGTAGAGAAGGCCGTGGATGTAACAGAGTGTGAAGTGATCGCGGTTTCCGTGGAAATAACTGTTGAAGACAAGTGTTGCTCTCGGTTCTCAACCTAAAGGTTTTACTCGGTTAAATCGTGGTTTATTGTGGCCTTCTAAGGCAATATTTTGTCAATTTCTAGGCTTGTTTTGGTGTTTTGCTTGCCTGAAGCATCAAAGGCTAATAATTGATCAGTTCTAGTGTTAAAAAGTGAATAAACTCCGTAAATTATATTTGGAATAAGTTAACAGTTCAGAGCCAGCGTTAATCCAGTCATTTTCAGTAGTACGTATCCATTTACTGTTGGGTGTTAGATAGTTTAAAGAGAAATCTAGTACTAAAATATTGAAGATCATGCATGTTTCGTCACTGCTTAACTGCCTCATAGAAGAGATTATTCTACCTATCTGTAGTATGCCCTGCCCTGAAAAACGCACCAGATAAAACTTGACAATCTTACATCATATAGAATGAATCTAAATGTGTTGATCAAGGCTTCCACTACCTGCAACTATTAAACACTTTTATTTTAAGTTGATGTTCATCTCCTAAATATGTACCTATGTACCTATGTAATAAAATAATTAGATGCTTGCGTCAATAAAAACTGGCCAGGAGAAATATGCCTAAAATAAAATCGCCTAAGTCTTGATTGAATTACTTACTTGTTTTATTACAATTGTTACCGCATTAAATATGAGATATCTAAGTACTAGTAGGCAAGTAATACCTACTTACACGACCCATTCCAAAAAATTATACTGAATAAAAAGTATCTTTTTACAAATAGGATCAAGCTCGGGATCAAGTTACCTTGAAGGCTTTATCTGCTAGTCCGTAGTACCTAATAGTATGCATTTTCCAACGAGTTTTTAGGGAATCGCAATTTTAAGAGGAACTTAGAACAAACGATCTGTACAATTGATAAAAATTCACGTAAAGCAGTCTGGTTTTAATGGTGGTTGTAAGGTGCCAATTACATTATTTAATAATATGCATTCCCTACCATTAGTACCATTACATATTATTCTGGGTTAGGTGGGACATTGACCTTAAACACTATCACGTAATTGTACTGGATACCACATAGTTTATAATAAAAGTAATTAATACTTTATACCTACCTAATGAACTTTAGTAAATAAAAGTTAATTCATATGCGTTATCGGCGAGGCTAGTAATAAATATCAATATTTGTATGTATGACGTATGGTCAAAACGTTTTCAGTCAATATAATACAAAATCACCCTTTGTTTTTTAAATAATTTCTCTTCGACCTTTTCTATATCTACTTAAGTAGGTACCTACTTATGGAAGAATCGGGATTTTTTGATTTTTCGTACAATTCAATATACTAATGCGTTTGTATTCATTTATTAATTTAAATCTATGCGGATTCAACTCCAATTTGCGGACCAACCAAAAGAAGGAAGTTTTGGAAACCTAACTAAGAATAGTCAAGTATCCAACCAACTAAAAAGTTTGCCATAATTCTGCGGATTCTTTTTTAAATATACCTAGTAGGTACATATCTCTCGTATATCTTGGAGTATTGGTTTGACATTAAACTGAACTACTCTATTTTGTTGCCCAAAGAACAGTATTCCTGTTCCTGTTGCCAAAATCATTATTTGTTAATACATCTCGATCTAAATTTCCTAGATGTCTATTGCCAAAAAATATCCAGCTATGGGACTTATTAACAAAGACTTGTGTATGGCTAACTCGCTTGTTGCTGCAGTGGTGTTTTGAGTTTAAGCAATTCTGAGATGTCCATTTACGAACTGAATATTTAAAATTTCAACACTGTGTAAAAACTGGAACATTGATTTTTTAGACTAAGGTTAAGACCAACACCTCTTTTGTATTTTAGGAGGTGTTAAAACTCCCCATTCTTTGTTGCATATTTTAAAAGTTTCCTTGTTTGTTCTGATATTATGTTGGATGTTAGCTGAATAAATAAACATTTCTTTAAAGTTAGTATTGGTATAAGGAATAACAAAAACAAATACTAAAATTGGACCAAAGAGCTCCGGTAAACGTGTCGACAATAATATCGTACCATATTGTACCTTATTTAATTTTTAAACGCTCTGTTGGATTTTCCGCTATTGCAACCCTTCCACTGTTTTATTTACATCTTCAACTTTGTTTTACTGAATCCCATAATACTAGAAGTTATTTTTGTTTGGCCAGTAACGCACCACAATCACCAGTTTCATCCGATAGTTTCCATATTATCACGTTCATGTGGAGCCAGCAGCTTAAACAATCACATTCTTGAAGTCTCTATAATAATATTAACTATAATAAGTATTAAGAATTATACTACACAGTCACACTGGTTATAATTATAATGTAGGGAAATAAAAGGTCTGTCTCAACCACAAAATAGTGAAATACACGAAAACATGGGACCCCTACATCATAGTCAGATGTTCAGAACATGATTCGACCTTGGAGAAGGTCATCATCAGCTACAAAGTTATGATTGGTAGGGAATATGATAAATTAAAGACAAAATGGTTTAATGTAACATAAGTAAAACATAGCTTTATAAATAAGTTCATTATGCCCAGCGACTATAATCGACTTTTATTATTAATTCTTATTAAGTATTCTTTTAAATAAATAACAGTTCCACCAGTGTATACTGGTAGAGTAGTAGATTATCGTAAAATATCCCGGTATGGACACTTCCTGGTCATTAATTTTCTTTGTTGTTATGTACGTCTCATTTACGCAAACAATTAGCGGGTTCTGGTCCTGTAGTAACTGTTACACGTCCGATACTTATTAAATAAATATAAATAAATAAAATAAAATCTTTATTTTGAAGTTACTGAGGTACTTTTTACAAAATATAAAGTATAAGTGGGGCTTACGCACATTTTCTGAAAAGGCGGAATTGTATCCCTTACTCTCATAAAGGTCGATCTTACACTTACTTAACTGTAAAATGGTAATATGCCACGATGCGTCCAAACAATTTTATTTTTATTTTGGCTAAGATGATTAGGAAATCTCTATCTAGACACCCGGGAGTTTTTCTGTTTCTCCTTTGTCTTAACTCCGGGTAGTGTCAGCCTCGTTGGACTAAAACCCATCCCTCTCTCGGGCCGTTCGTACCGGAAACCGCTTTCGCATTACTTCAATAGCCTACCACTTACTAATAATATAAATTGTATACCTAATAAACAATTCTCTATGTGAGAGTAGGTCAGTGTATATTCAGAGAAATATAACTACGTTTAAGATGTAGTAACTTAATCATGAAATATACCTAACTGTTAAGTAAACAAAATAAAAACGAAAATACTTACCTACTTAAGTCAAAAATCTATAATCTCCGAAAATATTTTTTTTTTTTTTTAAAGGTGATTAGAAAACAAAAGGAAGCACCATCCAAGCATTAAAAATAAATTTTGCTATTTCCTTTCTTAAGTCGTTTAGGAATAAATTTAGAGTTCCCGCCTCGGATCTAGCCTAGCTAAAATTTTTAAATTTTATTTTATTCATTTAGGTTATGCCAGCATGGATACAAACAGATAAAAAGATATACACATAGGGAAAATGTTTGTCCGTCCATCTCTTAGTAATAAGTTAGAATAGTACAAATATGAAGTATCGCAAAGCAAACAGAGGTAGGTAGATTATGTTTCCCCCGCTCCATCGTATTGCATCTCGCTCATGGCACTTGCTGATGGCATGGCGCGCCGCTTCGATTCTATTAATATCAAATAAATATTCATTCTTTCGTACGTTGCCGCCTGAATGAAAGGATCAGGATCAAGCAAAACGCATCGAGCCAGCCAGATCCGATGCGATGGAGTGGGGGAAACATAATCTACCTATTTCTGTTTACTTTGCGATACTTCATAATTTGTACTATTCTAACTTATTACTAAGAGATGGGCGGACAAACATTTTCCCTACGTGTATACCCACTGGAGTATTCACATAATATAATTAGATACTTATATTAAACAGTTTAAGTATCCCTATAAATAACAAATAGGGTGAACGTACACGTTCATTAATATTCCGCTTTAGATTATTCAATATTATACATATTATATTAAGTACTTAATAAAAAATTCTGAATTTTTAGAATGCTTTACACTGATCGCAGGGACATAAGAAAAATCAACATTCACAAACACATTACCACTTCTTATAATTACTTACATAATGTAGAGTTTTAAGCCGAATTACTGTGCCTAAAAAATGGCAAAACAATTAGTCCAGTTGTCCCTGGGGGACATTAATATAGACTTGTTCGAGGATATCTGGACTTTGTACTAAGTTAATAAATAGCTTACATTAAAAGAGTACATCAGTGGATTTTCTTCGATTAGACAGGGACGCCAAACAAAAATGATCTCGGGCCAGAGAACCATCGCGGTTAGGTATATTAAAATTCTGTTTTACTGAAAGGTAAGTATTTGATAACTTCACTCTGAATTTTGAAATCGATCTCCCGAATACAGTTTAAAACTTGCCGGAACCAAATTGTAAATAACCGACACGTTATACGTAAAGGTGCCCACTCACACTCCGGAAATCCTCAGAGGAAAAACTGCACAGGCCTGGCCTTAAGGATTACCGGAGCGTGTGTGTGGAGCCGGGTGTAATCAGGCCAATTCAGTAAAATCGTCAAGGAAAAACTGTCCAGTTTTTCCTCTGAGAATTCCCGGAGTGTGAGTGGGCACCTTAAAGCTACTCCGCAATATGTAGTTTTGTGACGTAGTGATTTTCTGTATTATATTTACAGTACTTACGTACCTACATCAGCTCTAACTATGATTTTTCTGTACAGGTTGGAGGGTATTTTTGTCGTTATTAATCTGTAGTAAAAAGTGATAAAACATAATCGTCGTCTTATTCTTCATGATCAACGAATTCAACGTTCTCAGCCTGTAATACCCTGGTTTCTACTACGCATACCACAAATAAAACGTACACAAAAACTTTAACTTCTTTGAACTGCTAAGAGTCAGCTGCGGTCAAGCATGAACCATATATTACGTCGCAGTAATTTAAAAGTTGACAAAATCGTCAAAATCGGGGAATAGTCACCTCTTTACCGAATCATTCAGCACACTCCTGGACCCATATAATATCATAAGATTAAAAATGTAGGTATCTCTTTATACACTCGCATACTTACGTGTTTGCTAAATCTTAAATCTTAATCAAACCAAAGAACTATTTATTTTTAAGTCCCTACGCTGTTTATAGAAATTAAAATGTTATTTAAGTACTCCTGATCTTTAGGCTTACAGAAAAGTATGGCTTTAATCTTGCTTGGATTAAGTAACAATGAGTGATTCGGAGAGGCATCAAATAGAGAGCACAAATCGCTATTTAGCAAATGACAAGCCCAGCCAATTTCCGATTAGTAAAAAGAGTAGTTTTAGTTGCGTATCGTCTGCATACATTTGCGTACATAAATAGAAAACCGGGGGCCCGAAAATGAAACCTTGGAGAACCCCACATAAAAAATTTTAATTTAACTTAGAAGGGATTTTTCTAAAATCAACCCTCAAGGGGTTAAAAACAGTGGTTTGAATTTTTATAGGAATTGCTGTATCTCAGAACTAAAACTGGTCGAGGTCTAAAAATTGGTATATAAGTTGCAAGAGTATTTCATTTTTTTAAAAGTAAAAAGGACGTAACGGAAAAGTACTAATAATCAGAGTATCTTGGGGTGTAATTTCGAAATCGCTATAAAACTGTTTCTAGAACCTACAGCGAACAAACTTAAAACTGGTCCCATATAGGGGAGGGATTCCTCAAGTTAAACAATTTGTACACCTACTGCGGCAATACCTTGTAATTCCAAAAATATTGCCGTAATCCCAATAGTATTACAGTATACCCAATACTATTGCCGTTATCCCAATAGTATTGCTGTAATCCCAAAAGTATTGCCGCATTTCCTATAATATTGCCGCATTTCCTATAATATAGACGCATTTCCTAATAATATCGCCATAATCCCCATAGTATCTCCGCATTTTGCCGTAATCCCGATAGGTATTTCCGAGTATTTTTAGTACTTACTTACCTGAAACAGTAGGTACCTATCACCTATCGAAGTTACAAAAAAGTATTTATTTTATTGCCACACACACAATTAGTCTAGTGTTTCAGTATTTTTAGTTTCGAATGGATATTCAATTATTTATATCGCGATTCTAAGTAATGTTGTACTTAGCCGAGTTCGATTTTGGCCTCGCAGATAAGACTAGAGCAAGGAACTTTTTGGAACATGTAGGGTTGGGATTTTGACCGTCAAAATCTTTTGTGGTCAATTGACTAAGCCCCGGTCAAATTCCTCAGTTTTATCAAAAGAAATGAAGCCATGAGTAATTACATAGAAACGTGTCTTTATTAAAAAACAGCTAACAAAAAAATAAAGAAACCATTCTAAGGTACAAAAAACACAAACATGACACATAAATATTATGTATAATATTAATCTCGATATTAATCTAACAATACTAAATTACTAATGAAGTAATGAGTGAGTGACTGATTGATGATGAAATGAGAGACTGCTGGCAGTGCTGGTCTTGGTCGATAGCTTAGATAAAGGTACATTATCTTCGTCACTGAACTCACCCCCGGCATTGCCTTTATGTTCCTCAGAATCTGAATCACACGTTTCATCCTCACTATTATATAGTTAAGTCCTTTTGACATGCCATAAGACAACTCTGTTGTTTAACGCTTAAAATAAGGTCTCCTGCATTATCTCAGGCGAACAGGCGTGGATAAATCCGACAAATCTGCTGGTAAAACCGAACTCACCTTATAGGTATGTTACGTGAGCTTTTTTTCATGTTTAATAGATCTATTGAAAACATTTCGCATATTCGTATATTCCTTAAAGATGGGTATTTTTTTTTTAAATCCAGAAAATAATTTGTCGCGCTCTATATTCATTATTTTATTGTATCCGTTGGGTATCCGAGGTTTATGCTTTTAGCATAAGAAACACTAACCTTGACCCAGCTCATCACAGAATCGCGTTCCGGAAATTCCAGCGCCCTCCTCCGTATTAACAGTGTGGCCGCTATTAACGGCTATATAGGCCCTAATTTTCAAATTTTAATAACCTTTCAATCAGGCATACCTACATATTAAAAATGCGATGTAATATCGGTTTCTATACTGTTCTTACCGGGGTGAAATTTGTCGGCTAGAACTTGCCGATATCTGAGAGTTGCATTCGTGGCTCTCTTTCACTCGCATTTGACTGCAATTCGTCGCCTTAAAACCAGACCTATCTGCGTGCATTTTTACCGGTTTTAAAGAAAAGCATTGCCGATACGCCTATACTATAGGCGTTATATCGCGGGCGTGATAATCCCAAGAAGATCATCAGCGTCCGAGGTGTTCCAACATTAGCCGATAATAATCTTGGGTAAATGGTAAAAAGACATTACCCAAAGGACCAGAAGAGCTTAATAGGAAGAATGCGTATTAAAAGCTGATTACAGTGAAGATTTTATTCTCAGTTTGGATTTCACTGGTCATCGGTGCCGTTTTGTCGTATGACACTCACGAGTACTTTTGGTCTTTTATAACACACAAACGTTGATAACAAAATGGCGCATTGGCAAACTGGTTAATAGCTAATTTTAATCGACACAGTTTAAGCTAACGGCAAACATTTGCTGCGCCTGTCTGGAGTGTGAAATTAGATATTTTCCTATATTGTTCCTACAGGAAACCCTTTAAGTAATTGGGTTTATTCTAGTTTGTTCGGTAGCATCATAAAGCATTATCTTCACTATTTTAGTTACATAGTAGTATTAATTAAAAAACAAAATACTCTTCAGCCCTTTTCTTTCCACAGTGTTCAGAATGAAGCATGTTCCACGATAGCAACCTCAAAATTCGAAACCACCTCTACCAGAACGTTTTTAAAGAGGAAAGCATAATGATGCCTTTTCAAGCACACTAGCTGAGGTCTTGAACCGTAGAACATTCTACGCACCAGAAGCCTACTTAAGCAACTTTAATCGTTATAAAATAAGTGGGCAAACCTTAAGAAGCTCCATAATGATGGAAGTTACGCCTCACCTAAAAAGTGTATTAAAAAACTACCAGTATAGCGCTACCAAGTCCTTGCAAGGGCCGGGGCTGTCTCTTAACCCGCCAACAATAAAAAACGAACTACCTAGTCCAGAAGGGGTTAAGGAAGAGGAGGAGGAGTTTCCGAACACTACCCCTTTCCCCGTTCAGCAGGTGCCGATCTTGGCGGCAGCCGATACATCGTGTAGCGAAAGGTCCGAGACCAAACTGGAAGGAGAGGCTATATCGTGTTTTGTAGTTGGCGGGGAGAAGAGGCTGTGTTTGCCACAGGTAAGACTTTTTGCTCGACTTTTTGTTTATTACTTTTGGTTTTTTTCGGTATTCGGATACACTGTTTTTCTACTCCTGTGCGTAAAATACCTACTAACTTTACTCACCATAGAAAGTGTATCAAATTTAATTATTTCGCTGATGCGTAAAGTAATTTACTTTAAAAGTAACAATACACTCAAAAACTAAAAAGTAATACTGTTTATTTCTTGATAATGTAAAAAACAAAAAAAAAACATTAATGTAGGAGATGTTGAAAATGCTCGCCGCGAACGTCTTGGCAACATCCTAATCTTAAATAGAAATTTCTTCTAATATTACTGAACATCTCGGGCGTGACCGATCTAATCGCAAAGGTACACTGAACAAAAAAAGTACGTAATATTAATAAAAAAAATACATCAAAGCAGTGAACGTCAACATTAATTTTCAGCCGATGACGGGTGTCATTGATTCAATGAACTTTCGTACGTAAACTTTCCTATTCCTCAAGTTACGATTATTGTACGTTGAATCAATGAACAGTGACCATGGATCTATGGTTGCCGTTTATTAATATTACGAACGATGGACATTGGGTTAATGGTTACTGTACGTTAAATCAATTAACAGTGAACATAGATCCATGCTCGCCGTTTATTGATATTACGAATGATGGACATTAGTTTAATGGTTGCTGTACATTGAATCAATGAACAGTGAACATGGATCCATGCTCGCCGTTTATTAATATTACGAACGATGGACATTGGTTTAATGATTACTGTACGTTGAATCAATAAACAGTAAACATGGATCCATGATCGCTGTTTATTAATATTACGAACGATGGACATTGGTTTAATGGTTGCTGTACGTTGATTCAATGAACATTGAACATGGGGCCATGCCCGCCGTTTATTGATATTATGAACGATGGACATTGGTTCAATGGTTGCTGTACGTTGATTCAATTAACAGTAAACATGGATCTATGATCGCCGTTTATTAATATTATAAACGATGGACATTGGTTTAATGTTTGCTGTACGTTGATTCAATGAACAGTAAACATAGATCTATGATCGCCGATTATTAATATTACGAAAGATGAACATTGGTTTAATGGTTGCTGTACGTTGAATTAATGAACAGTAAACATGGATCTATGATTTTCGTTTATTAATATTACGAACGATGGACATTGGTTTAATGGTTGCTGTACGTTGATTCAATGAACAGTAAACATGGATCTATGATCGCCGTTTATTAATATTACGAACGATGGACATTGGTTTAATGGTTGCTGTACGTTGATTCAATGAACAGTAAACATGGATCTATGATCGCCGTTTATTGATATTACGAACAATGGACATTAGTTTAATGGTTGCTGTACATTGAATCAATGAACAGTGAACATGGATCCATGCTCGCCGTTTATTAATATTACGAACGATGGACATTGGTTTAATGGTTGCTGTACATTGATTCAATGAACAGTGAACATGGGGCCATGCCCGCCGTTTATTGATATTATGAACGATGGACATTGGTTCAATGGTTGCTGTACGTTGATTCAATTAACAGTAAACATGGATCTATGATCGCCGTTTATTAATATTATAAACGATGGATATTGGTTTAATGTTTGCTGTACGTTGATTCAATGAACAGTAAACATGGATCTATGATCGCCGATTATTAATATTACGAAAGATGAACATTGGTTTAATGGTTGCTGTACGTTGAATTAATGAACAGTAAACATGGATCTATGATCTCCGTTTATTAATATTACGAACGACGGACATTGGTTTAATGGTTGCTGTACGTTGATTCAATGAACAGTAAACATGGGGCCATGCCCGCCGTTTATTGATATTATGAACGATGGACATTGGTTCAATGGTTGCTGTACGTTGATTCAATTAACAGTAAACATGTATCTATGATCGCCGTTTATTAATATTATAAACGATGGATATTGGTTTAATGTTTGCTGTACGTTGATTCAATGAACAGTAAACATGGATCTATGATCGCCGATTATTAATATTACGAAAGATGAACATTGGTTTAATGGTTGCTGTACGTTGAATTAATGAACAGTAAACATGGATCTATGATCTCCGTTTATTAATATTACGAACGACGGACATTGGTTTAATGGTTGCTGTAGGTTGATTCAATGAACAGTAAACATGGATCTATGATCGCCGTTTATTTATATTACGAACGATGGACATTGGTTTAATGTTTGCTGTAGGTTGAATTAATGAACAGTAAACATGGATCTATTATCGCCGTTTGTTAATATTACGAACGACGGATATTGGTTTAATGTTTGCTGTACGCTGATTTAATGAACAGTAAACATGGATCTATGATCGTCGTTTATTAATATTACGAACGATGGACATTGGTTTAATGGTTTCTGTACGTTGAATCAATGATCAGTAAACATGGATCTATGCTCGCCGTTAATTAATATTACGAACGATGGGCATTGGTTTAATGGTTGCTATACGTTAAATCAATGAACAGTAAACATTGATCTATGATCGCCGTTTATTAATATTGCGAACGATGGACATTGGTTTAATGGTTGCTGTACGTCGATTCAATGAACAGTAAACATGGATCTATGATCACCGTTTATTAATATTATAAACGATGGATATTGGTTAAATGTTTGCTGTACGTTGATTCAATGAACAGTAAACATGGATCTATGATCGCCGATTATTAATATTACGAAAGATGAACATTGGTTTAATGGTTGCTGTACGTTGAATTAATGAACAGTAAACATGGATCTATGATCTCCGTTTATTAATATTACGAACGACGGACATTGGTTTAATGGTTGCTGTACGTTGATTCAATGAACAGTAAACATGGATCTATGATCGCCGTTTATTTATATTACGAACGATGGACATTGGTTTAATGTTTGCAGTACGTTGAATTAATGAACAGTAAACATGGATCTATTATCGCCGTTTGTTAATATTACGAACGACGGATATTGGTTTAATGTTTGCTGTACGCTGATTTAATGAACAGTAAACATGGATCTATGATCGTCGTTTATTAATATTACGAACGATGGACATTGGTTTAATGGTTTCTGTACGTTGAATCAATGAACAGTAAACATGGATCTATGCTCGCCGTTAATTAATATTACGAACGATGGGCTTTGGTTTAATGGTTGCTATACGTTAAATCAATGAACAGTAAACATTGATCTATGATCGCCGTTTATTAATATTGCGAACGATGGACATTGGTTTAATGGTTGCTGTACGTCGATTCAATGAACAGTGAACATGGGGCCATGCCTGCTGTTTATTGATATTACGAACGATGGACATTGGTGTAATGTTTGCTGTACGTTGAATCAATGAACAGTAAAAATGGATCTATGATCGCCGTTTATTAATATTACGAACGATGGACAGTGGTTTAATGTTTGTTGTGCGTTGAATCAATGAACAGTAAACATGGATCTATGATCGCCGTTTATTAATATTACGAAAGATGAACATTGGTTTAATGGTTGCTGTACGTTGAATTAATGAACAGTAAACATGGATCTATGATCTCCGTTTATTAATATTACGAACGATGGACATTGGTTTAATGGTTGCTGTACGTTGATTCAATGAACAGTAAACATGGATCTATGATCGCCGTTTATTAATATTACGAACGATGGACATTGGTTTAATGGTTGCTGTACGTTGATTCAATGAACAGTAAACATGGATCTATGATCGCCGTTTATTAATATTACGAACGATGGACATTGGTTTAATGGTTGCTGTACGTTGATTCAATGAACAGTAAACATGGATCTATGATCGCCGTTTATTGATATTACGAACAATGGACATTAGTTTAATGGTTGCTGTACATTGAATCAATGAACAGTGAACATGGATCCATGCTCGCCGTTTATTAATATTACGAACGATGGACATTGGTTTAATGGTTGCTGTACATTGATTCAATGAACAGTGAACATGGGGCCATGCCCGCCGTTTATTGATATTATGAACGATGGACATTGGTTCAATGGTTGCTGTACGTTGATTCAATTAACAGTAAACATGGATCTATGATCGCCGTTTATTAATATTATAAACGATGGATATTGGTTTAATGTTTGCTGTACGTTGATTCAATGAACAGTAAACATGGATCTATGATCGCCGATTATTAATATTACGAAAGATGAACATTGGTTTAATGGTTGCTGTACGTTGAATTAATGAACAGTAAACATGGATCTATGATCTCCGTTTATTAATATTACGAACGACGGACATTGGTTTAATGGTTGCTGTACGTTGATTCAATGAACAGTAAACATGGGGCCATGCCCGCCGTTTATTGATATTATGAACGATGGACATTGGTTCAATGGTTGCTGTACGTTGATTCAATTAACAGTAAACATGTATCTATGATCGCCGTTTATTAATATTATAAACGATGGATATTGGTTTAATGTTTGCTGTACGTTGATTCAATGAACAGTAAACATGGATCTATGATCGCCGATTATTAATATTACGAAAGATGAACATTGGTTTAATGGTTGCTGTACGTTGAATTAATGAACAGTAAACATGGATCTATGATCTCCGTTTATTAATATTACGAACGACGGACATTGGTTTAATGGTTGCTGTACGTTGATTCAATGAACAGTAAACATGGATCTATGATCGCCGTTTATTTATATTACGAACGATGGACATTGGTTTAATGTTTGCTGTAGGTTGAATTAATGAACAGTAAACATGGATCTATTATCGCCGTTTGTTAATATAACGAACGACGGATATTGGTTTAATGTTTGCTGTACGCTGATTTAATGAACAGTAAACATGGATCTATGATCGTCGTTTATTAATATTACGAACGATGGACATTGGTTTAATGGTTTCTGTACGTTGAATCAATGATCAGTAAACATGGATCTATGCTCGCCGTTAATTAATATTACGAACGATGGGCATTGGTTTAATGGTTGCTATACGTTAAATCAATGAACAGTAAACATTGATCTATGATCGCCGTTTATTAATATTGCGAACGATGGACATTGGTTTAATGGTTGCTGTACGTCGATTCAATGAACAGTAAACATGGATCTATGATCGCCGTTTATTAATATTATAAACGATGGATATTGGATTAATGTTTGCTGTACGTTGATTCAATGAACAGTAAACATGGATCTATGATCGCCGATTATTAATATTACGAAAGATGAACATTGGTTTAATGGTTGCTGTACGTTGAATTAATGAACAGTAAACATGGATCTATGATCTCCGTTTATTAATATTACGAACGACGGACATTGGTTTAATGGTTGCTGTACGTTGATTCAATGAACAGTAAACATGGATCTATGATCGCCGTTTATTTATATTACGAACGATGGACATTGGTTTAATGTTTGCTGTACGTTGAATTAATGAACAGTAAACATGGATCTATTATCGCCGTTTGTTAATATTACGAACGACGGATATTGGTTTAATGTTTGCTGTACGCTGATTTAATGAACAGTAAACATGGATTTATGATCGTCGTTTATTAATATTACGAACGATGGACATTGGTTTAATGGTTTCTGTACGTTGAATCAATGAACAGTAAACATGGATCTATGCTCGCCGTTAATTAATATTACGAACGATGGGCTTTGGTTTAATGGTTGCTATACGTTAAATCAATGAACAGTAAACATTGATCTATGATCGCCGTTTATTAATATTGCGAACGATGGACATTGGTTTAATGGTTGCTGTACGTCGATTCAATGAACAGTGAACATGGGGCCATGCCTGCCGTTTATTGATATTACGAACGATGGACATTGGTGTAATGTTTGCTGTACGTTGAATCAATGAACAGTAAAAATGGATCTATGATCGCCGTTTATTAATATTACGAACGATGGACAGTGGTTTAATGTTTGTTGTGCGTTGAATCAATGAACAGTAAACATGGATCTATGATCGCCGTTTATTAATGTTAGGAACGATGAACATTGGTGTAATGTTTGCTGTACGTTGAATCAATGAACAGTAAACATGGATCTAAGATCGCCGTTTATTAGTATTACGAACGATGGACATTTGTTTAATGGTTGCTGTACGTTGAATCAATGAACAGTAAACATGGATCTAAGATCGCCGTTTATTACTATTACGAACGATGGATATTGGTTTAATGTTTGCTGTACATTGAATCAATGAACAGTAAACATGGATCTATGATCGCCGTTTATTAATATTACGAACGATGGACATTGGTTTAATGTTTATTGTGCATTGAATCAATGAACAGTAAACATGGATCTATGATCGCCGTTTAGTAATGTTACGAACGATGAACATTGGTGTAATGTTTGCTGTACGTTGAATCAATGAACAGTAAACATGGATCTATGATCGCCGTTTATTAATGTTACGAACGATGAACATTGGTGTAATGTTTGCTGTACGTTGAATCAATGAACAGTAAAAATGGATCTATGATCGCCGTTTATTAATATTACGAACGATGGACATTGGTTTAATGTTTATTGTGCATTGAATCAATGAACAGTAAACATGGATCTATGATCGCCGTTTAGTAATGTTACGAACGATGAACATTGGTGTAATGTTTGCTGTACGTTGAATCAATGAACAGTAAAAATGGATCTATGATCGCCGTTTATTAATATTACGAACGATGGACAGTGGTTTAATGTTTGTTGTGCGTTGAATCAATGAACAGTAAACATGGATCTATGATCGCCGTTTATTAATGTTAGGAACGATGAACATTGGTGTAATGTTTGCTGTACGTTGAATCAATGAACAGTAAACATGGATCTAAGATCGCCGTTTATTAATATTACGAACAATGGATATTGGTTTAATGTTTGCTGTACATTGAATTAATGAACAGTAAACATGGATCTATGATCGCCGTTTATTAATATTACGAACGATGGACATTGGTTTAATGTTTGTTGTGCGTTGAATCAATGAACAGTAAACATGGATCTATGATCGCCGTTTTTTAATGTTACGAAAGATGAACATTGGTGTAATGATTGCTGTACGTTGAATCAATGAACAGTAAAAATGGATCTATGATCGCCGTTATTAATATTACGAACGATGGACATTGGTTTAATGTTTGCTGTACGTTGAATCAATGAACAGTAAAAATGGATCTATGATCGCCGTTTATTAATATTACAAACGATGGACATTGGTTTAATGGTTGCTGTACGTTGAATCAGTAAACAGTAAACATGGATCTATGATGGCCGTTTATTAATATTACGAACGATGGACATTAGTTTAATGGTTGCTGTACGTTGAATCAATGAACAGTAAACATGGATATATGATTGCCGTTTATTATTATTACGAACGATGGATATTGCTTTAATGTTTGCCGTACGTTGAATCAACGAATAGTAAACATGGATCTAAGATCACTGTTTATTAATATTACGAACGATGGACATTGGTTTAATGGTTGCTGTACGTTGAATCAATGAATAGTAAATATGGATCTATGATTGCCGTTTATTAATATTACGAACAATGGACATTGGTTTAATGTTTGCTGTACGTTGAATCAATGAACAGTAAACATGGATCTATGATTGCAGTTTATTAATATTGCGAACGATGGACAAATGTTTAATGTTTGCTGTACGTTGAATCAATGAACAGTAAACATGGATCTATTATCGCGATTTTTCAATATTACCAACGATGGACATTAGTTTAATGGTTGCTGTACGTTGATTCAATGAACAGTGAACATGGAGCCATGCCCGCCGTTTATTGATATTACGAATGATGGACATTGGTTTAATGCTTTTTGTGCGTTCAATCAATGAACAGTAAATATGGATCTATAATCGCCGTTTATTAATATTACGAACGATGGACATTGGTTTAATGGTTGCTGTACATTGAATCAATGAACAGTAAACATGGATCTATGATGGCCGTTTATTAATATTACAAACGATGGACATTGGTTTAATGGTGGCTGTACGGTAATTTAATGAACAGTGAACATGGATCTATAATCGCCGTTTATTAATATTACGAACGATGGACATTGGTTTAATGTTTGCTGTATGTTGAATCAATTAACAGTAAACATGGATCTATGATCGCCGTTTATTAATATTACGAACGATGGACATTGGTTTATTGTTTGCTGTCTGTTGAATCAATGAACAGTAGACATGGATCTATGATCGCCTTTTATTAATATTATGAACGATGGATATTGGTTTAATGTTTGTTGTGCGTTGAATCAATGAACAGTAAACATGGATCTATAATCGCCGTTTATTAATATTACAAACGATGGAAATAGGTTTAATGGTTGCTGTACGTTGATTCAATGAACACTAAACATGGTCTATGATCGCCGTTTATTAACATTACGAACGATGGACATTGGTTTACTGTTTGCTATACGTTGAATCAATGAACAGTGAACATGCAGCCATGCCCATGTTTATTGATATTACGAACGATGCACATTGGTTTAATGTTTGCTGTACGTTGAATCAATGAACAGTAAACATGGATCTATGATCGCTGTTTATTAGCATTACGAACGATGGGTATTGGTTTACTGTTTGCTATACGTTGAATCAATGAACATTGAACATGCAGCCATGCCCGCCGTTTATTAATATTACAAACGATGTACATTGGTTTAATGGTTGCTGTAAGTTGATTCAATGAATAGTTTTCATGGAGCCATGCCCGCAGTTTATTAATATTACGAACGATGGACATTGGTTTAATGTTTGCTGTATGTTGAATTAATTAACAGTAAACATGGATCTAGGATCCCCGCTTATTAATATTACGAACGATGGACATTCGTTTAATGGTTGCTGTACCGGGTGAACCACTAAGAATGGTCGTCGGCTATATCTCAGAAACTGGAAGTCATAGAGCTTTTAAGTAAAATATTTTTTAGTAAAAGTGCCCAAAAGAAAATGTTGGAAATTATTTTCGAGTTTCTAAACTCACCGCTAGAGGGCGTAAATCCAAAATTTTCCATTTTTTGAAGGGTACACCCTGTATGTTTTTAAATTTTCAAATTCCACATAAAATTATAATTATTTTTTATTAAATGCATCATTAGTCTATACTTCATAGTTTCCGAGATATTGACTCTCGAAAAGTGACATTTTTAAACTTTGACAGCTTCTAACTTTCTAACAGTACGTCTTAGAGCAACGGCCTGTCCCTATCTTCAATTTTTATTACCTTCCCAAAAAAATCAACTTCCGGTTAAACCGGATGTAACTCGAAAGCAGGAAATATAGTTGTTCCGGTTTAACTGGAAGTTGATTTTTTTGGGAAGATAATAAAAATTGAAGATAGGGTCATGTAAGCCGTTTTGCTCTAAGACATACTGTTAAAAAGTTATAAGCTGTCAAAGTTCAAAAATGTCACTTTTCGAGAGTCAATATCTCAGAAACTATGAAGTATAGACTAATAATGCATTTAATAAAAAATAATTATAATTTTATGTGGAATTTGAAAATTTAAAAACATACAGGGTGTACCCTTCAAAAAATGGAAAATTTTGGATTTACGCCCTCTAGCGGTGAGTTTAGAAACTCGAAAATAATTTCCAACATTTTCTTTTGGGCACTTTTACTAAAACATATTTTACTTAAAAGCTCTGTGACTTCCAGTTTCTGAGATATAGCCGACGACCATTCTTAGTTGTTCACCCGGTACGTAGATTCAATGAATAGTAAACATGGATCTAAGATCGCCGTTTATTAATATTACCAACGATGGACATTGGTTTAATGTTCGCTGTACGTTGAATCAATTAACAGTAAACATGGATCTATGATCGGCGTTTATTAATATTACGAACGATGGACATTGGTTTAATGGTTGCTGTACGTTGATTCAATGAGCAGTAAACATGGATCAATGATCGCCGTTTATTAATATTACGAACGATGGACATTGGTTTAATGGTTGCTGTACGTTGATTAAATGAACAGTGAACATGTAGCCATGCCTGCCGTTTATTGATATTACGAACGATGGACATTGGTTTAATGTTTGCTGTACGTTAAATTAATTAACAGTAAACATCGATCTATGATCGCCGTTTATTAATATTATGAACGATGGACATTGGTTTAATGATTGCTGTACATTGATTCAATGAACAGTGAACATGCAGCCATGCCCGCCGTTTACTAATATTACGAACGATGGACATTGGTTTAATGGTTGCTGTACGTTGATTCAATGAGCAGTAAACATGGATCAATGATCGCCGTTTATTAATATTACGAACCATGGACATTGGTTTAATGGTTGCTGTACGTTGATTAAATGAACAGTGAACATGCAGCCATGCCCGCCGTTTATTGATATAACGAACGATGGACATTGGTTTAATGTTTGCTGTACGTTGAATTAATTAACAGTAAACATGGATATATGATCGCCGTTTATTAATATTATGAACGATGGACATTGGTTTAATGGTTGCTGTACATTGATTCCATGAACAGTGAACATGCAGCCATGCCCGCCGTTTATTAATATTACGAACGATGGACATTGGTTTAATGGTTGCGGTACGTTGATTCAGTGAGCAGTAAACATGGATCTATGATCGCCGTTTATTATTATTATGAACGGTGGACATTGGTTTAATGGTTGCTGTACGTTGATTCAATGGACTGTGAACGTGCTTCTAAGATCGCCGTTTATTAATATTACGAACGATGGGCAATGGTTCTGTACGTTGATTCAATGAACAGTAAACATGGATCTAAGATCGCCGTTTATTTATATTACGAACGATGGACATTGGTTTATTGTTTGCTGTACGTTGAATCAATGAACAGTAAACATGGATCTATGATCGCCGTTTATTAATATTACGAACGATGGACATTGGTTTATTGTTTGCTGTACGTTGATTCAACGAACAGTAAACATGGATCTATGATCGCTGTTTATTAATATTACGAACGATGGACATTTGTTTAATGGTTGCTGTACGTTGATTCATGGACTGTAAACATGGATCTAAGATCGCCGTTTATTAATATTACGAACGATGGACAATGGTTCTGTACGTTGATTCAATGAACAGTAAACATGGATCTAAGATCGCCGTTTATTTATATTACGAACGATAGACATTGGTTTATTGTTTGCTCTACGTTGAATCAATTAACAGTAAACATGGATCTATGATCGTCGTTTAATAATATTACGAACAATGGACATTGGTTTAATGGTTGCTATACGTTGATTCAACGAACAGTAAACATGGATCTATGATCGCCGTTTATTAATATTACAAACGATGGACATTGGGTTATTGTTTGCTGTATGTTGATTCAACGAACAGTAAACATGGATCTATGATCGCCGTTTATTAATATTACGAACGATGGACATTGGGTTAATGTTTGCTGTACGTTGAATCAATGGACAGTAAACATGGATCTATGATCGCCGTTTAATAATATTATGAACTATGGACATTGGTTTATTGTTTGCTGTACGTTGAATCAATAAACAGTAAACATGGATCTATGATCGTCGTTTATTAGTTTAAATTTTTGGAAATTTAACAAAAATATTACGAAATTTGAAGTTTTTAAAATATATCCAACTCGTTATATGTAATAGCCGATCTGCCAACTAAATTGATTATTGGGGAACCCCATTTACCCCCTTTCCCCTACTGACACTCCTGTTTAGTGCCATAAACTAAGTAAACGTAGACATCCCACGTAAATTGTCGAAAGCGAGGCTCGAACCCGCGATATAAATTCCGAGAAGCGACGTACGTTTAGACGGATATATATTCGCAATCTCTAAATGTTTACCACGGGCAACGTCCGGCGTAACTCGTTACAGATTTGTACGTCGTACAAAATTATGAACGGTAAAATAAATTCAATGCATGGTTTCTTTTTGTCTATCTTACTTACACACATAAAAACGAGCATAATTAAATAAAACACTTTCCTTGTCAGTTGAATAATAAGAATAAGTGATCTTTAATTAAATCTAAATCCCAGTTAATATCTTCCCTGATGTTGCCACTTGTTTTTTGTGTAATTTATATTAAGGTGTTTTGTTTTCAAATCTACTATAAACTAGGTATTATCGGTGTTGCGTAAAAATAAAATTGACACTTTATTAGCCCGTGATAAAATTATTAGAGTGGGTTTTTAAAACAAAACGTACATTCTTTTTCTAATTATTAATCTGTGCGAATTACGCTTGCCTGGTCAGGTATACGTTTTTATCGCAAAATTACAATAAAGCTAAATCTAACAAGATCCCATTTTGTATATTGAGGTAGTTTTTATATTTTGGTATACTAAACTTTGTCTAAATAAATGGTTTAAAGGCCAGTATTTGATTTAGAATAATTAAAAGATGGATTTTAAAAGTATAAAATTGTCACAGTTCGAAACATTAACCAGGATTTTTTTTACAGGTGCTTAATTCGGTGCTACGAGACTTCAGTCTTCAAGAAATTAATCGCGAATGCGACCATCTGCAGATCTACTGCTCGCGGTGCACACCTGAGCAACTCAACGTGCTCAAGAGTCACGGGATATTGCCCAGCGGGGCGCCCAGTTGTGGCTTGATCACGAAAACCGATGCCGAACGATTGTGCAGTGCGTTGTTGTTCGCTGGTCTGAAGGTAAGCATAAACAGCAATCCTCACTATTAAGGATTAGTGCTGGGAAGTTTAGTTCACTTTGCCGATTTCAATCTTTCGTTCTCGTTCAATAAAGTGAATAGTTCAAAAGACTAGTTCGTTTAGTTCATTTAGTTCACTGATTTATACTGGCATAGTGAAGTAAAAGAAATATTTTAAAATTTAAATTATATATTAAATAAACAAAAATACAGTAGACACCGACAATATTTTTTATTCATTTCAATACCGAAATAGTCCGAAATCATCGCGGCATGCATCGGTCGGTCAGGTGACAAAACCTATAATCTCGGTCGTCTCGCTCTCGCTTGCGTAGTACATTCCGTTTAGACTTTAGTTCGCCTTGTTTCAATCTCTCAGTAATTACTGATTGAATCTTTTAGTTCAGTTGTCAGATTCGATCTTTTGAACTAGTTCGTTCGCGGACTACACAACTCTATTAAGGATAGCTGGTGAATCAGTTCTGAACTGATCCCAAAATAATAGCGTTGTCGCTTTTCTTCTCTCGGGCGCTCTGAAAGTGCTCTTCCCGAGGTGTGCTTGTTCGATTGTCAAAATAGAGTGATCTTACTTGAAGTAACACCTTCGATTTAGACATTTGGTTACTCTTAATCGGTTAGCGGTTGCTTTACATCGTTCTAAAAATGTTTAAAGACGTAACGTAAATTTGAATTATTTTTTTCAGAACCTTCCGCTTCGACCTCGCAAAGGCATTACCTCTTTTCCGATATACCATGAGTGTTTCGGCGAAGCCCGAGGGCGGTGCTATCCGGATTTGTACACTAGTAAACACGCAAAGTGTATCGAGTGTTCGGACTGCCAAGGCGGATTCTCGCCGCAGCAGTTCGTGTGCCACGTTCATAGGTAAGTTCGTCTCATTTAACCTCATTCAAGCATACAAGATTCCCCAAACCAACGCGACCACGAAGGCGATCACTATAAATCAAATTGGTGGTTACACAAGTTCCCCGCGGCCAATTCCACCAATTACAAATCTCTAAATTAATATTATATTAACAATTCTTACGGTCAATCATGTATAAGAGACCTATAAATGGCATGAATGCAGGGTAGGTAACTTCCGGAACCTTGCAATTATTAAAAAAAAATCAGTAAAGTATTTTTCACAATAAATGGTTGACTCCGTTCAACTACCTGGGACGTTTTGCAAGAGCTCGGCCATAAAAATGCAAATAAACTGTCGGTCAGGGTCGGATTATAATTTGTAATTATAGCAGGTAATATTTAACTATCTTGTGCTTGCGATAACATCTTTCAGTCTTTGTGATTCTTAGGAAGTGTTCAAGTTGTGCTACGGTTACGATACAATCATTTAAAATTATTTACCAAAAATTTATACGTATAAAAACAGATATTATGTGGCGTCCGTGGGTGCTACGGCTCCCTCCCTGTTATTGTATTTTTAATCCCATAGAGCAAATGTGGCACCAACCCCCCCCCCCCCCCCCCCATAGTTGTAAAAATTCAGTTAGTCATATTATAAATATTGAAAATTTATATGTTACTCTAGACACAATTAAACCGATTATAATTAATTTGGATGATAGCGACAGCGACACAGAACTAAATATAGAATAGCATTGTGTAGCATACATATATATGTGTAATATAATATAGGTTTAACTAATAGGTATTGCGGCTTTTCAGTGTAAAACATTTTTTGTTGTAGGTAGGTATACCTACATATGTAATTTTTTTTATATATCATATCGCTGACAAATGTAATTATACTAAGTGACATAGAAACCCGAAGAGCCAGTAAAAATGATTTAACTTCAATAATATTTTACATAAACATCCGGAGGGTCATAGTAAGGAAATGATTAAAATTTCAATCCAATCTTTAAAGACAGACTAAGTTTATTCGGTTTTACCTTCAATAATGTGTTGATGCACCATGGTGCCTGAAACATATTCATTAATGCGTTTAGGCATACTTCTAATTAGGTGATTAATATCATCCTCGGGTATCTCATTTCAGGCCACCCCAACCTGGTGTTGGAGCGCAGCCACAGTTTGAGGAGGCTGTTATAAATTGTTTAATCTCCTACCCATCATGTCGCAGACGTGTTCAATGGGAGACAAATCAGGAGATCTTGGAGGCCCTGATAGCAAATTAATTTAAGCATATTCAAAGTACTCCAACGTTACGCTTGCTACATGTGGTCGGGCATTATCTTGCTGAAAAGTTGGGTTTTGGAGAGTCCTAAGGTATGAGATTAAATGTGGTTCCACTATTTCTTGAATGTAACGCTGCGCATTCATGTTGCCTCTAATGAACACTAAAGGTGACCTAGAGCCGTAAGCAATGGAACCCCACACCATAATCCCAACAGTGCGATGAACATGCCTCTCAACAAAAAATTGTGGATCACGCCGTTCACCCGTTATTGCCTTCTTACCCGTTGCCGACCATCATCCATGGCTAAACTAAATCGGGATTCGTCGCTAAAGACCACTGTGTTCCATTGCTGGTCCCACGCTAGTCGTTCTCTACACCACTCAAGTCGATTGTTTCGATGCTCTCGAGTTAAGGGTAGGACCCATTGAGGACGGAATGAAAAAAGACCGGAGGACCTTATTCGACGATAAACGGTTCGCATTCCAATACGCCTTCCATGTTCTGCAAACCTCTGGTTTGCAATTGCGCTAGTGGTAGAGAAACGATCTCGCACAGCTAGCAATCTTAGGCGACGTTCTTGAAGCTCTGTTGTTCTGCGAACTCGTCCGGTGCCCCTGGTTCTTTGTGTTCGGCCTTTTTGAAGCCATGCCTGACAGCATCTCACCACAGTATCTAAACTTCTTTGCACTCTAGCAGCAATATCCCGGTAAGACAGTCCAGCCTCCCTTAATCCAACTATTCGTCCCCTATCAAACTCGCTTATTTGGCGATAATTTGCATTTCTTCGCTCTCTGGACATTATAACACTTGCAAACAACGTTTACTAACACGATCACCGGCAATTCCGATCACCCTGCTCCTTCAAAACCCATGTACTAGCAACCACATAAAGGAAAAAATTCGGAATAAAAGAAAAAGGAATAAGGTAAAACCGAGGGATATGACGCACGTTTTGAAATGTTTCAATTTCTCAGTTATCATTCACAAATTTCCCATATAGCTTGAATTTCTATCTACCTGCAACCCTAATGTATCATAAACAGGAAGTGTGCGTGATTCTTAATTGTGCTAACTACTATTAATTAAATTGTTTATGAAAATTGAATTTTGCGTCATATCACCGACGGGGGTGGGGATATGACTTTAGGGGGGCTAGGGATATTGCTTATGGCAGTTTATATGTAATTTTTAAAATTTTAAATTTTTTGATTATTTCCATTTAAATGACTGATTCATCTTTTGCTTGCGGGAAAATAAACTGCAATTTTCTCCTCTTCAATAAATGAACAGTTACTTCTTGTTTTTCACATTTCGTAACAATACCAATGTAGTACAACTGTACTAAAACTAGGGATATATGACGCGCGTCATATTACTAGTTATCCGCGATTTTATTTACAAAAATAAAAAAATCATAACAAAGACGACTTAGTCGGCTGCATACTATTAATTTTAGAAGTCGTATTATGCTATAGAATTTATAAAAACAATTAAAAATCCAGAAGGAGACCTAATACAGAGCTTTAAAAATAACGCTATAAAACTTTTGGAGGTGCTCACCTGATTTAGATGACGAAAATGCGTGTACTCTTGAAGGCAACTGATTCAACCTGAATGGCGTGCTGTCGATGAGGTGTTCGCCAATAAAACTAAAGGATATTGGACGATTAAGGTTCATAGATACCCACATAAAGAAGATATCGCGATTGCGGCATATCCCCGACCGCGTCATATCCCTCGGTTTTACCTTATGAAACTGATAAGGCTAAAAATTTAATCATACCTTCCTTTTGTGATGATAAACTTGTATACAAAATATTATTAAAATTAAATAATTTTTTACTGGGTGTTCGGGTTTCTATGTCACTTAGTAAATTTCTTTACTTTTTGCAAGACTTATCTGAAGCAATTTTAACCAAATACAAAAAGTTCTTGTTTTATTAGATTTTACTTGATATACCTACTATGTATAAGGATTTATATTTTAATTTATTTGTAAGATTTTGTGTCTAATGCTACAGTGGCGTAGCCAGCCTTGCGGGGCGGGAGGGGCAAACATACATGGGGACGCTTTATGATTTTTTAGAACCACTATTAGTATTAAAAATATGGTGTTTGTTTTTCAAAATATGTTACCAAGTATTTTTCAATTTCAATAAATATGTTACAAGGTGTAAAAATTGACAATAAATTATTTTTTATTTGATAATATGTATTATTTATTTAGGATATTTCATGTCATAAATAATATATTATTAATAACGAATTAAATATCTAAAGTCCTACCCTGTAGTGTATTTGCTTGTTAATTATGTATAAAAATGGGATTAAACCGGTAGTTTTATTGCAGTCAATAAGTCGATACCATTTAGGGTGAAAAATACTTTATCTAATTTTGGATAGGCTGTTGAGGGAGGCATTGACGAATACTATGCCAGTGTTTTCTTTTTTAAATAAATGCACAGAAATTTAAAAAAAAAGCGGTTTTTTAAAACCACTAAAATTTCCACAATTTAGGCACCTTAAAATCCTTGAAAGTAAACACGTCGATTTTTAGAACTGAAGAAAAGCTAAGAATTTTTACTATTAACACGATATCTTCTAGTCTATCTAGATGTCATATCTCCTAAGAATTCAAGAGAATATGTGTTTGTTTTAACAGGAAAGGTTCCGTAATTGCACAAAACACGAAAGTAAACAAAACTATGTGCGGCTGACTAACTTCTGCCTTGCTCTACCAGCTCCAGAATATGTCTGTCTTTCTTCTTCGTATGCCAAAAGCATCAAAATAACTACTCTTATCAACACAGCACTGCAGTGCGCATGCGAATAGTCAGTAGTTGGGCAAATCGAATTGATTGAATAGAAAAGCGTCGTTAATCCCACCTTAAGTAAAAGAGAACCTTAAAATTAGCGTCCAAATTTCCAAAACCCCCAATGAAATAAAAATTATGAAAATGGATAAATATTTTAAAAAGTCAATTTTCTTAGATTTACCTCACGGGCCTCGTTTGAGGGGGGCATTTGCCCCCCCCCCCCCCCTCCCCCTGGAAGTCGATTTTACTGAAGACTTATTGACAAAAGTTGACTTATTGAGGTTTAATATGGTTTGATTGAATTTAAGAATTTATTATTTCGAGTTTTCCTTTATATTTTTGTTATTATTTTGGGGTAGTAAAGACTTATTTTAATAAAAATAAACAGTTTTAATGCCAAAACGACTATGAATGTTTGAGAAACAATTTTAGCTCATTAAGTATTGAGCAAAAAATTGAAATTAAAATTAAGGGAAGACCTAAACTCTCGAAATTAACTTGATACATACCACAAAGTGTAAATCTAGGAACTTTATTGTTATTGATAAGTTTGCTGCAAATAAAAACAGATGAATGAACTTTACTTTTAAACAATGTACCCACTAATGAAAAATAAATTAGCCTTTCTATTTTTTATCTTATTTCATTTTCAATAGAATAAGAAGGTAATCATAAATTTTTAAAATATTTACTATAATAATTATTGACCAAATTTGGGCGTGGTCTTAAAAAAATTTCGCCTGCGGCGCATTTCGCCTACAACAAGCTTTTAGTACACCCCCAAGTTAACAAGTCACAAGCCGCCAATGCCCCCCCCCCCCTAAGAAACCGTTTAACGACTCCCATGACTAGGCTATTGCGATCTTCCCTGCAAGAGTACCTTAAAAAAGCTCCAAAGTTCTAGAAAAATGCGTAACTTAAAAGTTTATTAAAAAATTTGCTTCCAGCACTGGTTGGCGGGCCCCCCCTAACATAAAATCCTGGGCGCGCCGCTGAAAGGACTAGTAGTAGTACCATGTTTTATTTAGCAAAAAGCTACAATTAAATATTTTTTAATACATTTTTTTAACAAATTTTTATAAATTTATTTTTAAAATTTAAAACGCAACCTTCTTTTAACAAAAACAGACAGAACAGTTAATCACTTTGCAAATTGTATCAAATATTACGTATCATTTTGTTTTTTAATTAAATGTAACTTTAGAGTTTTTTTTTAAATAGTTTTAATGATATTTGAGATTTAACAAAAATTTTTTATCAAACCTTTAGGTATGAAAAATAGACTTATAGACTAATGTTTTAGACACTCTATCCACATAAAAATTTTGATTAGTTCTTGTTTTATAATTATGAAGGTCATAATTAAAACAACAAAATAATAGTAATGGCTCGCGTAATGGTAACTGAGAAGCTAGTTCTTAGAGCCCGGTGACCGGGTACAGGTCAGTTCTTATAGTCTGGTACTCGTTACACCCTCTGGTTCAACTCTAATCAAATTAATACTTTGACCAAATCTAGACGTAACATCCTTACTTTTCCAGAAACTTGGAAAATCGCACGGTGCACTGGGGATTCGACTCCAGCAGCCATTGGAGGGCGTATCTCCACGTGCCTGATGAGCAAACGGACCAGGAAGCGCTGGAAAAGATCCTGGACGACCTGAAGGACCGTTACGAAGGGAAGGTGCCTTTTCCACCCCCGCTGGTGATTGAGAGCACCGTTAAAAGGAAACAGGTGAGTGTTTGGGGTTGTATTTGAAAAACTATCTAGTTTAGACTTCATTAATTTTATTGTGATAATTGTGATAACAAAATATGGTTATAACCTTGGGTAAGATTTACCACTGCTACAAAAATTGTTTTATTTTCTTTAAAAAAATCTAAGTTCACTTTTATTTTCTGTATGAAGAGACAGAGACGTTTAAAAATGTTTCTAAGAAAGTACAGAGCTAGTTATGCTGGTGCCAAGATAATAATTTGCCACTTACAATATACAGGGTGACAATTTGAAAACGAACAGCATTTAATATTGCCTCTACCAATGATAGTATGAAAATTTGGCGAAATACGTCAATTGACATTTCAAGGGGGAAATTTTTTAAGGCATTTGTTTTCGTGTTACTTTCAACCCCCTTACCCCCAGGGCACCTACCCCTAAAATTTTAAGTGGCAACCCCTATTTCTTTTGCCATTTTTGTGTTCCTTATAAAATTCTACATAAACCGTATAATTTTTTTTTTAAATTGTGATTATTAACCTCACAAATTAATGAAATGTATTTCAATAAACATTTAAATAATGCAACTCCTTGAAAAATTATGATAATGATAATGAAATATTGGAAAGCTCACCTTTCCTACTTTATGAATTGTTCAAAATGGGTTCCATTCTTCTCCAAGCACAAGTACAGCCGGTATTCAAACTGTTTTCGGACGTTTTCAAGAGTTTCAGGTGAAATAGCTCTACACTCCTGTACAATTCTTTGTTGTAATTGTTCAATGGAACCTGGTTGAGTTTTAAATACAACAGATTTCAAGTGACCCCATAAGAAAAAATCCAGCGGTGTCAGATCTGGTGACCTAGGTGGCTATTCTATGGGTCCCCTCCTACCAATCCACTGCTCTGGGTAATGATTATCCAACCACTCTCTTACTGGGAGTATATAATGCGGAGGCGCTCCCTCCTGTTGGAAGTGCAGCAAATGTTCATCTAGTAGAGCAAGATTTCCATTGGCGTCCCTTTGATTTTTCACCTCACGAATTATAAGAGGTTCTATAGCTTTGTCTAACTTTTCTGCATAAATTTCACCATTTAGATTTACATTGATAAAGAGGGGACCGATGATACTATTGCCTAATATACCCGCCCAAAGATTTATTTTTTGAGGGTATTGCGTATGCCCCTCTCTAATAATGTGAGGATTGAGGTCTCTCCAATAACGACAGTTTTGTTTGTTGACTTGCCATTTAAGTAAAAAGTGCATTCGTCACTGAAACAGATATTCTTTATTAACCTAGGCTGAGTAATAATCTTATCCGTAATAATTTCGCAAAACTCAATACGTCTGAGTAATTAGGAGTTTGTATGGATGAAATTTGTGAAGCTTCAATACTTTCCTGACTGACTCACGGGACAGTCCAGTTTGATCTGCAACTTTACGAAGGGACGTAGTGGTAGCCATAACAACTTCACCAAGAACCTCAATCTGAGCGGCATTATTGAGGAATCTTGGCTCATTCCTTTTCTTATTGCAAACAGATCCTGTTTCTTCAAATTTAGCTACTAACTCACGGATGTACTTGTGTCCAACATTTCTTTCACGATGTCTTTTGTTGAATACGGCCGCCGTTCTTGCAAAGCAACGATTTTCAGCTTCGTAAATGAAAATCATTTCTACGCGTTCAGCAATAGTATAAACCATTTTAAGAAACGACACTAATAATTAAAAACTATTAAAATGTTTATGAAATTAATTTTCACAGCTTATTTCACTGATTCTAGAAGAACATGAAATAAGTAATGAACACCAGGAGTCGGAAAATAAAGTACCTACCTACTAACTACAAAACGAGAATCTTGTTTTGTCGAAAACGGCAAAAAATTTCATCATTTTATGTTTTCTAGTGGCGATATGGAAGACGAAATGTAAATAAATAAAATAATTTGGAATGTAAGTATTGGTACGTACAAACAGTTTTAAATGAAGTGCTATGAGGCGGTGAATGCAATCCGTTTTAAAATTCGATATTAAATACATTTCATTAATAATTTGTGAGGTTAATAATCACAATTTTGAAAAAAAAAAATATACAGTTTATGTAGAATTTTATAAGGAACACAAAAATGGCAAAAGAAATAGGGGTTGCTATTTCAAATTTTTGGGGTAGGTGCCCTGGGGGTCAGGGGGTTAAAAGTAACACGACAACAAATGCCTTAAAAAATTTCCCCCTTGATATATCAATTGACGTGTTTCGCCAAATTTTCATACTATCATTGGTAAAGGCAATATTAAATACTGTTCGTTTTCAAATTGTCACCCTGTATGTATAAAGTATACCAACCATAATATGAAATATAATTTAAATTTAATTTATTTTCTAGACTTCCTTTACTTTTCACGGACAATCAAATTTCCCATTATGTTTTAAACTTTTTAAGTTATTTATAAATTTGATACACATTAATTATGGTACTTTATTTACGTTTATATTGTTTACTACGTCTAGTGTAAGTAGTAAGATAATTTTACCTATCTTATCTATAATAGAACTCGTGTGGATGTGTTTACAAAAGGATATGATTTCTTATGCGATATGTGTGGTATATTTTTATAAATAGTATATTTTAGTGGTTTTCAGCTATCCAGGTTCTAGCGCCATATAAATGCGGCTTAATAATTCTAATAATGTACCATTGACTGATTACCCTGTTAAATTTATGGCTTAATTTAAGGCCTTTTGAGATTTAAGGAGGAGTAAGTGAAACAAAATACCCTTTCATTAAAAAAAAAATAATGAAATTTTGACTTTTACCAGGTGGAACAAAGATTCAAACCCAACTGAGAAGCAAACCAAAATGACCGTTGTATTTTCATATTTTTGTCATAAAAAAAGGGATTTATTTGGCCAAGTCATGAATTTAAAAAAATAATAAATAATTACGATCTTTTATTTCAAAGTAACAAAAATATAACTTGTACCTCTTAATAGCAAATTTTTTTTTTATCGATGTGCGTACTTTTTGGTAGAGATGCGCCGAATATTCGTTTTGCCGAATAATGACCGAATATTCGGCCACTTTTAACCAAAGGCCGAATATTCGTTATTCGGCAAGTAGAACTGATGTATTCGCCGAATATTCTGCAAAAATATTCGGCCAAACATCAGTCGCCGCTTTGCCGACAAAATAAACTAAAGTAAAAAAATTATATGTAAAAAAAATTACGCTTAACAATAGACATTTATTTTATATAACCTGTATCAGTCACTAGGCTAAACGGCTGATTAGCTAATCTAAGGCAGTCATTTCGCCGATGGCATAATGAGTTTTTGTACGTGTATTACTTTCAGACACAAACTACGTTTTCAAAAATACTTATTTTATGAAGTTATCTTATACAGGGTCAAAAACATATAAACTTTGCATCACATGCGACCAAATTTTAATAGCCCAATTTTGATTTTGTAGAAAAACAAACATTTAATATGGCGCTACTTTAAAAAAAATGTATCTGAAATAAAGCCTTGTCAAAACTAAGAAGTTTTATGTAGGTTGCGTTGAGTCTTATTTTGCAAAAGTGGTGCAATTTACAAAATATAGGTAAAAAATCAATATTATCTTATGCAGCTGACATTTGCATGTGGGCTAGAAACTGCATTTAAAAAAAACTTTTTCTAATAACTTTTTTCAATATTTTCAGAACTAACCCCAGTTTTGAATTATTTTTTTGGAAAAAATTAAAATTTTACAGATAATACGAATCACGTGACTATTATTTTTTTGCTTAATTTTCATCTCGATCGAAGCAGAACTTGATGCGAAAGTCAAATTTTGAATAAAGCTATTACTAAAAAAAATCCCATAATAATATGATGCGGACTTTACTGGTGACACTGTATAGTTAGACTCGCATCCAGGAACGTAACAACAATATTGCATTTTTACTATAAAACTTGAAAAGCTAAACCAGGAGTTTATTATTCAATAAAATAAACAAGGGAGATGCACTTATTATTTAATATGCATAAAAGAAAATCCGAGCAAATGTAAAACCAACATCGAATAAATTCAGCTGAGTTCGTAAGGTCGTGCATCACAGAATTCATTGAGACGAGACGGGACGGATGGCAGTGCTATGATAAAATTAAAATAATAAAATTTCAGTCGCTTGAAAATATACTAGAATTAGCGCTGGATCCGTCAAAGTGCCTTTATGTACAAGCTAGTATATGCTGTCTCACTCACTTCTTTAAAATTTTGAGAACGCTATGGGTTAAATCAGTGATTCCCAAAGTGGTCCAGGTGGACCCCCAGGGGTCCACGGGAGACTCGACGGGGGTCTACGTTGGCGTGACAAAAAAATGGGGGTTCACAATTCGTAAGCGGGGGTCCATGAAAATTTACCTGGTTTCGATAGTGAAGAACTAAATTTTTTTGTTTTTATAGAAGTAACGTTACGTTACTATAATGTTTAATTTTAATTATTTTACAACTGTTCATATTACAATGTAATGTAAACCTTACAATGTAATATGATAACAATAATAATTAATAGTGTAATAATTACATATTTGAATAAATACAAAACAAGAAAATATACTATTTTTTCTTTTTATTTTTACCACTCCGGTAGTTTTCTAAATAAAATAAGTGAGAATTGATTGGTTTCTTGTGCTGTGAGTAGATGCCAAAAAGTAAAATTGGATGTAATCACTTTTTTGATTGGCCAACTTTACTTGTTTGATATTCACTCACAGCACAATCACTTAATTAATTAACCAATTAATTCTCACTTTTTTTTCGAAAACTGTTAATTCGTGGTTAGAACTCAGCCGCAATGCAAAATTTCCATAGTATCTAATCTTCACATTCTTTGTCGAGTTTTGGGAATATGGTAGAAATGTAGCTGCACCGGAACCAGCAAATTTTTTAAAGTGGTCTATGAGAAAAAAAAGTTTGGGAACCTCTGGGTTAAATGATGAATAAGCACGTCACAACTATGTACGTGTCTTCCTAGAACTATTTGTTTAAAACATATTTCTATTATTGTAAAATATTTTTTTAAATTATACTTAAACTATATTATTATGATCCTAACATATTATAAAATTTAGTCTTAATTCTTAATTATCTCTTATCTGCTTGTGTCGTTGCATTCTTAGATAGTCAAATGTTTTACGGAAAAACAGTCGTTACAAAGTTCAATTGTTTGTGGACACGATAACGTAATGTGATCCTTTTGTCTACATTTAAATATAAATTATGGGAGGAAAAATAATTTTAATCTTCCCGTTACCAATTTGTCTCTTAAATCAAGTAGATATTTTGGCTCTCAATATGTACTAAGTTCTTAAAACATATTTCATTAATCAATTTTATTTAAATTTCGCTTGAACAGATGCCATGAGTTGTAGCAAAAGTGCCTTAAGTCACCTTGATCAAAATATTTTTTTACACTAAGCAGACATTAGCTAATCTAAACATACTGAAGAATAAGCGCCCACTTCTATGTAACATTTTATAAAACTTTTTGTCGAGGTACCGTTTTATGGCTATCACGAAACATGCTTATTTGTCACAGAAATAGGCAGCAGACTAAAACGCTAGCTACCTACTTACGCACTGAAAGCAAAAAGTCTATTAATTAGTCTATATATCTCCAACATACAGTTAGGTTTATCGCCAATTTGATAGTCAAACAAAAACAGGTTATTTTAAAGGCGAGAAAATCGTGGTTTTGACTAAAATGGACAGTAAAGAATACGTTATTTGTATTTATTCTGTCAAGGATCGTGGTCAGGCGTATTTACTAAAGAGTTTTAAAATTAAAACGTTTCAAATTTGATAAGACAACTGAGTTTTGTACCAGGGACGTATCTAGGAATTTTGGCGCCCCGGGCGAATAGCAGTTTTGCGCCCTACCAGACAATCTTAAAACTAAAATTATACATCTATAAATTTTAGTTTAAAAAAATATGTTAACAACAGTGGCGGCTCGTCATTTGTTAACTTGGGGGATGTACTAAAAGCCCGCTGCAGGCGAAATGCGCCGTAGGCGCAATTTTTTACGACCACGCCCAAATGTGGTCAATAATTTTTAGTAAATATTTTAAAAATTTATGATTACCTACTTATTTTATTGAAAATAAAATAAGATAAAAGAAAATAAAAAAGGGCAATTTATTTTTCATTAGTGGGTGGGTACATTGTTTAAAAGTAATGTCCAATCTTCTGTTTTTATTTGCAGCAAACTTATCCTGAATAACAGCTTCATTAAAGTTAGGAATACCTGTATTATATTTTTTCTCAAATATTCCACATTCATAGTCGTTTTGGCATCAAAACCGTTCATTTTTATTTTATAAAGTCTTTACTACCCCAAAATAATAACAAAAATATAAAGAAAAACGCCAAATAATAAATTTATACATCAATTAAGACGCAATAAACTCAACGGCGCACATTTAGAATCGTGCTTTCCCCCACTGCACCTGCTAGTACAAGATGCACAGGGAAACAGCAGAAACCCCGCCTACTTTAACGCATGTGCGACTTATGATTTTCTACGCGCCACACGATTGCTCTTGACAACCGGCTTAGCGAGAGCTATTACACCACGTTTCGTTCGATTGTTTGACGGTACGTTAAAATAGGAGGGTTCTAACTTAGATAACGGTATCATAATAATATATAAGAAGATAAATTTAAATGAACATTATTTTTTCTTTATGGGGGAATTCTTTATGGACTATGGGGGTACACGTGCTCCTGTGGAGAAACCGCCACTGATTAACAGACTTAAACTTAACATTCTTGAAAAGAAAAATTGCTTGTTCGGACTTTTGTCGTGTCAACTCACAACTCACGTAGCATAGTGACGCAATCGAATTGCGGCGTTGCCAATCTTCAAATATCGGCGTTGCCAAATGTCAAAAACAATCCGGACCGTAATTGTATTAGTAAATTTGTAAATTCCCGTATTTGATGACCATTTTGGCGCCCTGTTAATATGGCGCCTCGGGCGGTCGCCCCATTCGCCCCCCCCCCCTTGCTACGTCACTGTTTGTACCTTCCATGCATTTTTAAAAGATATTCCTTAAGAGTCTTCCGTCGCTCTTACTTGCGACGATGCATTTATATACCATTTACTCTAAACCTATCGAATTTATTTCAATATATAATTGTTTATTTAGAAATAAAAAAGTCCACCAGTAAAATTTAACTAAACAGGTATAAATTTGTTTGTTTGAAGGTGGTAGACAAGGAAGTAATATCAGAAAAATTACCTTGTCGGATTTCCGTTGTCTCTATTTTGGTGCTTAACACAACGTTAGTTAGTTAGTATCTCTAACCGTTTTTAAATGTAAACTAAATTATAATTCTATGGCTATTGTCTTAAAAATACTATCCATGTGCAATGAAGCTTGATGACTCCGCCTACGTGCTTATTGGAGTGTGAAGTTTGAGCTGTTGGTTTTGGACAAGAGCAGGCTTAGAGATATTGGGGATATCTATACTTGGTTTACTAAATATATGGGTATTTTGATTCATGAAAGCTGCTTCTTTGAATTTTCGTTTTCTCCAGTGCTGTTCTGTGTCCAAAACCTTGGCTTCTGACCACTGTATATTATGTTGGTTGGTCCATACATGTTCCGCTATGCCTGATCTCGAAGTTTCACCTCTTTGAGTATGTCTCAGGTGTTCTTTAACTCGTACGGGAAGAGGTTTTTTTTTTGTTTCTCCAATGTACTATTCGCCACACTCGCAAGGGATTTGATAGATACGATTTTTTGTGTTTTCATTACTAGGGGGTTTTACTTTGGTAAGAAAGCTTCTAAGCGTATTTCCGGATTTGAAGGCTGTTTTAATATTATAATTTTTGGTTATCCTTCTAATCTTTTCAGAAATTCCTTTGACATAAGGTATTGTAAGAAATGCTTGCTCCTCTTTCGTTTCTGAATTAGTTTTTACTTCGCGATTTTTAAGTTTTGAGGTGGTATTAGTTACAAAGGTTTTAGGGTAACCATTCTGTTTTAACTCTTTTTTGATGTTTGAAATTTCAATATTAAGGTCGTCCGGATTGTTGCAAACCTTAGATGCTCTGTCAGAAAGAGTTTAAATTATGCCATGTTTTATGGAGTTTAAATGATTCGATCCGTGATTAAGGTATTGCCCCGTGTGAGTAGAAATCATGGCTTTGAGTTTAATAGGAATGTTTATTCTATGTTTTTATTTGGAATATCGAGAAATACGCTTCATTTTATGTGTTATGATTTAAGTCAATGCCCTATATTATTATGCTGCATTTAATTATTCGCTAAGTTATTTTCTAGTTTTTTTAAAGATTTTTTTGATTTGATATTTTGGCCCTGCTTGTTTCAATTATTATTATCCACTGCTTCAAATTATCATTTTTGGCAAATAACACCAATCATATCATATAATATCCACGTTTATTGCAAACAATGTCACGAGTATCAAAAATCAAAATAAACCAACCTTTTGTTAACAAATTTGTAAAAATAAAGGACAAGATAAACATGACACATGATTTTATTAACTCGCTATTATCAAAAAGGTTATCGTGTTATCGTATTTGCTCGGAGTCGTATTTCCCATTTGTTTTATTCATTATTAAAAATGTAAGAATGAAAATGTTATTGTAATTTTAAAAACAAACTTGTGTCTTGTAGTATAATGTAATAATTAAGAACGTTGAATAATAATGCCAAGTGCAGTTATTTAAAAACAAATTTATCTTTTGGGAAAATGAAAGTTAAATAAACAATGGTCTTATTTACATCTTAATCGTTTTAATTATAAATGCTTTCTTTTGCCACTTGCCTTCTCTATTTTAAAGAAATGTGTGAAACCAGGGGCGGATGGGCCCATCGGGACACCGGGCGATTCCCCGGTGCCTCAGGCGCCGATAGGCGCCGCCGCTGTTTGCGATTTTTTTTTCTTTTCTTTTTTAACGATTTGAATTAATTTTGAAGAAGTAGTCCATACTCAAAGTGGAGTTAAATGATATAGAAAAAAGAAAAGCACAAAGTATTTTTTCACAATTTTTATTAGAATAACAAGGCGAACCTAGAATAATTCAAATCGAAATGTTTCGAGTGTAGAAACACTCATCATCAGGAAAACAAAGTGAAAGGTACAATGCTGATGTTGTTAGCAATGGAAAAAATTCACAGATCTTGCACCTTACGCAAGCATCCTATGTATTGAAAATACCTGACACAGCTTTAAAATTTTAATGTTCCTCACCCCAAAAAAACCCCAAAATCCTTAATTTCGTGCTGCTACCTATGTCATTTCGTTAGGCAATAATCCCAAAAAAACAAAAACAAAAATAAAACTTTGACGCCCTGTATCTTGGTTGTTATCAATTTTGGGATAATGCAAGTTTAAATAAACCGCATTATTTCGCCTTAAGAAGCCTACTGTTGCTCTGTGTCCCATTACGTTTGGGACACCCTGTATATTAATTAAAACATATTATAAATAATCCCAAAAAACGAAAACAAAAATAAAAGTTTGACACCCTTTATCTTGGTTGTTATCAATTTTGGGATCATGCAAGTTTAAATAAATCGCGTTATTTCGCCTTAAGGAGCCTGCTGTTGCTCTGTGTCCCATTACGTTTGGGACACCCTGTATATTAACTAAAACATATTATATTAAATGTATGGTTTTATTTCTAAGAATAATTAATATTAATTTGTTTATAAACAATAATATTCACATAGCAGACCAACCAAGGTGAACAATTGCCTTATATTCAATCGGTCATATTGTCTAAGCCTACTTATGCTATGTTTTTAAATTATACTTATTTACCCAAGCGTTCAAAATAGACCATGAAGATTTTCATGAGATAGGTAGGGGTGCAAAATATAACCAATCACCCGGTACAATAACATTTTCTGAGAAATCAATAATAAAAAAATTATCCCATTTGTTAACCAAATTTGGGCGGACCCTGTAATATGCAATTATTGTGCTCCAACTTTTTGCCTCCCGCTTTTTTTTTTCGATATAATATTCCGATTTAAATAACGTGAACTTACCTTAGTTATAACTTATCTCAATAAAACACTTTTTAACAAAGTTACTATGGCGTTCTTTAAAACACAAACTAAACTAAACATTATTCATTATTTACTTGCCGACTTTACGCTGATTCATATTTATATTTCTACCAAGTATTATCAGAGTATTATGTTACAAGACCGATCTAGATATTGCGCTGTTGGCCGCGACAGACGGCAGAGCGACATCGACATGAGCGACATCGACATGAGCGACATCGACATGAGCGACATCGACATGAGCGACATCGACATGCAATGCAAAGTTTGCGTAAACACGATCCTAATAGTATTTTCAATACTAAAATAATAGTGGGATTGAGCCGTAATGGTGCTTTTAATGGTGTACAAGAGGTGTAAAATTGAATAGTCGAAAGACCGACAATCAAGACTTCAGCATACTGAAAAGTCAAGGGTTAGTGCGAAGGTACTGTCCTGAGCAGAAAAATGAGGAGAACAAAAAAAAATAGGGACTTTTAAAAGACTTGTGAAAATCATTAATAAGTAGTGAAACATTGAAACATCTTGAGTTTTATTCAGCTTTGTCAGAGACATGTGAAAGTATTGAAGTAAGATGGAAAGAAAAAGAAAAAAAAAGTTGTTTTTCATAAAAGTCGAAGCATCATTTAGCTTAAAGTAAAATACTGTTGGGGTAACTGGGCGGTAAAAACCCTGGTACCGCAACGGTATTTTACTTTAAGCTAAATGATGCTTCGACTTTTACGAAAAACAACTTTTTTTTTCTTTTTCTTTCCATCTTCCTTCAATACTTTCACATGTCTCTGACAAAGCTGAATAAAACTCAAGATTTTTCACTACTTAATAATGATTTTCACAGTCACAAGTATTTTTAAACTCCCTAATTTTTCTTTTGTTCTCCTCATTTTTCTGCCCAGGACAGTACCTTTGCACTAACCCTTGACTTTTCAGTATGTTGAAGTCTTGATTGTCGATCTTTTGACTATTCAATTTTACACCTCTTGTACACCATCAAAAGCTCCATTACGGCTCAATCCCAGTATTATTTTCTCTATTTTTTTTTTTTTTTTTTTTTTTTTTATGATCGAGCACAAGCACTATAGGAAAAATCCTTTAAGGCGCTCTGGGAGCGGTGCGTGTGCGAAGAAAGCGATTCACGTTTTTCTTGAATCGTTGGAGGTTATATTCGGTTGGAAACACGGTCTCAGAAAGGCCGTTCCACAAAGATGACGTCCTCCAAATAAAAGAGTTCTGAAACAATGATGTTCGGGGTGTACTAAGTTGAACCACATAGGGATGGGCGGCAGTGGTTCGTCGTGTGTTTCTGCTATGCATTACTCTAGGTGGAATCGAGCGGGCAATATCTGTCGAACACTTGCCATGAAAATATATGTAGAAGAGAGTCAAATCACCAACCTGTCTTCGATGTTCTAAGCTGTCGAGGTTCTTAGTCAGCTCGTGGTCGCCGATTAGACGAACGGCTCTCCTTTGGATGGAATCCAACAACCGAAGGGTATGCTTCGGTGCAGAACTCCAGATATGAGAGCAGTATTCCAGTGATGGTCGAATCTGGGCTTTATAGAGTGTCAAAAGTTGTTGAGGTGTATACAACTTTTTGGTACGGAAAAGTATACCGAGCTTCTGAGAAGCTGCCCTGGCGATTGCCACTACGTGATTATGCCAAGACATATTTCCTCCCAGGTTGACACCCAGCAAATTAATAGACGAAGTCAGTGGAATTGCGTGTCCTGCCATAACGATATCGGGTTCTGCAATGTTGACTTTCTTAGAGAAAACTGCAGCCTGGGTTTTTTGAGCGTTAAATTCGACTTGGTTACTGTCACCCCAAGACAAAATTTCTTCCAGGTCTTTATTGAGGCGTGATACCTCATGTTGTCTGCGAAGATTGCTAACAACATCAGCATTGTACCTTTCACTTTGTTTTCCTGATGATGAGTGTTTCTACACTCGAAACATGTCGATTTGAATTATTATGAATTATTCTAGGTTCGCCTAGTTATTCCAATAAAAATTGTTGAGAAAGACTTTGTGCTTTTCTTTTGTCTAATTTGAATTAATTTTGAAAATAATCAAAAACCAGAATATATTTAATTTTTATATTAATAATAAACATTTTTTTCACCTAAATGTGTTTTAAATGTAAGAAATGAAGTTTGTTTTTTTATTTATGAGTTATTATAAAAAATATGTCGTAAGAGGATGAAAAAAATAAATACGTATTTATGTCTTTTCATTTTTTTATTGGATCGACACGACGCGACGCGGCGCCGTTGCAATTGACTTCCCGCCCCGGTCCGAGGTGTCCCATCCGCCCCTGTGTGAAACAGTATATAAAGGCTGTTCAATGATCGCTGACCGTTATACGCGTTGCGGAAAGTTTGACTTACCGATGGTAAAAGTTAGGATTTTTCTTAGGCTTAATCTACATAAAGACGGATGCATGTGGACAAGTAAAATACAAGTGCGTTTTTTCAAATTTTTAATTATTATTTATACTGTTACTGAAGTCAGAAATAAGTCCTTTATTTAGAGTAGAAGGTATCATGGGATGAAACATTTTGTTTCAATTGATTTACAATTACTAAAAAATAAATGAAACTCTTTTATAAAATTTAAAATTTTTTGTCTAGTGCATCTCTAGTACATCAGTCCATAATTTTGTTTCAAATATTTTCATCTTATTTATAAAATCATAAAAGAAGAAAATATAATAAAAAATGACAACACAACAAAATACAGTTTTTTCACAATTAAAATAAATCATCTCCGCAAGGATCATCATCATCAGATTCGTGCAAGTTATTAAGGGGAAGATTATCTGAAGCATCGGTAAATTTTTTCCGTTCCCACACATCATTTATAATTTTATTAGTGTGTGTTACATATTTTTTCCATTTTTCCACTGTTAAATTTTCTATGGCTTTATTCCAAAGACCTAAAACTACGTCATTTGTTACCGAGTGCATAGAACATATTTTTCCATCTTAATAGCGCTTACATTCCGACCAAACCATTTTAATAGGATTAAAGTGGAAATGATACGGAGGAAGTCTTAAAACTCGATGTCCATCTTGCAATGCTAGTTCGTCCAGCCTTTCCAGTAGAAACCGACCGAAAGCTCGGTTTCGGCCAAAAAAATCTAGTTTCAGTGACAGTTTCGGTTTCGGCCGAAAACCGGCCGAACCTTCGGCCATGCCGAAACTCAGTGTTCGTGAATTGTCGTGCACCGTTCGGCTAACTTTGGGTGGGTTCTTAAATTATATTATACATAGATTTTTTCTCTGTCGACATTTTTTTTTAGTGGGAAAAGTACAATCCGTTCCCAGGATCGATCTCGTCCCATATAAAATAAATTAAATTTCAGTATACAATAAAAATTTTAACATGTAGGTATAAATAAGTGTCGGTTTCGGCCGAAACTGAAAATCTTGTTTCGGTCGGACACTATACTTTTCAGCCTTCCTCCTTCTTGCATATAATTTCGTTTGGTTATTATAACAACTATTATCATCCAAAAACGTTCGTTTTTAATTTTGTTTATTTTGAAAATAATCATGTTGCTTAATTGAGGAGGAAGCAATTGAAAAAGTGATAAGTGCTTGGTAATTGATTTAAGAAAAAAGTGCTTGCAAGCACCTGCAAGTAATCAACAGTGATTTCAAGCACTTGTTGAGTAATTGGTGCTTGGTAATTGAATTGTGCAATTACTTTCCTCGGTATTGATAATTGCAAGCACTTATAGAATTTCCAAAGTGGTCGGTGCTTGATGCTGGCAATTACTTTTCCAAAGGGCTTGGTGCTCGAATCCCTTTTTTCGAATACTTTGCCAGCTCTGATCGGTATGAAGCTTTTACGTATTTTTAGCAGGGAATATATTTTGTTTGGTATAGGTAAATACCGTGCGAGCAAAAATTATTTATATCAAAGAGGACTTGGATTAAAAAACGTAGGGCTTGGCTTAGATCACAATGATATGGGACGATATATCTAACCAAATCTAGGTTAAAATTTAGTCAAATTCATATTATGACATGATATGCCAAACTAATGAGTAATAAAATAAGCAGACAAATACAAATTTATTTTTGTTGTTTACAAAATTAACAATGTAAGAATATACAGAAAGAAAAAGAATAATAATTACATAAATGGCTGAAATTGGCCACCTCCATGTTCCAAGCATAAATTCACACGTCTCTTCATATTTTCGAAAGTGTTGACCAGCATCTCTGAAGAAATGTAACCACATTCTTGGATAATCCTTTCTTGTAATTGTTCTAAATTTGCAACTGGTATTTTAAAAATAGTGTTTTTTAAATGAGGAAAACGAAGTAATCCATAACCGTTAAACAAGGTGATCTAGGTGGGAATTCAATGTCTGATCGAAAACTGATCAATCTGTCGTCGAAAAAATTGCGTAAGTAGTTAATAGTTTCGGCGGCTGTATGGGCGGTTGCACCGTCCTGTTGAAAATATCCAAAACGTAGTTCGTCGTCAAGTAATTGCTCCACAAATGTATTCAAAATATTGTCTCTATACCGCTGTGCTGTAACTGTATCATGGAAAATATAGGACCAACAATTTTTCTTCGGGAAACAGCTAACCAGACACCAATTTTTTGAGGGTGCAATGTGGACTCTACAAAAAAATGGGGATTTTCACTACTCTACATGCGTGTATTCTGAGAATTCACATAACCGGAACCAGGCTTCATCCGAAAAAAATAGCAGGTCTAATAAATCATTTATTTCCAATAAATTTTGGGTAAACCATTGAGAGTGAGAGTAATTCCTGCGTCTATTAAAACCTGCGACTTGTATTTATTGGAATACTTGCACTTTATAAGGAAATAAATTTAGCTGCTTCTTAAGAATAGTCCTGCATGTTCAAAATTTTAAAAACTGAAACCATAGAAAATTCTATATCTATTTAAAAAAGCCCCGATGAATATTAACCAGGTATAATAATAAACGGCCTGTAATAATATTTTTTTTAACAAGCAATTATTGGACCTAGTCAACATTAATGGAATATGCAACTCGTCTCAAATTGCGACATCCCGTTTTAAAAATTTACAGCTCATATTACTTTTAATAGACGCGGACGGACAAATTTATCACCTTTGAATGAATTTAAGTGGCGTTCTTGAATCAACGACCTTGTTTCTAATGGGATATGTATGTGTGCTGTTGCTATTACCTTTCAAATTTGCTATAGACAAAAATGTGAAATTTAAGGGGATTGGCGCCATGTATCAGATTTATATGCTTGTTGCGCTGCACGCTACACTAAGGGAAAACTTTGATTACCATAACAAAAACTTTAATAATCAAAACCAAGATATCGACATTACACAATGGGATAATGTTCATGCTTGGTCACAATTATTACAGGTGCGCTTTGGTTATCGTTATTAAAGAAGTTCGATTACCTACCGGTATTAAAATATTGTTTACCATAATCGAGGGGTTTAATTGCCGTTATCAAATCAACTTATTACCACAACTACCACTCTGTTGTTAGTCTTGGATAAAGAAATTTATTAATGGTACCAAGTTATAACACTACACTTATTGCAATATAGCGATTCCACAACCACCTTGAAAAGAAGCCTTGAAGTGACATCGGGCAACGCCGCATCAGCTGGGAGTTGTGGATCCACACGCTATTATTATGACGCGCGGCAACGGGCGAGTTTTTCTTTCTCTCTGATAACATTTTTTGTTTTTTTGGCTCTGTTGCCACTATATTGATATTGAAAAATGTACAAAAAAGTAATAAATAGTTTTGGATAATGAGAACAATTTAACTAATTATCAAATAATAGTACCTAATATTGCATTGAGAAGCTTTTTGGAATTTTTTTTGTGGTACCATCAGGCAAAAGATAAATATCCTCACGAATAATGTGACTGGGGACAAAATACTTAGCTTAAACTACAGAATACTGTGTGGGCGACCAATTAGCTCTTGGGATGGCTTTTAGCCATAGAATTTTCAGATTTTCATCTTTTGGGAAGTGAAAAGCTGATACACTCTCTTCACCTGCTTTTAAAGAACTTTTATAGTTACAGTTACACCCAGGAGTTTGGCATGTTAATAAATAAACAAACTAAAAGAAAAAATAGTACTTACCTAAGTAGGTACCTAGGTATCTAGAGGTATCCTACCTACTTACGAACTATCTCTACTAGTGATATTTTTAAACTAATTCACATATACCTTCAAGCTAAATAAACACTTCAATATTTAATAAGTTAACTGTAGCCACAAAACAATAAAGTTTATCCCAAAGAGCTAACTAGAATGCAAAAAACACAACTTTTAAATTAAAACAAATAAAATTATGCCGCCTTTTATAAGATCCGTAAACAAAACGGCCCGGCCGGCCAGGCTGTTCGATTTCTCACTTTATTAATGCTATTACAGCAAGCCCGCACCAAAAATGTTCACTAATATTTTGTAGAGGTTCTTATAGCAATCATGTCACTTAAATTTTCTATTAGATCAATCGACAACCGGATAAAAATACAAATTAATACGAAAAACCGCAAGGTTAACACCTGAATCAAAAGCAAATTACATACTAAAACATGACTAACTTCAAAAAAGTCACGTGACAAGCGTACCGCCAAGCAGTGTTGTCGATGTTTCTGTTTCGTGGCTTGGTAACTAAGAGGGCTGTGGCTATTCGTTTATTTTAATAAATGTAGGTAATTCATGAGCTTACATAAAAGCGCCTTCGCCAAATAATTTAATTTTACTGTGTAGAGCGCTTTTGCCCTTTTATGCACATGGTTATTGACTATATTTTAACCAAAAATATAGTCAATAAAGCGGCGCAACATATAATTTATTCTTACAACAACATAAATAAAAATTTGTAATAATTTTTTTAATCTTTTATTTGAAAAATCAGTAACAATTTTTTGTCATATGCCTATTATCTAGAAACAATAGAACATCTAAAACAAAATCCAACATTAAAGTATAATAAAACTATCAATAAACAGCTTATTAACTATTTCAGTTTAAATATAATCTAATGTAACAGTTTGGCCAAATAACATATTAAAATGTGAGTCCACGGAAATAAGAACGTATAAAAATATTAATATAATAAACATATTATATAGGTACCACACCACTTTTGCAAAATCTGTTTGCCAGTTTTCCTCTTTATTTGACGCCACTGGCCAGTTTTGAAAAGTCCACTAATTTCTTCACAACCAGATCAAAAAGACCAAAGAAATGCCGAAGCGCTAGTCCATAATCTTATTGGAGCTTTTGACCTCTTGAGATTATTTTTCTTTCTTATTAGCTCAAAGACTTAAATTTTTTTTTAACTTTCAATAAATATATCATAAAAAATGATTTTTTTAAAAGTGAAGTGCGGCAAATGTGTTAAAAATGTATTAAAAATGTCTGGTGACGCACATATTGCAAGTAAATAAGTTCTATAATTTTTATGTAAAAATATGTTTACTACCAGGTAGCTGAATTGAATAAAATAACATACCTACGTTTAACTTTTAGTCAACATTCTAGACTAATTTGTTAAAGTACCCAAAAAAGCCAGAAAGTGTCTACAGTGTGACCAGTAAAGTCCGCATCATAAGGGATTTTTTTTTATTAATAGCTTTATTCGAAATTTGACTTTGGCATCAAGTTCTGCTTTGATCGAGATGAAAATTAAGCAAAAAAATAGTATTCACGTGATTCGCATTATCCGAGGCATTATCTGTCAAATTTTATTTTTTCCAAAAATAATTCAAAAGTGGGGTTATTTCTGAAAGTATCGAAAAAAGTTATTAGAAAAAGTTTTTTAAATGCAGTTTCTAGCCCACATGCAAAATTTTAGCTGCATAAGATAATTTTGATTTTTTACCCATATTTTGTAAATTGCACCATTTTTGCAAAATAAAACTCAACGCAACCTACATAAAACTTCTTAGTTTTGACAATGCTTTATTTTATATACATTTTCTTTAAATATTAAATGTGTGTTTTTCTAAAAAATCTAAATTGGGCTATTCAAATTTGGTCGCATGTGATGCAAAGTTTATTTGTTTTTGACCCTGTATAAGGTAACTTTATAAAATAAGTATTTTTGAAAACGTAGTTTGTGTCTGAAAGTAATACACCTTAATATTAAAACAAAAAAGAACACAGTGTCATCAGTAAAGTGTTTATTAAGTGGAAAATAAATTTTAGTGGTGGTACCCTGGGGCGGGTAGACCACGACGGCCGTTCGGTATCCATTGAACTTGGACCCCTGTGTATTCCAATATAAAAAAAATAGTTACACACTTGTCCGATATGCCACAATATTTTCTTTATTTAATTATTTTCGCGGACATTATATTATCTTCTATTATAGTAATGTTATTTTTTTATTGTCCTAACTAAAATGCTATCGCTGTATAAAACTTTGATTAGGTACTTGAATTCTCTCAGTGTAATGCTGCGAGGTCTAATTTGTGGCCATAATTATTTTTGTTGAAATTATTCGTTTTTATTATATGGTTGGACTTTCTAATGATAAAGTAGGTTCATAGCTTAACGTACAGTGACCGACAGAATTCTTGCTCCACATGGAAAACTTTTTAATTATTGATTACTGAGAAAATTTTATTCTTGATAATAGTTTCTGCCGCAGTGGCGGTCCGTAATGAAGGGCTCTGGGGCGCCGTCCTCCCTGCAATTATTTCAAACAGAATCCAAAAATACTTTACTTAGGTTAGGTTAGGTTAGAGTGGCAGACCTCTGGCATTGACCAAACAGTCACACGTAGTCCTGTACGACCGTTGTTGTACCACACGTGTTCCGCGGAACCTATCCGCATCAGCCTCCTGATGGTTAACGCGACGTGACGTAGATCGTAGAAGAATCCTGACAACTCATTCAAACCAGCCACTGCTGTTAATAAACTTCGTAAGTCGACCCAGTTGCAGGCTGCTCACTTCCTCCAGATCATTAAAGAATGGTTCACCCAGGGCATTGAACCTTCTTCTAGCGAGGCCGGGGCATTCACACAAGAAATGCTGAATAATTTCCTCCTCTTCTTCATCTCTGCAACTTCTACAGAAATCGTTAGTTGGTATTTGCATACGTTCAGCGTGTCTACCGAACAGGCAATGTCCGGTGACTACGGCAGTGATGTTTCTTAGGTCCTTCCGACCGTGTTGTAATAGCACTGCGGTTTTCCTGTCGTCGAGAAGGGGCCACAATTGCCTGGAGATGCTACAAGTTGCCAGCCCTGTCCATCTGCTTTGTGCATGTTGTTTAGCTATTTGATCTATATCCTCTTTGACTGAAATACTTTACTTAAAAAACCAATAACGCAATGTATGTAAGCAATCAATTAAAATAATTCAAACCAAACATCGCCATATTCCAACGGGCAAGTTATACCGAATGAGCATTTTCTAATCGCACAGGCAAGATTGTACACTGCGTTTTTTTTAACGCGGGCCATAGGGATTTACATGGTAAATCTTTAAGCCTATGTTAGGCACATTTATATGAAACAAATAATATTAAAACTTGAGAATAGATAAAATATGAGATGGAAGGAAGAAGTTTTAACATACAATCTGTGCAAAAAATCTCCAAGAGATACCCAAAAAAGCTCTTTTTATTTTTTTAAAATTACACTTTTTTACTCCCTTGTAATTTATGTAATTAACTACCTTAGATAAAGAAAAATATTGACACGGCTGTCAGTATTTTCCTGACTTTCATGAAATTAGTTTAAATTATTAAACTTTATGGAAATAAAAGTTCTGCTTTAGAATTATTAAGAAAATTAATACATTTTAAACCACTTAAAATAAAACATATTTAATACAAACTAAATAATCATCAACATTGTATAATTTCGGTACAACTTGCCAAATATTATAAAAATGTCCACATACCATTTTATGTCAAATTTACCTGGGTAAACTTAATGTACAGGGCTGGGCAAAACAGCGTGATATTATAACTTAAAATGGTATTTTTCAATATTTTGCGTTAGTAAAGTAATACAGACATGGTCCTAAATTGGACATGATACCACAAGAAATATTTGTGTAAAATTTCAACTCGTAGTTCTCAATAGAAATGTGCCCAACATAGACTTAAAGATTTACGATGTAAATCCCTATGGCCCGCGGTAAGAAAAACACACTGTATACCTATCAAGCGCGGGCGGCCTATTATCCGTCCCGCTTCAACGCGACTACTAAGTCGGTTGCCATGACTACGGAGGCGTGACGTCACCTACACTCCTACACACAAACTTTACATTTCTCGTTATTTCTCATTTTTCTTAAACCATTAAAAAGAAGTATGCCAAAAATTCCTTTATTTGGAGCAATTAAGTTTAAACCAAACTTAATGTTGGACAATATATTCGGAATCTTCTTAAATGACTTTAAAAATGTCTGGTCGTCGCAATAGGGAACTTTCCAATTTTTTTTTTTCAATAATATGATTTAGTTAAGCCCCCGGTTAAGCCTAAAAAAAATATTCCCCAATTATTACTCCTTAGAAATCAGTAATAACTTGGTAAACATTCTTTAAAGTTTCGCGCGTGTCAAAAGCATTTCAAACGACCTTTTAAGCGCGCCAAGCCGGATGACGTCACGAAGTATGACTTTTCCGTCATCCGTCATCCTGACCGGTGGCCGAGCGACCGAGTTTGCATTTGGATTGCCGTGTGTTATTGTTATTGTATTGTTGTTTTAAGGTGGAATTCTCAACGTCGGAGGAGATAACCTATTTCGTGGATGTCATCATGACAAATAATACTTCGTGACGTCACGACCCGTTTTTACCCGCTGGGGATAATTTAAATTTTGGGGCTGTTTTAAATCTTTCTAGCGGTCTTTTGGGACGAAATATGTTGTTTTTTTTGCTGTCATAATGTTTTATGATAATATACTTATAGGTACTTATGATTTATAGAATTTTTTCACCATTTAAAATTTTTGTCAAGTTCCCTATTATTACAGTATTAATCAGTTTTTTTGGATCTTTAGGATAATGACATACAATTTTGATGTAAAATTAATAGGGAAGCCAATATTTGAGGGTAGCAAAATTTATATGGGAATTCCCGTGGCCAGTACAATAATGCTCAATGTTTTATTATTGTATACTTCAGAATATACTATTTACTATACAGGGTGATTCACGGTGGACGGTACGTTAGACGCATATGTAATTCGATACCTACACTATTGTTCGTTCCTGAAGTTTCGCCCTGGAGCGTCTCTTCCACCGGAGCGACTGTCAAAACTTTTAAAAAAGACAATACAATACAATACAATACAATACAATACAATACAATACAATACAATACAATACAATACAATACAATACAATACAATACAATACAATACAATACAATACAATACAATACAATACAATACAATACAATACAATACAATACAATACAATCGTCAATGTGTTAACATATTTATTTGTCATAACACGAATAAAACAATCATGATTATTGAATCACTCTCCCTTTAAGTGCTTCTTTAATTTATTCCTAAATATATTAATGTTTCTAGCATTCTTAATGTCTTGTGACAGGGAATTAAAACTAATTAAGCCTTTATGATAAACTAAATTTTCCGAGCTACTTTTATTCTTTGTTGTAATGTAAAAGTTCGTTTTGTTTCTTGTCGGGTATGAATGAACTGATTCGTTAGTCAGTAACCGTTCTGTTAAGTATCCTGGTGTTAACCCATTTTAGTATTGAAAATACTACTGGGTGCGTATATACGGGTCTATTTCATGAAAAATGAACGCGACATGCGACATGCTCATAAATAACATGGCGGTGAAGTCTAAACAAACATCCGAGCAGCACAGGATCGATGACATCATCTGCTGAGTATTAATATTCTTTTGTTTTGGGTTTCGGCATTTATTATTATATTTGTTGATATTAAGATAATATGGCCGGGAGAGACAACAGTTAGTAGATAGTTATTAATGATACTAGTTCGATGAACACTATAATGAAACGTGTGCAACGTTAAACCACGATCCACGAGGCGTCAGCCGAGTGGTTTAATTGCACAAGTTTCATTAACAAAGGTTATATCGAACGTGTATCATTCAAAATTTAATCTACGACAGTGCAAATAGATTTTATTCGTCTAAATTTCATTGATATCAGATAACGTTTTCGTAATTTTTAAAATTTTCAAGTGTCCATATTAGTCGATATCATGGTAACCGCATTTTTGATTGTTTCAATTTCGATAAAATTGGAAAAAAATAAACAGTGAATGTCGCTGAAACAAAGCGAAATAGCGCGGCGGTCTTGGCGTATTACACAGAAAGTCGGGGGAGAATGGATACACCAATCCAAAACATTTCATAGCCGACTTAAGATTTAGACATTTCATGAACAAATAGTACAAGGACCAGCAGGTAAATGGCTGTGTATAGCTAAAGAAATAATTTTGTCGCTATTTTTGAAAAGGTGGTTTTGAGCTCTCTTCAATATGTACTAATATACAGATTATCCTATATTTTCTATTTTAACAAAACAGTCAAATTTACACATTTCTAAGTATAATTTATACATTTCTAAGTATAATAATTTAATTATTATTTCAAACTAAATCGGAGCATCCATGCCGTCATAATAACGCGTGATAGCGGCACGTTACATACTCACAGATAGGAGTAATCTGTGCTGTGACATAATGGTTTCCTTCTCGCCACTGTATGTGGTAGGTATATTTTCAATACGCCTATGATACTTGCGTAAGATGCAAGATCTGTGAATTTTTTGTTTTAAATATAAGAACCAGTGTCCAAAATTTAAGAAAATCTTCAATAGAATGCCAATTTAGTCTATTTAACATATCTCTCACACGCGTGTCTCTTCTTTTTCTCAAAATAATCCGCATCGCCCTATTTTGCAGTTTTTGTAACCTATTAATCTCATTTTTGTTAGCCAAAAACAATACGGATGAACTAAAAACAAGATGCGGCAAAACCAAAGTATTAAAAACAGTAATTTTTGTCCACTGGTATAAAGATGCAGCGACCCTAGATAAAAAGTGACGTTCCTTGTTACATTGTTTATAATGTGTAAAATATGCTCTTTAAAATTAGGATAGCTGTCAACTAGTTACTTCGTCGTTGTGGTGCGCGTTGGAGCGTCAAAATATACCGCTCCAAAATCGCGTTATTTAAATTACGACACACCTCTAGCTTCTTGGCATTTATATTGCGGCCTAGCTTTCCCCCATAAGGTGGTATTTCTAGGTTTACTAAGTTTATGGTGAAACCCTACACACAAAAAAATCTAGTATCCAGTTGAACCTAAAAGTTTCAAACTGAAACTATCATAGACATAAATAGGAGCAATGCTAAAGTAAAATTAAATAGAAAATACCTTAGCATCAAAATATAGTTTTAAATTAATACTACATTCTTTTAACTTGACTCTACTTTAGTTTTAGGGTAATAAAAATAAATGATCAACCTATCAATAATTCTAGTTGTAGATATAGTTTACGTTAATATTGGTTTGATTCTAAGTATTCTAAGAATGAATATTCGTTATTTTCGTTTTGAGTATGAGTTATTATTAAGTTGAATATACGAAGTTCATCTCAAAACTAGTTTATTATTAGATAGAGTAAAATTTAAAATCATGTAGTTTTTAAACAGATAGATCTGAAAGGACTATATTATTAAGGTCAAATAGGATAAGCTCACCGCAGTCAATAGAATTGTACATGTCAAGTTAAAATGTCTTTGTGACATAGGTATCAAATACTATTGTGATATTACCTTATAGGTATCTGATCTGAATATAGCCCTAACAGATAAGTGATAAATAAAACAACTTTTTATTGCTTTTGGGTTTATTAAAAAAAAAAACAGGTAACCAAACAGGTAACAAAAAACCATAACTATAACGAATATAATATTTTTAGTTCATGTCTATGTAAGATTCACCTTGCACCCTATAAACCATCATTGGAAATGGAACAGATAGTTCTCTTATATTAACGGAAATTAAATTGCTATTGCCAGTTTCGTTACAAATTATTTTATGTGCGCGAAAATGTTTATTGTAATTACCTACTAATTTGTACAGGGTTGCCCAAAAAGTGTACATCTCTGTCATCATTTTTATTGATAAGAATATGTTGAATTTGGCATATTTTCGGTACCTTATCTGTAGTGTATTCATGTATTAGAACATACCATTTGGTATATTTAATTCCGTTGATCTCATACCAACGAGCCAAGGAGTAAGGAAGAAATTATTTTCCAGAGTCTGAGTAGTTCCTCCATCACACTATATTACACAGAACGCGCACAATAGAACACACACTACCAGCATCGGTGAGAATCGACGCGCGACGTCTGCGTGGATGTTAAATAACGACTAAACGTATTTCAGTCGTTTCCTCGCAGAACAAGAGGTCACGTGATGCAAATAGCAACAAAGAAATAATAAGGCTTTAGATTTTACTCAAGTTGAGTATAGATACTGTCTTTGTGCTCGCTGTGAGAGTACAAATTTATTTTTATTTTTAAACCCATCATAGAATATTTCACTTTGACCACAATACTTATTTTTAAAACAAGTATAAGATTGTCTTGTTATGATGATAATGTAATCTCTTTATGAACATAATTTTGATTAACTTGATGATATAATTTAAAACCAGTAGTAGTTTAAAAATGAATATATTTTAGTCACGAAATAAAGCAAGTTAGTTTCAAAATAAGGCTATTTGTTTGAGCATTACTATAAGCTTGTTTTGAGAGTAGTTTTTTTTGTGTGTACAATAAAGGCAATATTAATCGCTAACCTGCTTCTAAGTTTTTGTATCCATTGAACATAATTGGATTTTGGATGTAACAACCTGTGGGTGGTGTAGATTTTTGCAAGTTTTGGCAAATCGAATTTTGTTGAAACCTTAAAAAATCCGCAAATTCAAACGTAAATATGTAAGCATAAGGTTAATCTAATTAGGCAAAGATAAAATCAATTTACAACGTTTCTTTGTTGGTAAAGATAATAATTTAGTGTTGACATCCCCTGAGCGGCTGTTTTAAATTTATACAGGGTGTCCGGAAAAAGGAGGTCAATCCTTTAACCATAAATATATTCCCTGAGCAAAAATAATATGACTTTTAAAATGACATTTTTCATTTTTTACCCTCATGTTCGATATATATATATATATACAGTGTGTCCAAGAAAGTATGCAACATATGGGAAAGTTTTTTTTATTACCGATTTCTCAAAAATTTTTATTCTTTAGAAAAGTTGGTGCATGCCTTAAAACTATAAATGCATATTTCATATTTCACATGCGGCTAATAGTAAGGGAGTAAATGCCATTTTTTCGAAATTGCCTTTAGAGTAAAGCACCTTAATTATTAGAAATACAGCAACATTTTATATGGAAATGTTTTTGCAAATTAGTAAGTTAGTCCAAGTACGAAATTTTAGTTAGGTGTCACAATTTTTAATTTTTTTTTTGGTTAATCTCTATTTTCCCCTAAACGGTACACCTCTGGTCGATTTTTTGTTTACGCAATTTTAATATATTTATTAAATAACTTAAACGTGGGTTTATAATAAAAATGGATTAAGTAGTTGCAAACTTTTTAAAACCTTTCAATGTTAAGAGTTGGTTCAGATATTAGCGTGTTGCACGCCTACTTAAACACATTTTAGCCAACTTATGTTCTAAACAAAATTATGATAAAACTCTATTCATATTACTGGAAATAATTAATAATTTATTTGTCATTTTCACCCAGTACGCTGAAGTCCAAAAACCTATTTTAAAGAAATGCATATAAAAAAAAATTAAAAATTGACACACCTAACTCAAATTTCGTATTTGGACTTAATTTGCAAAAACATTTCCATATAAAATTTTACTGTATTTCTAATCACTAAGGTACTTTACTCCTAAGGCAATATCGAAAAAATGGCATTTGCTCCCCTACTATTAGCCGCAGGTGAAATATGAAATATGCATTTATAGTTTTAAGGAATGCACCAACTTTTATAAAGAATACATTTTTTTGAGAAATCGGTGAAAAAAACTTTCCCATATGTTGCATACTTTTTTGGACACACTGTATAAAGTTTGAAATTAAAACTGATTTTTTCGAATAATTCGAGCATTTCTTCTATTGCTTCAGCATAATCTGTTACAACTTTTGAAAAAAAACAAAACAAATAACAATTGCCAAATAATCAAAATAGGGGGGGGGGGGCTCCAGTACCGGCTGACCTCCCTATTTTTTAGCATGTGCGCCAGCGACTCCCGATCTATATTTTTTCAGGTAATCAATTGTTTTTGATTATTATCAAATGTCGATAAAATGATGGGTTTTGGAGATCATTTGCAAAGTATGCGTCCCTCACTGATGCTAACGCCGCTTCTAATTCTTAAATGCTAAATCAAGTTAGCCGTTGTGGCATTACCATGGATACAAGATATAATTAAGTAAAAATTTGCAATAGGTGATAATAATGAATCCAATGGACTAGTATATATAGCCTAAAATAATATAAGGACAGTGGCGTACAGATAAAAACCTGTAGTAGTAAACCAGTTAGATGAAGTTATTTTATTGCCCTAGTAAGAAATTAATATTGCCAATATTCTTCACTTAACAGTAACAATTCCTGGCAATAATCTACTATTACTTATTAAATAAAGGAAAAGAAAGAAAAAACTAAAAGTTTCCCCCACAAAATTTAATAGAATAAAAATTCTTTAGGGGTCTCTATTATGTTTCGAACGTAGAAACGTTCATTAGGAGACAGAAAATTTATTTAATGCTGATAGTTTTAGCAGAAGAGAAAATGGTGTAGGGTTAAAGCCCTCAGTACCCCACAAACCACTTTTTAGACAGTATTTTCATTGTGATATCTTCGTAATACTTCCACAAAAATGACAAATTTTATCTTTATAATGTCTTACAGACATACTTAAAAAGTTTTATGAAATTTTTTTTTTAAAATAACCCTCGACATCTTCTTTTTAGAAGGGCTTTTTCTTCTTCCTCAGTTTAGTTGGTTGGTACTGACTTTTTCACATACTCAGTATGTTTTATTTCTCAATTTTCTTCATATTATGTCACTTCTACACATCAATTTTTTAATTCCAGCTCCGTTAAGACTCTACACCATTTTCTCTTCTGCTAAAACCATCAGCATTAAACAAATTTTCTGTCTTCTGATGATGAACGTTTCTACGTTCGAAACATGTAGAGACCCCTAAAGAATTTTATGTACTTTAGGGATTTAAAGTACCCTTTAAATCCCTATTTTCAGGGAAAAAAGTGGTACTTTAAATCCCTAGGGATTTAAAGTAAATTTCTTTGCAATAAAAGCTAAATTTCGAAATTTATTTTCAATAATTTTATTAGAAAATATAACATGACATGGATGCAACAAAAGTGTAACGTGTTTAGAACAACATTAAACTATAAAAAATAACTTAATTTCTATTAACATTAACAGTTATGTTTACCCCACTGCAATTAGCCAAGTGAAAAAAAGTTAAATTATCATTATTGCAGCTGTTATTTTTATTAATTAAAGTATTTTTGAAAATTGTAGCCATTGTCGTCGTAGGTGGCACCGACGATGTCGTTGGTGTTTCATTTTGTACAATAGGAACCGAAATATCTGAAGACGTTTCGGTGGAAGTACCAGTAAAAAGTTGATCTGCCATACTTTTTTTCTGGTATAAGGAATTTTCCACATATCCCTCAGCGACGGTGCTACTCTTCCAGCCGCCATGTCTTTTAAGCTGATCTATCGTTACTCCAGAGTCGGCTAGTAGCGATGCTGACGTCCTTCTAAAACAATGACCAGTGTACAATTTTGCATCTGGAAGCTTTAAATATTCGGCAATATTGGTGGGCAGTTGTCCAATCGTATTCTTGCCCATTGGCTGAGACGTGCATTTTCCATTTCTGTACCCAACGAAAAATCTTGTATGGCCTTGTATTGATGGAGATCTTATACTTCTTCACCAATCGTACTACATCTGTGGAGTTTTCCTTTGACCGTTTTATAACAAAAGATCGGTCTTTTTCTGTCTTGGTATCTCGTAAATTGACCAAAAAGAACGTTTCATAGTCTAGGACATCGGTTTTGTCAAGCTGGCAGAGCTCCTTGCCTCGACAGGCTCCTGACACGCCCATGACTACAACTACCTGAAACAAAGTATAAATAAAATAAATAGGTACCTACTTTATTTTCCAAAAAGCGTCTGAATAACATAGATATAGGTATAGACTGGGACAAAATATCGGTTGAAAAAAAATGTGTATCTTACCTTTTGCCCCAAAAATTCATGGTCGGGTGCTTTTTCAAGGAACTCTTTATCAACATCGAGTGTCTTCGACTTTTTTGGTTTGTAGCCCTCATTTTGTCGTTTCAAAAAAGCGGTTTGTTTGCAGAATTTGTTAATGTCGACGCCCATGTCTGTTGCAATTGTGGCTTTTATCATCGAATATACACTCCACAGTGACGATGCTTTAAGTTTATTTGACTTCTCTAAGAAATATGCTAATAGTACCTTTTCTTCTGTAAATTCTTCTACGTTCCGTTCTTTGCACCATTTGATAAACTCAGATAACTGTTTTTTATATTGTTCTCCAGATTTTCTTGGTAATAATTGGCCTACAGCCTCTTGAGCTGCCTTTTCGATTTGTTTCATCGCGATAAACGTCTTTCAGTGGATGTAGCGTGTTTGACTAATATTTATCGAGTGACTTTTGTTTTACTTAGTTACTTGTCATAACTTGTCATTTGGTCGTTGATATGGTAACATCAGCCGCTTCGATGATTTTTTAGAAATAGAGTACCCACCGTTTAGTGGCATTTAATTTTTTTTTAGCGTTTTACCTATCCTAAAGTACATAAAATAGTATATACACCTCAGGACCAAAGTGTTTTTAAATCCCTTCATAAATTATAGCCCTCCCGTTGGTCGGGCTATAAACTTTTTGTCTCGGGATTTAAAATACCACTTTAGTCCCTAGGTGTATAATGTACTATTTATTCTATTAAATTTCGTGGAGGAAGACTTTTAGTTTTTTCTTTCTTGTCCATACTTTTAACTCCACTTTAAGCATGGACTATTTCTTTATATTAAATAAAGTTAAAAAAAGATAATAAATATTTAAAATATATTATTTTCAAAAAATTGTGAAGTCGTTAGTAACAAAAACAAACGAAATTAAAAAAAAATAGTCTAAAGAAATTGCTGAATATATGCATGACCTCCATTTTTTTTTATACGCATGCAAGCTCTCTTTATTGAAGAAAATCTTAGCCTGAGTACTTTTTACTACGCCGCCAACGTAAATTATAATGTGGCAACGCAGCATTGATCGCGAAACATGCGCAGGCGCACCACTTGCCGCTTGATTGGCTCGTACCTACAATATTTGAGTGGCGGAAGCTCATATAAAGTTGCCACAGTGGATCTTTGCCCGTGCGTCATCAATCAACGATCAGGACTCAACGTGGTTAATAACTCTGCATCCTTGTTTATTACAGTAACAAGTTTGAATAAAAGCATAAAAGAACATCTCCAAATTTCCGCAATAATATAACGTGCTAGACAAGGATAAAACTATAAACGTCAGTTAATTACTTTTTTTATTTGTTTAGTTGACAACCGTTGTATTTTATAACGTCATTGTCAACCTTATTTTGATCTGCCAATCTAATTCGTATTTTGTAAATCTGTGTGCCTTACAACTGTTCCTGTTTCTAAAAATAGTTCTTTTTAGAGGTAATTATACCCACCATCTGTTTTGGCGGTAAGTATTTATGGATTTTTATAATAACTAATTTATTTATTTATTCCCCTAAATGAAAGGATGTTAAAAATTTGACTTTTGCGATTTTAATAGTCAATAAAACACCAAACTTTTCTAGATTTTAGGCTTTAAAAATAGTATTAAATGTATAAACATTTGTTTGTCAATTTCTTTTAGATAATAGAGAATGCCGGGCAACACTTAAAATAAATAATAATTTTTCGTGATATTATGTAGGTACGTCAAACGGTAGGCAGGCACGTCCATTTTATGAACTTAACTTAGTTTTGACTTTTTTCGTCTCGTAATTTTGATTTGATTCATACGATTTTGATGACGTAAAAGTGATGACGCACGGGAAAAGAACCACTGTCGCGACTTTATGTTGTCAGGGTTGTTCATAGCGTTTTCCAATGGTACGTTTAATGCATGTCAAATGAATTTCTATGTTTTACCAATGAATAACGCCATAAGTTTTAATCTATCGCACGTTGAGTTCGATGTTTTAATTGCAAATAAAATTAACGATGTATTTTTGCAAGCCATTATGCCAATTAACCATTAAAAGACCCCCGTACAAGTTTACAATATGGTGAATGCGATGATAAAAGGACTTAGCCCAGTCCTGTCTCTGTCGCCAAGATCTTAACGTAAAATAGACCAGATTTTAACAGGGTGTCATAAATGACAGGTGACTTTACAACGATTGTCAGCGAAACACCCAATAAAAAAAAATGAGATTATTAACATATCGCAGTTTCTGCGAATTGGAATGGTTTTGTCAAAAGTATGGAATTAAATGAACGAACTCGAGCAGTGCCGTGCCCGAAGGGCTCTGCACAATAACATTTTCACCAATTATCAGCTATTAATGTAAGAATAGTTTCTTTCCTTATGTTTAAATTGATTGAATACATATTTTTATAGGACAAACTTGGAAAGTATATAGTATATCCCACATGGCACACCTTTGCTGTGCGACTTTAAAGAGCCGGTGCTGACAGGTTTAATGTCATAATATTAAATATCATATATTTAAGTAACGAAAAGTCGTAGCAAATCGAGCGAGACGGCATTGGAAATAGGACGTCGAGCACTATACGATGCTGTCTCCAAAAACTACCTATCTATACGAGAAAACGGAAATTTTGCACCATTTTCTAGTGTTGGTCAGTTGTTATAATTACAATTTGGCGATGTTTCCTGTGAGGCAAAAAAGAGCAATAGTAAATATAGACAAAAGAAATAAAAATATTATTTTATTGTAAATTTATTTTAGTACTAATATTAGATGCACCCTCGGCTGACGATTAGTGTTATGTACCCAGTCTAGTTTATTATAATTAGTGTTGGGATCACTCGAGTAAAAAATAACCTATCATTCGGTTTTTTCAATCACTTGAATAATTCGATTATCTTCGGAAATAATTCGAGTGACGAACATATGGTTTTTATTTTCCAACGCGTCTCCAAAGTTGCTGCCCGCATGTCAATCACTCACTGCGGCCAGAGCCATCTCCTAGCTAGCGGCTACACCGAGTGGTTTCGGTTATTATTGGCGATATTATTCAAATTAAATACTGCATTACGGGTTACCTGTGTAAGATAATTATGATTTATTATTGAGATTTAAATACTGCATTACGGGTTGCCTGCGTAGGATAATAGGATTTATTATTTTATTTAGATTTAAATCGTCGGCGTCTACTGAAAACTTAATGTTTAGTGGTGAGTATTCATAAATATCATGAGTTATGCAATATCGTGACATCTCAAGGTCAAGTAGTCAAGTTGTTAAATTGTAAGATCTGGGAACTGGGAACCATGCCAAAAAATCCACAAATATCTCCGCCACATTTAATAATCCGCAAAAAATCAATCGATTAACAACACCGAGTCAGTTATTCCCAATACAAATGCTGTATATCAACATGAACGATGAACCGCCAATGCCAGTATTAATATTAGCATTTGAATGAAAAATCGATTAACATTCGGTTTTTTAAAGCACTCGAATACTCGGTAGTCGATTATTAAAATAAGTCGATTTTTCCCAACACTAATTATAATGCTGCACTAGTAATCTGGTAAAGCAATAGAAACTAATGTCGGCCAACGCTACTAAACTTTAATGGCGATAATTATGCTTAAGTGGGATGTTGCAATTTTGCTGCCTCGACACCGCCATTCTCATAAAGTATCGTGTTCGAAAACAATGAACCTCATTAGCGGCAATTTTCAATGCTCGTAATTGATTCGCCTCTCGTTCGAGACCGTTTGAAATCTGTAAAATATGTGAAACTGGCTTTCCTGCGCCTCTATTTTTTCCTGTGCGTCGTAAAACGGCTCTTTTACTTTCTTGTAAGACCACTTCTTTACTCTGCACCCCCCCGTTTTAAATGATTTTTTGGTATGTTGTAGCACGGTAATAATGAGTTTAAACTCGATTAAAATTAATCTGTTAGTCAATCAAATGTGATTTTTCGAACAATTAGAATCCTTAGGTATTATAACTCGCATGAGCTTAAAAGTAGTTTTCAGCACCCAAAGTTTTTGCACATGCATCATTTCAACAAATTGGTGTTCTCTTTGGGTTTAGGGTTGTAAACACGATACAAAGGAACCTTTCCTGTTAAAACAAACACATATTCTCTTGAATTCTTAGGAGAGATGACATCTAGATAGAGAAAATATCGTGTTGCCAGTAAAAATTGTTGTTTTTACTTCGGTTCTGAAAAACGACCTGTTTACTTTCAAGGATTTTAAGGTAAATTCTATTTACTACTAAATTTTAGTGGTTTAAAAAAACTGCTTTTTTAAGCGTTCTGTGCATTTATTTAAAAAAAAACACCGGCAAACTATTTGTCAATGCCTCCCTGAAACAAGGGCGGATCCAGGGGGGGGTCATGGGGGTCATGACCCCCCCCCCCCCTGGGCGGTTTACATTTCAACATACGTAAAAACTATTGTGGAGCGCGCGAAGTGTTAACCAATCGAATTAGTAATATCAACCTGTTCGTCTTGGAACCGCTCGCTGTTAATTGCCGTTATCGTTTGGATTGGATTGGAGCCAGGCGCGGATACAGGGGGGGGGGGGGCATTGGGGGCAATTGCCCCCCCCCCTGAGCAAGCAAAAACTTTTTGGGACACCCTTGTCAGTGTGGGTAGGCGAAAAGCCCGAACATTTTTTTTTTAACTATACGTCCAAATTTTAACAAATTTGGTCAATAATTATGTGTTTTGTATTTCATATTTTTTTTGGACAACAAATTAAAATTTTATGAAATTTTTACTTGGAACGAATTCTCTGGAAGGTCAAAATTAATCCCCTCCTAAATGCACCGGGTTGTTTTTGTAATTTTGTTTTGTATTTTTTATTTTTCCCACTTGAAAACCAAGCACCATGATTCAAAAAAGGGCGTGGCACCCAAAAAATTTTCGCCTGCGGCGCTATTTTGTTTCACCCCCCCCAGAATTAATTTCTGGATCCGCCCTTGCCCTGAAAAGCCCTTCCAAAATTAGATACTAATTTTTTTTTTAATAATTGCAAGGTTCCGGAAGTTACTCCTGCATTTAAGCCATTCAACGTCTTTTATACATGATTGACCTCGAGAACTGTATCCTTAAAGTAACATTTTCATTGGACCTACTAAGAATGATCTAATGGATCCACTGTATAAAAAATTTACTTTAAAAAATAACTAAAAGTCTTTGTTAATTTGTTTCGCCTACGCTTAGAGTCACCAATTTTAGAAAATATCTTATTTTGACGCTTAATAAAGTCTTCTCATCTTTAGTAGTTTTCTATGAAAATTTTTCCTTAAAAACATTAACCTATAAAAGGATCTGTAGCTTTTTAAATATAAAATGTTATTTTGTTCTTGAGCTTGAATTATTAACGTTTAGAAAAAAGTATACCTTTGAAGTGGGAGTTTTTCATTATACCTATATCGATGTTTCTCAAAACTAAACTTTTCAGGAAAATTTTTTGCTTTTGGACAAATAAATCAAAATAACATACCTACATCGTTTGCCATTTTCGTGAAACAATGATCAGTTAAACACGTTAAAAACTGGGATTTATTTTAGGGTGAAATGTCTCAACTTGTATACAGGGTGTTCATTTGAAAACTTCCTACCTCAATTTTCCTACTTTAAAATGAAAATGTGGAAAATTGCTCGGACCCGTCGATTTTTATTTCGAAGGGGACATCTTTTGCGTATATTGTCAATCTTGTTACTTTAAGCCCCTAGGAGGGAGGGGCGGTAAGATCTAAATCTTAAATGGCTACCCCTATTTTATATAATTTTTTTGGATTCTGCATAAAACTCTGAACATTTTTTAATAAAAGCATTATTAGTCTAAACTTAACAGTTTTCGAGATATTGACTCTTGAAAAATGACATTTTTGAACTTTGACAGCGTCTAGCTTTCTAACTCTACGTCTTAGAGCAAAACGGCTTACATGTCCCTATCTTCGATTTTTATTATCTTTCCAATAGTGTCGACTTCCGGTCAAACCGGAAGTACTATATTTCTTACATCCGGTTTAACCGAAAGTTCACACTATTGGAAAGATGATAAAAATCGAAGATAGGGACATGTAAGCCGTTTTGCTCTAAGACGCACAGTTAGAAAGCTAGACGCTGTCAAAGTTCAAAAATGTCATTTTTATTAAAAAATGTTCAGCATTTTATGCAGAATCCAAAAAAATTATATAAAATAGGGGTATCCATTTAAGATTTAGATCTTACCCCCCCTCCCTCCTAGGGGCTTGAAGTAACAAGATTGACAATATACGCAAAAGATGTCCCCCTCGAAATAAAAATCGACGGGTCCGAGCGATTTTCCACATTTTCATTTTAAAGCAGGAAAATCGAGGTGGGAAGTTTTCAAATGAACACCCTGTATATGTGTATATACAACCCAAGGTCTCTAAATAGTATAGAGACCTTGTATACAACCATTGTATAAACCATCATGTATATAGCTACATCTACGATTGGTCAGCTGTAAGTATGCCTCCTATGGGAAAATGGGAAAAATGTGGCCTACGGACGGTGTCTATAAAAATGTACGCTACACTGATTTCATGCTCGCATATTAAACCTATAATATATTCCATATTACATTACATGATAGCAACGAAGGAGAAGTGCCAAGAATATAATCAAGTGTACAAGTTATGACATACATTGCTTGAATGTATCCGCTAGTTACAATACATACTATTGAACAGTGCTGCGTTAAAATCATAATTGGTATTAGGTAAATAAGTAGGTAAAGTACTTACAATATCAATGCGAAATTATCGAAAAAGTCTTCTTCACAAAAACATCATGCAAAAAATATAATAAAGTAGCCGAAAATGCCACCTACAAAATATTGCACAGGAGTGTATTCAGTATATTTATTAATAGTTTATTTTATTTGCTGTAAAATGGTGAAAATAAATAATATTGTTTGATAGTTTGCAGTTTTCTGGCAAGGGACTGATATAATAATATGTGTAGTTATGGTAAATACAGTAATGATACCACTTATTTTTTTCCCTTGTGACAAAAGTAAGTAAAGAAGATTGTTAATTTTTATAATCAATATTTGGCAACAAATCAGTAATCTAAGGTAGAACTCTAAACATTTATATTTAAAATTCACCGTGCGCTGTACCCATTACAAATTGTAACAAAAAAATATAAGAATGGCTTAATTTAATGTATTAAATGTAATGCTTGTCTGGTTTTCTTCCGAATAAGGAAAGGAATGACAGTAGCGAGGCAGGTGTATTTCGAAATATATGTTATTTTGTGTAGAGTATAAGTTGGTGAACGATGTTCATTCACTTTCTCTTATTCACCACTATTAGCGTGTTTAATTAAATCACTGGGGCAAATAAACGGTCTCAACAAGAACAATGATTTCCATCCTCAAAACAGTGATGAGTTGTGGATTAAAATTGAAGAAACCTGGAATACCTACAATCTTCATCAGGCGCAAATGCTGAGGCATCAATGCCCAGACGTTTAAACTTATTAGTGGAAAAAAATGGTGCCGCCTTAAAATATTAAACCAATGTTTTTTTTTAAATATTTGAATAATCTGTTTTATATTTAATTTCGAAGTCATGTAGGTATTGTATAATATTATCTTAATTTTCGTTTGAAATTTTTCTTCTGCCACTTCCAGCCCTTCTATTCAATGATCCTGTATTTTTGCATTTAGTTCTGAGGCTTTGTAGTGAGATAATTGTAAAAAGCCCAGTTTACCAAAATATTCCAAAATACCATAAAATCTTCACCGCAGTGTACGAAATTTTATTTCCGTCACTGTACCTAGTGCTAAGTACCAAACTTATTATTATTATCATTATTATTACTTTCCCGTGAATCTAGAAATCCCACCGAGTGCAAATGAAAGAAACACGCCTTGTGGCATATCTATTCCACCTACGCCGACCGTTTTCCCAAGTCGTTGTCGTTGCACAACCAGAATTATTCAAGACCATGCTCACTGGAGATCGACATGAGATAACGCTCGCTTCTCATTTGGTCTGATTTAAATTCACGACTGTTTCAAATTTGGAACGAACCGAGTTAACTGCACCGAAATGTGCAGCTTAAACGATTCACTGGCCGATAAGAACTGCGTTTCGTGATTTTTTTTACTTAATAGATTCAGTTCGATGTGGGCATATGAAGTCAGTTTGTGAAACGTTGGGTATTTTGTATTAAGGCTTCCAGCGAAAATTAAAGTCGAATTAGGAGGCAAATGACATTACTTGACTTACTGACATTGTTTTATAATTTTCATAAAAAAACCAATACCACAAAAATTATGCACAACATTTTCGCGTCAGTTTTTTAAACCCCACTTTAAGTCCTTACTATTTGGAGCCGTTTTGAAATTTTTAAACCCAAAGAAATATTGATAATGCTGATGATATATGAAGACACAACTGAATGAAGGGCCTATGTAACACTTTTTTCAAAAATTACATTTTTCCATAAATGAAGGGCGTATGTACCTAAAATTCGTTCTAAATGCCTTCCGTTACGATATATCAATAAATAAAGAAGTTGTCAGTGGATAAAGGACCCAAGTACAAGGAAACAATACTTTATTTATACGGATAAAGGACATATGTACTAAAAACACATGTACATAAGCCCCTCTTCCATTCGAGATGGACAAAACGATTCTGTAGAAGAATATCCACCAAGTGTTTCTGACTTTGTCATTCGAGATGACTGTAGAGTTTACACTCCTCCCGGGACTACCTCAAGGAGTAATAGTTTTCTAACTATACTTATTTTAAGTATACATAAACATATTTATTATATTATTAAATTTTAAATAAACTTATTATTATTAAGTAAGTATAGATATTTAAAATCAATGTGTCATTGTTTGAACTTTTAACACAGCAAAATGATCTATACTTTTTTCATTACAAATAATGTATTTTGTTATAGTAAATAAAAGACCTATGTACTTTTTTTTCTGATTTTTATAAAAAATAATGACTAGTACTAATTTATGTTTTTACCGTTTTAATATTCAGTTAAATAAAAGTTTATAAATGAATTTTGGGTTTTCTATGTCGCCAAACAATAAACTTTAAACTGAAATATCTCGAAAGAATTATTTTGCTTCATAGGCCCTTCATCCACTTGTGTCTTCATATATGGAGGGAGATACAAGAATAATCCACACGGGCGTGATAATTCATGCTTAACGTGAAGTTAGTTACATCTTCTTTTAATGAACAAAGCATTTTCTTTGTAGATTATGTCAGGCATATTTGCTTATTGAGAGTATTTTTTTAATAATTTTCTTTCGAAAATTGAATTAACTTTTTAAATTCCATAATTAATTTGTGTTGGGCTACATGCTTGGTGAAACTGTTGTTCCATTGCACAGGAAGAAAAAATAATAACTACTTGTTATGTTTCACCGGTTTACGCCAGTTTCTTGACACGTGTTTTGGCCCTTGCGGGCCATTGTCAAAGGAGTACGAGGATATACTAAATTCTACGTGACATTACAAAGGTATTTATATCATATTATGGTAATAATTATAAACATGTCATAAAATTAACATTAGAAGATTGAATCGTAAACTGTTGGTTTTCCTAACTTTTAAAGGTACAGATACATATTTAGTCCTAAATTAGTGTGCTATTAAGAATGAGGGAAGCGCCTGAAGGTATTTCGGTTTGATTATTAACAACATTACATTTGTTTTTTATGGCTTTTTTGATAGCTATTGTTTCTAGTAAATTTAGTTTTCTGCTTTTATTGTGTATGTATATGGATTTTAGGTTGTTAGAGATGCAGTGATCAGCTAAACCTGTTTAATTTTTTTTTTAAATAAATGTTTTGTGTTCTTTAAGCCTGGTGTCAAAATTTCTACCTGTTTGTCCAATAAAGCCTCGCAGTTGTCGCATTCTATTTGGTAGACCCCACTTTGTAAAAGTTTGTTTTTAGTTTTTATTTTAGCATTGGATATACAGGGGGTTTCAGAATAAGATGCTGATCCTTAACGGTGTGAATCCTTAGGTGATTTTAAGAAGAAAAGTTCATATTAATATATATCCTTAACCTATCAACTTTCGAACTACAGGGCGTTAAAGTTTTAAGAAAAAAATCATAAAATAATAAAAATTATTTTTAAAATACTCATTCATTTTAGGACAAATTTAATATCTTGCCTTTTTATCGTTCGACAAACAGTTTCCGACAAAAAAAATAAAAACATTAAATGCGCATTCGCTATGTGCCTATGGTTTGTTTTGACACTATCAGGAATACTCCAGGAATTTTTCAAAGGGTACGAGACTCAATGAAGAGAAGAGCTGAAGCATGCATTCTTACAAGTGGTGGCCATTTTCAATAGCTAATCTAAATTATTTTCGTTTTTGTTCACACGTTATTTAAAGTTAACTGTTTTAATTTATTGTTAAAAAATAAACCATAGGCACATAGCGAATGCGCATTTAATGCTTTTTATTTTTTTTTGTCGGAAACTGTTTATTGGACGATAAAAAGGCAAGATATTAAATTTGGCCTAAAATGAATGAGTATTTTAAAAATAATTTTTATCTTGAGAAAAAGCAGTGGCGTACATAATATTTTTCCAAAATGTCTAGTCCAAACCCTTTCAGGACGCCACTGGTTAAAATTTTTTATAATTTTTCTACACCAAAAAATGGCTATTGATGCTTAGAGGGCATGTGTGAAAAATTCCTAAAAATAGCTAGAAAGTTTTTAAAGTTATGATAGAAAACGATTTTTTTCTTAAAACTTTAACGCCCTGTAGTTCGAAAGTTGATAGGTTAAGGATATATATTAATATGAACTTTTCTCCTTGTCGACGTTGTGGTCTGGTGGTCAGCGCAGCAGCCTCACAGATCGTAGGCCCGGGTTCCATTCCCGATGCCGGCAACGTCCAAGGTCTCTAAAGGGTAGGTTGCCTGGTAACTCTATGGCCGAAGCGACGTGAGCGGGGTGTCTACGTCATCGAGACGACAAAGTTGATTTGTTTACATGGTGTACATAGCGGTTTTCACTGAATTATTGCTTTTGTAGTGTTATTTTGTTATTTAGGTGGTTAAATTTTAAACAATTGTGAAGTGTGGACATATTTTTGCGAACTCACAATATTATTTTGTGAGAAAACTATCACAAATTGTAAATTTTCAGCGATTTTCATTGTGTGAATTTCAAGGTTAGTTTATTAAACTTGATTCTTCTCTATGTTCTAATTTTAAAACAAATTATTGTTTGAATATTTATTTATATATGAGTGGTGGCAATATTTGTAGCATAGCTAGATGTAACAGTAATTCAAAGAAGAAGCCAGATCCAGGCGAAAAAATATCATGTTTTTTACATTCCCAAAAAACCCCATCGTTTCAAAAGAATGGGAACAAAAATGTTGCTGAAAGGATAATTGGACGCCCAAAAATAAGAGGATATGCAGCAAGCATTTTCTGTTTACTGACTACAAAGATGAACTGCAAGCTCGCTTAATGAATTTCCAACCAATGGTTTTAAACAAAGATGGTAAGTGAAAAAGAGTAAATAAATAGGCAGTTCTCTATTTAATAAAGTGACAACCAAGCCCAAAGTAAATAAACTTATATTATTCAGGGGTGAAAGATTCCAAAGTAAGGGTTGAGTTAATGTATTTATAACAATAATAATATTAATATTTGTGAGGGCTCTTGAAGTATCATCTAATGATAATCATAATTATTATTATTATTAAGACAGAAGTTTGTAGGTTTAGTGAACCCTTATTTTATTTATTTTTTATAGCTGTCCCGACATTATTTTTACCTTTGATAGAAAATAAAGATACCTACTGTGTTATCGAAAAGAGCTTGTCGGATAAATCGAAAAGAAAACAAGGCAACTGTGGTACTGTGGAAGGTTTATTACAGTTAGAAACAGAAAAGCTAAAAGCCATTGATAACATTTCCATGGATATTTCGGAGGTTATATCAACAAGCAAAAAAACAGATTATGATATTATTTGGGAAAGAAAATTTTCATTATTGAGACAAGAAAATGAAAAGCTCAAAAAGAAATTGCAGATCATGAAAATAAAGAAACGATTTTAAAACAAAGTGGCTCCAACTTAGATGAACAAGATGTTTTGTCTCCAAACCAAGTGGACATTGCCTTAAAAATTAAATCTAAAGCTCGCTGGACACAGGATGAACTCTTAAAAGCTTACGTTAAAATATTTTGGTAAACGGTCATATACCTATATTTAAGACAAACTTTGCATTATCCGCTGCCTGGAATATCCACTTTACAACAGTGGGCTGCAAATTAATATCAATTTAAGAAATGGAATTATAGATGATATTTTGCACATTATGGGAATAGCAAAAACATTAAAAAAAGTGTTAATAATTAACCCTAATCCGAGCCCTAATCGTTATTGAACTTCTTAGGTAATGAATGGTAAACCTATTTTATTTTGTGACATCATTTCATTTTATTCCCCATTGTAAAGTATAATTTGAAATAAATAAATTATTATTGTTATTATTTCTCACAATTCCCAATATTTTTTAATAATAGATAAAACATGGTTTTCCAAAATATAATATTTAACATTATATGCAAAATTTTAAATGCTTTTAGCACTTACCTACCTATTAGTAATACAATACTGTCTATTTTCTGATAGGCCTAATTAATAATCAGAATATTGATAATAGAGTAAAAGTGCCTGTTCTTCCACCCAAGCCATAATTAGGAAAATATATAAGAAATATTCCTTTCTTAAGGGCTAAAATCATTTAAAGTTTGTCAAAAAATGATATTTAAACAAAAGCGATTGAATTTACATATCAAAACCACAGGAATTCTGTGTGAAAACTATTTAATTGCCATTCTTTATATGCTGACCATGAAAATATTTTAAATGTGTCGTCTGGATGACGTATTCCCGCGCATGAAATGCGAACATCTGATTGGCCCAAAGTTACCAGGCAACCTATAGTATAGAGACCTTGGGCAACGTCGATGTTAAATTTGGAATTTGGTTTAAGAGGTGGCGCCGTCTTTCGGAAGAGACGTTAAACTGTGGGCCCCGTGTCATGGATGTTGGCACGTTAAAGAACCCTACCCTCGACAAAGAGGGATTCGGCAAAATTACCAGATAGTGTGTGACAAATTCCCTGGCGTCGGTGATTGGCCTCGTTGCGGAAAAAGGCCGACGTAAAATAAATAAATAAAAAAAAAAAAAAAAACTTTTCTTCTTAAAATCACCTAAGGATTCACACCGTTAAGGATCAGCATCTTATTCTGAAACACCCTGTATGTATTTGTGTAAGTTGTTTTTATTGACTTGTATAGAAATGATACTGCACTGACCACTAGACCACAACGCCGATGACCCCAAAAAACTTAAAAACCTTAATAATTAAGGTTTTTAAGTTTTTTGGAGTCATCGGCCTTGTGGTCTAGTGGTCAGTGCAGCGGCCTTACAGATCGAAGGTCGATGGTTCGATCCCCGGTGCCGGCAACGTCGATGTTAAATTTGGAATTTGGTTTAAGAAGTGCACCGTCTTTCGGAAGAGACGTTAAACTGTGGGTCCTGTGTCATGGATGTTGGCATGTTAAAGAACCATACCCTCGACAAAGAGGGACTCGGCAAAATTACCAAATAGTGTGTGAGAAATCCCTGGCGTCGGTGATTGGCCTCGTTGCGGAAATAGGCCGACGTAAAAAAAAAAAGTGTTTTTTGGCGATTTTTTGGCTACTGGAAACTGATTAAATTTGTGAAACATAACAAGTAGTTATTATTTTTGCTTCCTGTGCAATTTTTAAATTCCATTGTAATTTTTCGGCTTTTTCAATAAAATAATTGCCAATACCATACTTCGATTATGACCCCAATGCAGGCGTCCGATCAGGGCCTGTGCAGTTTGCGCAGTTGTATAAATAAATAGCACTCGAAACTTGGAAGCAGCCAATGATCTGGTACCTATAGATGGCTTATTATGTCATTCATAAAGGCTATTAAAATGTGTTGACAACATCGCTTGTAGGAGAGAGGACGTGAAGAGCTGGGTGGAACATGGAACTCTTTTTGACTTATAAGCTTTGTTTTTAGAAAACTTTTACTAGATAACGTGTAGGTACTTGCACTTGCTGTGTTGCCACTGGTGGACATTCATTGTATCTTAATCTTAAACGAACCTTACCAAGCGGTTGTTTGAAGGCTTGCCAGCACACATGCGAATTGTTTTTATTCTGTTTGGTTTCTATTTCTATCTAATTCTAACACCCGATTTATTGACGCAAACAATTATTAGTGAGATTATAAACACTCCTTCTTCGAGTTGATTTATTCCAAAAAATTCGCTCAGACGAAATCCGGCGCCGCCGGCTTGGGCGAGGGCAGTTTGGACCTTTTTTTTTTAATTAAAAGCATATAATATACTCCAAAAATCTTAACATAGTATAAAACAAAGTCGCTATCGCCCGTCCTGTCCCTATATGTGCTTAAATCTTTAAAACTACGCAACGGATTTTGAAGCGTTTTTTTTTAATAGATAGAGTGATTCAAGAGGAAGGTTTTTATGTATAATATATGCATAATATTATAGAGAAACACTGATTAACACTGATAAATTAGAGTAGGGAGAACGAACGACCCAACCTAACCGGTCCCCGGCCCGTTCAACGATCGATCCGAAGCCGGAATAGACGAAGACAGACTATGTTTTATGCATGGATGTGAATTGTGGACGGCAAACGGTTGAGTTTGAGGTTTGTTCGCCTTATTATCTCACGTCGTATAATGCCGGGCTGCACCGCAGGCCGGGTACACGCTAGTAACTAATAAAATGCATTTCTTATTTTTAAAATTCGGTCCCTACAGGGGTGAAAAGTTAGTAAACAAATTTTTACTTAAAAAAATATTAGGTACCTATTTGATGGATTTTTTAGAAATATAATTATTATTACACAGTGCATGTGTTCACAAATAGAGTTTGGAGGAAGACATTTTTTTTATTGGTAGGTATAGAAGAAAAGTCATTCTTTATAAAAACGTCTGCTTGTGCTAAAACTACAATTTCGAATATCAGATTTGCGATTACTATGCAGGGTTCGTCAGAAACAACATTTTTAGTTTTTTGGATTTCGTCTAAAATAGATTTACTTAAAAAAAAAAACTATTGTTGCTTTCTTACTTCGAATATGATTTTATATCTGGCCGAGTAACGATTTTGTTCTAAAAAAAACATTTTTTATTTGCCTACTTTTGTATTTTTATTATTACATGTCATATTTATTCAATTCATTCAATCATCTATCTATATACAGGGTGGCCCTTTAGTGTGGCAAAGTACAATAGCTCCGTTACTATTTCAAATACATTAAAAATATTAATACAAAAGTTGAAGGGCAGTAAGTGACTTATAACGTAAAATTATTTTTAACTTTATAGGGTGGCTCGAAAAAGCGGAACAAAAAAAATGTACTTTTTTCAAATGGAACACCCTGTATATTTTTTCATTTTTAAATTCTACATAGAATTATAATTATTTTTTATGAAATACATTATTAGTCTATACTTTATAGTTTCCGAGATATTGACTGTTGAAAAGTGACATTTTTGAACTTTGACAGCTTCTAACTTTCTAACAGTACGTCTTAGAGCAAAACGGCTTACATGTCCCTATCTTCAATTTTTATTATCTTCCCAAAAAAATCAACTTCCAGTTAAACCGGAACAACTATATTTCCTGCTTTCGAGTAACATCCGGTTTAACCGGAAGTTGATTTTTTTGGGAAGATAATAAAAATTAAAGATAGGGACATGTAAGCCGTTTTGCTCTAAGACGTACTGTTAGAAAGCTAGAAGCTGTCAAAGTTCAAAAATGTCACTTTTCAAGAGCAAATATCTCGGAAACTATAAAGTATAGACTAATAATGTATTTAATAAAAAATAATTATAATTTAATATGGAATTTAAAAATGAAAAAATATACAGGGTGTTCCATTTGAAAAAAGTACATTTTTTATTGTTCCGCTAAAAAGTGGGGTTATTTCTGAAAATATCGAAAAAGTTATTAGAAAAAGTTTTTTTAATTGCAGTTTCTAGCCCACATGCAAAATTTCAGCCGCATAAGATAATTTTGATTTTTTACCTATATTTTGTAAATTGCACCACTTTTGCAAAATACCTAAGATTCAACGCAACCTACATTAAACTTCTTAGTTTTGACAATGTTTTATTTCAGATACATACATACAAAGTAGCGCCATATTAAATGTGTGTTTTTCTACAAAATCAAAATGGGGCTATTAAAATTTGGTCGCATGTGATGCAAAGTTTATTTGTTTTTGACCCTGGACCCTGTATAAGGTAACTTCTTAAAATAAGTATTTTTGAAAACGTAGTTTGTGTCTGAAAGTAATACACCTTAATATTAAGACAAAAAAGAACACAGTGTCTTTAGTAAAGTGTCTTTTAAGTGGAAAATAAATTTTAGGTTAAAAACGTGTAAAGTTTATCTATTTTCAAAAACAAATAAACTTTGCATTACATGCAACCAAATTTTAATAGCCCAATTTTGATTTTGTAGAAAAACACACATTTAATATGGCGCTACGTTAGAGAAAATGTATCTGAAATAAAGTCTTGTCAAAACTGAGAAGTTTTATGGATGTTGCGTAGAGTCTTATTTTGCAAAAGTGGTGCAATTTACAAAATATAGGTAAAAAATCAAAAGTATCTTATGCAGCTGAAATTTTGCATGTGGACTAATAACTTTTTCGATTTTTTCAAAAATAACCCCCCTTTGAATTTTTATTTCATCTCCATCAAAGCAGAACTTGATGCCAAAGTCAAATTTTTTATTAAAGCTATTAATAAAAAAAATCCCATATGATGCGGACTTTACTGGTGACACTGTATATACATACAATTATTGAAATAATGAAAAATTGACTTCTTATTTTTTTTTAAAGTTACCCGTAAAGGGGCGAAAAGAGCTTATAAAAAAATGGTCGAATTCGGTCACCGACCAAAAATCGGACTATACTTTTTAATAATTTTAACATGTGAGCAAACTTCTTCCGCCCGCCGGCGGCGGGCTCCATGATGCCAGACAAGTGAGCAATCGTCTACGGAAGAGAGGTGCGACGTGGGGGGTACTAGGCGTCAATACAACGTTGCCAATTTTTTTTGTGGTGCTTAATGCTATTACTTTGTATCGAATTGGAAGAGAAGAAAATAATTTGCTACTACCAAATTATTATTAAAAAATTCGACCTCGTGCTTTTAAGCGATGTTGACGTTTCGCTGTTTGCCAATGTTGGAATTGCGGATTTCACGCATAAAATATGTGTTTGTTTTCCGTTTAGGTTATTTTTTTTAAAATTGTTTAAGACGGTATTTTGTCTGATTTACAAAGCGAAAAAACAGGGAGATTTTCGGACTTTTTTTAAAGGATCTGACGTTTCAAAATTACAAAAATATATTTTTCTAATTTTGTCTCGAAACAGATCTATTTCGAACTCGCTAGCGCGTTTATTTTTTTATATGCAGGCCTGCAATAATTCTAATTAGGTACGCCCATTTTTCTGGCAGTAAGTATTCAAAAAATTTAAAAGACATTTTCCTCTATATGTAAAAGAAAAATGTTTATAATAATCCAAGTGTGAATCAATTATTGATTATATGATTAGCCTATAGGTATTTAGCATCATTGTAATCAGCCTGGAAAGGTTATAGAGATGTGGGCGTGACCTCATCAAACCAGGCTTTATTGTATAGAATTGTAGGTATAGTAAAATTACCAGGGTAAGCAAATATCGTGATATTTATATAAATATCCAAATATCCGGTATAATATATCGATATATATCCGATATATATCCAAATTTGGATATTAATTTTATTTTTAATTATTTTTAAATTATTTCATGTTTTCTGTAAGGAAAGATATATTTTAAAAATTCAAAATCACTTAATTTAATATAAACATGTTATAAACCTATAAATTTGTATTTCAATTCTATTCAATGATAGTTGCTATCACAATAACAATTTTTTTTTGTACTCCTATTTTAGGAATGTAAAATGTAGGTAAAAAATACAAGTTTATGAATATGATCACATCATATATTTTTGCTTTTAACTATGGTTCTACTTAAAACTCAGAATTACTGGGGCTTGTTCATTAAATCTAAATGAACCCAAACTGGATTTTTTATTTTTGGCATTGTAAAATTTTTATTTCATAAAACAAACAGCAAAATATTGCTCCGTTCAATCAGAAATCGGAACTACATAATAAAAAAATGCCACGCGGCAAAGAACAACATTTGGTCAACGTCTCTGAAAGATGGGGAATCACCGCATCGTAAGCAACATAATACGCTATTGCCGGCTCAGCGGCAGCGGGGCCATATTTTTATACTGATGAATAGAAATAATAGAATTTTAGAAAAAAAAATATTCATATATATCAGGATAAATATCGTCGCATAAATATCATGATATTTATCACGGATATATCCTGCCAACCTTAATAAAAATATAAGGAAACTCAAAAAATAGTCCACCGTTCCGTCCTGGTTGGATGACCCTGTAACTGTACATATTATTATTTGTTTATCATTGTAATAAAATAATATTTACTTATAGACATTTTCTTCTTAAATTTCAGGTAAGCATAATATGCATGATGTTAACAACAAGGCATTTCCTTATACCGTTTTTATGGGTGGTAAGTTTTTTTTAACCATATATATCGATATAAACTTAGTATTTTTTCTTCCTAGCGAGGGTACTTTTCAATCTGTGTGCACTTTTGCCAGGGTTGGCCCATATCAACCGTGGTCCGTATCCGCAGCCATTTGTACTAATTTATATAAAGAGTGGGTAATACCATAGAGAAAGAAAACCAAGAGAAACCATCCAATGAAAATATTTTACCGCTCATAATTTTGCACGAACGTCGAATATCCGTCTAAATCATAGACATTTTTTAAACAATTTTTAAATATTAAATAATTATAAATAGTGCATTATTCTTTAGTACAAACCCATTTAAATTATGAAATACTAGGATGAAGGCATAAATAAGAATTATCTTAATAATATTGAAACTATTCAAAAATACATTTTGAAAATTATTTACGAAAAATACCACTATTTTTGTTGTTGCGTTTTAAGGTTTCTCTGTGGATTTCTTGTAGTTTTCTTTGTTATTATGGATTGTGGGTGTTTAACATTTACGGATTTCTAGTTTTTGTGTAGTTTAGTGAATTGTGTTTATGCTTTTAGTGACTCGGATTGGAATATAAACAATGACTAGTAACAGCCGTTGTATGATTTTATTATGCCCAAATAGGGGTAAAATACAGGGTGTTTCGTATAACTTCATTTTATTATGGTCAATTTAAACACATCAAACTAGGCCTAGGCTTTACAAATAAGGTATGAAAATAAAGATAAACACACACCAAGACAGATTAACCCGATGCATGTTTTGGTATATTTTATTTGCAGCCCTGCAATCTAATTAGGTACGCCTATTTTTCGGGCCATGTATTGCTTTAAAAAGTTTAAAAGACACTGTTCTCTACGCTTATGTTATATAAAAGAAAAAAAAATTGTGTGTGTTTAAGACCACACGACAGAAGTGAAAACTTCAACAAGGTGAAATTAATAATATCGAATAAATATATTTCCTAAAATTGAACAACCCTTGAAAAAAATGCCAGAACATACCTGAGACGCAACAAGTGTCTATCTTGTGATCTTAAACACACAAACAACGCACACTGTTTCCACGTCGATACTGAATGCGACTGATGCGGCATATAGGAGTCGAATTCGAGCGTAACACAGCCGAGCGTTACGCGTGACGGGTGTACGTGTGACGGCTCAGTTTAATTCAGTGCCCACAAAAAGTGCTAAACGCGCCTAAAGAAGTTTTCACTTCAAAAATAAATACCTAGGTATGATTATATTAATCCAAGGGTGAAAGTAGGTATTCCGCGTTTTTGCCAAACTGTAAAAATCAATACAAGTTATATATCAACTAATATTTGACTTGAGGTTAGGTAGGTACGCGATAACATCGAAGATTGGTTATTTTGCTGGTTTTGTTTGTTTTTTATATTCGATTTTACTAGACTAGTTTAATTGACCTGTTCTCTTCCTTTTCGAACTAAAAACACGACGACGAATTATTTTTAAGCAAATTTTAGAAAGAAAACCTTGATGAAAAATTGAGAAGATATTCCAATTTTTTTTAATTAAGCTGTTTTACACGTAAAAATAAATTGACAGTCAACTTTTACAATTTCTTGAGCAGGAACTTACATTTTAAAGTCCGGACCTATCTATTTTCCCATTCGTCAAACGATAATGTTGCAGTGCGCATGTCTAATAGTGTCTAGCTTTGTTTACATGCGCGAGGCTATAAATTTGTCACTTTCGTGAATATTGTTTGCTTATCCAAAGGTAAATAGACACTTAAGGCCTGAGTGCCTGAGAAAGCAACGTAAACGTATCTTATGACATCTACTCATGCGCAGTTTAAATTTTGGTTGCGTTACGTAATACGTCAGACGTAAAGATTCGGTATTTCACGTGCACCCAGAAACGCGGTATTATCGACCCGATACAAGCCGACGACACCCCACTACCTGTTAGAAAACCACGAAAGGAAGAGCTTTTCAACATGCATAACCTACATAATTATTGAGTTTGTTTTGGCTTTTCTGTGATTCTTTGTTTTCCTGGTTGATTAAAGTTTTGGACAAATGGCATATTATAACTAATTCGTACGTTACAACTGCAAAATTCTCTGTCTTGCCTTAACTGTATTTTAGAACGCCAGAAACGTGACGTATACGTATCGGGTTTACGTCACGTTGATACGTTTACGTGTTGGTGTTGCCTTAATTAGACACTTTAAGCATGTCCTAAATTTCAACCGTATCCATATCCGCATCGATCTGCGCATGTGCAGAATAGATGCGTTGGACTCAATACGTTACGTTGCCCGCATCGTTACGGGCCTGCCATCGTATCCCTATCCGTAAACGCATTCCAACCAATCGACCGATCTCTGGTTTCTATGATTTTGTCAGTTGTCACTTAACCTAACATCAATAAGGATGGGATGAAGTATTTCATCCATAATTTAAAATATTTAATTTTAAATAATTGAAAATTATTCAAATGAAAAAATCACAATTTTTAAGGTTAGAAATAGAAAATCTGACATGTGACGTTTTACTTTACTGCTGGATGCGTTCGGTTTCGTATACGTATGGTTGTTGATGCTTAAACAGTTTTTTTTGCGGTCAACGTAACTCAATGCGTTACGGATGCGGATACGGATACGGAAAAAAAAATACGGTTTGCTTAAAGTGTCTAGTGTCTAATGTCTATGGTTCGGTAACGTAAAGACTGCAGCCAATTTTCTTGACAGTCATTGCCCTTATAGCTTCAAATTGAAATAACATGTTTCTTTTTACAGTTTAGCATTGTAAAAACTGAACCCAATTTCTTCTGGAGTCAATGATCCCGGTCCCAAATTTGGGATAATGCCGAAATAAAGGCAATCTGAACGTTCTGTTTTACATTATTCATGTGTACAATACATCGGGAGATAATTTAAATTTAAATAGTCGGCCGGTTGTTGGCTGCTCTCTCGCAACACAACCGTGGCCCGTCGATGACCTTCGCCGAAGGAGAGCGAAAGCCGCGTCTCGCAGTGTTGCCATTTTCACTGAAACAATTTTTTTTAAATTACAACTTATTCATTATGATAAATCGGGGGCGTTGTCGTATATTAGTGTGCTAAATACTTACGTATCTTATTCGATACAACAATGGGGATACGTCAAATTATTGGATAGGTACGTCACTATATTCGACCGAATACCAATAATTAGTCGAATACTTCAATTGACCAAATACTTCGAGTAACCTAATATAAATTGCTAAATGCATTAGTTGATTAAATTGCAGAATTTTATTTGACTTAATATATTTATCATTTCGCTGAATATTTCGATGAACCTAATACCAATTTGCCGATTAATTTAGTTGACCCAATTCGTCAATTGACCCTATATCAATTTACCAAATATTAATTCGCTGAATATCTCAATTCAGTAAATACCAAATGATCAAATACTTCAATCAACAACGATTTGCCAAATACGTCAATGAATCTAATGCCGATTGGTTTACTACGTCAATTGCCATACTACGGTCGACCAAATATTAATTCGCCGAATCTCCCGATTGCCCGAATGTATCTATATTCACGTAAAAAATTAATTGACTCAATACGTCAGTTCACTTAATATATACATTCGCCAAATACGTTTAGTTAATCAAAAAACTATCAATTTTTTGAATATTGTAATTCGTCTGTAAAGATATTAATTGAGCGAATATTTATTCTAGTATCAATTTGCCAAATATGTCAAGGCGTCTAGTACGTTTCATTTATCAAATTAAAATTTACCTAATACGTCAGATGAACGGATTTTAATTTGACGAATCAGTCAAAAGAATAGAACAAAAGCATTTTTCCAGGATGTTAGAAGTAGGGGTGTGCAACAGAATCGATTATTCGATTAGAGATAATTTTTTTATCGATTAATCGATTATTAATCGAAAAAAAAAAGACATTTTTCGATTAATCGATTTTACGAAAAAAAAATTATTTCCGATTTTTTGATTAATCGATTATTAAGTAATCGAAAACAAAACGATTTTTCGATTGACCGATTAATAAGGTATTCGAAAAAAAACTTTACGAGTTTTCGATTAATCAATTGACCAAAAAAATTATTTTTCGATTATTCGAAAATATAGGTATGTTTTTGGATGATTGAAGTTGCTAGTTACTTATTATTGCTGTAAGTCTATATATTTATTAGCAAACCTATTAACCTAAAAATCGGTTTAAAAAATATTATAGCATATTATTGCAAGACAATCAACGAAATAATTAGAACAAAGTTTCAATCTCTGCGCCTTTCACAAAATTAATATTCTTTACGATATAATATTTGAATCGACTTTTTGAGTCATTTTGATTTAATCAATCGATTATTCTCGGTTAATCAGAAATAATCTATTATTCTCGATTAATCGATTATTTTCAATTAATCGGTTATTTGCGATTAATCGGAAATAATCGATTATTTTGGATTAATGGATTATTTTTGATTTTCGATTATTTTCGATTACCTAATCGATTATTTTATTAATCGGATATAACTAACTATTTTCGATTAATCGATTATTTTAGATAAATCGATTATTTCAAATAATTGAAAATCGATTATCTTTTTTGGTAATCGCACAGCCCTAGTTAGAAGCATGAAAGGCGGCTTCAAACCTAGAACATGTACCATTCTGAACAACGAAACGGGAATTTTTATGACCAACGAAACAGAAGTGATTGAGACGTGGAGAGCTTATTTCGACAAGCTGCTCAATAGAGAATTGGAAACTGAAGGAAACGAACAAATCTACTATACAGCAGAATAAATAGTGCTAGAAACGACGATCCACGAAGTCTCATAAATCGACTTAAGGATATAATAAGGTCCTTGGTAAAGACACAATCCCATCAGAGTGTCTCAAAAATGAGGTCGATGCCCTACAACAACAGTTCTTTACCCTAATCTGCCAAATATGGAGAGACGAAAGAATACCAACTAGCTGGAGTAGCTGGAAAGAAAGCATTATAGTCCCTATATACATAAAAAAGGAGATAAACTGTCCTGTTCCAACTAACGTGGAATATCCCTTATTAATACATCAGGATATAAGGTCTATACTGGAAAAATTAATTCCTTTTGTAGAATATTAATGTGGTTTCAGGAAAAACCGTTCCACGGTGGATCAAATATTTACAATTCATTTACAACTGATGGAAAAATGCTAGGAGTACAAAAAAACATTTCACCAATTATTTATCGATTTTAAACAAGCATTCTGAGGGTCGAGCTGTGGAATGCGATGGCAGAACTTGGGGTACCCAAAAAACTCATCAACCTTACTTGGGCATGTGTTGAGGAATCGTCTAGTGCCGCGTTGGAGGGACGTGACGCGAATACGTCAATTGCCCAAATGTTATTTTGCCGAATAATTTAAACCAAAAAAATTACGTCTTTAATAATATTAACTAATCTTATCATGCATGTGTCTATCGATAAGAAATTGGTCTAAATTTTAAAACTTTTTTAAAATCATGTACAAGGTCGCCCAACAGACTTATCAATACGATTAATATTATCATAAAATTATCAGCAGATAAGATTTCGCGCGGTCTACGTCTACCGAACATCGATAACGAACGGGTGTATTTATAGAAAGTACTATTAACAAACAAGTAAAAAAATAGGTATTATGTGAATACTTTTGTATTGTGCTACACTATCTATAATATGAGTAACAACAATTTTTTGGCCTATGAAATAGGCGTCCCAAGTGTGGGCAAACTCACCAAAAAGCATAATTTCTTGATTTTCTTATAATTTTTACCTAATATATTAGCTGCGTTCGTACAGCGGTCAGAAACTGTCAGCACACAACAAATCCCAAACTGCTGGCAGAAAATCCGGCGCTCGCAGACCCAATTTGGTTGTGGATCCGTTTTTAACGTGTTCGCAAAGCAAAAAAATTCCAACCCGTTAGAAACCATCCATGCGCAGGGAAAAATTGGAAATCGGTTGACAATTTGCTTGTGAAGCTATTGTCCACGCTACGGCACCCCGGGGTCTTCTAGCATTGACCGACACTGCTCAAAAAAATAATTTGTAGTAAAATACATGTAAAACGGTGTCGTAGGCTGCTGCACGCGCTGAACATCTGTTAGGATCGTCCCAGCTAGAGTTAATTTTTTCTTCAAACAAAGCGTTTTGACAGAAGACAACGACATTTGACGTTAACAGCTGATCTGGTTTCGTCGTTAAAGTTCCCAGATCAGCAGTGAGTCGTAGCAAGCTCACGCGTCAGGTTGTCATATTATTCTCTTCCGATTTTGGTGTTTTTTAAGTGTTTCTGTTCTGTTTTTTTGTGTAGTGTGTGTTTTAAACATTTTACTTTTGTATTTTATATATTTCAGAGACAGATTTTCTTGGTGTTTATTATTTAAGTTTAATAGTGAGTACAAACATCTTTTGGTTAACTTGTTTATTATAAAATCAATAAAGTGCCTAGTTAAATCATTTACTTATCGTTATATACAGGATGTCTCATAACTAAGTGGCAAATACAGCAACAGGAGATAGTAGACCTAAAAATATGTCATTTATGCTTAACAACACACGGTTAATTTTCAATAAATATGTTTCGTTAAGAAAGGTGTTTTTTATTTAAATGTTTCTTGCCGTCTAGTACTTAAACGCGATTATCTCAAAAACTAATTGAAATATCGAGATAAATGAAGTACAACTTTTTTACGTGTAAAATATCCCTCTTTCATAATTTGAGGTAAAGCGGTCAGAAATGTGAGAGACAAAAAATATATGCGGGAATTTATCAAACTCATATTGTGTAGCTAGCGTTCTCTAGGAGCTATCTTGACACTCATGATGGAATCCTCCTTCTTGCCGTTGCCCTCAAAAACATAACTACAATAAATTTCATATCGGCTTAACATCCAATCATCGCCAATTTTATAAAGTAAATATTTATTTGGATCACCCTGTATCTCTTTAACCATATAAAAAATGTAACAAAATTACATATTTTCAAATCCACTATCTCCTGTTGCTGTATAGCTATACGTACCTATCCATTACGACGAAACAATATTGCAAGACAGTACCAGATCTGTAAAGCAACTGATTTCGTGCCGGGATTTTCCTTTTGCAAGTAAGTGTTCATATGCGGTACTGGCTAAAGTACATGGCAGCTTTTAACATAAAGAAATTATTACAATACTTTTTTCAATGTCACGTCAAAATTGCCTGATTAGTTAATTATTGGTAAACTCCTTGGCCAAAGCAGCATAAGAAGAGTCTGTAAAATTTTAGTATTTAATAATAATAAATAATGTTTTGAAGATAATATTATAGTGTCCGCGAAAATCATTAAAAAGCGAATATTGTGACATATCGGACAAGTGTGTAACTGTTTTTAACACGCTTTTATTAGCTTCACCTGTATGTTTGCTTGCTTGTATGTATGTAGAGGGTGTTTCATTAAGGTCGAAGAGCGCCCATATCTCGGAAACTACTGGGCATAGAAACTCAGGAAAAGAAAAATGATAATAAAAGTGGCCATGAGAAAATTCTGGAAATAATTTTCAAGTTCCGCATTTTGCCGCAAGAGGGCGTAATTGAAAAGTAAATTTTTAAATTTTACATAACTCCGAAAATTCCACATTAAGGTATATGTTTGATAACACCATTTTAAAGCTTGGACAATTATGCATCATTTTGGTCTTATGCTTATTGGCGTACCGACTTTAATAAGAGTGGGGGAAGCTGTTGAAAGTGTAATCATTTAAATCACTGTAACTTATAAACGACTTATCCGATTTTAGCAAACTAAAGACTGTTTGGAAGAGAAATGTATGCACTTTGACCAGTCGTATTTAGTTGTCCATAATAATTCTCAAAAAAAATGCTAGAGGGCGCAATTTCCAATAACAATACATTTTTTGATTTTACTCCGAAAAAATAAATCATACGGTATAATTATGATACCATAATCGAGAAGGAGATGAAATTTGCTAAAAAAAATATTAAAACCGCAGCTCGATATCTCCGTTCGTTTCTGAGTTATTGCCAAAACAATAATTTTTAAGACAAATTGCGCCCTCCAGCAATTTTATTAGAAACTATCTTGTACATTGGATACGACAATTAAAGGTACTTACCTTTCTCCTCCAAACAAGCTTAAATTTAGTAAAATTGGTTAAGTCGTTTAGAAGTTACAGCGATTTTAATGTTTACAGTTTCACTTGATAAGAGTGGGAGAAGCTATTGAAAGTTTAAACATTAAAATCGCTGTAACTTCTAAACGACTTATCCGATTTTACTAAATTTAAGCTTGTTTGGAAGAACCTTCAATTGTCGTATCTAATGGTACAAGATAGTTTCTAATAAAATTGCTAGAGGGCGCAATTTGTGTTAAAAATTATTGTTTTGGCAATAACTCAGAAACGAACGGAGATATCAAGCTGCGGTTTTAATATTTTTTCTAGCAAATTTCATCTACTTTTCGATTATGGTATCATAATTATACCGTATGATTTATTTTTTCGGAGGAAAATCAAAAAATGTATTGTTATTGGAAATTGCGCCCTCTAGCATTTTTTTAGAACTATTATGGACAACTAAATACGACTGGTCAAAGTGCATACATTTCTCTTCCAAACAGTCTTTAGTTTGCTAAAATCGGATAAGTCGTTTATAAGTTACAGCGTTTTAAATTATTACACTTTCAACAGCTTCCCCCACTCTTATTAAAGTCGGTACGCCAATGAGCATAAGACCAAAATGATGCATAATTGTCCAAGCTTTAAAATGGTGTTATCAAACATATACCTTAATGTGGAATTTTCGGAGTTATGTAAAATTTAAAAATTTACTTTTCAATTACGCCCTCTTGCGGCAAAATGCGGAACTTGAAAATTATTTCCAGAATTTTCTCATGGCCACTTTTATTATCATTTTTCTTTTCCTGAGTTTCTATGCCCAGTAGTTTCCGAGATTTGGCCGCTCTTCGGCCTTAATGAAACACCCTGTATGTTTGTAACCGACTTCTTTGAACCCGATTTTGACCCACTTTAAACGGTCAGATTTGATTTAAATTTTGTAGACTTATCAAGAACCGCTGACAATACAATAATTTGATAAAAAAGCCATATGTCAATCTGTGAAAATTTGACAGCTGTCATATGTAACTTTCTTATTTGAAGAGATAAAAAAATTTTGATTTCGGATTCTTGCAGTTACTATCCTCGGTAAAAAAATAGTCGATAAAAATTTGACATTGACAGCTGTCAAAATTTGACAGGAGTGATTTAAACTTCTTTTTATTGAAATTTTTCATTTGGCAATATTATAGCTACGATCCTAGACAAGATAATTTTTTTAAAAAAAGTGACGTTTACCTGTCAAAATTTAACAGCTGTCATATGTAACTTTCTTATTTGAAGAGAAAAAAAAAATTTGATTTCGGATTCTTGCAGTTACTATCCTCGGTAAAAAAATAGTCTATAAAAATTTGACATTGACAGCTGTCAAAATTTGACAGGAGTGATTTAAACTTCTTTTTATTGAAATTTTTCATTTGGCAATATTATAGCTACGATCCTACACAAGATAATTTTTTTAAAAAAAGTGACGTTTACCTGTCAAAATTTGACAGCTGTCATATGTAACTTTCTTATTTGAAGAGAAAAAAAATTTTGATTTCGGATTCTTGCAGTTACTATCCTCGGTAAAAAGATAGTCGATAAAAATTTGACATTGACAGCTGTCAAAATTTGACAGGAGTGATGTAAACTTCTTTTTATTGAAATTTTTTATTTGGCAATACTGTAGCTACGATCCTATCAAAATTTGACAGCTCAAGTATAAATTTTTTTTTCTTCATATTTTTGATATCGGATTCTTGCAGTTACGATCCTGGACAAAAAAAATTAAAAAAATTGGACATTCGGGTTTGATCGGGTTTGTTCGGATTTGATTGGGTTTGTTCGGGTTGGTATATCCAATGCTTTGAATCTAGCCATTTAAAAAAAAAGGATCCACTGCTTTAAATCTAGCCATTTAAAAAAGCCATTGTTAAATTAGTGACAATATTCCATCTCTACTCCGGACCTCTCTATAACTATCTCTACTCAAAAAAAAATTTTTTTCTCAAACTAAAAAATATAAAATAAATATGCCTTAAAAAACTAAAAAACACGCTTTAATAGTTAATCAAACTAAAAAGCGGAAAATAAATATAGTTTAGAATAATTCTTGAAATTCTTAATATAGGCAGAAAATAATAATGAACGATAAACATTAAATATTATTGTGAAATTAAAAAGCGTGGGGTGCTCGATATACGAAAAATATATTTTATTTTACAATAATATTAATGTTTATCGTTCATTATTATTTTCTGCCTATATTAAGAATTTCAAGAATTATTCTAAACTATATTTATTTTCCGCTTTTTAGTTTGATTAACTATTAAAGCGTGTTTTTTAGTTTTTTTAACCTATATTTATTTATATTGGAATACACAGTGATCCAAGCACAATACCCTGGGGCGGATAGACCACGACGGCCGGGCTGGCACCCACTAGAATGCGCGCATTCTAGTGGGTGCCAGCGTTGATATGTTTCTAATCTGAAAAACGGCAGATGTTCCGGTGAAAAGGCAAGTTCGTTCCCTATGCTCAGTGGCGCAACCAAGGGGGGGGGGGGGGGGGGGGGGGGGGGCTGCCGGGCTGCAGCCCTTCCCCCCCGAGCTTAGAAACTTAGCCTATTCGTTTAATTGCAAACCAATTTTTCATGTCACGCAAACTATTTTCGCATGTTTTTTGCGATCTCAATTTTTTATGGATTTATAATTTTTTTGTTTATTGATGTAACATGGATTCTTACGTTTTTTGAGTAATTAAAGTATACATTTTAATAAATAGGTCATTGTACATAATGATTTAAAAAAAAATTTCGGATTCGAGTTTTTTCCGTTTCTTTGCATTTTTTGAGAACATTTATCATAGTAATGTATATATTTTTTTACACCATCAGAAAGTGGAGATTTCAACGAACAAAACGCCCACCGACTTTTTTAAAACAGCAGATATTTTGACCTGAGAATTTTCGATTGAAAATAAGGGTGCTTTTTCGATATTAAGTCAAAATAAGGTGAAAAAAGAAATATTTTAAATCAAAATAATTACAGTGTGTTTGGGACATAAAAAGGTAAGTTATCACCAAATTTCGTGAAAACATAATTTTTTTTGTAAAAGATAAAAATAAAAAAAACAAAAACTTGGTTATTTGAATTTTTCACATAAATTTTGAGGCAATGTGAAAAAAATGTTAATACAAAAGTTGTAGATCTTTTTATTACCTACAACTTTGCCATTTAACGTTTTTCCATAGGACTTGTAGTTTTCCCGGAAATCGAGATAAATCGTTTTCTTGCCTTAAAAACTCGCCCCCTTCCACTTCCTGACCTCGGATCGCCCGTAAATTATTATTTCTTTCATTTTTGTTATATTCTCTTTCTTTTCCAATGGGTTTCATCCTACTATTATTTTTTTGTTTCAAAAATTGTCGACCCTGGTCTACCTATTTATGCGAACCACGATATTGATATTACCGTGGAAGAAATTCTGGACGAAATGGCAAAAACAAAACGAAGAATTTTACTTTATTATTAGTATTATTAGTGATTACTTACAACTTATTGTATAAGGTTTTTGTTTTGTTTTTGTATAAGTATGCTTAATATATGCGTTACTTATTTTAAATACATTTTTACTAATTAAAATAAAATCTCTAAATTTTTTTTTCATAAATATTTCGTTAGGGCTAGCGGCGTATTATTGCAGAAGTTTTAGGGGGCTGTTGCTCTTGTCAATCATACGTATTTTACCCAAAAAAGGGCGTGGCACCCAAAATTTTTTTCTCCTACGGCGTAAGAAGTTAAAGCCCCCCCCCCCCCCTGAACAAAATTTCTGGTTGCGCCACTGCCTATGCTGGATTGTGATGCACTTCATGGTTTATTTAGTTGTCTACCTTTCGATTTCTACCAGTGTGACTGCTTTTTATATTGGAGTTAATTCCGCTGGGATGGCGCTACGGTGTATTGATGGCCGCTTTGATTTTGGAAAAAGGCTTTTAATACATCTTTTTACCGTCATTGTCGGGATTGCTTGGACTGGCTGCCCGTTAGAGACAAACACCAGCAAACTCACTGGGAGCACATGGCAGTAGCTCTTCCTTTCAAATATCTAGGCCACATATTAAGAATTCCTAAAAACCAAGTTCCTTTTCCAAACTGCAAATATTAAATTGTAAATATCTGTAAATATCTGTAAATATTTGTAAATATTTGTAAATATCTGTAAATATGTGTAAATATTGTAAACACGAGTAAAAACAATGAACGAAAGCGTCGTATATAAGAATGAATGAATAGAATGGAAGAATGAATGAAAGATAGTGATAGTATGAATGGAAACTTAAACCTAACGGTAAAAACAAAAATCTGATATTATCATTAAACAACAACAGTGTTCCTAAAACTTAAAGCTGGTATTCTCCGAAATAACACAAACACGGCTACTAAACCACGGGTTAACATCAACCCCGGCACGGGCCCTGCCTGGCCGCGTTTCCCCAGAAAGGTGCCCAAGACACCCTTCACTGGGCGAGCATATTGTCACGAGGGCACCGAGTCCTTGATTAAAAAGGCAGTCATCATGATTAATTAACTTATTTATTACACCACAATTTAATATTTACAACAATCGAACATTAAAATACCCAGTCTTACCTTTCATTTATTAACATCTACTTCTACGGGGCGGAAAAGTGTCAGCGCGATCTCTCTTGCCCGGATCTTGATGCTGGGCGACGTGTCTGCTTGGCTGCGAGAATGCGTATACATTATACTATGTACTATATATTTAAGTTTAGATAAGTGTAATATTTGAATGTAAAATATAAATACACGTTTAAAATTAAAAAAAATGAGCGTTTTAACAAGGACGAAACGGCCGTCGTGGTCTCGTTGGTCGTGGTCTACCCGCCCCAGGGTTTCCATTGTGCGTGGATCCCTGTGTATTCCAATATAAAAAACAGTTATACACTTGTCCGATATGTCACAATATTCGCTTTTTAAATAAAATAATAATATTTTCCAATGAGTCCTCATGTCGACTCTGGTTTACAGGTCCATCACTACCTGATATCCGCACCGTATTTATAATCCTCCACCAGTAGCGGCGGGTCATAAATTTCAAAACACGAATGGTATATTTTTTCGTTATTACAGCTAAGCAAATTTAAAAAATGTAGAGTTTATTTTCGCATCCGGATTTGCGGGTTCAAATAGGTATAATAAGTCATTTATTATAACACCATGTATTTATTTCGGACATTTAAATTCAAATATGAACCATAAAAGGGGCCTAGAATGCGCGTATACACACAATGTTCAACATCAAATAAATCGTGACGTCATCATCTCGGTTAAATGGGCAGGGCCGTGTCTAAGCTCATCAGCGTCCGGGCAACACTATAATTATAAAACAATTACGCCAGTCACGGTAAATATTTTGTAAGAAACAACACGCAGAACTGTACTACTTTTGAGACGGGCTTTGGTACGAGTATCATATTATGTTGGCAAGGTGTCGTTAAATTGAGATTTGTAAAGTAAATAAGCTGTACAGTAATTTTTTTTTATTTTAATTACCCACGGATTTGTTTGGTAGTTCGTGCATTTACTATAGTAAAAAATACCAATATGTAATTGGCTTCGTCACTGAATTTTAATTTTGACCCTATACCAGTGGTTTTCAACCTTTTTGTGGTGGCGGAACACTTTTGGTAGCAATAAGAAAATGGCGAAACACCACCTTTGTCAACATATTTGCGGTGAAGTAATCAGTTTATCAATAGACCAGGGCTGAAGCCTTTGAAAATGGTAAAAAGCGAAAAAAAATAATAGTAGGATGAAACCCACTGAAAAAGGAAGAGAATATAACAAAAATGAAAGGAAAAATAATTTACGGGCGATCCGAGGTCGGGAAGTGGAAAGGGGTGGGTTTTTAAGGGTAGAAAACGATTTATCTCGATTTCCGGCAAAACTACAAGTCCTATGGAAAAACGTTAAATGGCAAAGTTCTAGGTAATAAAAAGATCTGCAACTTTTGTATCTACACTTTTTCCACATAACCTCAAAATTTATGTGAAAAATTCAAATAACCAAGTTTTTGGTTTTTTTTTTTCTCTACTACTACTACTACTACTCAAAATTGTACATAATGATTAAAAAAAAAATTCGGATTCGAGTTTTTTTCGTTTCTTTCCATTTTTTGAGAACATTTACCATAGTAATGTATATTTTTTTTACACCATGAGAAAGTAGAGATTTCAACGAACAAAAAAGCCCACCGACTTTTTTAAAAAAGCAGATATTTTGACGTGAGAATTTTCGATTGAAAATTAGGGTGCTTTTTCGATATTAAGTAAAAATAAGGTGAAAAAATAAATATTTTAAATCAAAAAAATTACATTGTGTTTAAGACATAAAAATGTACGTTTTCACCAAATGTCGAACAAAATTTTTTTTTGTATAAGAAAACCAAAAACTTGGTTATTTGAATTTTTCACATAAATTTTGAGATTATGTGAAAAAAGTGTAAATACAAAAGTTGTAGATCTTTTTATTACCTACAACTTTGCCATTTAACGTTTTTCCATAGGACTTGTAGTTTTGCCGGAAATCGAGATAAATCGTTTTCTACCCTTAAGAACTCACCCCTTTCCACTTCCCGACCTCGGATCGCCCTTAAATTATTTTTTATTTTATTTTTGTTATATTCTCTTCTTTTTCCAATGGGTTTCATCCTACTATTATTTTTTTTGGTTTTAAAATTATCGACCCTAGTCTACAAAAAATACTATCTCATGATTCAGATTAGTTGATATTACTAAATTATTTCGCGGAACACCTGGAAGAGGTTTGCGGAACACCGCTGTTCCGCGGAACAGCGGTTGGGAACTACTGCCCTATACCGAGAACATAGAACAAATGAAATTTCCTACGGTGGTGTCAGTTTTTAAATTTTGAATTACTTACTGAGAAAATAATTAAAAGAAAACGCTGCTTACCTATTAGACGAAACTATAACAAATAAACCTATTGACAAAATCGTATTCCATTCTGAAGTAAATCAACATCCAAATAACGCCCCTCTACTTTATTTCCCAAACCTACGCTGGTATTAACATGATGTGGGAAATTTAAATATTTTTCTAATACCTTACAAATTCTGCAGTATGGCAACGCAGTAGTAAGAGAACCGCCCCCAAAGATGTGACCGTCATGGCATTGGTCTGAGGCTAAGACAACGTTGTTTCATTCATTTTCGTTTAGGGATGTCCACAGAAAATGTAATCGAATTAGAATTACAAGCCAAATCGCAATTCTAATTATTCTAAGCTCACACCTTAACTGAAACCAAAGGTGAAAGGTATAATCAAGATCGAGAGGCAACGGCAAAATAATAATTTTACGAATAAAAGTAAAGCCTAATACATCGATGCATTGACAAATATCAAATCCTCGATGCATCGCTCAAAAACGATGTATCGCATTGAAAATATCGACCATTGCGATGCGTCGATGTACCTATATGGAACACTCCTATTTCCGTTTGGTGTTTCTTTCACAGCGTTTTGAAATTTGCTTTATATTATTGGTTTTTTGTATTAATTTCTTTGTTTTTAGTGTTTTGTGATATTTTTTCGAGACTAATCAAGATGAGTCGCAACTTTTAAGTAGATATGCGTATTTCCGGATTTAACGGTTGGTTTAATATTATAATTTTTGGTTATCCTTCTAATCTTTTCAGAAATCCCCTTGACATAAGGTATTATAAGAAATGCTTGCTCCTCTTTCGTTTCTGTATTGGTTTTTACTTCGCGATTTTTAAGTTTTGAGATGGTACAGGGTCTTCCAACGAGGACTGAACAGGGGCTCATTTTTGAGCTTCCTTGTATTTAAAGAAAAATCCAAAATAGCCAATCGATGTACTTTTTCCTGCAGAATTCAAAAATGAAACCAAAAATTTATTTGAAATAGAAACAAAAGAGGTACGCTATGGATAAGGTGTTTTTTAAATGGAACATAGCTTTTTTTATACGATTTTTGGAACGAGTGATTTTTTTTTGTTCGTTCTGATTAAAATATTTAATATTGTGACAGCTATTTTTATTAAATTTTAATGTTTTATCCAGTATAATTTAACTTTAACCTGTTTGAAACATACACTAGGTAATAAAGGTATAATCACCTTTGAATCCTTCAAAGTAAAAAATTTTAACAAATTTACTATAATATTGCCGAAATGAAATATGCATTAGATATGAGAGATTGCAGATTGTTATCTTGTTCTACAAATGCCAAGAAAATGCAAGAGAAGCAAGGAGAAGATTTATTGCAAATTTTCACAGAAATATATCCGTCAATACTATTCTAAGGATGAAGAACCTATTTAAGGAAAATAAAACATTACATGACAGGAAAAGAAATCCAGAAAGGAATAGAAATCGAGACCGTGCCATTGTGAATTATTTTCGACTGAATCCAACCAAATCAATTTCGGACGCAGTTCGGGACGTTCAATACGGCGGCGGTGTAAGACGCAGAAGAGTTACCCAAGGAACTGTTCACAGGACTTTAAGAAATCGTAAATTTAAGTCTTATCATATCCTTCCACTTCAACATCTAACACCGGCACAAAACAATCTGCACTCTCTCATCTAATGCATATTTCATTTCGGCAATATTATAGTAAATTTCTCAACTTTTTTGACTTTGAAGGATTCAAAGGTGATTATACCTTTATTACCTAGTGTATGTTTCAAACAGGTTAAAGTTAAATTATACTGGATAAAACATTAAAATTTAATAAAAATAGCTGTCACAATATTAAATATTTTAATCAGAACGGACAAAAAAAAAATCACTCGTTCCAAAAATCGTATAAAAAAAGCTATGTTCCATTTAAAAAACACTTTATCCATATCGTAACTCTTTTGTTTCTGGTTCAAATAAATTTTTGGTTTCATTTTTGAATTCTGCAGGAAAAAGTACATCGATTGGCTATTTTGGATTTTTCTTTAAATACAAGGAAGCTTAAAAATGAGCCCCTGTTCAGTCCTCGTTGGAAGACCCTGTACCAATTAATTACAAAGGTTTCAGGTTAACCGTTCTATTTTAAATATTTTTTGATGTTAAAGATTTCAATATTAAGGTCTTCCGGATTTTTGCAGACGTTAGATGCTCTGTGATAAAGAGTTTGAATTAGGCCCTGTTTTATGAAGGTTGAATGATTCGATCCGTGATGAAGGTATTGCCCTGTGTTCATACTTAACGCGCGTCCGAGCGAGTCCGAAGGAAGACGATCCGAGCATTCCGAGCAGAGCGATAAATGGCAAAATAGTTTGTGATTTGAAGCCAATTCGGTTGCGTGTTTGGAAATGGACGTGGAAAAATTTATACAGGAAGTTTATTTACGAACACCAATATGGATCCATGGAATATTTCCGGGTCTTCTTTTAATTGAGCAAATAAATGATGGAATTCCCCATACGCTGATCTGCGCAAGTTAATCTCGTGTGACCAGCACCTTCTTCTTTTGCTCCACAACCGTTTCGCAATCAACGAATTTTCTAATAATAACAGCAAACACGTTGAGCCATTTTGAAAATAAGCACAGTGTTCCCTTCTACAGGCAATAAAGAACTAATTTAGGAGCTAGAAGAACAATCGCAAGCGAGTTACAATCTTTGTTTGTACACACTTTCTCGCATCGCTAGGACTCGTTAAGCTCGGTCACCAGTGTGCACGAACCCTTACTGTACACTAAAGTTTTTATGTTTACACTTCGTTTGACGAGAACATCGATAAAAGGTAGAGTGGAATACTTTTCTGATTCCATGGTAAATTTAATGGATTGTTTTATACTATTAATATGTTCCAAAAACCGTATCCGCTCTTCGTTGCTGTCTGTCCAGATAATAAAGGTATCATCAACATATCTAAGCCAAAATTTAGGTTTAATCTTTGCAGTGTTAATAGCATGCGACTCAAACCATTCCATGTACAGGTTAGCCATCACCGGAGAGAGAGATGAGCCCATTGAAAGACCGTCATCTTAGGCATAGAACCTATATTTTACTTGAAAGTAGGAACTACGTAGACAACACTCCAATAGTTCCATCACTCCATCCAGCGGCAAACTAGTGCGTTCTGAAAGGGTTGGGTCGTCTTGTAACTTTTGCTTGATGATATGCAGTGATTCCCCTATTGGGACGTTGGTGTTTAAGCTTTCTACATCGAAACTGACAAATGTGTCTTGTGGTTCTAAATTGACGGTTTTCAGAATATTTACAAAAGGGTTAGAGTTCTGAACAAAAGAAAATGACTTACCCTGTAACGGTTTAATTATCTCAAGTTCAAAAATAAATTTTGATAATGCACTAGTAGGAGAATCCCTGGAGCTGGTGATTGGCTTAGTGGCATGTTGTTCTTATGAATTGAAAAAAAATTAAATAAAGACATTGGAAGTCCGACAAGGTAATAATTTTTTTTGATATTACTTTATTGTCTACCACCTTCAAATAATCTTTTGAAAAGTCTCCCAATTTATTAGTGAACTTTTAATAAAGTGCACCTTTTGAATTAGAAGTTCTGTTCGTTTTAGCTGCTATTATTCCCTGGTAGTAAAATCTAAATATTACTTGGCGTGGCGACGAGCAATGGCGAGTTAAAAATAATAATTGGCAATTAGAATAAACCAAGCTGGCTAGGATTGTTGAGCCAGTCGACGAATCAGACAAACGTGACCGTTCTAATCGTCCGTCATGACGACCCGACCTTGGTACCTTCAAGTAAAAACTGCTAATTAGGGATGCTGATTCGAGATCGAATTTTTCTCCATTCTAACGATCGATATTTATTGACGTAGGAATATCTGTAGTAGACAACTTCGTCCTGGTGACCATATATCATTGCGGCCTAAATAATAATTACCTATTCATATTTCGGGTTGTTCAAAAATTGGATTGTCAAAATGACATAATATGAGGAAAAATAAAAATTAAAATAAGTTTAAATATACTGAGTAGGTATGTGAAAGTCAGTTGAAAGGGTCTAAAACAACCAAATAAATCGTGGAAGCAGAAAATCCACTTCTAAATCAATGTCTTTAAGACATTGTAAAATATAGAAATTTTTTTTGTATAGAAATTTGGCATTAGCAAGCATCATGTATGTATTTAAAGTCTGTAAGAATAAAAAAGCAGATTAAAATATGAATTTTTTTGTAATAAGTAAAGTAACTACCAGTGGCGGCTCGTTAATGAAGGGCTCTGGGCGCCGCCCTCCCTGCAATTATTTCAAACAGAATCCAAGAATACTTTACTTAAAAAACCAAGAACGCAATGTATGTAAGCAATCAATTAAAATAATTCAAACCAAACGTAGCCCTATTCCAACGGGCAGGCTATACTCATAGACAAGCGAGTTGTGCGCTCTCGACTCAAGGTTGTACTAAGCGCGGGCGACTGATTATTCGTCCCGATTCAACGCGAGTTGCCATGACTACAGAGGCGTGACGTCACGTACACATCGCACAACGAGCGGCCACGGATGAGCTCCAATTTTTCGCGCCCAACAGCTGTTCGCGAATCGCGATGCCACGGTAGAATAATCGATTTATTATGTACTTTGACGATGCGACTTATCGATGCCGCTAATGATTTGTTTATTTGTTTTGATTTGATTTATTAGTTACGTTATAAAGTTGGAAAATTTCGTCTAATATGAAGGTCAGTGATTTACAGAAGCTCCTGTTTAGTTCTCTGAGCTTAAGTGAAAAAATTGATTTAAAAAATGCAGAGCGGCCACTACCAATATTGAACATAGTACAAGTGCAATCAAAATGTAAAAGTAAGGGACAGTTTACGCGTAAGTTTGACAAAGAAATATACAATAAAAAATTCTGGATATGCGGTTGTGAGGATAAAAATTCTTTTTTTTTTGTTTCGTGTGATCGTGTGTCTTCTTTTTGACGGGGATAATAATTGGACTATAAATGGGGTGCAGGACTTCAAAAATCTTTCAGAGAAAATAAAAAAAAACATGAAAATAGTGCAAAACATCGTCATAATGTGGTAAGTTTTCAGATGTTAGGACAAACTTTAACTTCTTTAAGTAGTGCTGCTTATGCTGATGAAATTAAAATTCACACAAGAAAGTTAAAAAAAACAGACACGTACTTTCGAAAATAATAGACATTTTAATTTTATTTAAAACCAGCGCCCCCCCTGACTCGCTAGTCACGAGCCGCCACTGGTAAGTACCTACTTACGAAAAGATTTTTCAGAAAAGGCGGTTTGGGGTAAGTACTGAATGTTAAAGTTCAGTAGTTTAGGTATTATTTTTGAGAAGAGTGGACGTATAAGTATTAAGTAGTAGACCAAAAAATAACACCAAACAAAAATTTTCAGACAATGGATCTTGACCATTTTGTCGCCGTAAATATATGCCACGCGGCATGCTTAACACCAACTTTCTTATAAATTCTGCATGCTTCAAGTATTTTCTTAATAGAATTGAGGTCTGAACTCTTTAAACTCCATGGTAACATGTAAACGTTGCAGTGGCGCAACCAGGGGGGAGGGGCTGCAGCCCCCCCGAGCTTAGAAACTTAGCCTATTCGTTTAATTGCAAACCAATTTTTCATGTCACGCCTTTTACTAATATTTTAGATTCAGCCACATAATTTACATCAATCATGTTATCAATAGTAAAATTATACTACGTCTGACAACAATGTATCCCGAACGTCATATTGGCACGTGACACTCACGACTACGCTCGAGCTGTCCGTTAATTTAAAAGCGATGTTTCTACCACAGAATACGGAAGAAATCCGGCCGTATTCTGTGGTTTCTACCCGCTACCCTTTTGTACACCGAATTATTGTGAATTATATTTATTGAGGTTTGTGAGGTTTGGTGCTTTTGTATTTACCTAATTATCGTTGATACGTTGGTTGTTAAGTAGTTTTCGAGTCCGATAGATTAAATGGTTTGGCAGTTCTTTATGCGAAGTACGATATTGATATTACCGTGGAAGAAATTCTGGACGAAGTGGCAAAAACAAAACGAAGAATTTTACTTTAATATTAGTATTATTAGTGATTACTTACAACTTATTGTATAAGGTTTTTGTTTTGTTTTAGTATAAGTATGATTAATATATTATTATGCGTTACTTATTTTAAATACATTTTTACTAATTAAAATGAAATCTCTATTTTTTTTTCATAAATATTTAGTTAGGGCCAGCGGCGTATTAAGTATTGCAGAAGTTTTAGGGGGCTGTCGCTCTCGTCAATCATACGTAGTTTACCCAAAAAAAGGGCGTGGCACCCAAAAAATTTTTCGCCTGCGGCGCATGAAGTTAAAGCTCCCCCCCCCCCCCCGAACAAAATTTCTGGTTGCGCCACTGAAACGTTGTTTACTCGGGTGAGCTTCTGAACAATTCTTGCCGGGTGGTTTGGTGCATTGTCGTGCTGAAGGATGTAATCTTCTCCATGTACCACTTCCACAGATGGAATCGTGACTCAAAAAAGAATATCTCTATAAACATATTTTAATCGATGTATTGTGTATGTAATTCTATTAAAAAATTTTTTTCGTTCCGTGTCCATTGAAATAATGAATTTAACGCCTGGTGTAGGATTTGTTGTCCATAAAAGTGCTGTATTCCAAGTCCTATGTATATCGATTTAAAAAAAAGATCACCATTCCTACTGCGAACTATCTCTCGCGCAATTACCGACATTAAATCGTCCTGGCAACATGAACAATAACAGATGCAATAATAATAGCAATTACGAAAGTATAGACGGTTTGGTGCCCGGAATGCGCGGTATTGACTTTGCTTGTCTATACGAAACGAATTACCTAAATGGGCTAATTTTGGTTAGTTTGGGGTCTGCTGCTACCGACCGTATTGTTATTAGAATTTAAAAAAATGCTACAATGGATTTTTCGCTGGGCGCTATAGTGCTATTTACTGTAATAGACTAACGGTTTTACTAGGTAATTATTTTCTTGATTGTAATTTGCTGAAACTAGCTACAAATCCCTTATTATGCACAGATTATTATGTATTTGATTAAGTAATCGTTGGTTTCTACAGTGTCCCAAATTCGATGCTCACCACACGAAGAAAAAAAAAGAAAATTCTTATTACTGCCAACTCAAATTAGTGGATGGCAACCTATAAAAATCAAAACCCCATTAGTACCGGGTGAGTCAACCATTGCGCGGAGTAATTTTAGGCCTTGAAGATAAGATTTGTCGATAATGAGCTTTTGTATGAAGGTATGGTTGGATATCTGGCACATTTTGAAAATATTTTGAATTATACAGGGTGCGCCCAAAAAGTAGGGTGTCATAAAGTTACATTTTTTTAAATGGGACACCCTATATTTGAATACATTTATTAATTCTACGTGTTATTTCATACATTTTAATTAATGGTTTAATATACGAACAAGTTATAGTTTTTAAGATAATTCGGCTTATAATGAAAAAGGCATAATTTTTATATTGATCTGATTCCTAATGTGTCATCCACTGCCATTATTTTCATTTATTTTCCATGGCTATTGTGATCCATTGACAAAAAGTGCTATAACGAGGACATTAAATCTCGAAATATCAAAATATTTCAAAAACTATTAGAGATAGGGATGGGACGTGCTTTACGAGAGTTGAAGAGCTTATGACGAGCTATAAGATGACAGAAAAATACAGTGTGTCCACGGATGGACCTAACTATACTTGTAAAAAACTTTATTTTCAATTTTTCGAAAAAAAGTCATTCTTCACCATTTCTTTTGCTTATTAAATAAATATAATTCACGTAAGAAAATTTCCATTTTTTTATACAGGGTGCACAAAAAATGTAAAAATGTAGATTTACAAAATAAAAAAATTTTGATCCAACCTTTTTGAATGATCAAAATAAAAGAGATTGGAAAGAGAATTCGAAAAGCCGAATAAGGTTTTGGGATATAACCTGTGGTAACTACGATATTTAATATTAAAACTTTAATCTGAAGGAAAATATCAATAATTTATTTAACTTTAATATAAAATATCGTAGTTACCACAGGTCATATCTCAAAACTTTATTCGGCTTTTCGAATTCTCTTTCCAATCTCTTTTATTTTGATCATTCAAAAAAGTTGGATCAAAAATTTTTAATTTTGTAAATCTACATTTTTGCATTTTTTGTGCACCCTGTATAAAAAAATGGAAATTTTCTTTCGTGAATTATATTTATTTAATAAGCAAAAGAAATGATGAAGAATGACTTTTTTTCGAAAAATTGAAAATAAAGTTTTTTACAAGTATAGTTAGGTCCATCCGTGGACACACTGTATACAGGGTGTTAATTAATGTCATGCAGATATTTCAGGGGGTGATAGTACTCATCAAAATAAGAAAAAAATGCAAATATATGCATGGTCTAAAACGCGTTATTTTCGTTATACAGGGTGGCAAAGTTTCAAATTTTTTTTCTCGTATTTTGCGTTTTCTCTCTTATATTCTGCGATAATTGTTTCAAATTTGGAACATGAACCCTTTTTTAAAGTCTTTACAATAAAGTATCAAAATTGTCGACCTATCCAACGGTTGTTAAAAATTTGATTGAGAAAATTCCTCACCTCTATGCTATGCTGAAGTGCGGTGGTGCAGCATCGTGCATGGACCACATTTTTTTTTCTGACAAGAATTGGCACCTCTTCTATCAGCCCTGGGAGTTCCTTTTCAAGAAATTGACGATAATATTGTCCGTTTAGCCGTTTATTATTGCGTTATTTCGAATACACTTAATTTCCATCGATGGCTATTTTTGCAAATAAATCGAAAACGGTCACAGATACGAGAATAGTGCAAGAGACCAGAACTCTAAACAAAGGAACGGAGAGTTCAAATTTTATACCGGAATTAATACAGAGAGCCAAAAAAAAGTTCTGAAAGATAAAATTGTAGCCGATTCAAGAAAATGTAACACCCTGTATACTGCGACCGATAATTTTGATACTTTATTGTAGAGATTTTAAAAAAGGGTCGATGTTCCAAATTTGAAACAATTATGGCAGAATATAAGAGAGAAAACGCAAGATACGAGAAAAAAAAATTGAAATTTTGCCACCCTGTATAACGAAAATAACGCGTTTTAGACCATGCATATATTTGCATTTTTTCTTATGTTGACGAGTACTATCACCCCCTGAAGTATCTTCATGACATTAATTAACACCCTGTATAGGGTATTCCATTTAATAAAAGTGACATTTTTCAATTAGAAGTTTTCTGACTTTGGTCCTAGAAAGTAAACACCCTGTAAATGAGACGTCAAATATTTCATAGTGAATATGTATTTTTGACTTTACTTAGTAAGTATAAAAATTATGAATCGCTTAGTGTCAAAATTTAAGTAGCATTTTCACAACAACGAGATGCTTGCAAATGAAAAAAAAAGTCATTATAACTCGAATTATCTTAAAAGCTATAACTTTTTCGTATATGAAACCATTAATAAAAATGTATGAAATAACACGTAGAATTAATAAATGTATTCAAATATAGGGTGTCCCGTTTAAAAAAAATGTAACTGTATGACACCCTACTTTTTGGGCGCACCCTGTATAATTCAAAATATTTTTAAAATGTGCCAGATATCCAACCATACCTTCATACAAAGGCTCAATATCGACAAATCTTATCTTCAAGGCTTAAAATTACTCCGCGCAATCGTTGACTCACCCGGTACAGGGACATTATAGTGTGCCATTTATACAGCCTATTAAGTCATCTATTTTTTTTATAGGCCTGTGATCCACGCCAATGAAAAAGGAAGTAACGTCTCTGAACTGTACTGAAATGCCAATACTTTTTAAACCATTAGGAAATACACCGGGTAAAATAGTGAACGTCACGAATAAAAAAAAAGCTGTAAATTAGATAAATAAAGTCTGTCAGCATAAACATAGACCGTTTTAAAATTGCAATCGGCAAGGTTACCGAGCGCGAGATTATACGAACAGGTCTTATGCTTGGTTTTGGACAAACACTTATTTCTTGTATGAATAATTTATTGTTTTTTCATTATTGGCGTATAGCGACTTGAAAGTCTCCGCATATGTAAGTATTTACGTCAGGAGCTTATCGAAAACCTAATGTATACAGGGTGTCCGGAAAAAGGAGGTCAATCCATTATATTCCTTGAGCAAAAATAACATGACTGTTTTTTATAGTGCCATTTTTCATTCTTGAACCTTACGTTCGATATTTCAAAATTTAAAATTAAAAAAAAAATTTGAATAATTTGAGTACTATTTAATAATATAAATTTCAAATTTGGTACATTGCTTCACACTAAAGGGTTACATCTTTTGAGAAAGACAAAACAAAAAACAATTGTCAAATATTCAAAATAGGGGGTCCAGTACCCGTTAACCCCCCTGTTTTTTAGTACGTGCGTCAGTGACTTTCAAACTATATTTTTTCAGGTAACCATTGTTTTTTTTCATTTTTTTTTGGCTCCTATAAAATTTGGATAAAATGATGCGTTTTTGAGATAATTTGAACAGTATGGGTATGAATTTATAGGCACATGAAAATTGTAAATGCGGAGAGGTAGGTGATTTAAGTCATATTTTATTGGAGTGTGGTTTAAATCGACCATTTTTAAATGTATTACATATGACCGTATGCACCAAGGCCAGTTAATCATGATTAGCTTATAATCATGATTAAATATCTCAATTAAGAAAATTTCCAATGCGCCAGCACTGCTCAGGAACTTAATCAAGATTAAAGTTAACCAGCCAATCTTGATGGGTTATATATTTAATCATGATTAAAAGGTTATTTTCCTGTTTTGTTTTGAAATTTGTCTCGAATTTTCAATAATAAAATTAAAATGGGAGACGAAATCATCTTCGATGATGATTTTAATGTAATGGATATTTTTAATGATGGCTTTCCGAGAGCTAGAAAGACCTCGGAGACAAAATTATTTTGATTTGATAGATAAATAGGGTTTGTTCAGCTAACAGTTCTTTTCTTTTTCGCATCTAATACATTATTTTCTTCCTCACCAGTCAAACCATTTTTTTTCTGTGAGTCAAACTCCATGACTCTAGATGCCGAAGTGTGAAATTGGGGGTTTAATGCGCAAAACAGCCAAACAGGAAAAAGTTCTCGGAAAAGTTGAAAAAACAATAAAAAGAAAACATAACCACAACTGTCAATCTGCTTGGTGTGTCTGGTCACAGAAAAATAAAAGGTTTATTTTTCTGGTTGATGGCACGAATTTTTGCATCTGAGCTATGTTGCCAAATCGAGGTTTTAACTTTACCCTGATTACAAAACCCACATATCCTTTTAGTTGGTGCATAGGCTGTTTTATTTAATCACGGTTACCTGGTTAATCACGATCACCTAATCATGCCTAATGGGTAAAATGGTGCATACAGTCAATAATGATCTTCAAAACATTGTAACAGTCCCTTTTAACTTGGAAAGCTTGGTTATCACCAACAATATATCTATTTATTGAATTATATATAACTTCATTGTAAAACAAAATATAAATTTATGAAAAAACAAAAAGTTAAAAAAAAAATTAAAAAAAAAAAGAACACGAAAAAAAAATTATATATATATATATATAAAAATATATAATTAAAAAAAAAAAGATAAAGAAAAAATTTAAAAAGAAAAAGAAAAAAAATAAAAACAAAAAATTAGATAAACAAAATCAGCATTAGTTTAGTAATTAATTAGTAAGTACGGTTAAGATGTCATTGTGGTATTCAAAAGTAGTCTATATAATAGAAATCAGTAAATTTTATAGTGGATAAAAGTTTTCACGTTCCTTACATAAAGAGAGATGCTGGCCAGTTGGTTTCACCAGAGCCATAAAACAAATACACACAAACACACAATATACATGTGAATGATTTTGTGCAATAAAAAAGTTACACCAAGCCAAGGTTTGGTTTATCGAAATAAATAAGGCTCAAGAAATTTGATATCAAGATAAATTAATATTTTTACCTTTAAACTTTGTTATAAATAATTTCTATTACAAATTGTGCTGTGCTAAGCTGTATTTATTGGTAATAAAAACTTATTTTAAAAAAAATTACTTACAACAAATTTTGAATTTCAAAATATTAATTTGACCTTTAAAAAATGAAAACCTCGATGAAAATATAAAATATGGTGGCTTCCCCCTACACCGCTTCCGCCCGGATTAGTTCAAACGCACTACACTTGGTGGCGTTGCAATCGCATCGACGTCATTTAAAAGTCACGGCGGCATTGATCAAATAGCACGTTTATAACATTTCTTTTTATTGGCGCTTTGTGGTAGATCCCGACAAAGTCCTTTATTTTATTGCAGCGACGAAATCTCGACGTCTAAACTTGTAAATTCGTTTTTTGATGCGTTATGGTTATGATACATGTATAATGGATTGATTGTTTATGTAACTTAAACATAATGGAAAAATTAGTGAAAATGTCAATGATTCATGTGTAATAAAAATAGAGTTTCATATTTGATAAAGAACGTGTTTTATTATCAGAGTATAAATATTATTAACTTCATTTTTTGAACTTGCTGAATTAATTTCAAGCAAAACTCACCCTGGCCCCCCTCTCCCACCCCGATTAGAATTTCTGGGTACGTGCTTGGTCGGCACTGTCAGCAGCATCATTCTAACCAAAGAAAATTTATAGGGTTAGAAATGTTAACTCCTTGTTAAAAAAATCGCAATACAGTGGAGAGAGAAAGAAGAGAGAGTGTGTGTGAGAGAGAGAGAGAGCGGTTTTAGTGTGCCTGCTGGCCATCAGAGGCGCAATGGCGGGAAATTTGAACAGCGGTTTTAGAACTTTTCAATTTTATTATTAACTTTTGAACGAGTTTTTATTGATTTAATTTGTGATTCAATATAAATATTATTAAATTACAAATTAAATCAATAAAAAAGACGCACAAAAGTATGTATTTTATGAAATAAAGGCACGTTTCTATATTAACCAATATTTGGAAAATAAAGATGGAAGCACTTTATCGTAAATAATTTTTTCTACATTTATTTATATACATAAAAACTGCATTGACAACCATAACAAGAAATAACTGCTTAGAATAAACTAATGTCCTTAAGTTACGTCTCACACGTCTCACTAATCAGGAATTGTCTCAATTCATATAATATATCACAAATACTGTGTAAAACACAAGCACTAGGATGCAACGATACACGTACTAAAACATCCATAAACTATCAGGTGATTCTTACAGCATTCTCTGAAACAAAAGAAGCAGTATCGGGTTAACATTAAATTTCTCTGTGAAATATGGCCAATGGCCAAGTATATAATTATCGAGTTAGCTCAAACCATTATCTTTGTGCCATCATGTTATCCTTCTAATCCAGTCAGTAAAACCAAAATTTTAAAATTATCATTTTAAGAGACTAAACTAAAAACTATATGTTCGTAACTGATAGATCTGGGTATTACCTCGGGCACAAATGTGTTGCAATTATCTGCAGGCTGCCCAGTGATATTTTGTTAAGATTGGCTTGTAAACCAACACATATTACATATGTGAAACATTTCATGTTAATTTATTTATTGTAAACTTACATTTCCAATATAAAAAAATTAGTATAAGTTTAAAATCTATTTGATATAAACAATAAAAAATAATTACCTGCATGGTAGGCTGGAATAATAACTGAAAATTACACATAGCAGCGAAGGTTTCTAGAATAGAAACTAATAGAATTGTATTAAATATTAAAATGATAATAAAAAAATAATTTAATTTTCTGAAAAAAAACGTGGACAAGAAAAATTGACAGTTTTGACATGGCGCCGGCGGGCTGGCTGGTTTATTCCAATTAGCACCTGGCGCAGTTTGGGAAGCGTTATAGTAGGTCAGAATTATGGAGAACTATAGGGTAGGAGGCCGATCGACAATGGCAGCATTTTCAAATTATGTTCCGGTTTTTTGGTTAGTTCGCTATTGGCCGATAGATGGCTCTCGCGTCCGAAGTGGGCTGATGTTGTCTTCTTCTTCTTCGTTTTTAATATGGAAAACTAGATCCTCCATAGTTTTTAACTTTTACTTTTGACAATTGACATTTTATTTTTCGAAATAACAAATAACGTTTGAAGACCAGACAAATAACGTTGTATTGTAATTAATTTCCATATTTATAATGAATAATGGTACAATTTATAAAAGTAGAGTTTGCTTTGTGTCAGGGTGTAAGACAAGATCTTCTTCAGAGATGAAACGCAGCCAAATACGTCTCATTCTAGCTCCAAAGGTAAAACCCTCTAGCTAGAATGTTCCTGTATTTTAAAAAGGAAGCATCGTTGGAACTTAATACAGGCCGAGTTTACTAATAAGTATAACAAAGTAAGTGTAAATTCATATAAAAGTCCTTATTTGTTCCTTAAAGAACTAATTTAAATAAAAATAGTTATCGCGTCCATAAGAAACCATTTATTTGATAGCCCACTTTGAACACGAGCGCCATCTTATGGCAACTCGTAAAGCTGAATTACCGATGCTATTTTGGGACCGAATCCAAGGCATTGCGATCGGCCTCCTACCTCAAGTCTTCCATAGTCAGAATATAACTGTCCTTCTCTTCTATACGTCAAAAATATGCGACAGAACCCGGTTACTCGGCCAGCTGGAGAATCATCAAGCGACAACAGCGCCAATTTGACTCTGATGGCCAACTGGCCGCAACTTGAGATAAATATGACCTTGTGATGCAAGATCGCCCATTTACAGTTTCACCGGGGTGATTCTAACTGGCTGTAACTTCGTAGCGATCGACGCGTGCCTCCTTTGACAACACATGGTTATTTTATTTCGGTTAATATTATCTGGACGAAGAGTTTTTAAAATAATTTTAAATTGGCTCAATAAAAAATAATGAAATTTGGTGTGCGAGTCTATCATGCAAACGCCTTCAAAAAAGTCTAATACAATTTTGATGTAAAATGAACATGGGAGCAAATATTTAGGGGTAACAAAATTTACATGTGATTTTCCGTATACCTACGTCCAACGTATAAGCTAACAAATGGAGAAATTACTTCATAAGCCAATTAATAGAAGTAAATCCGCATGGACCATAGTAAATGAAATAAAAGGCAAATCAGGCGCCAAAGAAATTAACATTAAGGGTGATAAAAAACAATAGCTGATAACTTTAATAAATTTCTCGTAAGTGTTGCTCCAAAATTATTGTCCGAAGTAGAAAACCTGCCCTTTAGTTCTAACATAGAGCATAATCCACTAAATTTTAAAACCTATTGTCTATGTAATTAATAACTCTATCAAATATGGAATATTTCGGGAACAGTTAAAACATACGTTGGTTGTACCAATTTTTAAAAAAGGTGATGACACTAACATAGAAAATTACCGTCCTATCAGTTTACTTCCACCCTTTTCCAAGATATTTGAGCGCGTAATATGTCATAGGGTCATGAAATTTATGGTAGAAAATAGCATTTTAAATATCACACAACATGGTTTTATTGCAGGTAAATCAACACAAACAGCATTATTTCAATTCACAACAAATATCTTGGAAACGTTGGAGAATGATAAAGTTCCGCTGGCTCTATTTCTTGATCTGTCAAAGGCATACGACACCTTAAATTATGAAATTATCTTTAAAAAGTTATACCTTTATGGTATACGAGGAATGGATTAAATCATACTTATCCGGGAGAGAACAAAAGGTCATGATAGATAGAGGAGGTGACAAAGTGTTTTCATCAAGTATATAGGAATATTACAGTAGGAATATCACAGGGTAGTGTTATAGGGCCAATACTCTTTATCATATAAATAAATAATATTGGTGAAATCTCTAGAATAAGACAAAATATTCAATTGACCAACTATGCAGATGATACAAATATTCTAGTATCATATGAAGATCTTACGTTTCTTGAGCAGAATATTCAACAATTTATAATTAAAGTAAATAATTGGTTTATCAAAAATAAGCTGATTTTAAACAAATCAAAGACAGGCATCACCTTGTTTAAGACTAACCGCTCAACTCTGGAAAATCCAGAAACCATAACCATTAACAACTGTGATATTAAACTTAAGGAGAATGCTAAAGGCTTAGGTATGTTTCAGGATAGTAAAATGTCCTGGGATAGTCATGTCCAATATGTTGTAACAAAGTTAAACGCTGTATGTTACACCATTAGAATATTAAGTAAATATGTTAATTTAGAAACTAGAAAGATTGTATACCACTCTAACTTTGAATCTAGAATAAAATATGGGCTAGTAATGTATGGGAGTGCTAAAGACATAACAAGAGTCTTTGTTTGTCAAAAAAGGGCGATAAGAGTTATTCTTAACTTAAGACAGCGAGATTCATGTAGAGGTAAATTTAAACAGAATGGATTCTTAACTGTGTCTGGAATGTACATACAGGAGTGCATATTGTTCTTTTTTAGAAATAAAAATATGTTTGAAAATAGTGAGTCTCAAAAGACGTACCCTACGAGTACATTAAACTAAAAAAATAAAACTATCCCAAACATAGATTGACCTTATATGATAAGGGAGCCTATTATCAATGTATTAAATTATATAATGCTTTACCAAATCATATAAAACAAATTAACAATTAAAAAAAAACTGAAAAGGTCTTTATTTAGGCTTATTTTAGATGTAGAACCATATACAATTGATGAATTTTATAGAAATTTAATTTTGAATTAAGGAATAATACCTTTGTTTGTTTGGTTGTTAGTTGTGATAATATTTTATTGTATGCTGCCATACTTTTAAAATAAAGAGTTTATTATTATTATTATTATTATTATTATTATTATTATTATTATTATTATTATTATTATTATTATTATTATTAATACTATTATTATTATTAATTAATTTTTCGCGCCGTTAACGAACTTCTGTCTGACTATTTTTGCTGAAAATAGAATGTATTTTTTCGCATTTAAAACATTCATCGCTAGCTAAAAGATTTCAATAGATAAAAAGTTTTTACAAGCGAAAACCTTGAATCCTTGAATAGTATATTTAGAAACAGCCTGTTGAAAATGTTGACCTCGGATTCGGCAGAATATTGTATTTCTCTTACTTAAGAATTCAAAGTGTTCTTTGCACACAGCACACTAGCGAAAAATCGTTTAAAATCGGACAATACCTAATAAAGTTTATTTTTATTAAAGATCTTGCCGTATCGTCGCGATGTCACTTGTTATTTATGGCACCCTGTTGAAGTCTAGCCTTTTTATGTTTAAAGGTTAGCTAAAATGACAGGACCGGACCTAGTTCTTTTACCTTCGCTATCATAATCTTTAAAATTAACGTTTTATTACTATTAACAGCAAAGATAAGTCACAACATTGTAAATTTTTAAGTTGACAAGTACAGTTACTTCGTGATGTGAATGCATAATCGATATTTTATTTATTTACTCCCAACCACAAACAATGTAGACCAGTGGCGCAGCCAGAGTTTTGTATTAGGGGGGTTTTCAAAAAAAAAGAACAGGATTTCAAAATTTTAAAAACTAAAATTAAACAAGGCTCGATAATTTTTGAAACCAAAAAAAATAATAGTAGGATGAACCCCATTGGAAAAGGAAGAGAATATAACAAAAATGGAAGGAAAAACAATTTACGGGCGATTCGAGGTCGGGAAGTGGAAGGGGGTGAGTTTTTAAGGGTAGAAAACGATTTATCTCGATTTTCGGCAAAACTACAAGTCCTATGGAAAAACGTTAAATGGCAAAGTTGTAGGTCATAAAAATATTTACAACTTTTGTATTTACACTTTTTTCACATAACCTCAAAACTTATGTGAAAAATTCAAATAACCAAGTTTTTGGTTTTTTATTTTTATCTTTTACAAGAAAAATAAATTTGTTGAAAATTTACCTTTTTATGTCCCAAACACACTGTAATTTTTTTAATTTAAAATATTTATTTTTTCACCTTATTTTGACTTACTATCGAAAAAGCACCATGATTTTCAATCGAAAATTCTCACGTCAAAATATCTGCTTTTTTAAAAAAGTCGGTGGGCTTTTTGTTCGTTGAAATCTCTGCTTTCTGATGGTGTAAAAAAAATATACATTACTATGGTAAATGTTCTCAAAAAATGCAAAGAAACGAAAAAAACTCGAATCGGAATTTTTTTTAAAAATTATTATGTACAATTTTGAGCTATTTATTAAAATTTATACTTTAATTACTCGAAAAACGTAAGATTCCATGTAACATTGATAATCAAAAAAATTACAAATCCATAAAACATAAAGATCGCAAAAAATATGCGAAAATAGTTGTTCTAAATATAATAATTATTAAGAGTAGGATTTAAAGGAGATTTCATCACATTTACCATAGTAATCTATATTTTTTTACACCATCAGAAAGTAGAGATTTCAACGAACAAAAAGCCCACCGACTTTTTTAAAAAGCAGATATTTTGACGTGAGAATTTTCGATTGAAAATTAGGGTGCTTTTTCGATATTAAGTCAAAATAAGGTGAAAAAATAAATATTTTAAATCAAAAAAATTACAGTGTGTTTGGGACATAAGAAGGTAAGTTTTCACTAAATTTAGTAAAAAAAAAATTTCTTGTAAAAGATAAAAATAAAAAACCAAAAACTTGGGTATTTGAATTTTTCACTTAAATTTTGAGTTTATGTGAAAAAAGTGTAAATACAAAAGTTCTTTCTTTCTTTCTATTAACTACAACTTTGCCATTTAACGTCTTTCCATAGAACTTGTAGTTTTGCCGGAAATCGAGATAAATCGTTTTCTACCCTTAAAAACTCACCCCCTTCCACTTCCCGACCTCGGATCGCCCGTAATTTATTTTTCCTTTCATTTTTGTTATATTCTCTTCCTTTTTCAGTGGGTTTCATCCTACTATTATTTTTTTTCACTTTTTACCATTTTCAAAGGCTTCAGCCCTGGTCTAAACCGTAAAAAACCATCTTAGTCTGGGCGTCTGGGGGGGGGGGGGTTAACCCCTAAACCCCCCTCCTCGCTGCGCCACTGATGTAGACTTTAGATCCGTACAGCTTATCTTGTGCGCAAACAAAAGTTAACTTTTATGGTTGAAAAAATGCGTTTGTACGCACGGCTCGCCAGTCACAAACCCGAACTACATCAAGGATGGCCATGCGCACAACCCACTTTGTTATTGGTTTTTCCTTGTTCCTCAAAATACACTCTCTGTGGATTTCTTGATATACCGGGTGTCCACGGAAGGTGGCTCGCCCCTCTAACTTTTTTGTTTTTCAAGGTAATGGAATAAAATTGGGGGGATTTGTATACGACATAAAACTGCATTTTATGCCAGGTGACGCATCATTATGGAACTTCTGGTATAACCGGAAGTGTCATAAACTTTCGATTTTTAAATGGGACACCTGGTATATTTTTTCTTTTTCTGACTCTATATGACATTCTAAATATAACGATGTGTCACTTGTCACTTTTTGTCAACAAGAAAATATTTTTTTTCCAAATTTATTCTTTTATCTTGAGGGCTATGAATACCTTAAAATCACTTTATTTTAGTTCTTTAATCTTGGGAAAAATACAATTTTACTATTTTTGGTCCAATGATATGTGTAAAATTTAATTTTTAAAGTTGTATAACCCATTTTTTTTAAATGGCAACATGCTGGCTCGTCGGGTTAAGAAAAAAGAGGATTTTATTACGATTATTTTGATACCATACACTATTAGGTTTTAGAAAAGCTGCCATTAAAAAACTTTAAAAAGTTAACTTAGTACTTTCCTAAAGTGAAGCATCTTTTGAGAATAAATTTAGATTTAAATGCATCAAGTAGCCTGTGACCAGCAAAACTGATAAAACAAAATCATGCCTTGAAGAAAATGGAAATGCCAACAGCTTCTGCCAAAGTAAATTAGGTTGTTTTTTAAAAAACATGGAAAATAATAGTTTTACAAGGAGTAAAAAGGTTGATATTACGTTATTTTTGTCAGGCTCATTTCGTATTTTCGGAACCAGTTTTGGGTAGGTACCCAATAGTGCCGGGTTGAATGACGCCGATTAAAATATCTTTGTGCGTAAAGTCGTGCAGCATCCTTTGAATTATTTCTACATTCTCCAAACGCTAATAACATAACAACTTTTTCACTCCATGTAAAACTATTATTTTCCATGTTTTTTAAACAACAAACTAATTTACTTTGGCAGAAGCTGTTGGCATTTTAATTTTCTTCAAGGCATGATTTTGTTTTATCAGTTTTGCTGGTCACAGGCTACTTGCTGCATTTAAATCTAAATTTATTCTTAAAAGATGCTTCATTTTAGGAAAGTTCTAAATTAACTTTTTAAAGTTTTTTAATGGCAGCTTTTCTAAAACCTAATAGTGTATGGTATAGAAATAATCGTAATAAAATCCTCTTTTTTCTTAACCCGACGAGCCACCATGTTGCCATTAAAAAAAAATGAGTTATATAACTTTAAAAATTAAATTTTATATAGCACATAGCACTTGGCCAAAAATAGTAAAATTGTATTTTTCCCAAGTTTAAAGAACTGAAATAAGTGATTTTAAGTTATTTATAGCCCTTTAGATAAAACAATAAATTTGGAAAAAAAATATTTTCTTGGTGACAAAAAGTGACAAGTGACACATCGTTGCATTTAGAATGTCATATGGAGTCCAAAAAAGTAAAAATATACCAGGTGTCCCATTTAAAAATCGAAAGTTTATGTCACTTCCGGTTAAACCGGAAGTTCCATAATGTTGAGTCAACTGTCATAAAATGCAGTTTTATGTCGTACATACAAATCCCACAAATTTTATTCCATTATCTTGAAAAACAAAAAGTTAGAGGGGCGAGCCATCTTCCGTGCGGACGCCCGGTATGTGAAGTATATGCAGCAACGAATTTTTTTTTGGGGTACGTTTCAATTCCGCCTGTAGCGTTTGTTTGCGAATTTTAATTTGTGTCTTCAATTATGGCTGAATATATGAACGTCCGTAAAAGAAAAATCTACAGTGTACGTAAAAATTGCAGATATGATGATTTCAGAAAGTTATATCGATTTGACTGCGAAAATGTTGAGTGGTTGGCAAATTATTTTTTGACTGATACTGGTAAAAGGCGAGGGGTGCACTGTCGCCTTTAAATAAGATTAAAGTCTTTCTGCGGAAATTGTCGGATCCGGGCTTTCAAAATTATGTAGGTGAAGAACTCGGTGTTCATCAAACTACTGTCTGTAAGATATACACTTCTGTAATGGATGCAGTTTTGGAGAAGGCCAATACTTTTATTAAATTTCCTACAAGTGCTGAAGCTATCGTGGAAGCTAAACGGTTTGGTCAGAGAGATTTATTTATGTTCCTTCATGAACGAATATCAATTGCTTGTCTTTAATTTCTTCATCACTACTATCACTTTCCTCATTTTCACTGAAATCTGCCATATCACAAATATAAGTTTCCTATTTTCCACAAAAACGTAACAGATTACGATTGTACTAAATAAATAGACCAACGTTGTTCTATTTACGTCAACTCTTTTGCAAATTAGGCACCACACTGAACATGAATAATCTTAACAAGTGGATAAGCCACTTCTGAAATTGTGTTGATAAGCATTTGCTACAGAGGTGTAAGAAAAACCGGAATTGCTTCAAAATTTTATTCATATCTAGATCTAGCAATTGCTTTAACTTATAGCATTTGCTAGTCAAGCAATTGCTTTTACTAGAAAGTAGTTGCTTCAATTAATTAATTTTTATTCATTAGGCTCAATTAATCGGTTGCTGTGCGTGGTTGTGCAGACTGAAATCCATTTGATGTTTAGGTTTTGTCCTATCTTAATTGCTTTTTCGCCAGTGTGCACCGTTGTAAATTGGTTAACACAGCATAAAAGGTCGTAGTAGCCATAGCAATGAGTAAGGTATACAGAGTTACAACACGCAAACGTTTTCGTAACGAGTACTTAATGTTATACAACATAACCTACCTTTATAGCTAATGTAATGAGATAGTTAATATTGTACGTACGCTTCACAACCAGCGAACTTTTAGGGAAGTATAGAATATAGAGAGTATAGAGTATAGTTAATACATAACTCAATTACAACAAAATTGGGTAAAACGGGTTTTTGGTATATGTCTCCTACAAAGTTTAATGAAACTTAAGATTTTTCACTACTTATACCTAGTTGCCAGGTTTAAATCTGCAAATCGCAGGACAAAAGTTTATAAAAGGAAGGACTGACACAAATAAAAAAGGACATTTTTTTAAAACTAAAACAAAATTTATTTTATGTAAAAAATGAACAAAAGCTAAGTTTTTCTAACAAAATAACAACTTAAAAATGCTTTTAAAAATGTATTATTACACAGAATATTTTTTATTAGAACGGACGGCTTCCAAGAGCTTTTTGTTTCTAACTGCCATATTATAAAATTCTTTACAGGTTAAATTCAAATTTGTTTTTATCGGAAGCTCTGCTTTTACATGGTCAACCAAAAGTTTATTTCGGCTGTCGCTTCAGGCTGCATTGCATAAAGAAAAATTCTTTCGGAGTCAGCGTTTGACCCGTATATTGAGAACACAAACTGTATTATTTTTAAAAAAATAATGAATTTCGGGGTTAGCTAAAAAGATTTTGTTCCATTTCTGGATAATGAATTCCTCAGGTAAAGCGCAAGCTTTGTCAAGGGTAGGTTTTAATATACAATATTCTTCATACAAATTATCAATTTTTAGGTCTATGGATAAGTTAGTTACGATTTCCACCATTGAATCAAAGTCAAAGAGGCTTTTTAAAGAAAAAATATTTAAGAAATCCAGGACATTAGGCGTCCTTCCAAAGGTCTCCGAAGGAAGCTAAATTTAAGCCTCAAATCCAGGACATCCTTCCAAATCCAGGACACCTGGCAACCCTACTTATACCTAAATGATTTTCACAAAGTCTGTTAAAACTTAAAACTCTCCAATTTTTCTTTTGCCCTCTTCATTTTTCTACCCAAGATAGGGCCTTTGCACTAGCTCTTGACTTTCCAGTATGCTGAAGTCTTGTCGGTCTTCCGACTATTAATTTTTTTCACCTCGTGTACACCATTGAAAGCTCCATTACGGCTCAATCCCACTTATTATTTTCTCTATTGCTAACAACATCAGCATTGTACTATTTACTTTGTTTTCCTGATGATTAGTATTTCTACACTCGAAACATGTCGAATTATTATGAATCATTCTAGGTTCGCCTAGTTATTCTAATAAACTTCTGGAGAAAGACTTTGTGCTTTTCTTTTTTCTATACATTTAGGTACCTAACTCCACTTTGAGTTTAGATTACTTCTTCAAAATAGTACTTAATAGTTGAGGGGAGGCTTAGCGCCAAGCAAATAGGTCAGTGCGACCCTTTTTGCCAAACCTATTTAAAGTTTGGGTAACGTCAGCCAGACAGGACCTATAGTTTAACGTGGATTCCGAACCACAATTTGTTGGCAGCTGTTATTCTTGGCACAGTTTTTAGGCTTGTCTACCACAAATACTTAAATTTTACTTAAGGGGATTCTATACCTATCATTATTTTATTTCCAAATTTTCTTCGTTAATATGCATAATATCAAAAAATTATTATATATAAAAGTAGCATAAAATTACTTTATCTAGGGCGCTATAGAGCCCAAAACTATATATTTTTTTTTCTGAATTTATATTTTTTAAAATAAAATATATTTTAAAAAACAGGCTCTATAGCGCCCTAGTGGGTGTTAATTTAGACATATTGGTAAAAAAATGAAAAATTAAAAGTACATAGTTTGTTCAAAATCCTGGAAAAACGATTTTGCGGAAAATGTCCTCCGCCCTACGTTCTTTTTTAGAGACAAGCCCACTAATCATATTTTGGCGAAACGCTGGCAACGCGATTGACCTTGTCAATATTCGGTGCCCGACCGAAGAAAATAGTAGGAACTATGAATTTATTATTAGCAGGTGCATAATTTTCCATGTAAAGAATAATCATTATCCGTACACATTTTATTAGGGGTTCTTATTTTTGTTGAGGTTGATGGTTGATGCATGGTTTATTGTTAGGTAGATTAATAATAATTATGGGATTATCTCATAAATTTCATTACACCTTTATAATGTATTATTGTAAATAAGTATACCTAATATTGTTAGGTTACTTAAATAATTATTATTAGTAATAAAATTACATTACCTTTTTTCATCCGAGGATCTGTAAGTAGGTATTCTCATTTCAAAATATATTCTTATGAATCTTATATGTGTGTGTTCTATTTTTTGTGATTTACTTAGTGCGATCGGTGGTATACATACGGATTAATTATTATTTATATTTTATTTTCCTATCAATATGGGAAAAAGAAACAAAAAGGAACAATTTCAATCCAAAAGGAAAAGTCTTCGACAAAAAATGTTAATTGTTAGAAAGTCAAGGGGAGAAAAGAATCCAGCAAAAACCATTCACCGTTACAAGGTAAGATGCCGATCCGACGCCACGGCCTTTGGGCAATTTTACAATTTCCAGGGTTGCAGGGCATGGGCAACTGCTCATCATTTTAGGGAAGTGTCCACTATTTTGGTTCTTTTACATTTACAGGAAAACATTTCGACATTTTTTGAAAGTATTTAAGTACCCCTAATTTTTTAAGAATAAGGAATATGCAGGATGTCCCACTAAGCTCGGCGAGGTAGGATAGGTATTATGGAAGCCACAAATATGTCTTTGAAAACAATATTTATTGACTAAATCGACCAAGAAAAATTGACGGAAAATATTTTCAACGTTCCAAATGGCTGCTAGGGGATGCATTTACTATGATACCTATAACTAAAAATTCAATTTATCTCTGAATAAGCGCTATTGCGGTTATCATTTAATAACGAAATAGAAAGATCGATAATTTTTGCGATTATTTGTTTTGTAGACTAATAATTTATATCGTCGATAATAAGGGCGGGGGAATCCTGTAAAAAATTGGTGTATCTTCCATAGCCTCTATCGAAATTTAATCAACTTAGTCTTGTTTTAAAGGTAATTTTACCCTTTTTAAAATACTGAATGCCGTCGGGATGGGGAGTTGATGTTGATACTGCGTCTTCTAGAGGGCGTTGATTTCCCAATATTTGTTTTTTTACAGTTTTCTTCATAAAAGTAAACTTGCAACACTACAACCCTGGAAATTCATATTTTTATATGACCTTGCTTAAAGGGAATGACAATAGCTAAATTCTGGTGCAAACTATAATTTGATATCTTTATTCCTTCTCAAGTTATTTACAAATAACAATTTTATTCATGTTATTTACTTTAAACAAGATATACATGCAAAACAAAATTGCCAACTAATAGGGATTGCTAGGCAACTTTGCCATTAAGTTACTTAATTTTGACATCATTTGACTATTTAAAAATTTGTTAATTATTTATAAAGTAAGAAACCTTAGTGGGACAGTTTGTCCCCGGCTTATGCCAGCCCGGTAGCGTTTATTAGGATAAGTACCTATAGTCATTTTTAGATGTATTTTGCAAATTAGAAAAATATTATACCTATAGCTATAAAAGCATTTGAGACTAAAGAACAAATGTAAAAGTCGAGCCTTGTGGTTTGTTTGTTCATAAAGAACATTGCTTCTTGGCAGCTAGTCCAGATGGACTTATTCAAGACGAAGGGATAATAGAAGTAAAGTCTCCTTCAACAGCGAAAATGTGAACACCAGAAGAGGCCATTCAACAGAAAAAAAAACTTTTGCTACAATAAATAATGGCATATTACAATTAAAGAAAAACCATAATTATTATTATCAAATACAAGGACTGTTCCAAGTAACCAATTCATATTGCTATTTTCTGTTGTGGACTACATTAGGATTCCTTGTAGAAAAGGTATGATATTGTACCATACTTTTATACAATATGTGTAATTTAAAAAATACCTAATTTGTAAAATGTAATCTATTGTTCTGTTGTATCTATATAGCATAGATATTTACCTTTAGATAAGCAAACAATAATCATGAAAGTGGCAGATTTATGGCCTCGCGCATGTAAGCAAAGCTAGACACTATTAGCCATGCGCACTGCAACATTATCGTTTGACGAATGGGAAAATAAAATAGACAGGTCCGGGCTTTAAAATTTAAATTTTTGCCAAAAAAATTGGAATTTCTTCTCAATTTTTGATCAAGTTGGGAAAAAGGTAGTGATTTCTGTCATTTTGAGTAGTAGCAAACATATGATTTTAAGTATAGAAAATTGTTTTTAAGGTTTTGTTTTCAAAATTTGTTTAAAAATGTTGTTGGTTCAAAAAGGAAGAGAACAAGTTAATTAAACTATAAAACTTACAAAATCGAATATAAAAAACAAACAAAACCAGCAAAATAACGAATCTACAGTGTTATCGCGTACGTAACCTCAAGTCAAATAATAGTTGGTATATAACTTGTATTGATTTTTACAATTTGGAAAAAACTTGTTTTGTTCAAGAATTTGAAAAAGGGTTTGCCCGAGAACTTGACTCATAAAATACTTTCACATTAATATAAACATATCTAGGTATTTACTTTTTCTTTGCAAGCATCGGGATAATAATATGTTTTGGTGTGTGTTTCTCATTATTTTCATACCTTATTTATGTAGCCTAGGCCTAGTTAGATGTGTTTAAATTGTTCATAATAAAATAAAGTTATATATCAAGATACATCACTACTCCATACTTACTAAAAATATTAAATACCCGATATTTTACACCTATTTCGGCTTAACAAAATAATACAACGGCTCTTACTGTCATTGTTTATATTCTAATTGGAGTCATTAAAAGCACACACACAATTCACTAAACTCCACAAAAACTAGAAATCCGTAAATATTGAACACCCACAATCCACGTCAGCTAAGAAAACTACAACGAATCCACAGAGAAACCTTTAAACACAACAACAAAAATGGCGGCCGAGCCGGTTCTGGAGAGTATCTTGAGCATGTCGATTATTGTCGATAAAGTAGGACAGGCCGATAACACAAGGTTTGTGCGCATGCACGAAGATGTCCAGATGGAAGGCAGCTGACCGGCGCTTGGACGTATTTTTTCACCCATAAAACGTAACTTTTGTTTGCGCAGGAGATAAGCTGTACGTATCTAAAGGTAAATTGTGTATGCTATAATATAGTGCAGAAAACCGTGTAAACTGACTTAAAATGTTTAAATTTACACAATTTTTTTAGATTGAAAGAAATTATGTGTTTTGGACAGACAAAATGGAGCCATATTTAATAAAGTTTTATTTAAAATGCTTACCACCTGAAATTATTGACCCTAGATATACAAGAAGACTACAGATTAGGAATCCCCCTCGGGATGATTAATATATTATTATCAAATTATTTAAGTTTTTCTTATTTTTTTTTCTTATTACTTATTTTGTGTGGAATAATTTAATCATGTTGCAAATTACTAATAGATACATTTGTTTAAATTGGATTTATTAAGAAAATCACAACTTTTTCAGTTAATTAGTTCATCTTAACAGTTAAAATTTGGTAGGTAGGTAATTAACAAAGTATTTGTTGTTGTTTGTATTTTTTTCTTATTACTTATTTTGTGTGGAATAATTTAATCATGTTGCAAATTACTAATGGATACATTTGTTTAAATTGGATTTACTAAGAAAATCACAACTTTTTCAGTTAATTAGTTCATCTTAACAGTTAAAATTTGGTAGGTAATTAACAAAGTATTTGTTGTTGTTTGTAAATAAACTTTAATATTTAACAGATACTGTACATATTATAAGAACACTGGCAGTAAAAATGTCGAAAATATATCTTTATATACATGAGCATACAAATTAAAATAATATTTTCCTGGACTAATAATTTTCCTGGACTATTAGTCGTAATTGAATAAATACAAAAATAAACTGTTTTGGCCGAGATTTTGGCCCTTGGAGCGGTCTAGTTCTGCGAATTGTTCATGCCCGGTGAAATTAAACAGCGATGATGCCGGTGCAAAAATATTAGTCAGCGGGTGAACGGGTTTAGATAGAAATATGCCTGCAGATTTCCTCCGGACACCGAAATTTCTGTTCGGTGATGTATCGCCTTAAGACAAAACGTTTCGACAGAAGACAACGACATTTGACATTAACAGCTGATCTGGTATCGTCGTTAAAGTTCCCAGATCAGCAGTGGACTGTAGCAAGCTCACGGGTCAGGTTGTGTCATATTATTTTCTTCCGATTTTGGTGTTCTTTTAAGTGTTCCTGTGGCTGTTTTTTATGTAGTGTGTATTTTAAACATTTAACTTTTGGATTTTATATATTTTAGAGACAGATTTTTTTGGTGTTTATTATTTAAGTTCACCTAATAATGAGTACAAACACCATTTTGGTTAACTCATCTATTATCAAACCAATAAAGTGCCCAGTTAAACCATTTACTCGTTATATACAGGATGTCTCATAACTAAGGGGCAAATACAGCCACAGGAGATAGTTAGACTTGAAAATATGTCATTTATGCTTAAGAAAGTACGGTTAATTTTCAAAAAATATGTTACTTTAAGAAAGGTCAAACACAGTCTTGTTGAATGATGAACTACTTTTAATACAGCAATTTTGTTAAGAAATAAATTGTATCTTTTCAATGCGACGCATTTTGTTCATAGGAAAGCGCTTTCCTATAGTTAAGAAAGCAGAACAGCGTCCCCAAAAACGAATTGTATCCGTTAGGACCTATAATCCACAAGACGTTGGTCGCACAACCTATCATTAATATTGGACTTTATAGTCTATGGACGAATTTTACCATACTATCAGTAAACCATGTTGCATAATAGATAATCATATACAATGTTAAACGACAAGAACAATATCACACTAAAAGCTATTTAAATTTTTGAGAACTATAGTACTGATTTGTAGTATATGGCTTTATTAACCGTAGCAAGCAAAATAATATTATTATGATTAATGTCATGTTTCATTACAACTGCCAGTCGAAACTAATACAGTATATTAAACCAGATTACACCCCCAATAGAACTTGATAATTACTGTGAGTATTCAGAGCAATAATGTCTATAAACCATTCTATAGCAGCATTACATCCTATTTTCTATTGGCTAAATTACCGTGATATTTAGCCTAATGAATAAAAAGGTAGCGATTGCTTTTTCTTATAAAAACGAAGTAATTTCTTAAAAGCCAATGAATAAAAACTAAAGTTATTGCTTTTGCGTCCAGCAGTTGCTTAAAAGTGCAGGAATTACCTCTAGTCAATGCTTTTTCTTAAAAAATTGAAGCATTTGCTATCGTTTGCTTAAAATGTGATGAATAAATTAAGGGATTGCTTTTTCTAATGTAGCAATTGCTTTCAACTTTTTTAGGTAGGTCGACCCCTGCATCATTTTTTGCTTGGTACCAGTAAACTTTAATTCTCCGCGGCATACACGTGCGTTGCTCTTAATTTGTGTCTTCAATTATGGCTGAATATATGAACGTCCGTAAAAGAAAAATCTACAGTTTACGTAAAAATTGCAGATATGATGATTTCAGAAAGTTTATCGATTTGACTGCGAAAATGTTGAGTGGTTGGCAAATTATTTTTTGACTGATACTGGTAAAAGGCGAGGGGGTGCACTGTCGCCTTTAAATAAGAGTCAAGTCTTTCTGCGGAAATTGTCGGATCCAGGCTTTCAAAATTATGTAGGTAAAGAACTCGGTATTTACCAAACTACTGTCTGTAAGACATACACTTCTGCAAAGGATGCAGTTTTGGAGAAGGCCAATATTTTTTTTAAATTTCCTACATGTGCTGAAGCTGTTGTGGAAGCTAAACGGTTGTGGTCAGAGAGATTTATTTATGTTCCTTCAATTTGTTAATTTTTATTTTTATTATTTTTTTTTAAATTTTTTTATTTGAATTAATGAATATTAATTGCTTGTCTTTAATTTCTTCATCACTACTACTAAAAAGTAATTGCTTCATTTTTATTTATTTGGCTCAAATTATCACTACACAATGGTCTAGCAATTTTCGTTGCGCGCGTTGCTGTCACATATTAAAGAGTATGTGAATTCTTATAAGAAACAGAAGGCTTTTTTCTCAATTGGTTTCCAGATCATTACTATTTGAATATAATAAATAACCCATTTTTATAACACCCTGTACCCTGAAAAATTCCACTAAAACATTACATTAGCTCGTTTATTCGTATAATATGCGGTTTGCTCTGTTTGGGCGTGAGCCTCTGTCGTTGAATGCGTCTACGATTATTATTGTCGATTGTTTAATGTGAAATTAAATGATTTAATGCGTACTTTAATTACGGAATAATAACTATCTCTGCGTGGTTGCGTACGCTAACAATGGCGGGAAGACGACGAAATAATACGCATTAGGCATTGTTTATGATTGATGTACTCAAATACAAAGGCCCATTTGGTTTCGATTGTGACCTATAAAAAGGCGATGCCATCAGTATACACAGTGGTATATTTTGTTTCAAACATAATATGTGCGTAGGTACGCTTCTTGGGTCAAGAAACATCACAATCAGCTCTATGATATATACACAACCGTTAAGATAACACCCCCTTTATAGTAACATGTCTGCTTAATACTCCAATTTACTTATTGTTAGAAATTAATGAAAAAACACACAGCACACCAATAATCCAAATTAGGAATTCACATAAAATTTAACAATAATTTCTACAAATCACCGGCGGCAAGAGAACATGGCCGTGTGAGGACTGTGAGGTAACGGTCAAGACTGGCATATTTTCTCCCACGACCGATAGCGGCCGGTTCTTATCTGGCAAAAAATTACATTACATAACAAAGTAAATCAATCCCTTTTCTTATATATAGCATAAATAAATCGATAATAATGAAGACGTTTCTAAAACTATAATTTACACAATATTTTCTTCAAAACAAGCTCTTTTTGTGTTGGTATGTATTTTTGTATTAAATTTGTATTTAACAAGGAAGAAGAAAGCCACGTCAAGAGATACCATTGATTTAACCGGACCGTGTTCTTCAGTTGCATAAAGCAGCTTGTGGTTATCCTGTGGTCCATAGGCATAAAAAATAGGATAGTTCGCTTTTTAGGAACAAAGGAGAAACTACCATTGCTTTTGGGTATATATTTTAAACTAAATCTGAAAATTACTTATTGCTACTACAGGAATGATATGCAACAGTTTTTACAAAAGCTAGCCTAGGATATGCCCCGATTGGAAGTTCTGTACCATTTTTTCTAAAAATGCCGACCTTTTTTTAACATTTTTGTCTTTAATTTTTGCCATTCGTGCACGATTATTTGGCCTATAAATCAGATACCTGACCCAATATGGGACCGAAAGTTCCGCCGCCCATAATTTAAGATGTTTTTTGCGATAGCTCTTCTTCCATCGTCTTAGCAATTTGTAATCCCAGTCAGTTGTCTAGGTTGAATCTCTCGACCGACCTCTCGGATTCTTTACTCGATGACACTGTAACTACTTATATGTATGTATATCATTGCATTTCGATCAGATCGATATAAACGTGTTTTCAGTTACCAATTTCGTTTTTCCTCTACGCCATGTTTAATGTTTTATTTCTCCAATGAGATTGTGCATTTGCATGAACAAATGAATGTTGGTTTTAACAGTATAAATGGTTAAATAAATATAGTAATGAAACAAACGTGGGGTCGTATAGATATTGTCGCTAAGAATAGAGGAAAATTAAAAAAAAAATCTACCCGTCAAAATAAAATTTTGACAAATTTTTTTTTGAAATTTTGAAATTTTTTTTTTAAATTTTGAAAATTTTTGTCGTTTGTTCGGGTTTGTATGTATGGTTGTTTGTAACCGGCTTCTTTGAACCCGATTTTGACCCACTTTAAAAGGTCAGATTTAATTTAAATTTTGTAGACTTATCCAGAACCGCCGACAATACAATAATCTACTAATCTAGCTCAATCTAGCTCAATCTACTCAAAAAAAAATTTTTCTTAACAATAAACTAAAAAATGAAAAATAAATATAGTTTAAAAAAACTAAAAAACACGCTTTAATAATTAATCAAACTAAAAAGCGGAAAATCAATATTGTTTAAAATAATTCTTGAAATTCTTAATATAGGCAGAAAATAATAATGAACGATAAACATTAGTATTATTGTAGAAAAGCGTGGCGCGCTTTGTGCTATATTTTTCGTATATGGAGCAGTTCGATACAGAATCGACTTGGAACGGTTTGCTCAGACGTTTCGTCCGAAGATTCGGTAGTTCCCGGCCACATAATCGGTACGGTGAGACCGTAGACAATTTACCTTTAGATACGTACAGCTTATCTCCTGCGCAAACAAAAGTTACGTTTTATGGGTTAAAAAATACGTCCGAGCGCATGCCTCGCCGGTGAGCTGCCTTCCCTCTGGACACATTCGGGCATGCGCACAAACCTCGTGTTATCGGCCTGTCCTACTTTAGCGACATGCTGAAAATACACTCCAGAACCGGCTCGGCCGCCATTTTTGTTGTTGTGTTTTAAGGTTTCTCTGTGGATTCCTTGTAGTTTTCTTAGCTATAGTGGATTGTGGCTGTTTAATATTTACGGTTTTCTAGTTTTTGCGTAGTTTAGTGAATTGTGTCTGATTGTGAGAAAATTAATTTTGTCAAAGTTACTGATTGGTTGATTTTTTGGTTAAAATCTATACACCCCGACATTAAGCTTTTAATAAAGCCAGTATTCCACGGGTCAAGTTCTCGGGTAAACACTTTCCAAATTCTTGAACAAGAAATTTTGCTTGAAAATGTTTTACACGTACCCAAGTTTTTGCCAAATTGTAAAAATCAATACAAGTTATATACCAACTAATATTTGACTTGACCTTACAAAACAATTTTCTATTCTTAAAATCTGATAGGTTTGCTACTACTAAAAATGCCAGAAATCACTACCTTTTTTCCCAACTTGATCAAAAATTGAGAAGAAAGTCCAATTTTTTGGTAAGAATTTAAATTTTAAAGCCCCGACCTGTCTATTTTCCCATTCGTCAAACGATAATGTTGCAGTGCGCATGTCTAATTGTTTGTAGCTTTGTTAACATACGCGAGGCCATAAATCTGCCACTTTCGTGATTATTGTTTGCTTATCTACACTGAAAGAAGAATTTATTTGATCTAAACAAAAATGGAGTTCGCCGAAACAAATATTTGTTCCCTATGGCCTGAACAAATAATTATTTGAAATTTTGTTCAAAATTATTTGACTTTTGAGGGGGATATATATAATATTCAAATAAATATTATTTAAATAAAATAATTCCGTTATTTAGCACGAAGCAATATGGGTAACCAACAAATATGTATTTATTTCTATTAAATAAATATTTATTCTGTTCAAATAATCATTTATTTAAATCAGCAACACATTTATTTAATCCAAATCACGAATTGTTTATTATCCTTTATATTTATTTCTATTAAATAAATATTTATTCTGTCCAAATAATAATTTATTTAAATCGGCAACACATTGGCACACAGTGCCGCATCATTTACTACTTGATACGTTGCGCAATTATGGAGTAAGAGGCATTGTATTGAATGTGTTAGAGAGCTACCTAAAAGATCGACAACAAGCAGTAAAAATAGCTGATACCCAGAGTGATCCTCTGAGCATTAAAATTGGAATACCGCAAGGAACCGTACTAAGACCAATTCTTTTCATAACATACATAAATTCCTTAACAAAAATACATATCAATAATGGTAACGTCATATCTTACGCAGATGACACAGCGGTCATTTTTGAAGGTGAAACGTGGGAGGAGGTTAAAAATAATGCTATTCAAGGAATTAGTAAAATAAAACAATGGCTAGATCATTTTAAATTAACACTGAATACATCAAAAACCAACTATATAGCTTTTTCTCTTACCTTACATAATCGTCCAAATTTTAATAAAATAAAAATTATTAGCCTAGATGATGCTATTCATGAAGTAGAAACCACAAAATATATAGGCATCACTATTGATAAACACCTTAAGTGGAACCAACATGTCTTAAACCTAACGAAAAATATAAGGAAATTAATCTACAAATTTTACATCCTAAGGGAAATTCTTGGAAAAAAATTGTTACTATCCATATATAAAGCGCTTGTAGAATCTTTAATAAATTATGGCATAATTGCATGGGGTGGCCTGTACAAAAATTCGCTAAAACCATTAAATGTTGTTCAAAATTATATATTAAAAATAATTAATAAAAAAAAAAAACGCTACTCGACCCAATTACTTTACAATGAAGATACTTTAAATGTACGATCCCTATACATATTAGCCGTCTCAATATTCACTCACAAAAAACCCGAACTAAAAAGACCTATTAATCATAGATATACAACACGAAGCAAAACTGAAAAACACGTCAGAATACCTCACAGTAATACAAATATTAATTTGCGCTTCTTTAGCTACCTAGCTCCAAAACTATATAACATATTACCCGTAGAAATTAAAAATATCAACAATATTAAAAAATTCAGGAAGTGTTGCAAAACATTTATATATACAGACAATCATAAATTCACTGACTTATTCTAAAGTCTTAATTTTCTTTTCTCTGACAGATAGCTGTTTATAAATATTTTTCTTGTTTATGCACACTAATATTTATTTAATCCAAATCATGAATTGTTTATTATACTTTATATTTATTTCTATTAAATAAATATTTATTCTGTTCAAATAATTTCGAAATTAGGATGTGTTCTTTTTGGCATTTAATTTAAATAACTTATTGTTTCCTATAAATAAATATTTATTTACTATTGAACATAATAATATATAACATAATTATTATTAAATATTTTTTGGTAAAAACTATATTTGTAATAAACAATTAGGTATTTAAATTAAATAATTAAAATAGGGTATAATCTCCCAGACTATTTAGAAGAGGAGCTGCAAAAAGAAATAAATCATACCACATCAGTTTTTATATATATTTTGTTTATTGTTACGAAAAATAACATAACTATATAAGAAAAGAAAACAAAACTGCAATTAACAGGACAGTTATTAAACTCGGTCTGCGCCTACGAGAGCCTTATTCTCCTTAAACATCCATATTTACTGCAATAACTAAATGTTCCTGTTAAATAACATCTTGTTTGAGGGAAATAAATTAAATTTATCACAAACAATCAAAAATGGTTATAAATAATTGTTTCCCAGAAATATTTATTTATTTCACGCAAATAAATATTTAAGGCAAATGAATAATCTTACACAAAGGGGCTGCAAGAGACGCTTTCGCGGCCATCTTGATAGTATACAACATGAATATTAATAATTATATTGAAAACAGAAATCAAAACAATAACGATTTTTTCTATTATATACAAAAATAATTGAAACGTTTTTAAATGGGCATTTCTCCATGGCATGCATGATTTAGTAATTATTATTGTGTATAATATGTTTATCTGTCTTTTTTAAGTAATAAACATTAAAATTAAAATCTTACCTTCAAAGAAGGGCCACAGATGTCCCATGTTATGGCCAACTAGCCAATCACGAACATCCATTGCCACACAAAATTATATATCACCTTCTCGAAAGACGCTTACTAAACGACTAAACTCTCCAGTCTCTACCTGCCTAGATCTCGATGCCAACCCTTCCCTTTGTCTTGTTCGCTTCGCGGAATCCGATTAAAAAGCAGTGGCGAAATAAAAATTTATTTGCAGCAAATAATATTTTGTTTGCAATGTAGACGTTTAAAGGCAGAAGTGTAGCAAACAATTTTTTCTTTGGCGCGAATAAGTTTTATTTCACATAAATAAACAAAAACCAAACAAATATGAAATAAAAGTCAAATAATTCAATTTATTTGTTGCAAACAATATTTGTTTGATCTAAATAAAGATTATTTGTGGCTAACAAAAATAAAGCAAATACATCATTTATTGTGTAAAGGTAAGTTGTCTATGGGTGAAACCGCGACGATGTCTAAAACGATTTGGACTATTACAGGGAGTGGAGTAATATCAGGCAAAATATAATTTCAGACAAACATTGCGTTTCAATCCAAATATTAAAACTGATTGCCAGTTCTCGGATCGCTCGGTGGTTTTATCCCCCTCCGGAATATTGCGAGCTTGCCGTGACGAGTAGACCGATACGGCCAGACGTGTCCGATGCGGTTGTCGCAACGTTGTTTAATTGCTTTTTACTAAAACTTTTAGTGTTGATCTAAGTCGCGATTTTTCAGTAGCAGTTGCTATCACGACTGCTCTTATGTAATCACCGTGAATTTAAACTGCGATTTTTAACTGTGATTTCTCAGAGAACTCAAAGCAAACGAGAAGCGACAGCTCGGCGTTTTGCGTCTCCTGTTTTGGTACGCGCATGTGGAATAGTATATTAATGTACACGTTTTATAAAGCATCATTTTATAGCACGCGTCTATGTTAAAAAACGAGCCACTTGCGGCGAGTTTTATAACGGGACAAGTGCTTAAAACTGCTTTATATAACACGTACGTTATACTATTTTTTCTAATTTGTAGTTTTTTCAATAAAAACACATATTTAAAAAGAAAATAAATCCTTCAAATTTTGTAAATTTTTATGTCTAAATTTTATGTTGGTAATACTATTTTTTATCATAGTAGCCTCTGGACAACAAAAATTATTTTGCGAACTGTCATTTTTTGATTTATTGACCCATTTTCACCACGAGATTCTAAAGTTATTTTAGCGATATGAGATTTGAAATTGGACGGAATACGTTGTGTGATCCTTGTATATTCGGTATATATATATAGAGCGTTCGGAAATTCGGGCGATTTTGCTACTTTTTTTCGAATTTCAAAAGACGTGATTTTACGTCCCGGCATGGCAATTTAGTATAGGGAAGACGGAAAATTCAAATAAAGTTGAAGTTAAAATCGACATTGAAAGGTGAGTAGATTGAATTTTGGATAGGATTTGGCAGAAAATGATAGCTTGAAGCATCTACAAAAGATTGATTCATAGATTTATGCAACCAACATACATGACTGTTATCCACACAGAATAAAAAGGTAGGTTATTAAGCTATTTTTCCTCTACGCAAATGCGTATCGTAATAGATTTGTTATGATACAAAATTAGAAAAAATAAGTTGTGTGTCGCTAAAAACCATGTGCTGTGCTCGTCTGAGTTGTGTTTAGTCCGCGAGCTGACGTTGCGCCTAGCTAATTGTGATATTATTTTGTTTTCGTTCTGTTACATTTGCACCTGTACTAAAAAGTAAGGTCGCTCAGTGTAGAAAATAAGCAAGTTTTCCCGGAGTATTAAGCTGTGGATCGACCGTTATCGTTGTGTGAAGGTCACTGAAAAACGATAAGTCGATATCAAAGGTACCGACAGGTATTGTCGCTTCTGGTTTGCCGTAATATTCTGTGATTTCTAAGCAGATATTATTTATCTCTCTCGCTCTTCTCCTTCTCAGTTTACGCACGCGCCACTTGGTTTTGGGCGGGTCGAAACGAAACAACAGGTCGATAGCGAAACAAAAGAATCGCAGAGAGCGAGAGCGAAGTAGCGTAGCAATCGCGAAGCCGACAAAGCAGCTTAGCAGAGACATTGCGATCGCAGTTTATTTTATTGCTGGTAGCAGACTACGATTGCGTTTTTTCAATAGCAGTGATTATTTCACAGTTCGTGATTTATTGATCACCTCTAAACTAGTTACAAAATGTTGTGATATGTTGAGTCAATTTTATGGGCTCGGGCTTTATAGGCTATTGTATTTGATGGGTTTGTTGGTCGAAGGTGAGTATCAGGTGGGTAGCTCAATCTTGAGCTGTGATCTCACGATTTATTATGACAAAAAAATCTTTCTAAGCAGGTCCGATAGCTTTCGTCGAGGTATTTTTTGTTGAATTTTCTCCGTAATAAGCCATACGCATTACACGGAAAAAAGAAAATCCTTACTTCAAGAACATATTCCCTTCTCAATATCAAATGCTACCCACTTCGTTTAAATAAATGTTTTTCGACCAATGCAACTACACAACTTAGTTTAAGTATAAAAAAAATTACCTTATTGTCGGACTTCCATTGTCCTTATTTTGTTACCTAACACAACGTTTCGGTTAGTTAGTATCTCTAACTCTAACCGTTTTGAAGTGTAAACTAAATTATAATTCTAAGGCTATTCTGTCTTAAATACTATTCATGTGCAATGAAGCTTGATGACTCCGCCTACGTGTTTATTGAAGTGTGAAGTTTGAGCTGTTGATTTTGGATAAGAAGAGGCTTCCAGATATTGGGGATACTTGGTTTACTAAATATAGGGGTATTTTAATTCATGAAAGCTGCTTCTTTGAATTTTCGTTTTCTCCAGTACTGTTCCGTGTCCAAACCCTTGGCTTCTGACCACTGTATATTATGTTGGTTGGTCCATACATGTTTCGCTATACCTGATCTCGAAGTTTTACCTCTTTGAGTATGTTTCAGATGTTCTTTAACTCGTACGGGAAGAGGTCTTTTTGTTTCTCCAATGTACGATTCGCCGCACTCGCAAGGGATTTGATAGATACAATTTTTTCTGTTTTCATTACGGGTGGGTTTTACTTTTGTAAGAAAGCTTCTAAGCGTATTTCCGGATTTGAAGGCTGTTTTGATATTATAGTTTTTGGTTATCCTTCTAATCTTTTCAGAAATCCCCTTGACATAAGGTATTGCCCCGCGTGAGTGGGTTTCCTGTACACTAAAGTTCTGTGAATCCCTTGTGAATTCCGTTTGGTATTTCAATGATGGCTATTGAGCGCTAAAACATTTTAAGCGGCTCCAACTTACGCTTGTTACTGGATTGGATCGGCGGCTCTCCAAAAGGAAGAAATCACGGCCCTGGTCTGGAGCGACATACTTGCCTTCATAAGGAGATATCGGGACGTTTTGGCGAGGGCCAATGTGGTTAGGGTGATTACAGGAAGACTCTGGGGTAGGCAAAAAGGATAGCCGTTGGTCTACTTGCCAGGTTTCGGAACCTCCCCTCAATTAATACTAAGCTTGTTATTATGCTTCCTTTTACGTTATACCAGATAGGTCTGTCGATTACCAAAAAAGATAATCGATTTTCGATTATTTGAAATAATCGATTATTTCCTATTAATCGATTAATCCAAAATAATCAATTTATCAAAGTAATCGATTAATCGAAAATAGTTAGTTATATCCGATTAATCAAAAATAATCAAAAAAAAAACATTAATCGAAAATAATCGATTATTTCTGATTAATCGAAAATAATAATCGATTAATCAAAAATAATCGATTGATTTAATCAAAATAAATCTAAAAGTCGATTTAAATATTAGATCGTTAAGAATATTAATTTTATGATGGGCGCACAGATTGAAACTTTGTTCAAATTATTTCGTTGATTGTCTTGCAATAAAATACGCTTTAATATTTTTTAAACCGATTTTCAAGGTAAAATAGAGTTGCTAATAAATATATAGAGACTTACAGCAACAATAAGTAACTAGCAATTTCAATCATCCAAAAACATACCTATATTTTCGAATAAATCGGAAAATAGTTTTTTTTTGATCAATTGATTAATCGAAAAATCGTTTTTTTTTTCGATTAATCAAAACATTATAAATTTTTTTTTCGAATACCTAATTAATCGATTAATCGAAAAATATTTTTTTGGTTAATCGATTAATCGAAAAATCATTTTTTTTTCGATTTTGATTTGATTTTTGATTAATCGAAAAATCGTTTTTTTTTCGATTACATAATAATCGATTAATCAAAAAATCGTAAATTTTTTCTTCGAATAATGGATTAGGTAGGTAATCGAAAAATATTTTTTCTTCGATTAGTAATCAAAAAAAATTTTTTTTTCGAAAAATTGATTAATTGATAAATTTTCTCTGATCGAATAATCGATTTTTTTTGCACACCCCTAATACCAGAGTGACCAGGAACCTATCCGTAAAACAACTTTGTTGTTTCTGACAGCGACGATGGACCTTTAAGCAGTTCGACAAACATCGGATGGGTTCAAATGAATGCAACCTCACGATATACACGCAGTCTATGTCGGCAGAAAAATATTCCTTTATATTTTTGCGCTAATGAGCTGTCGCGAATCTTGCACGATGTTTATTTGGGACATCGCAAATTCTTGTCGTGCAGTGGCGCCAATGAGACGAGCTGTTTTTTCTTTATTTAAATTAGCCATTATTATGTTGACACGGAGACACGGTACTGAGTAAAAAATTCGAGGATGTATAATAAGATCGGGTTGTCCTTATATTTCACGCACCGTGGCTTTGTTTTTTTTTTAAATATTTTACGGTTAGTTCATTGACATCCGATTACTGAAACAACGACAATTACCAGTATTCGAGTTGAAGAAAAAAAGATTCGTTACCTACGTCAAAATAAAATTAGTTGCGTTAAAACCGTGGATCTATTTAATAGTTTATAAAAAAATGTAAAATAGTTTCTTCAAGTAGTAGTCTTTATACTAAATTCATTTCAAACACAAGTCACGTCAAAACAAATCCACGCCGCGAGTGTTGGTCTGATCGAGTGCAGTCTGCGCGCTTGTTTTGCTAAAACCGTCAGATCGCAGTCAAAAATAATGTCTTGAACAAAGAGAGATATAATGATTTTCTTAAATTGCTCATAATTCCAAAACTACTTGCGTGATTTTTTTTTTAATTTCATACTATCGATTCTCCTTAACTAAAATCTAATGTTTTACCTTAATAAAGATGCTACCTGGAGTTTGATATAACTGTTATGTTATATTAAAACATTTTTCAATAATATCTACTTAAGTTTTTTTTTGGAGGTAATTATGATGATTTTCTTGAATGTTCATGACTACTTCATAGTCACTATAGTATATATTAGGGATAATAAGAAGGGATATACAGAGGTAATACAGAGGTCGCATAGACTCCCTGACTAATGCAGCATTTTTCAAGCACAAATTTTTGCAGTTGATAAAGCAGTCAATATTCTGCAGAATCATCCTGGCCTGAGAGGAGCGGCGTCTATAGCTGTCTATATAGAGACAGTCAATCAACTATAAAGGCAACTTGTTCCAGCAGTATTAAATCAAAATTAGTAAGGCGCTGTCGCAACAATCTCTACAAACTTGGTGCTCACTATCGAGTCACCAGGGCGCGAGCATGTCTGTCGAACTACGGAACTAGCAGAGAATACTGTGGTTAGTGGCTAGACCACTGGGATCAGTCAAAGAGGGGATAGCTAAACAACTTGCGCAAAGCAGATGGACAGTGCTGACAACCTGTAGCATCTCCAGGCCTCTGCTTAATGGCAGGAAAACCGCAGCGTTATTACAGCACAGTCGGAAGGACCTAAGAAATATCACTGCCATAGTCACCGGACATTGCCTTTTCGGTAGACACGCAGAAAGTATTCGAATAACAGCTGATGACTTCTGCAAAAGTTGCAGAGATGAAGAAGAGGAGGAAGGTATTCAGCATTACTTGTGTGAATGCTCCGGCCTTGCGAGAAGAAGGTTCAATGCCTTGGCCCTTGGGCGAACCATTCTTTAATGATCTGGAGGAAGTGAGCATGCTTCTGGGTCGACTCACTAAGTTTATTAACAGCAGTGGTTGGTTTGAATGAGCTGTCAAGATTCTTCTTGTGTCTACTTTGCGTTAACCATCAGGAAGCTGATGCGGATAGGTACCGCGGAACATGTGTGGTACCACAACGGTCCTAATAGGACTACGTGTGACTGTTTGGACAGTGCCAGAGGTCTGTCACTCTAACCTAACCTAACCATAGTAGGGATGGGTAAAAACAGAAATATATTAAAGACTTCTTTAAGTTACCTCGATGTTATTTTAGTTTGAGGATCTGCACGAGAACATTATTACAGAAAAATGAATTTATTAAATTTAAAGATTGAATTTTTTTCATACGGTGTTCATTTCTTGCTTGCCTTTATAAAACGCAAAACAAGTCTAGCTTTGTAAATACTAAGTACAATAGAAAACATGCGAGACACTTATTTATTATAGTTAATGTAATGGGAAGGCATTTTATGTATGTATTCAGTGTGTTGTAACAAGAATCTGTGACATTGTAAATCCTGCGAATGGCCGACGGAAAGTTGCGAAACGCCGCGCCGCTGTGTCGAGGCCGCTGGACTGGCTAGGAAACAGAAAAATTGACCATCAGCACCAAAGGTCGATCATAATAAATCAGAGGACGAAATAGTATATTAAAGTACACGTTTCATAAGAAGCGGTTTTAGCGCACGCCTCTATTTTAAAAAACGAGCCACAAAGTGGCGAGTTTTTTTATTGACATGTGCGCTAAAACGCCTTATGAAATATGTGCTTTATACATTTTTTTCTATTTCACCTTTTATAATCAAGAAAAATACATTTTAAAAAGAAAATAAATGCTTCAAATTTTGTAAATTTTTATGTCTAAATTTTATGTTGGTAATACTATTTTTTATCATAGTAGCCTCTGGACAACAAAAATTATTTTGCAAACTGTAATTTTTTGATTTATTGACCCATTTTCACCACGAGATTCTAAAGTTATTTTATCGATATGAGATTTGAAATTGGACAGAATACGTTGTGTGATCCTTGTACATTCGGTACATATACAGAGCGTTTGGAAATTCGGGAGATTTTGCTACTTTTTTTCGAATTTCAAAAGACGTGATTTTACGTCACGGCATTGCAATTTAGTATAGGGAAGATGGAAAATTCAAATAAAGTTGAAGTTAAAATCGCCATTGGAACGTTAGTAGATTGAATTTTGGATAGGATTTGGCAGAAAATGATAGCTCGAAGCATCTACAAAAGATTGATTTATAGATTTATGCAACTAACATATATGACTGTTATCCACACAGAATAAAAAAGTAAGTTATCAAGCTATTTTTCCTCTGCGAAAAATGGGTTTTCTCGTAAATCACAAAGGCCGCGCAAGTCAATGAAATAAAACATTTAAATGTTAGTAACATCAAATAAAGAAAAAACGCGTATCGAAATAGCTTTATTACGATACGCAAATGCGTATCGTACTGAGCTTATTATGATTTTTTTACTTTCAGGCACACACTACGTTTTCAAAAATACTTATTTTATGAAGTTACCTTATACAGGGTCAAAAACCAATAACTTTGCATCCCATGCGACCAAATTTTAATAGCTCAATTTTGATTTTGTAGAAAAACACACATTTAATATGGCGCTACTTTAAAGAAAATGTATGATGCACCAAAAATACGTTTAGGTACAACGACTAAATATGGGTAAAAAATCAAAATTATCTTATGCAGCTGAAATATTGCATGTGGGCTAGAAACTGCATTTAAAAAAACTTTTTCTAATAACTTTTTCGATATTTTCAGAAATAACCCCACTTTTCAATTATTTTTTGGAAAAAATTAAAATTTTACAGATAATGCGAATCACGTGACTACTTTTTTTTTTGCTTAATTTTCATCTCGAACTGATGCCAAAGTCAAATTTTGAATAAAGCTATTAATAAAAAAAAATCCCATATGATGCGGACTTTACTGGTGACACTGTATATACACAAAAGTAACATTGAAACAGAATATTTGTACATACGTTAATCTATTTAAAAGAGAAATCTCCAATGGATTAAATTAATTTAAAAACGTTTAATAAGTCAAAATGTATCGCCCATTATTGTTGTTGTAATTTTGGGATTTTTACCTCTTCGTTCGCTGCCAGGGCCATTCCCGAGGGGACCTACGGTTTAACGTGGGCTCCGAACCACGATTCTCAGTCATCAAAAGCACCCCCCAATGACGCACCGATTGGGGAGTGTGTTCCTTCACCCGCACTCCGACACCGATCTCATCCGGCCTGGTTACCGGCGTGAATGGGGTAGTTTGGTGGATGATACTTTTTTCGCTCTTCCCTAATTTTTGCTCGATGCTGGACCCACGTCAAGACTTATACCGCTATAATGCACCGGGCTCGAACCAGTTTGCCGGCAGTGGGATACGAACCCACAAACTCTCATCCTAGAGTTCTCAGCGACTGTTGCTTTAACCACGGGGCCACTGAAGCCGTTATCGCCTATGGTAAAAAAAATAATTCAGAGTTATGTAATATTATTTACAGAGTGAAGCTGTTGAGATACAGGTAAAGAACCTGTATAATTTTTTATAAACAATAAGAGTCCTTTTTATGTGGGGGTACCCCTTCCAGGAAGAGCTATCTACGTGCGTACGTCCACCCTACTCGTGTCGCTGATTTTTCCTATTTGGGTGGTGTTTGGTTTTATGCGCCAAAACACCAAGGTTAATTAATTTAAATCGCTGCTAATTTAAACTTGTGTAGGCAAAACTCTGTTTTTGGGACAAAACAAATGATAATAATAAAAATTAACTTGAACCGGCATTCCGGCCATACTATTTTACCCCAGTGAAAAACAACTATGGAGCTATTATAAAGTTAAACGTCTCATATTTATTTTTAAAATACAGTAGATAAGATTATTGTTCTCTTTCACATTTACTGATTTTAAACAAATTGATAACTATTTTTTTTTTATTTGCAGGTATGTCAGTTATCAGGCTTCTTCTTACCATAAATATGCGATGACAATGTAATTGGTAAGTATAATGAACATTTACTGAAGTTGACGCGAAATAGTATTTACTCTCACCAAAGGCAGGTGGTGGGGTGGTGCCAATGTATACGGCAACAGTATTTCGTTCGGTTTGATTTTGACAATCATTTAACTATTTTTTTATTAATTCGAAAAAGGTTTTGTCTGTTTCCTTCCGCCAAACTCATCCCCAGACGCGTTTCGCCGTTTACGGCTCATCAGTGAGGCTCAGTTTGGCAGAAGGAAACAGGGCTCGAAGACAAATCACTTGTCAGGATCGATTATCAACGGGAATTATAGAACCCGGTGCGACATCTTGCGTCCCAGTACGGTACCTTAGAAAAGGTCAGTCGTAAAGGGATTATTCTGTAAAAACAGAAAATTTTGCAAGTGCGCTCACAAAACCGGTACAAGTGCCGGGCCACAGATATTAATTCGAAAAAGGTTTTGTCTGTTTCCTTCCGCCAAACTCACAAACTGAGCCTCACTGATGAGCCGTAAACGGCGAAACGCGTCTGGGAATGAGTTTGGCGGAAGGAAACAGACAAAACCTTTTTCGAATTAATATCTGTGGTCCGGCACTTGTACCGGTTTTGTGAGCGCACTTGCAAAATTTTCTGTTTTTACAGAATAATCCCTTTACGACTGACCTTTTCTAAGGTACCGTACTGGGACGCAAGATGTCGCACCGGGTTCTATAATTCCCGTTGATATTTTTTTATTGTTTGGCTATGTAATTTGAGGTTATGTAACTGACAGATCGGCAAATACTATGTTAATACAATAATTTATCCATTTTGTTAGTATTACATACAAAATAGTTGTAATGTAATAAATATAAATAGTGATAGATAGCCAGTATTAAAAGATACCTGGTATATTTGTAAACTCTTCTGCTATATAGCTATACCTGAAGTATTTACCCGACTATATATATCATATGAATCGCCTTATATATACAGGGTGATTCAAGGTGGATGGTACGTTGGACATATAATATGAGGAACCAGCACCTGTATCGGTAATAATTATAATTTCAGGGTCTTAATATTTCATAGTAAAAAAAAATCAACATTTCTTAGGTTAACGTTTTCTGTTAAAGAAATTGGAATTTAATTATTATTTTAGAAACGGTAATAGATAGGTATACCTACGGTATAGGATAATATTAAAGAAAGTTGTTTGGACATTAATAGAGAGTTCGAAAATAAAATAAAAAAACAGGGTGTTCCATTTAAAATATCCAATTTATTACTAATTTTTAGTAGAAAATATGATGTTGTAAATCATTGCTTTTTTCCTGTTTGTCGTTCCTATACGACTTACAAATCTTTTATAGATGATATTAGCGTTTTTGTAAGTAAACAGGTTTCTTTTAAAGCATCTTGCTTTCTATTTATTAACAATTCATACACATTATTAACAATCGGTTTTGCATCTAATAATAAGTGATTTTGTTTTCTTCTACTATATGTATAATAAAATCAAAACAATTTCCGTTGCACGTCATACCTTCGAGTATCAGCAGTGTTGCCAGTTTGTAATCAAAATACCACAGTAAGGGAATTGCAAAGTATTTTTTTTTTAAATAAAAACAAACCAAATTTACCTAAACAAACGTTTTTTTTTACGTTCTTCATCAAAATAGCTTATTAGAGAAGCTATTAGCTCTTTGCACCGGCTATTTAAATGCTTCGGCATTTTTCAATAAAGGTAAACAATGTAATCAACAGTGTATGTGTATGTATCCCTTTGTTGTTCTTAAAAGAACAGTTTTTAATCCTATGTATAAAAGGATTTGCAGTTTTAGTTAAAAACGACTTAAATAAACTCACGAAAACACGAAATGAAAACAATAAACGTCAATCAAAATTCGCCAAGAAATAAACTGGCATCACCGATGCGTTGACACTTCTGTTGTCAACTGTTAGCCCAAAAAATTTAAATGATATTAATTTTTAAAAGGTTAAATTTAAAAAGCATTTCCTTTAAGCGGCTTAGTATCAAAGAAGAATACATTAAGTTTCCTTTACATTAAATATCGCCTGAAATTTATATATTTTTTGCCCAAATTTAATTTTCTTATGTTTCCTGACCGATGTTCAATTATCAGCTGATTGATGACGTGCAACGGAAATTATTTTGATTTTACTTTAGAGCCATAATTTTCACACGGGCGCCTCATATTAAAAAACTAGTTGAACACTAATATTTCTATGTGCGACAGAATCAACACTTTAACAAATTTTCTCAAAAGCACAATATACAAGCTTTCTCAAGACTGATTACATATCCTAATTGCACCAGGCCTATTCCTGGGATCAATTAACAAGGGTGTCTTACCTAAATAACAATTGCAAACGCCATAAACTTATCGAATACGGAATGGACCTACCTGCTCTTGATAACAAGGACAACATTTCTAGGCAAAATAATGGTAAACAAGTGACATTATTTAAATTGTAAATATGTCACCCTGTAGACCTTTCAGGTATGCAACAATGAGGTTTTATTAAAATAAGTGACTGGTAGCAAAAGCCGAGACGACATACTTTGAAATGTACTTTCTATGCTTGATCCTTTTTGTCCCAGACCACTTGCAGATTGCGACAAGGCAAAATATAACTTTTTTAGGACACCTACAAATTCTTCCACCACTTAAACAATTTTTCTCCCACATATAAAAATAATAATTTTTTCTTTTCATATCTTAGTTTCTAAGTTTTATTGTTAATACTAGGCTATTGGATTGTAGTATTATGTATCCCCAACCTTAATTGAGCTTTCCCTTCCATAACAACCTTATTCTCTTCATTTACTTAATTTAAATTTACCGCCATACTGTCTGGTTTTTGAAGCTGTCATACTGTCAATTTATTCATCTTTCATTCACCCTCCGCTACACGTGGACCGTGGACGTGAACATTGTATTACTACTTCTCGTTTAATATCTAAATTAACCTCTCGAGGGGCTATTGGGCTTCAACCCCCAATACCCCAAAAACTATTTTTAAAATTCTGATGTAAGTACTTTCTTTTTTAACCAAAAAAGTTTTATAAAAAAGATATATATTTTACTATTGTAAAACAATATTATTATGGATTTCCACCAAGTAACGACCAATAATACAGGGTGTTCCGATGATCATGTTACAAAATTCTAGGGTAGATAAAACACACGAAAATAAGAAAAAAAGTTCATGTGAACATGGGTCCGGAAACGCTTCTTCAGGGAGCTAGGGCCCTTCGAAGATGACCTTCAAAAACTACTTTTCGTTTTATAGCTTCGGTACTACTGCAGCTATCGCAACCAATTTTGGGACATGAAATCTAGTTCGTAGGTTCATCAATTTGAGCCTTCCGGATTTTGTCACCTTTAACCAGGGGCGTACAAACCAAGGGGGTATTTGAGTAAATTTGACCCTACTCCTCTTAGGCTTTAATTTCTTACCATTTTTATATCTGATTATGATTCTCCAATGCCTTTTACATAAAAAAGGTACTCTTAGTAAAAATCGCTATCTGTCACAGTTTCCTCCGAAAATGGCTAAATCCAATCAATAATAAATTATTGGTCTTAAACCAATTATTACGTTGAAATATGAAAATGAGGTTCAGTACAGATAGTTGTCAAAAATCTGTCAATAAAATATTGTGTCGCCAGTGAATCATGGATTATACTTTCGCCGAATATGCCGATATGCTAGTAATTTATGGCGAAGTTCATTGCAATGGAAGAGCCGCTTCAAGATTGTATCAGGAGCGGTTTCCTGAGAGGCGTGTATCTGCTCACACGCTATTCGAGAGGGTAAATCAGCGCATAAGGGAAACTGGCTCCGTGAAAATAACGAGGCCAGATAATGGCGCTCAAAGAACTGTACGAACTCCAGAATTTGAGGAAGAGGTACTCCGACAATTCGAGGAAAATCCTAGTGTTAGTACCCGAGCTGTTGCAGAATCCATGAATGTAAGTCATGTACGTGTATGGGAGATTGTTAACAAACAACTTCTTCATCCTTACCATCGCCAAAAAGTACAGGAATTGAGACCAAATGATTATGCACCCCGCGTAGAGTTTTGCGAGTGGTTTCTTCAACAGTGTACACAAGAACCCCAATTTCCGAAATTTGTGCTTTTCTCTGATGAGGCTGTTTTTACGAGAGAAGGTATTTTTAATTCACGGAATAGCCATGTGTGGGCGGAGGAAAACCCTCATGCTCTTCAAATAAGAGGGTACCAACATCGATTCTCGGTGAACATGTGGGCTGGAATTGTTGGAGAACGTCTAATTGGACCAATCATGTTGCCTCCTCGACTAACTGGGACGGTGTACCTCAATTTTTTAAGATACACCTTACCTGAGTTATTGGATGAGCTGTCCCTCGACATACGTCGGAATCTATGGTTCCAGCATGATGGAGCACCCGCTCATTTTGCACATGTCGTACGTGAGCACCTCGATGATCGTTTTAGAGGACGTTGGATTGGACGTGGAAGCGATGTCAACTGGCCAGCCCGGTCCCCAGATTTAACTCCTATGGATTTCTTTCTTTGGGGACATATGAAAAGCCTTGTATATGAAACTCCAGTTCAGTCGGAGGAAGATTTGGTGGCTAGGATTTCTGTTGCGGCTGAAATGATCCAAACCATGCCTGATGTTTTTACTGACGTCAATTTAAATATGCTACGTAGGTGTAATACATGTATTGAACGTGGTGGCAGGCATTTTCAACAATTGTTATTTTGAATTTATTTTGGTACGTACAGGGTCAGTCAACGACAGCGTTAGTAAATTCATCTTCAAGACAAAAATTTACTCTGCCTTATCCTTGACTCACTCGTTAAACCTGTTTAATTGTTTTTTTTTTGAAATATTTTGTATACGTTCCCTTTTACTTTTTATACCCCCAATTTCGAAAAGGCAATAAATCTCTCTAATCTAATTTATTTTCATTAAAGAAAAAGATTTGACTAACTTATAATGCTCACTATCTGTACTGAACCTCATTTTCATATTTCAACGTAATAATTGGTTTAAGACCAATAATTTATTATTGATTGGATTTAGCCATTTTCGGAGGAAACTGTGACAGATAGCGATTTTTACTAAGAGTACCTTTTTTATGTAAAAGGCATTGGAGAATCATAATCAGATATAAAAATGGTAAGAAATTAAAGCCTAAGAGGAGTAGGGTCAAATTTACTCAAATACCCCCTTGGTTTGTACGCCCCTGGTTAAAGGTGACAAAATCCGGAAGGCTCAAATTGATGAACCTACGAACTAGATTTCATGTCCCAAAATTGGTTGCGATAGCTGCAGTAGTACCGAAGCTATAAAACGAAAAGTAGTTTTTGAAGGTCATCTTCGAAGGGCCCTAGCTCCCTGAAGAAGCGTTTCCGGACCCATGTTCACATGAACTTTTTTTCTTATTTTCGTGTGTTTTATCTACCCTAGAATTTTGTAACATGATCATCGGAACACCCTGTATTAAAGTATATATTTTACCTTTGATTTTAATTTCAAATTTTCAGTTTTACAGATCATGAATTCTACCTAAGATTCTTAACTTTATACTGTCCTACAGACATATTATCAATGATTTTATAAAAAATTCACAGATCTTGCACCTTACGCAAGCATCCTATGTATTGAAAATACCTGACACAGCTTTAAAATTTTAATGACCTATGTCATGTAATTAGCTACCTATGTCATTTCGTTAGGAAATAATCCCAAAAAAATGAAAACAAAAATAAAACTTTGACACCCTGTATCTTGGTTGTTATCAATTTTGGGATAATGCAAGTTTAAATAAACCGCATTATTTCGCCTTAAGAAGTCTACTGTTGCTCTGTGTCCCATTACGTTTGGGACACCCTGTATATTAATTAAAACATATTATAAATAATCCCAAAAAAACGAAAACAAAAATAAAAGTTTGACACCCTTTATCTTGGTTGTTATCAATTTTGGGATAATGCAAGTTTAAATAAATCGCATTATTTCGCCTTAAGGAGCTTGCTGTTGCTCTGTGTCCCATTACGTTTGGGACACCCTTTATATTAACTAAAACATATATAAATGTATGGTTTTATTTCTAAGAATAATTAATATTAATTTGTTTATAAACAATAATATTCACATAGCAGACCAACCAAGGTGAACAATTGCCTTATATTCAATCGGTCATATTGTCTAAGCCTACTTATGCTATGTTTTTAAATTATACTTATTTACCCAAGCGTTCAAAATAGACTATGAAGATTTTCATAAGATAGGTAGGGGTGCAAAATATAACCAATCACCCGGTACAATAACATTTTCTGAGAAATCAATAATAAAAAAATTATCCCATTTGTTAACCAAATTTGGGCGGACCCTGTAATATGCAATTATTGTGCTCCAACTTTTTGCCTCCCGGTTTTTTTTTTCGATATAATATTCCGATTTAAATAACGTGAACTTACCTTAGTTATAACTTATCTCAATAAAACACTTTTTAACAAAGTTACTATGGCGTTCTTTAAAACACAAACTAAACTAAACATTATTCATTATTTACTTGCCGACTTTACGCTGATTCATATTTATATTTCTACCAAGTATTATCAGAGTATTATGTTACAAGACCGATCTAGATATTGCGCTGTTGGCCGCGACAGACGGCAGAGCGACATCGACATGAGCGACATCGACATGAGCGACATCGACATGCAATGCAAAGTTTGCGTAAACACGATCCTAATAGTATTTTCAATACTAAAAAAATTATATAAATGATTTATTTATTTATTTATTTAATTTAAACTCAACAGATACAAGTATCCTATTACAGAGTAGGAGTGTGCTTAAATCTAGATAATATAAAAACTAAACTAAACTAGCACTTTTTTAAGATCCTTGAGGGTTAAAGAGAATAAAAAATTTTTCATTATATATATATATAGATAGAATTCGACAACTTACACATAATATTAAGAGGCGAATTTCCATAGCCATTTGTAGTAGTAAACTTTATATAAAAAGTAGCACAATTTCTTGTTCTATAAAGCGGCATATTAAAGTTAATTTGTGATAACAACATTGGTGCATCTATTTGATTGTGTATTAATTTATAAAGGAACAACAGGGACGAGTGAGTTCTACGTTTTTCTAAACTAAGCGAGTTATATCTATCTCTTAGTTGAGCTTTACTTATTGTTAGGTCATATGTACTGGTTTCTTTATAATACAGATATCTTAGAAATTCTGTACTCTTTCTATAGTATATTTATGTTTCTCATAATATAGACTCCAAATAACAGCAGCATACTCCAATATACTTAGAACATTTGCAAATTTTAAATTCTTTTAAAAATCTTTGACACCTTCTCTTTAGGCCTTTTTCCTTCCTCTTTTAGTTTGGTTGTTTATACTTCATTTACCAACTTTCTTCACATGCTCAGCATGTTTTATGTTTTATCTCTCCTCAATTTTTTATATACGTCACTTCTAAATTTCAATTTTTCAATGCCATAAAAGCTAAATTAAGGTTTTATACCATTTTCTGTTCTGCTAATACCATCAGCACAATATAAATTTTTTCTGTCTCCTGAAAATGAACGTTTCGACGTTTGAAACATGTAGAGATCCCTAAAGAATTTATTTCTATTAAATTTTGTGGAGGAAGACTTTTAGTTTTTTCTTTCTTTCCTAAAATATAACTAATTAATAACTTAATTATTTTTGCTTCAATTTCCTGATGATGAGTGTTTCTACACTCGAAACATGTCGATTCTAGCCTAGCTACTGAATTAAAATTGTGGAGAAAGACTTAATGCTTTTCTTTTCCCTATATTATTCATCTCCACTTTGAGTATGGACTACTTCTTCAAAATTAAAATATAACTGTTTTTATATTTTGGTGCTGCTAATCTCTGTTCACTATCGAACGGATTGGTGTTTGTGACTTCACGGATGAATAACGAGCTGGAGCGGCACGGCGGGACGGTGGATTATGCAGGCCCGGAATGTGCGTGGAATTTCTTAAATTTGCGTACCCACTGATTTTGCAATATAATAGCCAATTAAGAAATATTTCGGGCCTAATTTTTTATCTGATCTAAAGCCAGTGGCGGATGGTAAGAAAGAAATCCAAGGCGGTGCCGCACATAGGCGTATACGTGGTCAAAAGTCGGTGCGTAAAAGTTGCAACAACATGTAGAAAATATCGGTTTTTACAGAAGCTCATTAGACGTAGAAAATCGCGCCGTATAGGTTTTATTTATACAGGGTTATGATAAAGAAACGGGTCATCCTTTTATATTGAATACCGCCCACTTAATAATCGCTGGGACCCGTCAAATTTATTTTTTAGAGGAAATATGTACAGGGTGGATCATAAAAAGTCTCTATTGTATATTTTACATTCTACAATCAATTGTAGACATTTTTTATAAATCATAGCCTATACCTATCCTTTACGAAATATTAACTTTTAAAACAAAATAAGCAAACGACATAATATACAGTGTGACCAGTAAAGTGCGCATCATATGGAATTTTTTTTTATTAATAGCTTTATTTGAAATTTTACTTCGGCATCAAGTTCTGCTTCGATCGAGATGAAAATTAAGGAAAAAAATAGTAGTCACGTGATTTGCATTATCTGTAAAATATTAATTTTTTCCAAAAAATAATCCAAAAGTGGGATTATTTCTGAAAATATCAGAAAAAGTTATTAGAAAAAGTTTTTTTAAATGCAGTTTCTAGCCCACATGCAAAAATTTCAGCTACATAAGATAATTTTGATTTCTTACCCATATTTTGTGAATTGCACCACTTTTGCAAAATAAGACTCGACGCAACCTACATAAAACTTCTTAGTTTTGACGATGCTTTATTTTAGATACATTTTCTTTAAAGTAGCGCCATATTAAATAATAATATGTGTTTTTCTACAAAATCAAAATTGGGCTATTAAAATTGGGTCGCATGTCTGTGATGCAAAGTTTATTTGTTTTTGGCCCTGTATAAGGTAACTTCATAAAATAAGTATTTTTGAAATCGTAGTTTGGGTCTTAAAATAAAAAAAATAAAAAATAAAGTATAGGGGTTTTAAATTAAATCGTTGAAAATAGATAAACTTTACGTTAAGTTAAACTAAAATTTATTTTTTACTTAATGAACACTTTACTGATGACACTGTGTTCTCTTTTGTCTTAATATTAAGATGTATTACTTTCAGACACAAACTACGTTTTCAAAAATACTTATTTTATGAAGTTACCTTATATCTACATTCTACAAGGTCAAAAACAAATAAACTTTGCATCACATGCGACCAAAAATGAATAGCCCAATTTTGATTTTGTAGAAAAACACACATTTATATGGCGCTTTAAAGAAAATGTATCTGAAATAAAGCATCGTCAAAACTTAAGAAGTTTTATGTAGGTTGCGTTTTTTGCCAAAGTGATGCAATATACAAAATATAGGTAAAAAATCAAAATTATCTTATGCAGCTGAAATTTTTTGCATGTGGGCTAGAAACTGCATTTAAAAAAACTTTTTCTATTAACTTTTTTCGATATTTTCAGAAATAACCCCACTTTTGAATAATTTTTTGGAAAAATTTAAAATTTGACAGATAATGCGAATCACGTGACTGTTGCTTAATTTTCATCTGGATTGAAACAGAACTTGATGCTAAAGTCAAATTTCGAATAAAGCTGTAAATAAAAAAAAATCCCATGTAATAAGGACTTTACTGGTCATACTGTATGTATGTATATCATTGCATTTCGATCAGATCAATATAAACGTATGTTCGGTTACCAATTTCGTTTTTCCTCTACGCCTACGCCATGTTTAATGTTTTATTTCTTCAATGAGATTGTGTATTTGCATGAACAAATGAATGTTGGTTTTAACAGTATAAATTTTGAATAAAGCTATTAATAAAAAAAAATCCCATATGATGCGGACTTTACTGGTGACACTGTATATAATATTATCGGGTAATAAAATGTATTACTTTTTTAGTTTTTACGTACTTACTTTAATAAATTGGTTTTATGAGAAAACTGCAAAAATGTTTGCTCAATTAATATTTTAATTAATTAATTAAGTTTAAAAACAACTAAGATGATAAAAAAATTAATAAACAATAAATGTACACCATCCTTGTCAAAATTTCGTTTTGGGGAAGCTTATAGGAAAAAAAATATAGCATTGAAACAATTTTGTAAAATTTAATTTCAGTTTCACTCTTGTTACTCTCAATCTATATATTCTCGATTAAACTTGAGAATTTCGGGGGAGGAAAGCTATGTATTATCGGATATCTAAATTAGCTCAAGACTAACCCCTTAAAATTTTTCGGTCTTATTTGGTAACACACAATAACGTACAGTTGTTTTCCACCATACTGGTATTTTAATTTTAACCCAATAATACTATTGTTTTATAAAATAAATATAAGTACCCAAATCATGATTATTTAAATTTTATCAATTACCCAGTTGCACAAAACCACTTGATAGAGAATTTAACTAGAACGATTCTTTGGCTATCATAACAAATACATGTTTTATAAAAGATAGTGGCTTCCTAATTTAATTTTGTATTAAATTATTATTCTGTGCAGCTAGCACTGAGATACACAAACAATATACGTATATTTTTCCTTCCCTCCTATTTAGCAGCGGCGCACCCAGGATTTTATGTTAGGGGGGCCCGCCAACCAGTGCTGGAGGCAAATTTTTTAATAAACTTTTAAGTTACGCATTTTTCTAGAACTTTGGAGCTTTTTTAACAGGTACTCTTGCAGGGAAGATCGCAATAGCCTAGTCATGGGAGTCGTTAAACGGTTTCTAAGAGGGGGAGGGGGGGGGGGGCATTGACGGCTTGTGACTTGTTAACTTGGGGGTGTACTAAAAGCCTGCTGTAGGCGAAATGCGCCGCAGGCCCAAATTTGGTCAATAATTATTATAGTAAATATTTTAAAAATTTCTGATTACCTTCTTATTCTATTGAAAATGAAATAAGATAAAAAAATAGAAAGGCTAATTTATTTTTCATTAGTGGGTACATTGTTTAAAAGTAAAGTTCATTCATCAGTTTTTATTTGCAGCAAACTTATCAATAACAATAAAGTTCCTAGATTTACACTTTGTGGTATGTATCAAGTTAATTTCGAGAGTTTAGGTCTTCCCTTAATTTTAATTTCAATTTTTTGCTCAATACTTAATGAGCTAAAATTGTTTCTCAAACATTCATAGTCGGTTTGGCATTAAAACTGTTTATTTTTTTAAAAATAAGTCTTTAGTACCTCAAAATAATAACAAAAATATAAAGGAAAACTCGAAATAATAAATTCTTAAATTCAATCAAACCATATTAAACCTCAATAAATCAACTTTTGTCAATAAGTCAACTTCCAGGGGGAGGGGGGGGGGGCAAATGCCCCACCTGGCCCCCCTCAAACGAGGCCCGTAAGGTAAATCTAAGAAAATTGACTTTTTAAAATACTTATCCACTTTCATAATTTTTATTTCATTGGGGGTTTTGGGGGGGCCAAGGCCCCCTTGGCCCCCCCCTGGATGCGCCACTGCTCTTTAGGCTATTTAAAAAGTTACTCTGACGAAATTGGAACGGCTAGATATCTTACCTTACGTTTATTGTTTTTAACTGTGAAAATATTTTTAAAAACGAATTTTGGGAGTTTTGCAGCTCTGCAGATCCTATGGGACAACCACCACTGTCGAATAAACTCCATAGTTTTTACAATAACAAGTATGTGCCCCTTCCCTGTAACTTTATTTACATCTTGCTTTAAATTATGTTTTACCAACTTATTAACTGCTTATAGGTATAAGTACTCATTATCTTGTTAAATTCTATGAATAATTTATTATGCACTTAAAATTGACAAAGCGCTTCCTTCTCCCATTCCTACATGTGTGTGCAAATTTGTGGTTTTGAATATTTTTGAGTTTAAAAAATCGATGTAAGGGAAATTACTTTTTATAATTATTATTAAATACTGATATGAAAACAAATGCATAAAACTATTTTTAAATGTAGCTTTGCTATAACGAGAAAATTGACCTTTTTTGTCTTTTGAAATTCAATTACCGCTGCTCCTGGTAAACTATAAACGCAGCCGCATGGGATAAAATGACAAATGAATACCCTAGGGACCCATCATACACTACGAATATCCGAAGCATGATCAACGCGTGCCTCGCGCGTTATTGGGACATGCAACCCCGCTATTGAGCAGCTGATTTCAGGAAGACAATGGAGGACCGCAAGAGCGCAGACCGCACTCGATGTACATGTATGTACATAATTCTGGAAATTACTTTTAAGTTCCTCATTTCGCCGCAAGGGGGCACAATTGAAAATTAGTTTTTAAAATTTTAAATTTCTCCGAAAATTCCCATATTAAGTTATAACTCATAATCATTGGAAAGCTTAGACAATTCTGCATCATTTTGGTTTAAGGCGCCTGTTGGCGTACCGGCCTTGATAAGAGTGGGGGAAGCTATTGAATGTGTAAACATTAAAATCGTTGTAACTTCTAAACGACTTATCCGATTTTACTAAATTTAAGCTTGTTTGGAAGGGAAAGGTAAGTACCTTTAATCGTCGTATCCAGCAGTACACGATAGTGTTTAATAAAATTGCTAGAGGGCACAATTTGTAATAATAACATTTTGATTTTATCCAGAAAATTCAAACCATACGGTATAACTATGATATCATATTCGGAAAGTAGATTAAATTTGCAAGAAAAAATGTAAAGACCGCAGTTCGATATTGTTGTTCGTTTCAGAATTATTGCCAAAACAATAACTTTTAGTTCAAATTGCGCCCTCTAGCAATTTTATTAGAAACTATTGTGTACCGTTGGATATGACAATTAAAGGTACTTACCTGTTCCTTCCAAAAAAGCTTAAATTTAATAAAATCGGATAAGTTGTTTAGAAGTTACGGCGATTTTAATGTTTACACTTTCACTTGATAAGAGTGGGAGAAGCTATTGAAAGTGTAAACATTAAAATCGCTGTAACTTCTAAACGACTTATCCGATTTTACTAAATTTAAGCTTGTTTGGTAGTACCTTCAATTGTCGTATCCAATGGTACATAATAGTTTCTAATAAAATTGCTAGAGGGCGCAATTTGTATTAAAAATTATTGTTCTGGCAATAACTCTGAAACGAACAAAGATATCGAACTGCGGTTTTCACATTTTTTCTTGCAAATTTCATCTACTTTCCGATTATGATGTCATAGGCATACCGTATGATTTGAATTTTCGGGATAAAATAAAAAAAAACTGTTATTATTACAAATTGCGCCCTCTAGCAATTTTATTAGAAACTATCGTGTGCCATTGGATACGTCGATTGAAGGTACTTACCTTTCCCTTCCAAACAAGCTTAAATTTAGTAAAATCGGATAACTCGTTTAGAAGTTACGGCGATTTTAATGTTTACACATTCAATAGCTTCCCCCACTCTTATCAAGGTCGGTACGCCAACGAGCCTTAAACCAAAATCATGCAGAATTGTCTAAGCTTTCCAATGATATAATCAGAGTTATACCTTAATATGGGAATTTTTGGAGAAATTTAAAATTTAAAAAACTAATTTTCAATTGTGCCCCCTTGCGGCGAAATGAGGAACTTGAAAGTAATTTCCAGAATTTTCTCATGACCGCTTTACCCATAAAATTTTTTTTCCGAAAGCTGTACGATTAATGGTTTCCGAGATATAGCCGGCGTCCCTTATTAATGGGCCACCCTGTACAAAGTATTAGCTACACTTATTTTTTTTTATTAAACATTATAAAAAAAATACAAAATACAAAAAATACATTATATAGAAATTAAATTATAAAAAATCATAATATTCTTCGTCATCTGAGGAACTGTCATATCCTCTTGACGTTATAATTAACGGGTCGACGGTCCTATCGATCAGGTGGTCAAGATCCCACGTTTTATCCTCTTCTTTAATGACATGATGGACTGCTTTTCGCCAGTTCTCTGGTGTCACTTCCTTAATGGATTGCTCAACTAGTACCTTAACGTCTTTCATTTTGAATGTCGTTTTGTGTCTTGCTACAAATCCTTTTACTTGCGCCCATATAAGTTCTATAGGATTTAGTTCCCAATGATATGGCGGTATGCGCAGCATAGTTATACCATGTTTTTTTGCTATATCTTCCACGGCATATTTCATAAAACGATGTTTGTGTAAATTTGCTATACCTAGCTAATAGTTCCTTCTTTATCAAATTATCTTCAAACTCAATACTTTTGATGGTTAACCAGTCGATAATTTCTTGTCTTCTCCAAGATTAAGTTGGAGTCTTCTCTGTGCGTCGTGAATGATAGGTTGCGTTATCCATAACTACTACTGAATCAGCTGGAAGATATGTTATCATTTCACCAAAATAGTCCTCAAAAACATTCGATGAAGTTTATTTCAAATTACCACCTATTTATATGATCAGCCAATGAGGCCAAAGCCAAACTCGGTACCTGTTAAATGGTAAAGTATGTTTCACAATAAATGGTTGACTCCGTTTAGTTAAACGGGGACGTTTTGCAAGAGCTCGGCCGCCGGCCTGTTAAACGCAAAACGTAACTTTATAATCTACTAGTTAACTAATCCCTACACAATATTTCGATTTTGACACTTCAGGTCAGAAAGCATACCTTTTCTAATCCTCTTACGCAATTACTTAATTTTACAAACAATACTATTTTTTCTCTGAAATTTTTGGTTAGTTATCATAAATAATTTAATGCACAAAGTTTACCTGCGCCTATGGCCGACACCGAAATTGAGCCGAAGTGGACGGAATTTCCCATTTTATTACTCTTCACCTTTCTGAAATAGACTATAATTAGATTGCAGGGCTGCAAATAAAATAAATATATATTTATATACCAACACATGCATCGGGATAGTCTGTCTTGGTGTATGTTTCTCTTTATTTTCATACCTTGTTTGTATAGCCTAGGCCTAGTTAGATGTATTTAAATTGATCATAATAAAATAAAGTTATACATATATCAAGATACATCACTACTACATACTTACTGAAAATACGAAATACCCGGTATTTGCCCCTATTTGGGCATAATAAAATCATACACCGGCTGCTACTAGTCATTGTTCATATTCCAATCAGAGTCAGTAAAACCACAAACACGATTATTCATTAAACTACACAAAAACTAGACATCCGTAAATATTAAACTCCCACAATAAACAACAAGGAATCCACAGAGAAAACACACAACAACGGCGCCGAGCCGGTTCTGGAATGTATTTTGAACATGTCGCTAAAGAAGGACATGCCGGTAACAAGAGGTTTGTGCGCATGCTCAACCCTGCTGGAAGGGAAGGCGTCTGACCGGCGAGCCGTGCGCTTAGACGTATTTTTTCACTTATAAAATGTCATTTTTTTGCGTACGAGATAAGCTGTACGTATCTAAAGGTAAATGTCTGTGGTTAATTTCCTTCCGTAGAATATTTTGCGAGATATTTGGACCGTAAATCAATCGCTTCGACGGCATACATTAAATTTTACACCGCTAAACACTTACCTACAACAATTTTCTACGCAACAGTAGAACGCGAATAGCGTATTACAAGCGGCATGAATGCAGAATGCAGTAAATCGCGACCTAACCTTAAAATCCTGTATCGAATGACATAAATACACAGATAATCCCCATGTAATGGCACTCTTCCGCAATCGGCCGATCATTAACATAATGCCGAACATGCCATTCAATTACCGAGGTACAGTTGAGACAGTGCAGGTGAATTTATGCGACCGTTAAACATGAAGGATTTCTTGAAAGAATGGCATTATGTCAAAAAAAGTTACAGTTTCACGAACTTAACGTAAAAAATTGATTTTATTTTAGGGTACACTGAGGAAAATGATCAGACGACATAGTTTGTATTGATACCTTTTTTTTTATTAACCCATATTAAATAAATTGCTACTATTTCAAACTCGCTTTAGTGTTCCATTGGCAACACAGTCGTGTTGAATAATGAACTACTCTTAATACAAATTGAACTTAAAGGGCAATATAAAGCTATTTGCAGATGATAAAACAATTATTTATTTTGCTGAAACTCTTGCAGAAATGTTAATAATGATTTAAAAATACTTCTTTCTTGGCTTCAATCAAATAAACTTACGTTAAATTTTACAAAATCTTCTGTTATGTTTATAACTAAAAATAAAATAAATTCCATCATTAACCCCTTAACATTTAATAATGAAAATATTCAATATTCAAAAACGACAACATGTTTAGGATTAGTTTTAGACGAAAATTTAAATTGGAAATGTCATATCCAGTATATTATCAACTCGATATCAATCTCCTTTGGTATCTGTTTTGTACAGAGCTAGATATTTCATTCCTTTGAGATACTTAAAAAATATACATTTTTCATTAATATATTCAAAATTACAATACTTAGCTTCTGCATAGGGATCTGCTTGTTTATCAAACTTAAAACCATTACAAAAATTGCAAAATAAAGTTATTAAACGTATACACAAATTACCACATTTAGAACCAACTGTTAATCTATATAGATCGAAAGGGTAGTTACACGTTCAAAACATTTATAAATTAAAAATTTGTATTCTAATTCACTCTATTATTTTAATGGAAAAAAAATCAAACATAACACTTGAGGAGGAGAATAAGACATTAAATAATCATAACACCAGACATTGTATAAATTATCAAACTAAGTATACCAGTAAAAAGTAATTTCAGAAAAAAATCGCTTTTATACGAAGGAATAATAAAATATAACAATCTTCCAAAAAATATCAGAAAATTTAAAAAATTGGCACCTTTTAAAAAACAATTAAAGAGATATTTACTACATTAAATTATTTATACTATTTTTTTTTCAATTGATTTTATTAATGAATCAAATTGGATTAACTTCAATTATTTTTATTGTTATTTTTTTTTTACATTATGTTGTCACTTTCCATGTAATGAAGTGTAAAAGTTAGTTTGGAATAAAGACATTTCAAAAGGTAATACAGCAATTTTGTTAAAAAATAAATTGTATCTTCTCAATGCGACGCATTTTGTTCCTAGTAAAGCGCTTTCTCTACAATTAAGAAAGCGTCTCGAAAAAGGAATTGTATTCGTTAAAACCTATGATCCATAATTTTTAAAGTTGGCATAATTATACAAACAGTATATTATACAAAAAGTGGAGCTGTTGGGATATGGGGAAAAAGAACCCACAGTCGTCTCCACAAATATATTAAAAAGTCAAATTAATGGGGTGTACATGTTTCGGTACTAGAAAGTACCATCATCAGCACCGAAGGGCCCAAGTGCCACTTATACTAAGGAATGTAAAAAATTTAAAAAAATTAAAAACCATGAATGGGATGGGGACATTTTGTGTGCTTAGACGAATAGGATTAAAAAGTGGTAATAAAATTCGAAAGGAATTACTTTTCTTTTTCTACCCGTACATAGTAAACAAATAACAAACTCAACCTCCAACAAACACATGTACACCACAATAATTTGACTTTTTAATATATTTGTGGAGACTACTGTGGGTTTTTTTTCCCAATGAACTTGTAAATTTCCACTATAATAACAAGAAAATGACATGTTTCGCTAACACTGTAGCTTCGTCAGATGACAATGATTTAATAAAAGTAGAAAATGGAAAGGGGGGTACAATATAATTAAATTATTTAAGATGTAAATAATGTAATGAAATGTTAAAATGTTTAAGGGTAGAAAATGATTTATCTCGATTTCCGGTAAAACTACAAGTCTTATGGAAAAACGTTAAATTGCAAAGTTGTAGGTAATAAAAAGATCTACAACTTTTGTATTTACACTTTTTTCATATAACCTCAAAATGTATGTGAAAAATTCAAATAACCAAGTTTTTGGTTTTTTATTTTTATCTTTTACAAACATTTTTTTTATCCACGAAATTTGGTGAAAACTTACCTTTTCATGTCCTAAACACACTGTAATTTTTCTGATTTAAAATATTTATTTTTTAACCTTATTTTGACTTAATATCGAAAAAACACCCTAATTTTCAATCGAAAATTCTCACGTCAAAATATCTGCTTTTTTAAAAAAGTCGGTGGGCTTTTTGTTCGTTGAAATCTCTACTTTCTGATAGTGTTAAAAAATATATACATTACTATGGTAAATGTTCTCAAAAAAATGCAAAGAAACGAAAAAAACTCGAATCCGAAATTTTTTTTTTAGATCAATATGTACAATTTTGAGCTCTTTATTAAAATTTATACTTTAATTACTCGAAAAACGTAAGATTCCATGTTACATTGATAAAAAAAGTATACATTTTAATAAATAGCTCAAAATTGTACATATTGATCTAAAAAAAAAATTTCGGATTCGAGTTTTTTTCGTTTCTTTGCATTTTTTTAAGAACATTTACCATAGTAATGTATATTTTTTTTTAACACTATCAGAAAGTAGAGATTTCAACGAACAAAAAGCCCACCGACTTTTTTAAAAAAGCAGATATTTTGACGTGAGAATTTTCGATTGAAAATTAGGGTGTTTTTTCGATATTAAGTCAAAATAAGGTTAAAAAATAAATATTTTAAATCAGAAAAATTGCAGTGTGTTTAGGACATAAAAAGGTAAGTTTTCACCAAATTTCGTGGATAAAAAAAAATTTTGTAAAAGATAAAAATAAAAAACCAAAAACTTGGTTATTTCAATTTTTCACATACATTTTGACGTTATATGAAAAAAGTGTAAATACAAAGTTGTAGATCTTTTTATTACCTACAACTTTGCTATTTAACGTTTTTCCATAGGACTTGTAGTTTTACCGGAAATCAAGATAAATCATTTTCTACCCTTAAACCCCCCCCCCCCCCCTCCCACCCTTCCCGACCTCGGATCGCCCGTAATTTATTTTTTCTTTCATTTTTGTTCTATTCTCTTCCTTTTCCAATGGGTTTCATCCTACTATTATTTTTTTTTGTATCAAAAATTATCGACCCTGGTCTATTTGGGCACGGGACAATCTTTGCATTTTAATTTATAGATGCCTGATTTTTGTTTTTATCGCTTTTAGTTTTATTGTTTTTAATAAATTTACCTTAAGAGTTATTAGTTTTGTAAGACAAATTTTAACTTTCACTTACTTAATCAATTATATTTAAATAATTCACCTTTGTTAAATTTATTCTGTTGACTATATATCTACTTAAGATTTTGTAAATTACCCAAATTGTACCTAATTTCATTTTTTAAACCCTCTATTGGATTTTCCCGCTATTGTAACCCTTCCACTATTTTATTTACACCTTTAAAAATTTAATAGTATTGCATCCCCTTTTTATTTTTTATTTTCAACTTTTATTAAATCATTGTCATCTGACGCAGCTACAGTGTTAGCAAACATGTCATTGTCCTTTTCTTGTTAATATAGTGGAAATTTACAAGTTCAACTTTGTTTTACTGTATTCCATAATACTATTAGTGAAGTGAATAAGTGCTGCACATCTGCTAGGATTGTCCCTGCATGTCATTTATAAAATTAAAAAAAAAAAGTTCTGAACTCAACGTGTTGTGTTTTCTTCCATCTTTTCGACCATGTACTTACCGCATTGATATTTTCATTGGAAATCGAAAAACAATCATGAATAATGAAACTCACTTTAATATTCTTTATGTTAATGTTATTTTCGAAATAATTTTTGTATATTTGTCACAATTTAAAATAATCCGCATTGCCTTATTTTGTCAAATTTGTAATTTATCAAATATTTCCTGACTAGCACAATATAAAATGGAAGAACAATAAAGAAAATGTGGTAATATAATAGTATTAAATACAGTTTTTTTAAAAAACAAACTTAAATTAGAACTGATTCTTTTAAAATAACCTACTTTTCCGGCAATCTTCGATATGATACTTTTAAAATAATTTAAAATTTGAAATTTTGAATCAATGATTATCCCTAAATATTTAAGACTGTTTACTAATTCCAATTTTTCACCATCAATTACAATATTTAAATTTTGACAATTTAAATTATAACCCATAACCATACATTTAGTTTTTGAAATATTTAATTTTAATTTATTTACTTTTAGCATTTTTTTCTTACAATAAAAATAAATAGTCTACCCAGACAGAGGAGAGAACTGTACATACTGTAAAGAAAAAATACTGATGAGAGTGTAAAGTAACGTGAAAATGAGGGCATTTGTTGTCTAGTAATCAGCTCTCTAAAACTTTTTTTTGTATGAAGCTTGACGGGTTTGTTAGTAACAACATTAAACATACAACGGGTTGAAACCTTTTTAATATCGTCGACGGTTTAAGTTGACTGTCATTGTTTCTAATCCTCTGTTTTCATATCAGACCCCTATATTTGACATTTTAAAATTTAATCTCTTTTTTATTGCCTTTATTAGAGACCCTCCATATACTTCCATACCCTTATGAACTTTTAGATATGCATTAAAAAGGACCTTTTATAATTTAAGGAAGGGAATTATGTTTGGGTTTTGCAATTTTGTTAGCTTTTATTATTTTTGATTGAAAACCATGTCCCGCCTGTGTGTACATAGTGTCACATCAGAAGTATTTAGAACCCAAATTTAGAAGTCAATAAAGTGTGGAAATTTTCCTTTTTCGGCAAAATCAAACCTTCAAAATCACTTCCGGTTTAACCGTGTCAACTTATATATATTATAAATGAGAACCCGCCATTTTTATTCGATGCTTAAATTCTACGGTGTGACCAGTAAAGTCCGCATCATATGGGATTTTTTTTTATTAATACCTTTTATTCGAAATTTGACCTTGGCATCAAGTTCTGCTTCGATCAGAATGAAAATTAAGCAAAAAAATAGTAGTCACGTGATTCGCATTAAGTATCTCAAGTCAAATTTTAATTTTTTCCAAAAAATAATTCAATAGTAGGGTTATTTTTGAAAATATAAGTTATTAGAAAAAGTTTTTTTTAAATGCAGTTTCTAGCACACATGCAGAATTTCAGCTGCATAAGATAATTTTGATTTTTTACCAATATTTTGTAAATTGCACCACTTTTGCAAAATAAGACTCAACGCAACCTACATAAAACTTCTTGGTTTTGACAATGCTTTATTTCAGATATATTTTCTTTAAAGCGCCATATTAAATGTTATTAAAATATTAAACTATACGTTTTCAAAAATACTTATTTTATGAAGTTACCTTATACAGGGTCAAAAACAAAGAACCTTTGCATCACATTCGACCAAATTTTAATAGCCCATTTTGATTTTGTAGAAAAACGAACATTTAATATGGCGCTACTTTAAAGAAAATGTATCTGAAATAAAGCATTATGAAAACTAAGAGGTTTTATGTAGGTTGCGTTGAGTCTTATTTTGTAAAAGTGGCGCAATTTACAAAATATGGGTAAAAAATCAAAATTATCTTATGCAGCTGAAATTTTGCATGTGGGCTAGAAACTGCATTTAAAAACTTTTCTAATAACCTTCGATATTTTTAGAAATAACCTCACTTTTGAATTCTTTTTTGGAAAAAATTAAAATTTAACTGATAATGCGAATCACGTGACTACTATTTTTTTGCTTAATTTTCATCTCGATCGAAGCAGAACTTTATGCCAAAGTCAAATTTGGAATAAAGCTATTAATAAAAAAAAATCCCATATGATGCGGACTTTACTGGTCACACTGTATATAAGTGTTCCTTTTTAAGGTGGGATTAACGACGCCATTTTCTATCGTCAATTCGATTTGCCGAACTGTTGACGATTCGTATGCGCACTGCAGTGCTGTGTTGATCAGAGTAGTTATTTTTATGCTTTTGGCATACGAAGAAGAAAGACAGACATATTCTGGAGCTGGTAGAGCAAGGCAGATGTTAGTCAGCCGGTCATAGTTTTTTCTTTCCTCTTAAAATAAATACATACCTATTCTCTAGAATTCTTAGGATAGATGACATATAGATAGACTAGAAAATATCGTGTTACCAGTAAAAATTGTATTAACTTCAGTTCTGAAAATAGACGTGTTTACTTTCAAATAAGGTAAATTGGGGCAATTTTAGTGGTTCTAAAAAACTGCTTTTTTTAAAGTGTCGTTTATAAAAAAAAAACACCGGTAATACTATTCGTCAATGCCTCCCTGAACAGCCCTTTCAAAATTAGATACTAATTATTTTTTTTTAATTGCAAAATTTCGGAAGTTACCGCTGCATTCAAGCCATTTATAGGTCTTTTATACCTTGAGAACTGTGCCCTTAATGACATGCTGCACCAGCTATAAATATTTTCCAGATCAAACACAAAATAACCAAGTTGTTATGATTGTTAGGACTCCAATTAAATTAAATAATTTTTAAAACGTGTTTATTATTTATAATTAGATATAAAAGTTTATTTCTAGAGAGCGGAAATTTAACTAATTAATAAAATTATTTTTATAGCGACTTAAAAATACTATAGTAATTTACGAGTGTTTTCTTCCTTGGTGGTCCAAATAACAAAAGATATATCTAGTCTTAATATTGTTTATCAACATGGGTGACGAGAAATTTCGCATTTTTTAAAAATCTCTCTCGCCTCGCAAACCAAGAAATTTTTTGCAAATCTCGTCTCTTGAGAGTCACAACTTCTCCTAGCTCTGTGACATCAGAAAAAAATTTTAATTCTGCAATTTTCCTTCCTAAACTATTTTCGAATTTTTTGTACCTTAGCTAATATTTGATATTCGGTGGCACGCTAAAGTCTGCTATCGCTATGATTTTTTATAGCGCGTGTCTTTATCCGCTAATATAAAACAAACTTTGATAAAAGGCAGATATTGCAAACGCGCTTATCACACCACAATCGCGCGACAAATCCGGAGATCTTGGGGACCGTGGCAATGGCCTGTTCAGAGTAGTCCAATGTGACTCTGCCTACCTGTGATCGGGCATCATCTTGTTGTAAAGTTGGGTTTTGAAGTGCTCAAAGGTATGGTATGATGTGGTTCCACAGTTTCTTAAACGTAACGCAGTGCAATTATATTCCCTACGCTTCAGCACATCGGCGTTACCTTCTCACCCTTCCATTTACGATAGCAATCGTTCTCTACACCACTGCAGTCGATTACCTTGATGCACTCGAGTTAGACGTATAGCACGAAATGAACATACCCCAAAACTTCTTATTTTACGATAAACCCTTTTCTCTTGGGTAGGTCTTTCATGTGCGGCAAACCATCGCTTTGCAAATGCCCTCTGGTGATGTTTAAGCGATCTGTTGGAGCTAACAATTCTAGGCGGCGATTTTGGGCTCTGTTATTCTGCGGCGTCGTCCTGGCTCTATACTAAATATCACGAATAGTCTCGTTTTAAAGCAGATGACAGCGGTTATTTGTCATCGATCAGCTGATATTGGGACATAATAATATCCCTAGATTTGTAGCGGACCGTAATGAGCCCAAACACCGAGTTATGAATTGCGTTTTTGTTACATTTACTAATTACATTTTAAAAATTTTAATTTAATTACTTTTGTGTAAGTACCTACAATTATTATTCATTTGACCAAAAATTTAGATACAGGTTAAAATTTTTTAATTCTTTTTCATTAGGGATCATAATTATTATTGTGTGCCTTGCTCGTTAAGTTGATTTCATCGATAAGTAATAAGTTTTATTTCATCTGAACGCCGTTTTTGTCGAAAAGTTAGTTTGTAAAAATTTTGTTCGTTAAGGTTAGGTTTCTAATGAATAATTTTCGCATTTTACATTATCTAGGTATCCTTTTCTGTTTCAAGAAAAATAAGTAGAAATTAAGTATTTCCCTGACTTAGGTAGGTAGGAGAGAGTTGGACAAAACCGGGTAGGTTGATAAAACCGGGTATCGCCTAGTTCTACCATATGCCAAAACAGCTTTCCATATTATTAACCTTTAAAAAGCAGCTATTTGATTTTGAAGGAATTATTTTTATTATTGTTATTAGTAAAAATTATTATTGTTTGGCAATAGTAAGGTAATAGTAAGTAACATTATGTTACTATAGTAGTTAAAATAGCTAACCATATTAGTATGTAATAGGATAGCGAACAAATATATAATTCTATTTTCTGTGTCTACGTACAAGTGAAATTATTATTTGATATTACTATTATTATTGTTTGTATGACAATAAAATAAAGTTTTTAACATAACGTTAGCCTACATACAAGTATAGAAATGTAACTGTATCAATAAATTGCATTTTAACAAACAAATTCCATAAAAACCACTTTTAGGTCTACGTACCTTACGTAAGTCAAAAACTGTTAAAGTAGGGTTTCCACTGACAGAAAAATTTTATCCCTGGCTAAACTAAAGCTTTTAACTTTATGTTAGCCTACATACAAGTTTAGGAATGTAACTGTATTATAACCAACAAATTCTATAAAAACCGTATTTGGGTCTTCGTACCTTACGTTAAGTCAAAAACTGTTAAATTAGTGTTTCCATTGACAGAAAAATTAAATCCCTACCTATATTAAAGCTTTTAACTTTATGTTAGCCCACATACAAGTTTAGAAATGTAACTGTACCATAGCCAACAAATTCTATAAAAATCATATTTGGGTCTACGTACCTTACGTAAGTCATATATGGGGATTTTCTTGACAGTGAATGTAATAACTTGAATTCAATTAGTTTATGTTGAACTGCAGGTATTTTACCTATAGGTATAATCTGAACAAATAAAACAAAAAAAATCTATTCTAAATATGAGTGACAGAATCCTATTTTAAGTTGTGTTTCAGTTAGTTTAGTATTTTTAAGGTTTGGATATTTATAATATTATAAACTTTTTAAATCTATTTTGACACTTTATCTTTAAACCATATAGAAATTCATGCTTATTACCTATTACCTACCTTAAATTATAATATTTATAAAACATAACTTTCAAAAGAAATTATTACCTATTACTTATTATTTGGCAATATTAAAGCGGTAGAACCGATGAGGCTATTGCATAAATTGTTTTAGAAGGTATTCACATGTATAATTTTCAAGTCCGGTCCTGTAATTCATGCCAACTTATAAAAATTTAATAGACCAAAATTGACAGAGTGTCACGTGACTTTGCCCCCATCTTGCGAGAGTATTCAAGATTTTTACTTTATGTGTTTGACCTTCTTGCACCCAAGCCTGACATCTTACTAATGTATCCAGACTTCTGTGCCCTCTAGCAATAATGTCCCGAAAAGAGAGTCCAACTATCCGTCCATCATAATTCCTATCGAACTCACTAATTTGTTGACGAAAATGTGCATTTATTCGCACTCTGGGCATGGTAAAGATATAACGTTTAAAAACCCTATTAAAAAATGAGATATCTATCCACTGGGACTATACATTTCACGCTTATAGTGCCTAAATAGCCAATAATAAAAAATCTGATAATCGTAAATCTTAGTTATCAGATGTAATGAAGATTATTTGGCGATATTGGTCGTTTTCGCATGATCATTTTTGAGACCTCTCGCGAGGTTCTCGAAAACAAATCTCTCGTCTCGCGGATGACCTGACCACTCTCGTCTCGCGAGAACGAGACAAGACAAAAAAAAATACGAGACGATAGTGAGGTACCAATTTGAAAAGTTTTTATTGTTAAATAAATGGTAAAAAAATTAAAAAAGATTATAATTTTACACTTTCCACAGATTTTTATTTTGACTCGACATGTTTCGCAACACAGTTGCTTCTTGAAAGGAGTACTTAAAAATGGCATTTTAAAAGTTATAACTTTGGTGTAACAATAAAATTGCAGGTAATTTTCAGGTTGTTTAAATTGTTGGAAAAACCAATAATAATGTTTACAGAGATTAAAGAGATTCAAAAGAGGTGATCCGTTTAAATCCAATTGATCATTAAGAAGAGTATTGCTATTTTTAAGCCTATTTATTTCTAAGGATTCAAGCAAATTTAATTTTGTACTTTTATTTGTTTTCAATGTGCAAGATATCGTAGTTATGATTTGCTTCTAACAGATGGTTAGAATACTTAGAATCTGTTTAGTTTTTTATAAAACCTAGCATGATGTTCATTCATCAGTTTGTCGAAGTTTCGGCCTGTTTGTCCGATATAAACTTTAGAGCAACCAGTACATTTTAATTTGTAAACACCAGATTTATTCCCTTTGTTCAATTTACTTTTATTATTTTAAATGTGTTTCCCTAGGCCCTAGAGTATTGTAAGTTTTGAAAGCAATATTAATATTCAAGTTTTTTAAAAGTTTAGTGCTAGTATGACCTATGTAAGAAATAACTTTATATAAATAAAATAAAAAGTTTTAAACAAACTTAAATACCTATTAATATTGCTTTCAAAACCAACAATACTCTGCAGCGGTTCTCAAACTTTTTTGGTGACGGAACCCTTTTGGGAAGCAAAATACTTGATGGAACCCTACAATAAAATAATAGTTTTTAAAGGTGTATTCTTTATTAATAAGCATAATAAAAGTACAATGTAACAGTTACTAATTATTACTTACTTTACCACATGGCAAGTACAATAATAGAAGACGTTCGACCAGAGAGAGGTGTTTTGATTTTTTTTCTAAATTCTTGAGGAACCCCTACAGAGGTATCGCGGAACCCTAGGGTTCCGCGGAACACACTTAGAGTATAGCTGCTAGGGAAACACATTAAAAATAATAAAAGTAAATTGAGCAAAGGAAATAAATCTGGTGTTTACAAATTAAAATGTAATAATTATTGCTCTAAAGCTTATATCGGACAAACAGGCCTAAACTTCGAAAAACGAATGAATGAACATCATGCTAGTTTTATAAAAAAACAGATTCTGATTATTCTAACCATCTGTTAGAAGCAAATCATACATTTAATCATAACAACGATATCTTGCACATTGAAAACAAAAGTACAAAATTAAACTTGCTTAAATCCTTAGAAATAAATAGGCTTACTCTTCATATACTCTCAATACTCTTCTTAACCCTTTCAGGACGGCACTAATTTCACTTGTTTTGCCGTGTGGACGGCAGTTTTTTGCATGCTAGATGGGCGGGTGTCATATATATCTGCCACCTAAATGCATAAGTTTTTAATTAAGTAAAACTAAATAAACAAATAATGCATATTGTGTGCCCAAAAAAACAACTTAAGCATCAAAACTAAACGACTAATTTATTTCAAATACTTGAAATTTAGCTTTAGTGTGAAATTCTACATGGAACCACGCATAATCCCACATCGCATTCTTTGCACATATATCTGGACACCCTTCTCTTCTTTTCACCTGGGTTTGTCTGGGAACAGACAATGCACCTTCTTGAAGCACTTTTGGTCTGGTCTGCGATACTACGTAGGCCACCTCGACGACTGTCATATATTTCCGCCACCGGCAGATTTCGGGCAGATCAGTCGTTCGTCGGTATAGCACGGATATGTGCTCACGATTATTCGGTCAGTCGTCTGTGCGGCAAATTGAATTTTGAAAGTTGACTGAAATAAGTATATGACATTAGTTCATGTAACATGAATAACTTGATGTCATATATATCTGACACCCGTCTATGTGCCAAATTTCGCAACTGTGTTGCGAAACATGTCGAGTCAAAATAAAAATCTGTGGGAAGTGTAAAATTATTATTTTTTAAATTTTTTTTACCATTTATTTAACACAATAATTGATAATGGATTTCCACCAAGTAAAAGCCGAACCAATTCTATAGAAAAGTTTTACTTTTTAGCCCTGTTTAAAAGTTTCTTCTCCGTACTCTTTTTATATTAATTAAGGTATTCTTAACATCGTCATAAGTAATTGACCACTTGTCATTGTTCCATCAAACCACATTACAAATGCTTGTATCTGCCGATCTAAAAAGTAAACTGGCTTCGAGGGAGATGATTCAAATATTTTTATTACGACTGCATTAAATTACAGCGACCTTCCAACTTAATTGACCGAAACATTTCTTATTGTGAAAATGCTGGTCTTAATTAATGTGGCTTTATTGGCCCCCTTGGTATCATTTGCATGCTACTGTCGATGATTTAAAGCTCTTACAGCTCATTTATTTATAAGGATAAATTAAATTTGAGCAGATCGTATAATACTTCAGTTGAGCGAAAGATTGGTATTTACCGAGACTGGGTATTTTCAAATTTTTTTCCAATTAGTCTTTTGTGTTACTTTGAATACTTCAATCTTCATTAGGGCGTCTTTTTATTGTATTTTTTAGATTTTTATCCTATCGCATAGAGAAAGAAAAAATAAAATTTTCTACGGTTTCAGTTTTTAAAATTTTCAATTATTTATTGAGAAAATAAATAAACAGGATACGTTCTTTAATAAAAACACGGAAATAAACTCACTTACGTCACGTTTGCCTCGACCTATGGGTTCCAGTTATTCAGCTGAAGCTCGAATTGGCTGCTACCTGAATATCGGGCGGATTGTTTTTCATTTTTAAGCTGTTCTTATTGCATATGTAGATATACCAAAAAATAATTTTTGAATAGTAAAACTAAGATAGTGATTTGAGTATTTAAGGTACAAAACGACAACGCTGGTTGCCTGCACGTGGCGAAACAGAATGCACGCAAGTGCAAAAATAGGTCAGTTACCGGCGCCAGACTTCTAAAAACACGTGTCTGTCTTGTTTATCTGTCTTTTTTTTTGTAAAAAAATGTGTAATATTTTCTAAATATAGTGTAAATTATTTAATGTTGTTTTAACTGGAAAATTAATAAACCGGTAAGTTTCCTTGAGTTTTTTCCCATAAACCATTGTGGATAGATGCTTGTAATATTCGTTTCGTGTTTATTGTGTATAACCTAACAGAAAAAAAACAATGTCAATGTTAAAACATTATCGTTTGCGATAATATTATTGTCTGTATGTAGTCAAAATGAAGCTAGATTGTTTTTGACTGTTTGAAGGTTGGACACAATGATATTTCTTGAATGATGAAAGAGTTTTGGACTTCCATTGTCTTTATTTGTTTTAAATCACAACGTTTCAACTGGTAAGTATCTCCAGTCGTCTTCAGGTGAATACTAAATAAGTAAAGTAACTACAAGACTATTTATACTAGCTAGGTGCACTAAAGCATAACTGAGGTGGGTGTAGTCATGCGTTCAGTTGGCACGCGATCTTATCCTAAGATTACATCTATCTAACAAAGGTTTCCAGATATTTCTTATGTCTAATGATGGTTTACTAAAGCAGCCTGGGTTCTGGTGAATAGCAGCAGCTTCCTTGAACTTTCTTTTCCTCCAGTGTGGTTCCTTATGTAGGAAATCCTACTTCTACTTTCTTATGTAGGAAATCCTACATAAGGAACCACACTGGAGGAAAAGAAAGTTCAAGGAAGCTGCTGCTATTCACCAGAACCCAGGCTGCTTTAGTAAACCATCATTAGACAGAAGAAATATCTGGAAGCCTTTGTTAGATAGAAGTAATCTTAGGATAAGATCGCGTGCCAACTGAACGCATGACTACACCCACCTCAGTAATGCTTTAGTGCACTTAGCTAGTATAAATAGTCTTGTAGTTACTTTACTTATTTAGTATTCACCTGAAGACGACTGGAGATACTTACCAGTTGAAACGTTGTGATTTAAAACAAATAAAGACAATGGAAGTCCAAAACTCTTTCATCATTCTAAATTGTTTTTATTGACAACGGCATTATTTTAAAATAATCATACCGAAAACAAAACTTGCAGTGTTTCAGGGTGCAAATCAAATTACCTAACAAGGTAAGAAACTTTATTTACCTCAAAATTTCCGACTAGTTATGATTTATAGAAAAAAAAATAATGAAAAGCAATTTCCAGAGACAACTGGTCACCATTAAAATAGTATACAGGGTTAGTTGAAATAACCGGAACGGCTATTTTTCGTCAAAACTATCAAGGCTAAATCAATAAATTTTGGTACAGGTGGATAACGTAAAAAATTGAATCGAAAATTGCGACGTTGCTAGATTTTTAGTTTTTTCTGTAACTCAAGGAATGTTTTTTTTTCAAATGTAACACTACTCTTTTTGTTATTGAATTCGATTCCTCTCATCAACGTTACCATTTCCTGATAGTATCAAATTTTTATCTCAAATAGTTCTATGGGAAAAAAAGTTAATTAATTACAACTCTAACTCTAAAAAAATCCAATCTATTTCTATTTAAAAACATTTCAAATAATGTCAAAAGGAGGGTTGGTAGACATAATGTACCTAATAGTATCGATAACGATAATAACAACTAACAACTACTAACAATAACATAGCTAGTAAAAATTACTAACATATTATCGGTTTCATAATCAAATTAATGTAGTTTACTATAATATGTAAGTAATTTTTACTAGCCATGTTATTGTTAGTAGTTGTTTGTTGTTATTATCGTTATCGATACTATTAGGAACATTATGTCTACCAACCTTCCTTTTCACATTATTTGAAACGTTTTTAAATGAAAATAGATTGGATTTTTTTAGAGTTAGAGTTGCAACTAATTACCTTCTTTCCCATAGAACTATTTGAGATAAAAATTTGATACTATTAGGAAATGGTAACGTTGATGAGAGGAATCGAATTCAATAACAAAAAGAGTAGTGTTACATTTGAAAAAAAAACATTCCTCGAGTTACAGAAAAAACTAAAAATCTGGCAACGTCGCAATTGTCAATTTTCAATTCAATTTTTTAAGTTACCCACCTGTACCAAAATTCATTGATTCATCCTTGGTAGTTTTGAAGAAAATTACCCGTTCCGGTCCTACATTTTGTTGAAAGTGGCATAATATGATACTTATTGCGAAGACGATTATCGTTTATCAAGGTTCTCTGTATTAAACATTTCGACAAAAACGATAAACGTTATAAAAAAAAGGTTCATTTTTCTTTTAGTCCTTTTTCCTATTGTTTTTCGGCAACGTGTTCCGATTTTTTCCTGACCTCCTTGCAATATCGGTAATAAAAAGTAATTTACGTTACGAGACCGGAAAGTAGTGTTTTGTCAGGTCGAGACAAGCATTTCCAGGGCGAGCCGTAGGCGAGTCCTGGAAGCTTGGAGAGACCTGGAAAACACGAATTTTCGGTTGCGTGACGCACAATAGACCGACACTTCGATGTACTTACATTAAATTATTTTATATTATTTTTAAATGCGTCTTATGACTTCTCGTAACGGGTTTTTGATTTTACTGGCAATATATCGTAAGTCGCTTTCCTTGCTGCTTCCAAAATTTCTTCTGAAATCTCATTTTCCGTGTCGGATAATTCAAAATCTGGATTCATATTGTTAAATTTGCGAACTCGCGAAACAAGTTTGACATAAACAACAAATTAAAAATCAACGAACTGTCACTCGACAATACATCGAAATGTTGTTGTCATAGTAACGAAATCAAGGTAGCTTGTATTATCAAAGAGCGATTGGAAAAACAAAAAACAGGGACCGGAAAAATCTTTTCCGGTCTCTAACGTCACTTTTCCGGTCTTGCGATCGGAAAAAGGTTATTTTCTAGACGAAAAATTGTCCAAAAAGTGTATATTTTCTGGTCGGTTTTAAAAAAATAGCTTTTTAAAGTTTATCGCAAATCCTAATCAAAATCCGAGTCAAAATCTTAAGATTTTGCGAGATTTCTCGTTCTCGCATATTTGTGTCTCGTCTCACGAGATTTTCGCAGAAAAACCTCTCGTCTCGTCTCGCGAAAACTAGACGAGAGTAAAACACTATAGTCTCTATTATTAACACATAACTCGTTTCTTTATTGTATTTTGTTTTTTCATTTTAATTAATTCTCGCCGTATAATTGATACCATAAAATGAACTATGCATGTAAAAGGCATTTTACAACAACTTTTTTGTTTTTACGACCATAATAAAGCGATTAAAACGAGTTAGTCCGTTTCGGGCCTATAATTATGGCCAATAACTTTAAACATGGATTCGTTTAAAATATCGTATATTTTGGGTAATTCTGAGGAATCTGAGGTTGTTAAAGATAAGATTTTTAATTGACAACAAGGTTTTAGATAATATTAAACAAATGATTTTATAACTGATAATTAGGGTGCGGATATCAGGTAGTGATGGACCTTGAAACCTGAGTGGGCATAACTCATTGGATGTTGCAATGCAATGCAATGGTATTTACGAATAATTAACTAATCTGGCAACTTGGACTGTGACATTGACAAATATAATTTACTTACAATTAAAGTGGCTCGGTTAGCTTTTGAATAGTTTTTGTAGAAGTTTGTACGCTCTTATATTATAAGGTAGTAGTAGTAGTACCATGTTTTATTTAGCAAAAAGCTACCTTCTTTTAACAAAACAGACAGAAAAGTTAAACATTTTGCAATTTGTATCGACTATTGCGTATCATTTTGTTTTTTAATTAAATGTAATTTTAAAGTTTTTTTAAATAGTTTTAATGATATTATTTGAAATTTAATAGAATTTTCCAAATTGTTATATTCTATCAAACCTTTATGCAAAATAGACTTATAGGCTAATGTTTTAGACACTCTATCCACAAAAAACTGTTGATTAGTTCTTGTGTTATAAAAATTATGATGGTCATAATTAAAAGAACAATTTTTTTTTAAACAATCAGGCAATAAATTATTTTTACTTATATGTATCAAGTTACATACTAAATAAAAAAATTAATTTCTGACATTCAACCAATCTAAATTTTTTTAAATAAAATTTATTTTTATATAATTGTCACAATTTAAAATAAACAGCTTGCCTTATTTTGTAAAATTTGTAATTTATCAAATATTTCCTTACTAGCACAATATAAAATGGAAGAACAATAAAGAAAATGTGGAAATATAATAGTATTAAATACTAAAGAAAACTAAACTTAAATTAGAACCGATTCTTTTAAAATAGCCTATTTTTCGGGCAATCTTCGACATGATACTTTCAAAATAATTAAATTTTTTTAATTTTGAATTAATAATTATCCCTAAATATTTAAAACCGTTCTTTATATAAGTTTATACAAAGTTGTACAAGATTGAACAAGTTTGTACACATTTATACACATTTGTACACGTTTATACATAATTATTATTATGTACCTACAAACGTGCAAAAAATTGTACAAACTTATACAAAAGTTAACCGAGCCACTTTAATTGTAAATTATATTTGTTAATGTCATTATTATCACAGTGAAAATTGTCTGATTAGGTAATTATTGTAAAAAAAGTTGTGCAATCCCCCATAAATGTCCAAAATTTCAGCTTCCTGATAGTTACCGTTTTCGAGATATCGCTTTTTAAAATTGGCTTTAAATTAGGAGCAGCTCCCCCCCTGTAGAAAGGGGCGACCGTCAATGTATGTATACACTTTGTAGTAAGCACTATAATTGTCTGTAAAATTTTAGTCAATCTAATAATAAATAATATTTTGCCTACTCTGGTTTAAAGGTCCTTCCACCACTTAATATCCGCTATATCTACTTATAAGAGGCATGCTTGGACTTTTTAAATAAAAGAGTATTTTCATTTTTGAGGGTGGAAATCCAAGTTTTGTCTTCCTTCTTACAGTTATGTATTAAGTCTACGCGTTCCGGCCTTAGAAGGCCATCATTAGGGTGTTAGGTCCTATATAAGGTCTAACACAAATTTGACATAATAGAGGCGCATCAAAGCCAACAGTCTAGAAAATAACTACATATAGAGTGGGACCAGTAAAGTCCGCATCATTCGAAATTTGACTTTGGCATCAAGTTCTGCTTCGATCGAGCATCAAGAAAAGTAAGCAAAAAAACAGTAGTCACGTGATTCGCATTATCTGTCAAATTTTATTTTTTTCCAAAAAATAATTCAAAAGTGGGATTATTTCTAAAAATATCGAAAAGAGTTTTTAGAAAAAGTTTTTTTTTAAATGCAGTTTCTAGCCCATACCTATGCAAAATTTCAGCTGCATAAGATAATTTTGATTTTTTACCCACCACTAAAATTTATTTTCCACTTAATGAACACTTTACTGATGACACTATGTTCTTTTTTGTCTTAATATTAAGGTGTATTACTTTCAGACACAAACTACGTTTTCAAATATACTTGTTTTATGAAGTTACTTTATACAGGGTCAAAAACAAATAAACTTTGCATCACATGCGACCAAATTTTAATTGCCCATTTTTGATTTTGTAGAAAATCACACATTTAATATGGCGCTACTTTAAAGAAAATGTATCTGAAATAAAGCATTGCCAAAACTAAGAAGTTTTATGTAGGTTGCGCTGAGTCTTATTTTGCAAAAGTGGTGCAATTTACAAAATATTGGTAAAAAATGAAAATTATCTTATGAAGCTAAAATTTTGCACGTGGGCTAGAAACTGCATTTAAAATTTTTTTTTTTAATAACTTCTTTCGATACTTTCAGAAATAACCCCACTTTTGAATTATTTTTTGGAAATAATTAAAATTTGACAGATAATGCGAATCATTTGACTACTACCATCGAAGCAGAACTTGATGCCAAAGTCAAATTTCCAATAAAGTTATTAATAAAAAAAAATCCCATATGATGCGGACTTAATTGGTCACATTGTATACAATTAAGAACATTAAAATAAATAAATATAAAAAATAAAACATTTAACACAATGACAATAAATCACACCAACAATCATAACATGGAAAATAAGTATTATAATTTCTTTTATACAGCTTTATCCAGAACTCGAGACAGTCGTCGATAGCTCAGTCGAAGCGTTTTTTTTTAGATAATAAAATACATTTTAGAACTTTTTGGATTTGTAAAGCAGTGCTATTTAGAAGTGTGGAGTGTGGGACTAAGGTATAAAGTTATTTTTTTAATTATATCTCTTTTCAGGCTCCTTTTCAAGAGACATATTTCTCCAACAAGGATTCCCTTTTTGATTATTATAATATCTAATAAGTGATAAATAACAATACATATTTAAACACTTCGCCAAAGGTCACTAATTTTTATTTATTTTAAATTTATGTCAGGTACTATTACTGACACCTACAAAGTGAAAATTATCATTTAAAAGTACTTATTTAAACGAGCGTTTGTTGGCCTTTCATATCGTATTTTATGGTTCCGTAATTTCATTCCCATATGGGCGGGCTCACCAGACAAATATTTGCTGATGTCTAGTCTGTCTTGTCGACTGGCGGTAGACACTGCACAATGTTGCCGATGTGGCGACAAAGAACGGTTTCCAACTTAATATTTTCATAGTTTAAATTTTCAACTTGTAAATATAATATTTAAGGATTTACCTTTCACATATACATTTACATATTTAAACCTGCAAATCCTGCAAATTGCAGAAAAATATTTCCAGCTGTCATTCTGCTGTAATAAGCGAGGAAATTCACCGTTTGTTTTTTAAAATTTATTTTTTTTAACACTAAACACCTATAAAATAAATAAATATAGTTTAAAAAAACTAAAAAAACACTCTTTAATAATTAATCAAACTAAAAAGCGGAAAATAAATATAGTTGAATATAATTCTTGAAATTCTTAATATAGGCAGAAAATAATAATGAACGATAAACATTAGTATTATTGTGAAAAAAGCGTGGGGTGCTCGATATACGAAAAATTTAGTACAAAGCGCCCCACGCTTTTTTTTTTCACTATAATACTAATGTTTATCGTTCATTATTATTTTCTGCCTATATTAAGAATTTCCGCTTTTTAGTCTATTGTTGTTAGTTTATTGTTAATAAAAAAAAAAATTTTTTAGTAGATTGAGCTAGATTAGTAGATTATTGTATTGTCAGCGGTTCTGGATAAGTCTACAAAATTTAAATTAAATCTGACCGTTTAAAGTGGGTCAAAATCGGGTTCAAAAAAGTCGGTTACGGACAAACAAACAAACATACAGGTGAAGCTAATAAAAGCGTGGTAATTAAGCTTTGTCTTATGGAAATCGCATGACATATAGAATTTATGGGGAGGCCTACTGGCAGGGGGGGCGAAACTATCTTCGCCCCCTTTGAATCCGCATCTGAATCTATGATTTAAACCTAATAAAACATCGACACAACACAAAACTCAGCGTTTAGGCCAGCCGTACACAGCCGGAATGTCTATCTGAATTCAGAAATAAAATTAAGAATCTGAATTCAGAACGTACGGAATTGTATATATTTTTTTCTATTTCACGTTCATAATAAGCTCAGTACCTACGATACGCATTTGCGTATCGTAATGAAGCTATTTCGATACGCGTTTTTTCTTTATTTGATGTTGGTAACATTTAAATGTGTTATTTCATTGACTTGCGCGGCCTTTGTAATTTACGAGAAAACCCATTTTTCGCAGAGGAAAAATAGCTTGATAACTTACTTTTTTATTCTGTGTGGATAACAGTCATGTATGTTGGTTGCATAAATCTATAAATCAATCTTTTGTAGATGCTTCAAGCTATCATTTTTTGCCAAATCCTATCCAAAATTCAATCTACTAACCTTCCAATGTCGATTTTAACTTCAACTTTATTTGAATTTTTCATCTTCCCTATACTAAATTGCAATGCCGTGACGTAAAATCACGTCTTTTGAAATTCGAAAAAAAGTAGCAAAATCGCCCGAATTTCCGAACGCTCTGTATATGTACCGAATGTACAAGGATCACACAACGTATTCGGTCCAATTTTAAATCTCATATCGCTAAAATAACTTTAGAATCTCGTGGTGAAAATGGGTCAATAAATCAAAAAATGACAGTTTGCAAAATAATTTTTGTTGTCCAGAGGTTACTATGATAAAAAATAGTATTACCAACATAACATTTAGACATAAAAATTTACAAAATTTGAAGGATTTATTTTCTTTTTAAAATGTATTTTTCTTGATTATAAAAGGTGAAATAGAAAAAATGTATAAAGCACATGTTTCGTAAGGCGTTTTAGCGCACGTGTCAATAAAAAAACACGCCACTTTGTGGCTCGTTTTTTAAAATAGACGCGTGCGCTAAAACCGCTTCTTATAAAACTCGTACTTTAATATACTATTATTATACAGCACACACATTCTGATTTTTCAATGGGCCGGAATTCAGATTCTGGATTCCGTTTCTGAATTCAGATAAACATTCCGGCTGTGTACGGCCGGCCTTATGCGAAAGGACGGTTCGGAGAAATAAAAAAAAAACTGTTTTATCTACAACCATTTAATAATAGGTGCATAATACTTCCGACAATAAGAGCATTATGCTATCCATAATACAAGAAGTGTAATTATCATAAAACAACAAGTGTTATTATTATATTTCCCATATGAACTCAACTTTTTTTCAGGCACTGGATGGTTTTAGATAAAGTATAGTATTTGAGTCGCGTCTAATGAACCATAATACACTCGGATGATTTACAACACTCGCCTTTGGCTCGTGCCGTAAACTTCATCCTCGTTTTATTATGGCCTACATTATACGCTCGTTAAATAATACTATACTATTAAACGCCTTACAGTCCTTTATTCCAGGGTTTCTGTAGGATTATTCGTTGTTGCAAAGCCGCAATACGGCTATTGTTTAAGGCTATACTTTTTACTGAAACTACTAGGAAAAACTGACATAATTTAAAAGCGCGACTGGTTAGACACTGCCATTTTTTAAGTAAACTTTACCATGCCGTCAGCAGGCGTTACAGTATTGCCCACATTACAGTATTAAAAAGACACGAAAAATATTGACAGATTTATGATAATTGGTTTCTAGCAGAAATAAAGAAAAGCAAATGCTCTACAAGCAATTTTCAGCACCGTAATGGCAAAATCCAGCCAAAGCGATATACAGGGTGGCGCACCGAAAACTTTCCACCCAGGGTTATACGGGGGTGGCTTCCACCCTTAAAATCTTAAATGAAAAGGGTGGTCGAGTGATACCTTATTTTAAAGGGAATTGAATTGCCTTCCAAAGGCGACCTTGTTCGTTTAAATCGAATGAATAGTTCCTGAGAAATAGGGCTAAAAAGAAAATAAAATTTAAAAGTAAAAAATGTATTACCGCTTGTATCGATCAAGTAAATGTTTAAAATGTCCACCTCCAACCTCCATGCAATTGTAAAGGCACTGTTTAAAATGTTCGCGAACATTATGGAGCATTGCGGGAGTTATTTGTCGGCACTCGTACACTATTCGTTGTCGCAAGTCTTCCAGAGAACTCGGTTGGGTTGCCTAAATTTTAGAGTTTAAATGTACCCACAAAAAAAGTCCAGTGGCGTCAAATCAGGAGATCTTGCAGGCCATTCAATAGGACCTCTTCCAATTTATTTTCTTGGTAAATTTCACCTGTTAAATTTCCAGGTATAAAATACGGCCCAATAATACGGTCCCCAAAAATTCCAGTCCACACATTTAATTTTTCGGGATATTGAGTATGCACTTCTAGAAATTCTAGGGTTGGAATCCGACCAATACCTGCAATTCTGTCGATTGACAGTGCCGTGAAGAAAAAAAGTGCATTCATTGGAGAAACAAATGTTAAAAATAAATTGTGGATCATTTCACTAATTAACTCGCAAAATTGCAAACGGCGATCGTCATCGTCTTCATTAAGTTCATGAACCATCAGTTTTATTTTATAGGGATGTAACTTATGCGTTTTTAAAGTACGCTGAATCGTTCTACGCGAAACACCCGATACATCTGACACTTTCCTCGTGCTAAGTATGGGATCGATGGTAATATAACTCAAAACTGCAACTTCTACAGCTTCATTTCTTACAGGATTTTCAACAATCCTTTTTTTGGTTAGTACTGATCCTGTTTCACGAAATTTTGCCACTAATTGTAGCACGTAAATATGAGACAAGTGTGCATTTAGATGCAATGCATTATAAGACAGCAGCTCGCGCACAATCGTGACTTCTAAAGGAAAGTGAAATAATTTCAACCCTTTCTTGAAGAGTATGCGTCATTTTAATCAGTTATTGAACACACTGGAATGTAAAGCAAAATGAATTTTTATTCTTACTATGAATTTGATCGATGCCAAAAAGAAACTGAGTTTGTTCGACTGAGGTGAAAATATTATTAAAAATTTTTAAGATTTAAGCGAGCAAGTAGTACATTTTTATGCTGATTTTGAGACAATTTAATTTAAAATAAGCTATCGCTCGATCTTCCTTTTCATTAAAGATTTTAAGGGTGAAAGCCACCCCGTCGTAGAAATTCCAGCAGGGGGGGTGAAAATAGCAAAAAAAATATGTCCCCCTGAGAACTAAGGTTCCCGTGTTCGAGCGAATTTGATTTGATTGATTATTAACAAGAAAATAAACCTGGGTGGAAAGTTTTCGGTGCGCACCCTGTATACTCCCTTAACTAAGGGGCCGTGCAGCAACAGGATATAGTAGACTTGAAAAAGGTCATTTATGCCTAATTTCTTATGATAAAATAAATATCTATTTACAAAGCCCTATCAAATGGCGTATTTTTACATAAGTGGCTGACCGTTATTTTGACATGCTAAAAACATTTAAATTCTTGTGTAAATTTTATTTACAAAAAGCCAACAAAAATGACTGATTTCCCATAGGCGAGAAGACATGTGTATATGCCATGTAATTAGCCATTTTATACTGGTTCTTCAGCCGTCACTGCCGTTTTGTTTTTCAATTTTCATCAATTTCCATTATTTTCATCGGAAAATCTGCTACAATTCCCCCTTCAATTATAAAGTGTCAGTTATTCGCGCGTATTTTACGGCATTTTTGCAGAAAAAAAAACTACATGATAAATTGCCTTTCCAGCGCCGATTCTGATAATAAATATTGCTGTTGCCGTATAAGGAGATAGGAGATATAATTAAAATATCTCTTAGTGCGGAAAAATACTTGTCATATTAAAATATAATTGCTTTTTTCGCTTTGGTGTGTAGTAGATACATACCTGCACATGTGCTATTAACTCGTAGAAAAATAAATTCTTGGATGTAGGTATGTTTAGTAGATAATTCTCATTATACCGGGTGAACCGGGTTTGTATGTATGTTTGTTTGTAACCGACTTCTTTGAACCCGATTTTGACCCACTTTAAACGGTGAGATTTAATTTAAATTTTGTAGCCTTATCAAGAACCGCTGACAATACAATAATCTACTAATCTAGCTCAATCTACTCAAAAAAAATTTTCTTAACAATAACTAAAAAATCAAAAATAAATATAGTTTAAAAAAACTAAAAAACACGCTTTAAAAATTAATCAAACTAAAAAGCGGAAAATAAATATAGTTTAAAATAATTCTTGAAATTCTTAATATAGGCAGAAAATAATAATGAACGATAAACATTGGTATTATGTAAAAAAAGCGTGAGGCGCTTTGTGCTATATTTTTCGTATATCGAGCACCCCATGCTTTTTTCAAAATAATACTAATGTTTATCGTTTATAATTATTTTCTGCCTATATTAAGAATGTCAATAATTAATTTAAACAATATTTATTTTCCGCTTTTTAGTTTGATTAATTATTAAAGCGTGTTTTTTAGTTTTTTTAAACTATATTTTTAATTTGAAGAAATAGTCCATACTTAAAGTGGAGAAGTATCAAAAGGAAAGAAAAACACAAAGTCTTCCTCCACAAAGTTTAATAGAAAAATTATTAAATCACGGGTCACTACATATTTCGAACATAGAAACGTTCATCCTCAGGAGACAGAAAATTTTATTTTGTGCTGTTGTTGTTAGCAAAAGAGAAACTTAAAAATAGAACCTTAATTGAGCTTTCATGGACTCAGAAAATTTAAGTTTAGAAGAAACACGATATGAAGGAAATTGGTGATGGTAAAACCATACTGAGTATTTAAAACATATTAAAGTGGGCGTAAAACAACCAAGTGAAATGGGGAAAAAGAAAAACCTTGCTAAGAAGGTGTCGAAGATTATTTAAAAATTCTTTCTTTAAAAATAAAACTTATCGAACGTAAAAAGTCTTTAAGACATTGTGAAGGTGAAATTGTGGTATCATAATGATATATTTCATAAAAAAGTGTTTTTGGGGTACTAAGGATTAAACCTCTACTGAGGTTACACTTTTAGTAGAGGTTTAATCCTCAGTACCCCAAAAACACTTTTCTACGAAATATATCATTATAATACCACAATTTCACCTTCACAATGTCTTAAAGACTTGTTATGTTCGATAAGTTTTATTTTTGAAGAAAGAATTTTTAAATAATCTTCGACACCTTCTTAGCAAGGTTTTTCTTTTTCCCCATTTCACTTGGTTGGTTTACGCCCTCTTTAATATGTTTTAAATACTCAGTATGGTTTTACCATCACCAATTTCCTTCATATCGTGTTTCTTCTAAACTTAAATTTTCTGAGTCCATGAAAGCTCAATTAAGGTTCTATTTTTAAGTTTCTCTTTTGCTAAACAACAACACCACAAAATAAAATTTTCTGTCTCCTGAGGATGAACGTTTCTACGTTTGAAACATGTAGAGACCCGTGATTTAATCATTTTTCTATTAAACTTTGTGGAGGAAGACTTTGTGTTTTTCTTTCCTTTTGATATATTTTTAATGTTTACTTTTAAAATATTGGTCAACCTTTAAATTTGTAGGTATTTCTAATTTTTTTTTAAACCATTCAAAAAAAGTATGCCTCTGCGGCACTTTTCTCACTATAACACAATTATGCACTGAACACAGTGGCATTGTTAATACCTATTGTTTTTAAAGTTTATACAGTGTGTATCAGCCAAGTGGAATAAATTCGATAATCAATACATGTGGAGGTGTCCGAAAAAACGCTCGAACACGTCGATTGGTATTTCTAGTTGCGCATTTTTTTCAATAAAAACTTTTTGAACAGGATGTGTCATGTATCAGTGGTAAATACTAATTTTCTTATTTCAAATGCAACACCCTGTATATTTTTTAATTTTTGGTTTGTTCAGAAAATTCTAGATATATTTCATGTACAATATCCTATACATATCTTCAACTGTTTCGGAAATATTAAGTGCAGGTTTCAGATTTATTGCAAAAATTAACAACACTCTCAAAAACTAATAATAGTAATACTGTTTATTTCTTGATAATGTAAAAAAAACATTAATCTAGGAGATATGGAAAATGCTCCCCGCGAACGTCTTGGCAACATCCAAATCTTAAATAGAAATTTCTTCTAATGTTACTGAACATCACAGGCGTGACCGATCAAATCGCAAGCCTTATTCGTCTTCTTAAGTCAGCTAAGTTAGGGGGTGTAGTTTTGCATACAATAATTTTGAGATAACCTCATAAGGAGAAGTCTAATGGCGTCAGATCATGGGATCGTGCTGGCCATTCCATCCATCGATCCACGCCTCCCTATTTACCGATTTGGAAATACTCGGTTGAGATACTACCGGACATTGATTTGGTAATGAGGCGGTGCTATATCTTATTCGCTGGAAGTTGTCGGTTTGGAAATTTTTCATGTATTAAGCAAGCAACTTCCATTTGTGTCCGTGTTTTATCTCCATAAGCAATCATCTGCAGAATTGTTATAATGTGTATTTCTGTTAAATAAACCATTTTTCTGATATTATGCAGTTAACGAAATTTAAACGACTATAACACTGACAACTAGTGTCATGCAGACAGACAACAGTTTGCTAGGGTCAGGAGTTTTAAACGAAAGTAAACAAAAACTATTTATACCTTTTTTTTAATTTCATATCAGTAAAAAAAACGCTAAAATGCAATAAATCTGAAAACACTTAATATAACACTTAGAATCCAAAAATTGAATAATATACGGGGTGTTGCATTTAACACCCTGTATAAAAAGTTTTTATTAAAAAAAATGTGCAACTAGAAATACCAATCGAAGTGTCCGAGCGTTTTTTCAAACACGCCCCCATGTATTTATTATCGCATTTATTCCATTTGACTGATACACACTGTATATCACAAAAATAACAAAAAATTGTTCAACAAGATTGATAAACACTTCTCCATGAGATGCTATTTTAAATACACAGGCCTTATGGGGAATAGGCATTCTACTTTTTTTTCTTATAGGCCAATGAATTAAACCAAAGTTAATGTTGTATAATATATTCAGGTTCTTCTTAGATGACTTTAAAAGTCTTTCTAATTATAATAAATATAGTTTAAAAAAACTAAAAAACACCCTTTAATAGTTAATCAGACTAAAAAGAGGAAAATAAATATAGTTTAAAATAAATATTGAAATTCTTAATATAGGCAGAAAATAATAATGAACGATAAACATTAGTATTATTGTGAAAAAAGCGTGGGGTGCTCGATATACGAAAAATATAGCACAAATTGCCCCACGCTTTTTTTCACTATAGTAATACTAATGTTTATCGTTCATTATTTTTTCTGCCTAGGTATATTAAGAATTTCAAGAATTATTTTAAACTATATTTATTTTCCGCTTTTTAGTTTGATTAATTATTAAAGCGTGTTTTTTAGTTTTTTAAACTATATTTATTTTTCATATTTTAGTTTGAGTTATTGTTAAGAAAAAAAAAATTTGAGTAGATTGAGCTAGATTAGTAAATTATTGTATTGTCAGCGGTTCTTGATAAGTCTACAAAATTTAAATTAAATCTGACCGTTTAAAGTGGGTCAAAATCGGGTTCAAAGAAGTCGGTTACAAACATACATACAAACAAACATACAGGTGAAGCTAATTAAAGCGTGTTAAAAATGAATTCAAGTATTAATTATTATTAAAAATGAGTTAAAATGCAAATTCCTAATTTAATATACATAATAATCGTCGTGGTAAATACGCCCCTGGAATTTGCGTCATGAGCTATGCAAGTCCGATCATTAATAATTATAATAAATCGTTCCCATAATATATGAATCCTCAAACCAAGACAGTTGCAATTGTTTTTGTTGGAAAGCATATGCCTTCGTGTTTATATTTATCACTGCATGGTTATACGATCAACTTGCAGAATATTTGCATATACATATAAAATACAGCATAACTTAAAGCACTTAAGTATTAAAACCCTGTTACAGGTACCTTGGTGAGGTATTATTGATTATTATTGATTTATTTATTAATCAACGATATATTACCGTCTCCGCATCCATGTTTGATACGCCGTGCATATAAAATGGCTAACGGTACATCCTATACATGTTTAATAAAGGGAATTTGCGAGTCGCATAATTCATGTCACTTTTATTGATACGCGAATGAGGAAAATTTTACTGGTTATTGTCAATAAGGAGTTTTTCTAGTTGCGCACGCAAAAATCCGTGTTGTTGATGAAATGACTTGACTATAACATAAATATTCTTAAATCAGTATACTTTTGCGGAAAAATCGGTACCTATATACATCCAGCGTGACCAGTAAAGTCCGCATCATATGGGATTTTTTTATTAATAGCTTTATTCGAAATTTTACTTTGGCATCAAGTTCTGCAGAGTTCTGCTTGGATCGAGATGAAAGTTAAACAAAAAAATAGTAGTCACGTGATTCGCGTTATCTGTCAAATTTTAATTTTTTTCAAAAAATAATTCAAAAGTGGGGTATTTTCGAAAATATCGAAAAAGTTATTAGAAAAAGTTTTTTTAAATGCAGTTTCTAGCCCACGTGCAAAATTTTAGCTGCATAAGATAATTTTAATTTTTACTCATATTTTGTAAATTGCACCACTTTTGGAAAATAAGACTCAACGCAACCTACATAAAACTTCTTAGTTTTGACAATGCTTTATTTCAGATACATTTTCTTTAAAGTATCGCCCTATTAAATGTCTGTTAGAAAATCAAAATTGGGCTATGTGTATTGTGATGCCAAGTTCATTTGTTTTTGACCCTGTATAAGGTAACTTTATAAAATAAGTATTTTTGAAAACGTAGTTTGTGTCTGAAAATACACCTTAATATTAAGGCAAAAAAGAACACAGTGTCATCAGTAAAGTGGAAAATAAATGTTAGTATAACTTAACGTAAAGTTTATTTATTTTCAACAATTTAATTTAAAACCCCTTTATTAAAATTTGTTATTAAGCTAAGTATGTCATAAAAAAAGTTAAAATAGTCTTTTATTATTTAAGTGCAGTTTCCAAAAAATTAATTACAACGATACACCAAAAATCAAAATATTATCTTATGCAGCTGCCATTTTTTATGTGGGCTAAAAGAAAATGTTTAAAAAAATTAAAAAAAACTTTTTTTAATAATTTTTTTCGATATTTTTAGAAATAACCCCACTTTTGAATTATTTTTTGGAAAAAAATTAAAATTTGACAGATAATGCGAATTACGTAACTACTTTTTTTTTGCTTCATTTGGATCGAAGCAGAACTTGATGCCAAAGTCAGATTTCGAATAAAGCTATTAATAAAAAAAAATCTCATATGATGCTGACTTTACTGGTCACACTGTATAATGATGTAGGTATTGACCAGCCCTAAAATAGTAATTTACGTTACAAGACCGGAAAGTAGTGTTTTTCAGGTCGAGATAAGCATTTACAGGGCGAGCCTAGGCGAGTCCTGGAAGCTTGGAGAGACCTGGAAAACACTAATTTTCGGTTGCGTGACGTACAATATTTTTTTTTAGACCGACACTTCGATATATTTTATAATCTACGCGAAACAAGTTTGACATAAAGAACAAAATTAAAAATCAACGAACTGTCACTCGACAATACATCGAAATGTTGTTTTCATAATAACGAAATCAAGGTATCTTGTATTATTAAAGAGCGATTGGAAAAACAAAAAACAGGGTGACAGTGACATTAGAGACCGGAAAAGTGACATTAAAGTCCGGAAAATATTTTTCCTGTCTCTAATGTCACTTTTCCGGTCTTGCGATCGGAAAAACGTTATTTTCTAGACGAAAAATTGTCCAGAAAGTGTAAATTTTCTGGTCGGTTTTAAAAAAATGTATATTTAACTTTTTTCAAAGCAAAAATAAATGCCATTCTAGACGAAAAATTCTCCAGAAGGTGTAAATTTTCTGGTCGGTTTTAAAAAAATGTATATTTAACTTTTTTCAAAGCAAAAATAAATGCCATTAATTGTCAACAAAATATCGTTATTTATAGCCCAGCCCTATTTTAGCCAATCGACACATAACTTTAAGGTTATGCTTTAGTTAACGTCTAAAATCTTGCAGTATTTTGTTAAGCAAGATAAGAAGGAAACGGGGAAATGCTTGAAACCAATTTAACGTATAGTATGTACTGAAAGTGAAATGCAACTTATTGAAGTGTTCAAAGTTTTCACAATTTGTAAAGATACTGTTGTTGCCAATCAAGAAGGCTACGAGAATAGAAAGGGAGTAAAAACAACATGATTTATTTTGGTTAAATTAAATAAAATATAATTTTTGCGCTCGGGGTGGAGGTGATGCTGTTTAAACCCCCCTCCATGGCTGCACCACTGGAAGAAAATACCAACATAAATAACAAATAATAATAATTTAATTTTTTAGACCATTATACAATATTTTTAAATACCTACTAACTTATATATAAGGGGGGGGGGGGGGGGGGTCATAGCCCTTTCTGTTGTAAGAATAGTCCCCTATGAAAAATTGAGCACACCGAAATTTTTTTTTAATATTTATTTATTTACACTGGGGAAGCCCATTTTTACACATTATAACCAATATTGCAGTCTTATAAATATACAGGATGTCCCAGAATATGTGGGCAATCTCCCGGATTCGGATAAAATATGAAAAAATAATATGACAAGTTCCCATAAAAAAATTTCCTACAGGCCCTCCCTACTGAGATATAAGCCCCTGAAGGACGCCTCTGGAAATCGGGTTATCTTGAATAATTCTTAAAGTACTTGGTGTAATTTAATAATTTTTCAGTATAATGATTGCTAGGTAAGTCTCCTCAAAACGAACCATTTGAATTTTATTCGGCTTATTTCGTTTTCCAGGGACGGACTAGCTTTAACAGAATAATGCTTATTTTTTTTACACCCTGTATGATAGAGGCATATCAATAATACTATTGAACAGCTGAAACCTTAAACTAAAAAAAGGTACTCTTCATCGGCATCGATAAAGTAAACCGTTTACGAGAAACAAATTTTTGTTCCATATGCCTTTTTTTATAAAATATTCGATAAATACCATATTTTTACTGATTCATTTTGTACGTCGGTTTAACATGAGCTCCTTCTACTGCAATGCATTCCCTACATCTTTTAATTGTAGATTGTTGGATCCTCCACAATGCGCCAACATTATTCCTTATTTCGCGACAATGGAAGTTAATCAGTCCCAATAAGTGTTCCCGATTTTGTATTGGATTGGCGTATACTAAACATTTTAGATAGCCCCACAAAAAAAAAATCTAATGGATTTAGGTCTGGTTATCGAGGAGGCCAAGCCACTGGTCCTCCCCTTCCTATCCATTGATTTTCGAAGACCCTGTTTAGGTGTTCTCGAACTACTATACTAAAATGTGGCGGCGCCCCATCATGCATGAACCACATATTATGTCGTAGTTGCAGAGGTAGATCTTCTAAAAGTTTTGGCAGATTGTTTTGAAGAAATTTCAAATACCTTTCTCCATTTAACCTTCTTGGCAATACAAATGGTCCAATTAAGTGTTGTCTGATAATTCCGGCCCACACGTTGATCGGTTCAAATTGGTGCTGATGATGCGTTACAATAGAAGCATGGGGATTTTCCTCTGCCCATAAATGTAAATTATGAGAATTTATGATGCCGTTTTTGGAAAACCCAGCTTCGTCCGTGAAGAGAACTGAACCAATGAAATTTGCATCGTTTCTGTGCCGATCTAAAACCCAGTTACAAAATTCCATCCTTCGCGCAGCTGCGAATGCAGCCTTGCGCTGCTCTATTACCTCAGAAATCGAAGGAATGGTACAATTGGTGTTACAAGGACTTCAAGGATTGGTGCAGTATTATTGCAAGTAATGAAAGAGTCACCGGGAATTCTATGCTGGCGTACTTTGTACTTCCCTAGGGAGGTAAAACGTACTTACCTCCCTCAAATCAGTATCAAAATGAAGTACTTACCGAGTAAGGAGTAGAAAAAAATAATGTCAGAATAATTCCTCTGTGAAAAATTACTGCGATATTTTTGTCAATAATAGACATAACCACGGTAGGTACCAATAAACCCATAATATTGGTTTTGACAGGTGAATAAAATTATCTATAATATACACAATACTTTTATGTAAAAAAAATAGGATAACCCCAATTCGGGTTTGTTCGCCTGCACTATTTTCCTCTATGGAATCCTCCGAACCCGGCCGTTAGCAGCTCAAAAGCCCAAATAATTTCCGGGAATATCGTAAAAAATTAAACGCGGGCGAAGTTTCCCGGGAATTTTTCGGATAGTTAAGACCAACAGGATTTACGAGCCGGTTCAGGGGAGGATTTACAAATTTTGTTTTGGACCCGAGGATAATGGTTTTTGAGGTCCCTCGTCCTTTTAACAAATATCAAGAATTCTAAAATTTTTAAACACGTCGCCTCTATTTTTTATTCAAACGTAATAACGAACTCACCGAGGGTGGAAAGGACTTAAAGTTGGTTCAGTAGTTTGTTCGGATTGTTCGAAAAAAAATCTTAAATATAGATGTATCTACCGTGCGAGCAAAAATTATTTATATCAAAGAGGGCCTTGCATCTAAGGACGTAATGCTTAGCCGCTTTGACAGTTTGACAGTCGTTACAAATAATTTGATTCATCGCAAATTTTTTCAATTTCTTGAACAATTCACACAATGGGCTTTAAGGAACAGCACAAAACATTCATGGTTGAAGCGTATTTTCGAAACGGGGTTAGAGTAAATGGTGAGTGGCAATACAATCCGAGTTTGTGCATGGACGATTTTCGCGAACATTTTCCTAACGTTGCTTTTATTGCTGGGGATTTTTATCATTGCCTGAAAAGAACCGTGGCTGTGTTTAGGGAAACAGGTTCTATACAATACAAAAAAGGAGCTGGAATACCATCTGTAAGAACAGAAGGACTTGTTGCAAACGTTCGTTAAATAATGCAAAATACGCCAACAAATTGTATTATACGCCTGTCCCAAGAAGTGGGAAGATCTTATGGAACATGCAGGACTTTTCTTAAGAAGCAGCTAAATTTATTTCCTTATAAAGTGCAAGTATTATAATTTTGTAAACAACAAAAATAAATTTGTATTTGTCTACTTATTTTATTACTCATTAGTTTGGCATATCATGTCATAGCATGAATTTGACAAAATTTTAACCTAGATTTGGTTAGATATATCGTCCCCATATCATTCTGATCTAAACCAAGCCCTGCGTTTTTTAATCCAAGCACCCTCTGATGCAAATCATTTTTCCTCGCACGGTACATCTGTTCAATAATTCTTTCAGAAGTTTATTATATTTTCAAAAACTTTGTAATCAGCTGCTTAAACTCTGATTCCCTAACTTTTATATGTCGAGTAGCACAAGCAGTACCGTAGGTAGTTAAACGTAGGGTACCATTTCCTTTTATTATAATTTTTTTATAGTTGTTATACATGCTAGACCAAAACTGCAACACAGTTGATTGAGGTCAGGCTGCGGGGCCCTTTCACTATAAACCCATCCGGTAACATTAATTTATTGTTGTTTATTTTTCTTGTACATTCTGTATTTTTTATTGTAATATTTACTACAATGTTATTAAAATTATTGGCTATGCAATTTATTGTTAAAGTCTGTAATTGCTACAATAATTTTTGGCAATTAAATGGCGAATGTAGGTATACAGGGTGTCCGCAAAAAGGAGGTCAATTCGATTACCATGTATTTCTTGAGCAAAAGTAATAGGACTTTTATAATGCTTAATATTTGTATGGTCAAAGTTTGAAATTAAAAACTGATTTTTTTGAATAATTCCAGTATTTAATAAGATATTAATTTCAAATTTGGTTAATTTCTTCAATATGAAGAGTTACATCCTTTGAGAAAAACAAAACAAAAACAATTGTCAAATATTCAAAATCGGGGGGGTCCAGCATCCGCCCCCCCCCCCCCCTTATGTTGTGGTACGTGCGCCAGTGACTTCCGAACTATATTTTTTCAGGTAATCCTTTGTTTTTGATTATTTTTTGTCTCTTATAAAATTTCGATTAAGTGATGCGTTTTGGAGATAATATGAAAAGTATGGGTCCTGGGTAACTGATGCCAACGCGGCTTGCGATAATGTCATAATTCAAATGCTAAACCAATTCAGTCGTTATGGCATTACCATGGATACAAGAAATAATTCAGTAAAACTTTGCAATAGGTGACAATACCGGAAGCAAAGGACTAGCCAAAAATAATAGATACAAGGTTAGGTTATGTTAGAGTTGCAGACCTCTGGCATTGACCAAACAGTCACACGTAGTCCTGTAGGACCGTTGTGGTACTACACGTGTTCCGCGGAACCTATCCGCATCAGCTTCCTGATGGTTAAGGCGACGTGACGTAGATCGTAGAAGAATCTTGACAGCTCATTCAAACCAGCCACTGCTGTTAATAAACTTGGTGAGTCGACCCAGTTGCAGGCTGCTCACTTCCTCCAGATCATTAAAGAGTGGTTCGCCCAGGGCATTGAACCTTCTTCCAGCGAGGCCGAGGCATTCACACAAGAAATGCTGAATACTTTCCTCCTTTTCTTCATCTCTGCAACTTCTACAGAAGTCGTTAGTTGGTATTTGCATACGTTCAGCGTGTCTACCGAACAGGCAATGTCCGGTGACTACGGCAGTGATGTTTCTTAGGTCCTTCCGACCGTGTTGTAATAGCACTGCGGTTTTCCTATTTTCCTATTAAGAACTTACTATTGCTAATCTTCTTAGCATAACAGTAATTTTATCAGGAAATTTGACTGGTCATTCATTTTTACTATTTTTTTGAAACAACGCTCGATTTACTTGATGATTTGCCTCTATAGTGCGAGACAATATTTGGTTTCAACTAGACGGCGCTCCCCCGCATTTTGCTAAAAATGCTAAGAACTATTTACGCCAAATCTTGATGTTCCTGGTAATTGGCCACCCCGTTTACCAGACTATTTAGTGTGGATGTGTATTACGGATTTTTTGTATATGATTCCGATTTTGAACGAAAATTATTTAAAATAGAAGGAATCCTTCATGCTGGAGGCCAGTTCAGATTGAAACCACATATTTTTCAAAGGTTAAGATTTTCTTTAATAAAGAGAGCTCGGCATTTGTATTCAAAACTTGAGATTATATCCAGTCATTTCATTAGACTATTTTTTTTTTTAATTTTGTTTGTTTTGGTTACTAACGTATTCATAATTTTATGAAAATAATATGTTTTGAATATTTATTATCTTGTTATGATGTTTCAAATTTATTTAATAAGTAATACGTAGATTATTGTCTTATGATCAAATGATAACAGAGGTGTTTTACTGTTATGTAAAGAAGATTAGCAATAGTAAGTTCTTAGTAGGGCAATAAAATGATTTCATTTAACTGGTTTAGTACCTACTACACATTTCTCTGATAATGCAAAACTTCTGGGGTGGAGATAGTAAAAAACAGAGTGTCTTTATAGTCCAGAAAAGAATAATAAGGGTAATAAAAAAAATTAATTGAGTACTTAGAAAGTTGTAGAGCTGTCTTTAGGGAAATGGGTGTTATGACTGTGTACGCTGTCTAACAGGGTTGGGCTGATTTAAATCACTTGATTTAAAAAAAAAAAACTCATGATTTAATGAAACTATTTATTTTTAATTCAGAACAAGGAACAATATACCATTAAATTTTTTTTTTTAAAAATCAAAAGTATAACTCGCGCTTTTAAGAAATATGTCACGGCAATTTATAGATCGGGAAAGAATCAAGTCGCGACAGGAATTTTCTTGCAAGAAGCGCGTTCTGACAATATTTTGGGTATAATTGAGACCTATACTATAGGTATTGTTAGGCCGACATTAAAATAATTTGTATTAATTTGAATAGAGAGAAAAATGTTAAATTTTTAATAAAATCAATAAAAATCAGAAAAATCAAAAAAAATCAATGATTTTTGATTTTTTTAATAAAAATTAAATTTTGCCCAACCCTGCTGTCTAATGTTCTTTTTTTAAACGCAAAGATTATTTTGATATAGATTCCAAGCATGAGTACCAGATCATTGGATGTTAGGTATCCGATACATAGGCTAACACTGACCGAAGAATCTCCACATTATACCGGGTGTCCACGGAAGGTGGTTCGCCCCTCTAACTTTTTTGTTTTTCAAGATAATGAAATAAAATTTGGGGAATTTGTATACGACATAAAACTGCATTTTTTGACAGGTGACTCAACATTATAGAACGTCCGGTTTAACCGGAAGTGACATAAACTTTAAATTTTTAAATGGGACACCTGGTATATTTTTCCTTCTTTTGACTCCATATGAAATTCTAAATATAACGATGTGCCTTTTGTCACCAAGAAAATATTTTTTTCCCAAATTAATTGTTTTATCTAGAGGGCTATGAATACCTTAAAATCACTTATTTCAGTTCTTTAATCTTGGGAAAAATACAATTTTACTATTTTTAGTCCAATGCCATGTGCTGCGTAAAATTTAATCTCTTAAGTTGTATAACTAATTTTTTTTTAAACGGCAACATGGTGGCTTGTCGGGTTAAGAAAAAAGAGGATTTTATTACTATTATTTTGATACTAAACACTATTAGGTTTTAGAAAATTAAAATATTTTTTTTTTGTAGTTCACGTCCACGTTTAGCGGAGATTGAATCTTTATATATTTATGCTGAAGCAATAGGTATACCAAATTTAAAATTAATATCTTATTAAATAAGTACTGGAATTATTAAAAAAAATCTGTTTTTAATTTCTTAAAAAAATTAAAGTCATTATTTTTGCTCAAGAAATATATGGTTAACGGATTGACCTCCTTATTGCGGACACTTCGTATCGGGGCTGGCAGGTGCAGCACCCACACCCGCCCCCCTAGTCCAGTCCTGAGCCCGTTGTGTGCGCCGCGTCGGATTTTAAAAGGAAAAAGAAATATTGCAGTTTCCTTGGAAAAATCGTTGACAACAATAGAGATAAATGAGAAATTGCACTCGATTTATTGTTTCTAGACACGAACGGTTTGTAAGGCAATTCGGAGAACATCTAAATCAATGGGATTCGGGACATGCGACGTGATAGGACGACCCGATTTTAAATACGACGAGGTTTAAGTCTTATTTATACAGGCTATCAACCCTACGCTGTAGGACGCAGTGCCGTATTACACGGTGAAGTAATAAGGAAGACGATAGCTCTTATGAAAATAAAACTATGGGAATCGAAGAATCGTTCATCTAACTCGCAGTTTAAGTAACATTGTCATAAGGCAACCGCGTCATAGGCGTTTAATTTAAACTGCAGCTATGTAACTTGACGAATATATACAGCAATTAGAGACCGACCGAAGGTTCGGTTTCGGCTAGTTTCGGCCAAAAAATCTAGTTTCGGTGAGAGTTTCGGTTTCGGCCAAAAACCGGCCGAACCTTCGGCCATGCCGAAACTCAGTGTTCGTGAATTGTCGCGCACCGTTCGGCCAACTTTGGGTGGGTTCGTAGGCAGTTTTGTCTATACCGTGCGAGCAAAGATTATTTGCATCAAAGTGGGCCTTGCATCTAAGGACGTAATGCTTAGCCGTAGAGCTTAATACCTGTTGGGTGTCAGTAACTACCTGAATTAACAATTACTCAGTTATTCCGTCATCTTTGACAGTCGTTACAATTGATTCATAGCTAATTTTTCCAATTTCTTGAACAATTCACACAGTGGGCTTTACGGAACAGCACAAAACATTCATGGTTGAAGTGTATTTTCGAAACGGGGTTAGACTAGAGTAAATGGTGAGTGGCAATACAATCCGGGTTTGTGCATGGACGATTTTCACGAACATTTTCCTAACGTTGCTTTTATTGCTGGGGATTTTTATCATTGCCTGAAAAGAACCGTGGCTGTGTTTAGGGAAACGGGTTCTCTATACAACACAAAAAAGGAGCAGGAAGACCATCTGTAAGACTAGAAGAACTTGTTGCAAACGTTCGTGAGAAATTATGCAAAATACGCCAACAAATTGTGTAAGACGCCTGTCCCAAGAAGTGGGAAGATCTTCTGGAACATGCAGGACTATTCTTAAGAAGCAGCTAAATTTATTTCCTTATAAAGTTCAAGTATTCCAAGAAATACAAGCCGCAGATTTGAAAGACGCAGGAATTATTTTCAATGGTTTACCCAACATTTATTGGAAAGAAATAATTTATTATAGACCTGACAGTTTTTTTCGGATGAAGCCTGGTTCCACTTCTACGGTTATATGAATTCTCAGAATACATATAATTATTTTTCCTTTTTTTTTCTGTATATTCTTACTTTGTTAATTTTGTAAACAACAAAAATAAATTTGTATTTGTTCATAATTCATAGTATGAATTTGACAAAATTTTAACCTAGATTTGGTTAGATATTATATCGTCCCCATATCATTGTGATCTAAACCAAGCCCTACGTTTTTTAATCCAAGCCCTCTTTGATACAAATCATTTTTGCTCGCACGGTACAATTAAGAAAGCAGAACAGCGTCCCCAAAAACGAATTGTATCCGTTAGAACCTATAATCAACTATGCAGGCCGTTACCGGGATAGTGAGCATGCGCAATATGTACTTTAAACAACAAATGTCCATCAGCTCTTACTTCGATGCACACAGAACAAACAGAATTTAGTACCAAAAAATAGTTAAATATATTTTAAGCCGGTCCTGTTCAGTGTGTATAGCTCTATGCAACAATTAAAAACTAAAAGTATTATTGGATAAGATCTTTCCTTAAACCAATTAGGACATGGGAGAACTTAAATTTCCAAACCAATTTCGTTTTTTTAACGGAAAAACTTTAAAGCTGTATAAACATCGTCTCATAAATAATATTAACGTTGGTACTGTAAATTATGGGTTGTTTTTCAGCGATATCTTCTCTAGCAACAAAAGTAAAACAAAACCGGATACCGAGCTACCGTTTCGCCGTGCCCCGAGATAAGAAATGATGACAGTCCTCGGTAATGTAGAAAACGACAACGGCAGTCCGCAATGCCTCTATATACGCTGAAATAATAATATTGTAGATCATGGCAGTGTTGTCAGATGTACATAAAGTACAGCCTTCCAAAATATATTGTTGTTCTGATCTTTGCAATAACAACACAGGTTTTTCAAAGACACAAATTTCCGCAAATACAGGGCTGGCTTATAATAATTTATTTGAACTTCATAATTTTAGTTTAAAATAAGGTCATAAGCGGTATAAACGTTGACCATTTGAAGGTAAATCCTTCAACAAAATGAGAATACAGACGAATAAGTTAAGAAAGATAAAGCTATTGACATTAAATTTGGAAGTGAGTACTTACATACAGTGTGTAATGTTTAATAAAGGGAATTTGTAAGTCGCATAAATTCACGTCACTTTTATTGATACGCAAATGAAGAAAATTTTACTGGTTATTGTCAATAAGGAGTTTTTCTAGTTGCGCACGCAAAAATCCGTGTTGTTGATACTATGACTTGACTATGACTATGGAGGACTTGAGGTAGGAGGCCGATCGCAATGCATTGGATTCGGTCCCAAATTAGAATCGGTAATTCAGCTTTACGAGTTGCCATAAGATGGCGCTCGTGTTCGAAGTGGGCTATCAAATAAATGGTTTCTTATGGACGCAATAACTATTTTTATTTAAATTAGTTCTTTAAGGAACAAATAAGGACTTTTATATGAATTTACACTTACTTTGTTATACTTATTAGTAAACTCGGCCTGTATAAAGTTCCAACGATGCTTCGTTTTTAAAATACAGGAACATTCTAGCTAGAGGGTTTTACCTTTGAAGCTAGAAAGAGACTTATTTGGCTGCGTTTCATCTCTGAAGAAGATCCTGTCTTACCACCCCGACACAAAGCAAACTTTACTTTTATAAATTGTACCATTATTCATTATAAATATGGAAATTAATTACAATACAACGTTATTTGTCTTGTCTTGCCTTCAAAAGTTATTTGTTATTTCGAAAAATAAAACGTCAATTGTCAAAAGTAAAACTTAAAAACTATGGAGGATCTAGTTTTCCATATTAAAAACGAAGAAGAAGAAGACAACATCAGCCCACTTCGGACGCGAGAGCCATCTATCAGCCAATAGCGAACTAACCAAAAAACCGGGACAGAAATTGAAACTGCTGCCATTATCGATCCCTCCTACCCTCTAGTTCTCCATAACTATGACATAAATATTCCTAAATGAGTATACTTTTGCGGAAAAATCGGTACATACAGTGTGACCAGTAAAGTCCGCATCATATGTATTTTTTTTTATTAATAGTAGTCACGTGATTCGCATTATCTGTCAAATTTTAATTTTTTCCGAAAAATAATTCAAAATAACCCTATTATTTCTGAAAGTAACGAAAAAAGTTATTAGAAAAAGTTTTTTTAAATGCAGTTTCTAGCCCACATTCAAAATTTCAGCTGCATAAGGTAAGTAATTTCGATTTTTTAATTTTGCATGTGGACTTTTTTTAATAACTTATTTCGATATTTTCAGAAATAACTCCACTTTTGAATTATTTTTTGGAAAAAATTAAAATTTTACAAATAATGCGAATCACGTCACTACTATTTTTTTTTCGCTTAATTTTCATCTCGATCGAAGCAGAACTTGATGCCAAAGTCAAATTTCGCATAAAGTTATTAATAAAAAAAATCCCATATGAGGCGGACTTTCCTGGTCACACTGTCTGTACTGCAGTCACGTTCGGGTTTGTATTATTTTAGACAAAATGTTTATGAAACAAAGTTGTTTATAATCTAAAATAAGGCCTAAATACAAAAGTTGAAATCTGAATTCTGATTTTTGTTTTTTATTTTTTACAATAGAATTTATGAACATTCTTAATGAAAACCTGAGAGTGCTGACCTATTTATTTAATTTATTTATAATTTGGAGAAATGTGTACAGGTTGGAGGAGGATTATGTAGAATAATAACTTTTTCCACAATTGTATATTTTGAATGTTGATAAATTCTATTGTAAAAAATTAGAATTCAGGTTTCAAATTTTGTATTTAGGCCTTAATTTAGATTATAAACAACTTTGTTTCATAAACATTTTGTCTAAAATAATAAATAATGGTACTTACTTCTGTCTTAAAGCATTTTCATGTTTTTTTAATTTATCAACACCCTGTACATATGATCTAAAATTTTTATATGGTAAATTAATTTTCTCGACAAGCAGAATTTTTTATAAAGAACTAGCTATACCCTGCGCGCGTTGCTACGCTACTTACTAAAATACCCGGCATGCGTTGCGCCACTTTTTTTTATGCCGAAACCTTCCTCGGCCTGCACACAACAACTCACCAAATTTTCATCGTAATCGATACCCTGCGCGCGTTGCTACGCTACTTACTAAAATACCCGGCATGCGTTGCGCCACTTTTTTTTATGCCGAAACCTTCCTCGGCCTGCACACAACAACTCACCAAATTTTCATCGTAATCGGATAAATGGTATAGGAACGCACACGGGACATATAGACAGACAGACATTCATTTTTATATACAGTGTCACAATTAAAGTCCGCACCATATGGAACTTTTTTTTATTAATGAGGTTAGTTAAAATTAAATATCAGCAATCGTTTTTGCTCCAAATTAGACTAAAAATTATATATTCAATTGTCACCATCTGTCATTCGGTATCTGTCAAAAATTACATTTTTGACAAAAAATGCTGAAAAATTGCATTGTTTTACCAAATTTCAAAAAATGTTATTAGAAAAAGTTGTTTCTAGTACAATTTTAGGCCTAAATACTACCTAAATAATTTAAGTTGGCTTAATGGATTTTAAACTATTTGTTTATACCATACTTAATATTTTATTTAGTTTGTATGCTTACTTTTTCACTAGAATACCATTTTTTTTTCGAAATATAAAATTAGAGGCAAAAAAAATTTACACGTGTGGTGCAAAGTTATCATAATTTAAAAATTTTAACAGATAGACGTCATAATGTTCTATTTTTTTGATAGTACATACACGTAAAAAGTTTAAAAAACTTATAATTAAGTGTGGTTTTTTAAAATTATTTTGAACAGATCCATTTTCTCTGAACTTTGACATTATTCTTGAAACGGTGCTATGCTGCAATTTTTTTTCTGGATGCCTCTCATTAAAAATGTGAGATACTTGCCGGTGAGGCATATTCTCTCCACAAATTAAGACAATTTCTATTTTTTCTTGAATGGACAACATTGGTGATAACACTGAAAACTGTAACTTGCGAAAATATTCTTAAACTTTATGACATTTCTTTATTTATTCGGCACTTTAATTCTTTTCCATAGCCTACTTATAAAATTCGAAATTGCCTTGATATTTTATTGTCAATAAAAAGAAAATGCGTCTAAATTGTGAACTAATCTAATATCTGGGAATTTAATTATGTTTTTTAAACTTTTTACGTGTATGTACTATCAAAAAAAAATAGAACATATTATGACGTCTATCTGTATCTGTTAAAATTTTTAAATTATGATAACTTTGCACCACCCGTGTAAACTTTTTTTGCCTCTAATTTTATATTTCGAAAAAAAATTGTATTCTAGTGAAAAAATAAGCATACAAACTAAATAAAATATTAAGTATGGTATAAACAAATAGTTTAAAATCCATTAAGCCAACTTAAATTATATAAAAAAAAAAGTTACTTTGAAAAAATGGCAAAAAATTCAACTTTGCGCTAGACATCTGAAACTTTGTTATTTAGGCCTAAAATTGTACTAGAAACAACTTTTTCTAATAACATTTTTTGAAATTCGGTAAAACAATGCCATTTTTCAGCATTTTTTTTCTTTACAGATACCGAATGACAGATGGTGACAATTGAATATATAATTTTTAGTCTAATTTGAAGCAAAAACGATTGCTGTGATTTAATTTTAACTAACCTCATTAATAAAAAAAAGTTCCATATGGTGCGGACTTTAATGGTGACACTGTATAGATAGATAACTTTTTCTCATAAATCAATAATAAAGATCTTCTTCCTCTTGTCACCTCCATCCGAGGACACACTGTATATTTTCCAGCCACTTTTAATTGTCCTTGTTCTTCAGCAAACCATCCAGGGCCACTTTTTCCCTTTTCTTTTTCCATTTTGTGCTTTTTTTTTGCTTCTTTACATCCAAACAAACACTTAGAACGCCTTACAAAATAACAAATAAAACACATTACCGCGCAATTTACCACAGTTTGACTCAAACTGGCTCTTAGCACCTTGAAACATAAGGCGGTGCTTATAGCCATGTTGCAAGTTTGGTACCAATTTTTACAATCAAATAATACAGCAGGCACTTGATCCCTTTCTTAAATCATGGTCGATGGCATATATAGCACCTTATATATTTCAACGCAACGCCTCAATTATTATTGTTACCAGAAGAAGTGGAGCTGGCTATGTAAAGACAATTTAGTAAATAAACTAAAGTCTATTTATTTCCAAAGTGGGCCGATGTAATTATTAACCCTATGCGTCATAATCGGGTGATCAGGTCAAACCTCCACCAGCTTATATTCTTATTGACACATCGGACATTAATTTAAAATAGAGGTGCCATATATTGCCTGTATTTCATTTGCCAGCATCTATTTATATTCAGTCTATCTTGGAAATAAATAGACTATAATCCTTTGAACATTAAGAAAAAATAATAACTAGGTAAAGTATGTTTCACAAATTTTATCAGTTTCCTGACACAAGTTTCGGCCCTTGCGGGCCATTGTCAAAGGAGTACGAGAATATACTAAATTCTACGTGACATTACAAAGGTATATATATATCATATTATGGTAATTATAAACATGTCATAAAATTAAAATTAGAATTAGAAGATTAAATGGCCAACCGTGGGTTTTAAAGGTACAGATACATATTTGGTCCTAAATTAGTATGCTATTAAGAATTAGGGAAGTGCCTGAAGGTATTTCAGTTTGATTATTAACAACATTACATTTGTTTTTTATAGGGCTTTTTTGATAGCTATTGTTTCTTCCTACCTTTAAAAGTTAGGAAACCCCACAGTTGACCATTCAATCTTCTAATTCTTTTAATTATGACATGTTTATAATTACCATAATATGATATAATATTGAATACCTTTGTAATGTCACCTAGAATTTAGTATATTTTTGTACTGCTTTGACAATGGCCCGCAAGGGCCGAAACACGTGTCAGGAAACTGATTAAATTTGTGAAACATAACAAGTACGTATTATTTTTTCTTCCTGTGCAATGGAACAACAGTTTTACCAAGCATGTAGCCCAACACAAATTAATTATAGATTATAATCCTATTCACAACTTCCGAGACGTAAGCTTGAAGTATTGTAAAAAACATATTGCCGAAGAATGCAGCCAGCAAAATAAAGACTACCACCGATTAAAGCGGTAATCGAAGAGTAAAGGGGTCCTATTCCTATTCATTTCCATTCGATTAAGAGGAAGAGGTCAGTTTTGGAACCATTAAACACTAGAGCCGATGCCTTGTAAAGAAAAATGGTAGGATACTGATGTTTGAACCTATTTGTTAATAAATTTATTCAACCCGACAACATGGGTTAGCAAAATACATAATAGGTACGGAATACAGTTATTATTGATGTCTGCGGTGCATGCCTTGAGGTAAAAGGTTTCCTGTTTCTGTTGTACAGATTTTGCAGGTAAATGCGGCGTTGCCTATTTTGTATTTACTTAGACTTATTAAAAATCTGATTTGTTGTTACGATGAGAAATGTAGGTATATACAAATATGTAACGAGTTACGCCGAACGTTGCCTGTGATAAACATTTAGCAAACGCGAATATCCGTCTGAAGGCATTTCGGTTCTCGGCATTTAAACGTGTTGTGTGCGATGTCTAGGTTTACTTAGTCTATGCCCTGCATTACCTTTAGGAACAACAGAGGCCCCAGAACCGATCCCCTGTGGGCCACCAACAGAAATATTTTCATTATCCTAAAATTTAGAGTCGTGGCTCGACGAACAGCCATTATAGCTCGGTCCACAAAAAGTTCGTTTGTTCTTTATATTGGCAACCATGTCTTATCTTGCACATTATTACACTCGATCCCGTTAGGCCATCGGGCCAATGCTTAATGTTGTTCGCGAGCCGCAACCTGAATTCACGTTGCCGAAGTCCGATGCGATTAAATCCGTCCGCAGTGGCGTAACTTTAAGAATTTTGCATATCAGCTGTGATTCTGATATGTGGTCAAAAAAAAACTCCGTCATTAGACAAAGGTTTGGTTTGGTACACTGATGGATCGAAGGGATATTTGGGGAAAGACCCAAAATGGACATCAGTATCCCCCTGGGAAACTACGCCACAGTATGCCAAGCAGAAGTTCAAAAGAATCTTGACAAGAACTTCTACAATCAAAAGATAGAATAAAACTCAATTGGAATGCTACTCTGGACTCGTACCCAGTTAAAACAAATGACTGACTCGCTAACAGGCTATTGTCACTTAAGAAAACATGCACCTTCAACGAATGGGAATCTACAATGGACCCATTAAATGCAGACTTTGCTGCGTAGCAATAACCTTTTCTAACAGGACTGGGAGTGTTGACGCTCTCCGCTACATAACTTTCCGCAATAGTTGCAGATTTCCATCCGCCATGTCGCTTAAGGGCTAAGACATCAACTCCAGTATTCGCTAATAAAGTGGCAGACGTTCTTCTAAAGGATTGTCCAGTATACTCCTTAAAGTTCTGAAAATTCAGAAATTTAGCAATTTTATTCGGAATTGAAGAAATCGAGTTTTTCCGGACAGGCTGGTTTATCTTATCTTATATCAATGTAATTTCGAACTATTTTGAAATAACAAACCTTTTTATCGTCACTATAAATTTACGTGCCATTCCATTTTTGGAATCAGGAATAGTAACAAATATGACTTCATGCCTTAATTCAACATTGTCCATTTTCATTGCACAGAGTTCACTAGAACGGCACGCTCCAGCAATTCCCATTATCATTACAACCTTCATCATTAAATAAATATTATCGGGGGCTTCAAACAGGAATTTATTTACATCTTCCCTGTCAAACAAATTAGATTTTTTTGGGTTTATATCCATCATTTTTTTTTAAATGCTCGAAGTTTAGGATACCTACTTGTAATATCTATGTTTTCCTCTAAGCAAAGGGTGGACTTCAGCATGGAATATTCACACCATAAGCTTGATGGAGACTTTAATACAACAGATTTTTCGTGAAAGTACGCCAAAAGCACGGTTTCTGAAACTGCAGTAGCAGTCTTTGTTTGGCACCATTTCTTGAAGTATTGATACGTTGCTTCATACCTCTTCCTCGATTTTTCTGGCAGCAGCGACAGACAAACGATATTTGCTGATTCTTCTATATCCATTTGGCTGTTATACAAATCAATAATTTCAATTTCTCCCAATTTTTGATAATAAACTGTCAGCTTGACGTTGTTGTTAAAATAACAATGCTTATGATGCTATAGAAACCGGTCAAAGCTGTCCATAATTTCATACGAAAAGTATCGAATTAAATTAATAAAAATCCAAGAATAAATTCTGCGGGGAGGAGAAAAAATGTTATATACTTCACGGGATGTAAGTATATTTACAGCCCTTGTAGTATAAATAACTATTACAATTCAGGACTTAGTTGACTTATTCTGACACTACTTGTCATTTTAAACAGAGAACTGCTAATTTAAGACGGTTTTAAATTTAAACCCATTTAGTGAATACTTCTGTTATTGTCTAGTTTTTCTTTGTCTAACCTAAATGATTTGCAATAGTTTATTTTACGGAGCGGTTCGAGTATATTTATTTATTGATATTTATTTATTTTATTGTATTTTTTGGTTTAAAAACCTTAATCGATTGGCTTAAATTAGTTTTGTTATTTAAAGGCCACAACCAGTATCTACGATTATGTTTCTTATAAGCTAATCCAGAATTTGGAAAATAACAGGGCGGGGGGCAGACCTAAAACATTGCTGAAACTTAAACATTTACCTTCAACTTCACAAACAGTGGTTGATTTACCAACAGGCTGAGTAGGCTGGAGCCTAGGGCGGCAGATTTTAGGGTGCGGCCAATTTGGCTCAAAATTTTTTTTTTATCTTACAGAAATTAAAAAAAAAACAATATTATATACACAAAGAAACGAGTGACAAAAATTTTAATATTTTAGTAATGCACAGTATACTGAACACTTTTACGTCCGTAATCCGTATATAAAAGATTACTAAACGCATATAGGTTACGCGATCATGAATTTTTAAAATATTCCAATAGCGTTTCAATATTAATTACAATTTAAATTTAGTAACTTTTACCCATTTTTTAAATTAAATGGGTACTACTCGTACTTCTTAACATAGTATAAAACAAAGTCGCTATCGCCCGTCTGTCCCTATATCCCTATATGTGCTTAAATCTTTCAAACTACGCAACGGATTTTGAAGCGTTTTTTTTTTAATAGATAGAGTGATTCAAGAGCAAGGTTTTTATGTATAACTAGCGACCCGCCCCGGCTTCGCACGGGTGCAATTTCAGAAAGTGGCATGCCGGGTACTAATATATCGGGTTTGTTCGGGTTTGTATTTATACCAGCGGGTTGCAACGCATGCCGGGTACTCGCTAGTTAAACTATAAAAATGATATTTAACGTGTAATATGTTTCAACATTTAAATATTTAATTTGAAGAAATAGTCCATACTTAAAGTGGAGTTGAAAGTATTAAAAGGAAAGAAAAACAGAAAGTCTTCCTCCACAAAATTTAATAGAATAAAATTCTTAAGTTCAAGGGTCTTTACATGTTTCGAACGTAGAACGTTCATCCTCAGGAGACAGAATTTTTTTTATTTTATGCTGATGTTGTTAGCAAAAGAGAAAATTGCAAATTAGAACCTTAACGGAGCTTTTATGGACTCAAAAATTGAAGTGTAGAAGAAACATGATATGAAGAAATTAATATCTAATGGTTAAACCATACTAAGTATTTGTATACTTGTTTCTACGTTCGAAACATGACCCTTGAACTTAAGAATTTTATTCTATTAAATTTTGTGGAGGAAGACTTTGTGTTTTTCTTTCCTTTTAATTTAAATATTTATTTTCTACTAGGTACGTATGTATTGACACAGACCACAAAGTGTAGGTACATCTAGAGACTTTATTGTTGATAAGTTTGCTGCAAATAAAAACAGAAGATTGGACTTTACTTTTAAACAATGTACCGAGCAATGTACTGACTAAAGGAAAATAAATTGGCCTTTTTTATTTTTTTTATCTTATTTCATTTTCAATAAAATAAGTAGGTGATCATAAATTTTTTAAATATTTACCTAAAATTATTGACCAAATTTGGGCGTGGTCTTAAAAATGTTTGCTTTTGCTTGCGGACTTTTTCTTTCACGAACACTTCATCTGTTTCACAACTCACGAGCCGTCACTGGTAGGGGCGGCAAAAATTGAATAGCCTACTAGCGGCAAATTTGTAAATCCGCCACTGTTCACAAAGAAGGTTTAAGACTTTAGGTGCTCAGTTAATTTTAAATATAATATTTTTATCATCACACAAAAAAAGTCATTCAACATTAATATTTTATTGTTTCCTCAGGTTAGTGGGGCAGTTATAATTAAGGTTGACAACCGTCCTTTATTTAAAAGGACAGTCCTTTATTTGAAAAGACAGTCCTTTATTTTAAAATTATGTCCTTTGTACTTTTGAAATTCGTGAAAGGACTGCAAATGTCCTTTAAAATCCGAAAATAAATAAATCCATTTAAGGTGGGAGTATCAACATGCTTGCCAACCTATAACCTATTTCGCGTAGATTTATTTATGTTTTCTAGCTTTTATACAAAATTTAAAGAAAATCAGTATCGACTTGATATTCTATAGGTAATAATTGACATATTTAATAAATATCAAGGAATTTCATAACTTATTTTAGGAGAATTGTATAGCGAAAAATATCGGGTAAGATTTTTTTTAACATTATTATGTCATTGTCACTCATTGTTCTTTCACTATACAATTCTCCCAAAATTAGCAATGAAATAAATTGATATTTTTGTAATATATCAGATACTACCTAAATAATGTACCGACGATATTGATTTTCTTTAAATGTTAGTTATTAAAATAATAAACTCAAAAAATCAACGCGAAATAGGTTAAAGGTTGGCAATAGATTGAATGACGTTGAGAATTCAACCTTAAGAAACCACAAATAAACTAAAAAATAAAAAGCTTAGTTCTTAATTTTTTAGTTACTATTACCTACTAGGTTAGTAATTTGTTAGTTTCTACGGTATTTTTTGTGAAAATTTTGTACGTAAAATTAATAATGAAGATATGTGTTTGATTGCATTTTTTAGAGTTTTTAATTATTTTTATAGTTAACTAGCGTGTACCCGGCATGCGTTGCAACCCGCTGGTATAAATACAAACCCGATATATTAGTAGGGGAGACTGGGGAGCGTTGGCCATACGGGAGCCTTGGCCAATATTCAAGTTTGCCGCCTAAAGATTGATTTAAATAGCGCCCTCTTTCCAACGGTTTAAATAACGAATGTTGATTGTACTGGTTGTAATTTAAAAGGAAATCAGTTGATATTTTAAGACATAACCGCTCTTACGTGTTTTGGGCCGCCAAATTGAACATTTTACGATTATTTCCTAAGTGAATTAAAGAAAAATTGTGTATATAAGGTAAGTTACTTTTATGTTATCTTGTAACTAATTTAGTATAGTTTTGAGTTGCTATAGTAGTTTTGGAATATTTTTGTTTTATATATTTTTTGTGTTTGATAAAATATAATTGTTAACTTTAGGGAGGCTTGGCCAAAAATTTCGGTCTTGGTTGGCCATATGGCCAAGTCTCCCATAAGTTTATAATGTGTTACTATAAATTAAATTAATAGGTTTTTTGTTTTGTTTTTAGTATGCCATTCAAATACAAATCCAGGGAAGGCCATAAACGCCAAAAATACTCACCTGAAAGAATGCGTGCAGCAATAAGGAGTGTTATAAATGAGGAGAGTAGTGTGAGGAGTACAGCCAAAAATTTTAATATCGCAAGAAAGACCTTGGAAAGATATGTCAATAAGTACAAAGAGTCAAGTGATGAAAATATGTCTGTGACACCTAATTATAAAACAGGACAGAAAGACGACCAGGGGTGAAAGAAAATTGCGTCGGTCACTTATTCTCACAAAAACACCTAATAAAGAAGAAATAGAAAAAGAACATCGCGATAGGATGGAAACAAAGAATAAGAAGAAAGAACCCAAAATAAAACATGTAAAGAGAAAGGTATTGCAGTCTTCATCATCATCTTCCAGTGAAGATAATTATTCTGTTTGTGTTAGCTCTGATGAGGATCCTAATCCTGAAGATTTTAACGATATACAAGAAGGGTTTGAAGTAGGAGATGTTGCATTAATAAAGTTAGCTACAAAGGTTACGGTTTATTACTACGTAGCAAGAATTTTAGCCAAACTTCCAGTAGCAGAATATGAAGTTACTTTTTTAAGAAGATTGGGCCCTGATTATTTGTTTATTTACCCAGATAATGAAGATAAAGCTACTGTATTATTAGAGGATTTGATTAAATTACCTCGACCCTTGTCTAAAGGAGGTACAGAACGTACAGTGCTTAAAATTTCTTTTAATTTTGATTTTTCATTATTTAAAAATATTAAATAATTATATCAGCACTTACATTAAAAAACAATTAAAAAAGTAGATGTTTTCTTATTTATTGCATTTTATATCTTAGATTGGCCAAGCCTCCTGTATATATGGCGTAGTCTCCCTTATAAAGGGAGGGTTGACCCAAATAACAATTAAAATTGAATGGGTAAGCAAATTAGACAGGTATTTGATTTCAACTATAGTTGCTTAGGCATTTTACTAACAAAAGGTCAAAAAAGAATTATTCATGTTTATTTTTCCCTCTTGTTAAAAAACTAACTTTGTACAATGAAAAATTGCAAAACATGGCCAACCCTCCCCAGTCTCCCCTACCCGGCATGCCACTTTCTGAAATTTCACCCGTGCGAAGCCGGGGCGGGTCGCTAGTTATACATAAAAACCTTCCTCTTGAATCACTCTATCTATTTAAAAAAACCGCTTCAAAATCCGTTGCGTAGTTTTAAAGATTTAAGCACATATGAATAGGGACAGACGGGCGACAGCGACTTTGTTTTATTCTACTTATGTTAAGACTGCTAGTTTAGTAATATGTTAGTTTCTGCGTTATTTTTTCTAGCCCCTAATTTAATAGCCCAAAAATGTTATTCGAGAGCACAAAATGGAGGTTTTTAGAAGTGGTACAGTCCGTATAGTGGCACCCAAAAATATTTCCGAATGTGTCATTTATTCCAATATCCGAAAGTTGGCAACCTACAACCTATAATGTTATGCTGTTGTTAGCTGGGTGGCAATTTAGGGTGTGGGGGCTTGAGCCCCCTCTCCTCGTAGATCCGCCACTGGAAGGAGGCGTCGACGCTCCTTTTCATGGCCCGTATACAAGAGACGATCGAAGTGCTTATCGGTGCCCTTATGCGGGCGTCTTCCTTAAAAGTGTTTTAACAAAATAAGATAAATTATTGCAGTCACGTTTTACTAGTTACATGCCGTCTATGGTATCATGTATTATTCAAAAATAAGTTTTCGGTGTCTAGGCACTAGGTGTTTTAGGGGAAGCATTTATTTCCTTCATTTCATGGATCGCATGCCGTGGACATGGACACTCTAACTATTTTAAGATATGGAATTATTTACATTTTTTATTATTGAAAATACTACTGGGATCGTTTTTAGGCAAAATTTGCATTGGTGTCGCGACCCAACACCGCAATATCTCGAGCGGTCTTGTAACATAATACTCTGATAATACTTGGTAAATATAAATATAAATAACAGCGTAAAGTCGGCAAGTAAATAATGTTTAGTTTTAGTATTTTTGCACTTCAAAGTGCTTTATTAAGATAAATTATATAATATTAGTGTTTTGAAGACTGCCATAATAATGTTGTTAAAGAAGGTAAGTTCACGTTATTTAAATCGGAATATTATATCGAAAAAAAAAAGAGTGGGAGGCAAAAAGTGGGAGCACAATAATTGCATGTACTAACCAAACAAACCCGAACAAACCCGCCCAAATTTGGTTAACAAATGGGATAATTTTTTTATTATTGATTTCTCAGAAAATGTTTTTCTACATAAAAGTTTTGCATCTTGAGTAAATCATTTTGACGTATTCAAATCTTCTGTGGCATATACAGGGTGAATATAAAATAGAAAAATATGACGTCAGTGATTTAAAATTTTTTAAAAATTTAAAAACTGAAACAGCCATATTAAAGAACTAATAAATCCAAGATAAAAAGTTAAATAAAGTTTTTTTCTAGTGCTAATAATTTTAAGAAAAGTCAAGTTAAAAATCAAATTTTTGCCCTTATTGAATTTTTACACTTTTCATAATTAACTGTTAATATGGCTGGTTCAGTTTTTAAATTTTTAAAATTTTTTGAGTCACTGACGTCATATGCCACAGGAGATTTGAATACGTCAAAATGATTTACTCAAGATGCAAAACTTTTATGTAAAATAAAATTTTCACTTATAATCTCCCTAGCAGCAGAATTATTACCGATAATTTTTTTCAAGGTCACGAATGGTTTTGTTGATAGAAAATTATTCCGAGTCGAAGACGAGAAAACTTTTCTATCAACAAAAACATGAGTGAAACCGAGAAAAAAATTATCGGGAATTAATTCTGCTGCGTGGGAGATTCGGTAAGAAAATTTCATAAATTGGAGTTTCTTTTAATATGATGAGATGATAAGACCTACGACCTATTCTCAATAAAAATTATAAGTGAGCAACAAAATGTATTTTGATATTATTCTGAGTGACGTTTGCCATAAAAAATAAAGCACTTCATTTTTGACAGAAAAATTATCACTTATTAATTTTATTAGGTTTATAGACTATCGCGATAGTCTCCCGTCGCTATAAGCAACGCAAACAAAAAGGAGCCTTCTAATTGGTTGAAAATAAATTTATGAAATTTTCTAAGAAATCAATAATAAAAAATTATCCCATTTGTTAACCAAATTTGGGCGGACCCTGTAGAATTAAAGAACATTTTTTAAACTTTTACAAAATACAAATTAGAATGTGGGCTTTAATTATTTTCTGTATTTAAAATAAGCCTCTCTTATGGGTGGTGTGCAGGGAAGTTCTAAGAAAATTGTATGGGTGGTAAATGTGGTCTGAAAAAAAGAAAACACAATTTTTAGTACTTAATAAAAATTTAATTGCGGTTAAAAGTCAACTTAAAATTTTGGGTAAACATAAACACAACAAGTAGTGAATTATATTGGAAAATATGTAACTTACATCTAATAGGACATTAAAATTTTAAAGCTGTGTCAGGTGTTTTCAATACATAGGATTCTTGCGTAGAGTGCAAGATCTGTGAATTTTTAAATAATTTTTGTTTTGTTAAGGCATTGTTGTTCTTTGGATAGAATTCGATTGGACTTATTGGACTGTTGTCAATGATTACCCTAACTAAAGATGTGCAAAATATTTGATTAAAACTTTATTAATCGATTATTCGCTTCGATTACATCGGAATAGGGGACAAAATTCCAATGATTTAATAAAAATTTAATCGCGATTATTTGTATATTCGAAATCGGTTTCGATTATTTTTTATTATAAAAAAATGTGTTTAAGGTTGAATTCTCAACGTCATTCAATCTATTGCCAACCTATAACCTATTTCGCGTTGATTTTTTGAGTTTAATATTGTAATAACTAACATTTATAGAAAATCAATATCGTCGGTACATTATTTAGGTAGTATCTGATATATTACAAAAATATCAATTTATTTCATTGCTAATTTTTGGAGAATTGTATAGTGAAAGAACAATGAGTGACAATGACATAATAATGTAAAAAAAAATCTTTCCCGATATTTTTCGCTATACAATTCTCCTAAAATAAGTTTTTAAATTCCTTGATATTTATTAAATACGCCAATTATTACCTATAGAATATCAAGTCGATACTGATTTTCTTTAAATTTTGTATAAAAGCTAGAAAACATAAATAAATCTACGCGAAATAGGTTATAGGTTGGCAAGCTTGTTGATACTCCCACCTTAATACTCTTTTTTGTGGAATGCCCTATTGAGTAGGTACCAATTCTTTATGAGCTGGTCGTTGCATTTTCTTCTACTAAATTCAGAATATTTTCTACTTCTTCTAAACCTTGTCGAGTAGCTCGTTCAGATGAATCAGATGTAATGTTGGCACTGGGAAGCTTACCATTCTCGCACAAATTATTAAAAACTCTGATAAACACGTTTCTAGTCGGATGTCTGTGATGTGGATACCGTTAACGATATTCTTCAACAGCAGCTGTACCACTTCCATTACAGAAACCATAAATAAACACCATATTTGCATATTCTAATTTTGAATAAGTATTTGGCATTTTGTAACACTTTAATCACTAAAACTTGAAAATAAACGTTTAATTACTGCCACAATACACAGACACATTGTCAAGACAACATAGAAGTCAAATAGTTTTGGGTCTTGAGCATGGCATACTCTAATTACGTGAAAATTTTGATAAAAGTGGAACGTAGAAAAAAATTTTATATTGCGCTATACTTAACTTGAAAACAAATGAATATCGGATAAGAACATATGGGGTTTTTACAGTGTTTTCGCGTGTATAATACACTCCTGAAATTTGGTCCGTTCCTCCCGACTCACCCTGTATAAAGGCTATGACAGAATAAAATTTTTGGAGTTATCGATTAAACGAATATAATTTAAATTGATTATATAATTAATGTACTAAATTCAAATAATCGATTAAGAAATTTCATTATTGCCCGCTTCAATTGTAATTACGCCACTGTCCCGGTTTTTAATAATATATTAACGTACACGTTTTATAAAGCATCATTTTATAGCACGCGTCCATATTAAACGGGACAAGTGCTTAAAACTGCTTTATATAACACGCACGTTACACTATTTTTTCTAATTTGTAGTTTTTTCAATAAAAACACATATTTAAAAAGAAAATAAATCCTTCAAATTTTGTAAATTTGTATGTCTAAATTTTATGTTGGTAATACTATTTTTTCCTACGAGCGTGCGCAAAGTAGTACTTTGCGCACGCATTTTTGTGTGCAAAGTTACACTTTTCCGCACTAGTGCGGATAAGACTTTTATCCGCACTGGGTGCGGAAAAGTAAAACTATTCAAAAATCTCCTTGGTAGGGAATATATATAAACACTGTTAAAATGAGCAGCTCTGACGATAAATATAAATGTTATAAACAAATAATTAAGTTTCCTATTATTTTTTTTATTGTTATGTAATTTTTTAATTTTCTATTATTTTTTTTTGTTATGTAATTTTTAGTTGTAAGTATATTATAGTTCTTTCTTTAAAGTCGAATTAAAAATTATTAAATAAATTATCATATTTTTATTTTTGTTGTTATCTGATATGAAGCTCGTAGGAAAAATGTTGTTCCTAACAAGTGCGCAAAGTGCTTTTCCGCACGCAAGAACTTATCCGAACTCCGCTTCGCGTCGTTCGTCCAACTGTACTTGCGTGCGGAAAAGTATCACTTTGCGCACTTGTTAGGAAAATAACTATTTATCATAGCCTCTGGGCAACAAAAATTATTTTGCGAACTGTCATTTTTTGATTTATTGACCCATTTTCACCACGAGATTCTAAAGTTATTTTAGCGATATTAGATTTGAAACTGGACGGAATACGTTGTGTGATCCTTGTACATTCGGTACATATACAGAGCGTTCGGAAATTCGGGCAATTTTGCTACTTTTTTTCGAATTTCAAAAGACGTGATTTTACGTCACGGCATTGCAATTTAGTATAGGAAAGATGGAAAATTCAAATAAAGTTGTAGTTAAAATCGACATTGGAAGGTTAGTAGATTGAATTTTGGATAGGATTTGGCAGAAAATGATAGCTTGAAGCATCTACAAAAGCAAAATACTTCTCCGTCAATAAAGTTATTATTTAATATGTGTTTTTTAATGAACTAAAACAATACATACAGATTTGTAGATCTAGGCAACCAAACATACATACGTGGGTTCGTGTAGTATTTTGCATATTTGGACTAAAAAATATTACTTATCTAGAATGCTATGCTAAACGGTGAAAAAAAAAAACATGGCATGTAGGGCCAACCTTTAAATAATAAAATTCGGAGTTCGAAATAGATCTGTTTAGAGACAAAATTAGAAAATAGTATATTAAAGTACACGTTTTATAAAGCATCATTTTACAGCACGCGTCCATGTTAAAAAACGAGCCGCTTGCGGCAAGTTTTATAATGGGACAAGTGCTTAAAACTGCTTTATATAACACGTACTTTATACTATTTTTTCTAATTTGTAGTTTTTTCAATAAAAAATACATATTTAAAAAGAAAATAAATCCTTCAAATTTTGTAAATTTGTATGTCTAAATTTTATGTTGGTAATACTATTTTTTATCATAGCCTCTGGGCAACAAAAATTATTTTGCGAACTGTCATTTTTTGATTTATTGACCCATTTTCACCACGAGATTCTAAAGTTATTTTAGCGATATTAGATTTGAAATTGGACGGAATACGTTGTGTGATCCTTGTACATTCGGTACATATACAGAGCGTTCGGAAATTCGGGCGATTTTGCTACTTTTTTTCGAATTTCAAAAGACGTGATTTTACGTCACGGCATTGCAATTTAGTATAGGGAAGATGGAAAATTCAAATAAAGTTGTAGTTAAAATCGACATTGGAAGGTTAGTAGATTGAATTTTGGATAGGATTTGGCAGAAAATGATAGCTTGAAGCATCTACAAAAGCAAAATACTTCTCCGTCAATAAAGTTATTATTTACTTAATATGTGTTTTTTAATGAACTAAAACAATACATACAGATTTGTAGATCTAGGCAACCAAACATACATACGTGGGTTCGTGTAGTATTTTGCATATTTGGACTAAAAAATATTACTTATCTAGAATGCTATGCTAAACGGTGAAAAAAAAACATGGCATGTAGGGCCAACCTTTAAATAATAAAATTCGGAGTTCGAAATAGATCTATTTCGAGACAAAATTAGAAAAACAATTTTATATGCACTAATGGAAAACTCGCGACCTAATGAGATGATCGAATCGTGGATGACCGTGGTCACGTCGCGTCGTTCGTGTGCACTGTTGTGGCCATTGTGGGCTTACCTTAATCTGACCGACGGATCCGTATAATGACGCTAGTTTACATCAGATCTGTTTAAAAAATTAGATTCATGAACCAGTGATACCTAGTACAGGACCGAGACCATGTATTTTACATACCTTTACTACTTTCATACTTGCGTCAAAGCCGCAAAATATTAAAAGCACAATATAACTTATCAGAAAAATTACCTTATCGAACTTCCCTTGTCTTTATTTTGTTACTTAACACAACGTTTCGGTTAGTTAGTATCTCTAACAGTTTTCTAACTACAGTCTGACCAGTAAAGTCCGCATCATATGGTTTTTTTTTAATAATAGCTTTATTCGAAAATTTGACTTTGGCATCAAGTTCTGCTTCGATCGAGATGAAAATTAAGCAAAGAAGTAGTAGTCACGTGATTCGCATTATCTGCCAAATTTTAATTTTTTCCAGAAAATAATTCAAATGTGGGGTTATTTCTGAAAGTATCGAAAAAAGTTATTAGAAAAAGTTTTTTAAAATGCATTTTCTAGCCCACATGCAAAATTTCAGCTGCATAAAATAATTTTGATTTTTTACCCACCACTAAAATTTATTTTCCACTTAATGAACACTTAACTGATGACACTGTGTTATTTTTTGTCTTAATGTTAAGGTGTATTACTTTCAGACACAAACTACGTTTTTAAAATTATTCTATAAAGTTACCTTATATACAGAGTCAAAAACAAATAAACTTTGCATCACATGCGACCAAATTTTAATAGCCCAATTTTGATTTTGTAGAAAAACACACATTTAATATGCCGCTACTTTAAAGAAAATGTATCTGAAATAAAGCTTTGTCAAAACAAAGAAGTTTTATGTAGTTGCGTTGATTCTTATTTTGCAAAAGTGTTGCAATTTAAAAATATGGGTAAAAAATCAAAATTATCTTATGCAGCTAAAATTTTGCATATGGGCTAGAAACTGCATTTAAAAAAACTTTTTCTAATAACTTTTTTTGATACTTTCAGAAATAACCCTACTTTTGAATTATTTTTGGAAAAAATTTAAGTTTTACAGATAATGTGAGTCACGTGACTACTATTTTTTTTTTGCTTAATTTTCATCTCGATCGAAGCAGAACTTGATGCCAAAGTGAAATTTCGTATAAAGCTTTTAATAAAAAAAATCCCATATGATGCGGACTTTACTGGTCACACTGTATACAGGGTGCCCGGGAAAATGTGGGAAATCTCCCGGATATCAAAAAAACACGTGAAAAGAATACTACAAGTTCTATAAACTTCTTTCATATCGGCCTCCTCTTCGGAGATATAGGCTCCCAAAGAGCTCCCATGGAATTAAGTTTTTGACACATAATTATTAAACCAACAGGTAAAACAGGTATATTTCAAATTACTATCCCAGAAAGTGTTGTGAATTACTCACAGCTGCAGGGACGGACTAGCTGTGACACTAACGTACCCATTTTTTTACGCCCTGTATTATTAAAACTTTGGACAACGTTTTTTTACTTACCTTTGACTAAAAGCTAAGTACTCTTCATTCATGTCGCTATTCCTAACCGTTTTCGGAAAAACGTCATTTCATTTACATCATGTATTTGGCTTATTTTGATAAAAGATAAATCTTTGTCAAAAAATAAAAATTTAAACTTTACCTGCATAGTTCCAAACTTCATAAGTGGGTTCAACATGGGCTCCCTAAAGTCTGATACACTCACGGGCACGACGAATTGAGGACTGCTGTACCCGCCATAATAACCCAGCTTTGTTCCTTATTTGATCACATTGAAACGTGATTCTTCGTAGAAGTTCCTCCCTACTATCAACCGGAGTGGAATACACCAAGGTTTTCAGGTTTCCCCACAGGTAAAAATCCAATGGCGTTAGGTCGGTATCTTGCAAAACAAAAAGATGGGCGAACCACCTTCCGTGGACACCCGGTATGTGCGCTTTTAATGGTATCTATGGTTAGATTGAGACATTATGATTGAGTTTCTATACGTGTCTAATGTTTAATTAAAAATTTAAAAAAAAACATTTAAAAATTTCTCTGTACTCGAGTTTGTACTAATCCATTTCAAAGAAAGAGTCTTAAATTATTTTTATGAAATAAAGAAAGTACAACGAACATACAAAGTAAATCTAACTTAGTAATACGCCTGTTTCATTGACGGATTAAACTTTACGTGATTACTTATGCTTACATAAATGGAAGAAGTTTGAAATGTCTTAAAGCCTGGCAGCATTTTAATCATAGCATTATGCCATTATAGGAATTGCTCGTTGCAACCGCATGGAAGCCTTATCGCGGTAAATTATACCGGGGATTAGATTTAAACATTTCGTCATTTAAAGTAGAATGTAAAGACAAATAACGGAAATTCTCATTTTAGTTTCAGACTTAAAACGAATCCAAGTTTCTCGGAAGTTTCATTAAACTAAATTCATTTTTAGGCAGTATTAGAAATTAGAAAGAACCGTAGCCTCAGTCGTCTTTTGTCTTTATAATAATAATAATAATAATCGAGTTTTATTTAAGATAATAAAAGGGATACAATATACACTTATTGTAGCATAGCAAGGCGAAGTTTAGCAGAGACAATGGAAATCTGCTATTCTTACACTTAACTTTTACCTAGTAATACATCAAAACATCAATATCACATGTGTTTAACCATAATGTATGTTCGGAAGAGTGGAGCATTCACCGAAGCGACGAAGTATGAATATTAGTAACCTGGAAGAGAGCCCAGCTGATCCAGGAATGGTAGCTGGAAGATCGGGCGTGCTGACCGTTGATGCCGGCAACGACAGTACGGCCGATGTTATCCTTAGACCCGACCTTACTAACATATCCAGAGATGAGAGTCAAATGCCAGAAGGGTCCGACGAGCAAGCTTTAGCCGCGCTAGCCAGAGTCCAGAGGGATATCAGGGAATATGTTAGTGAGAACGAAAGGGGCGCGATGTCGAGTCGCCCCGGAAGAAAAGAGGAGGGTCTTAACGGTAACATTGCGCACACACACATATACAGTGAAACCTCTCCTTACGGACACCTCTATTTAGCGGACACTCCCTTTAGGCGGACAAATTTGTTGGAACCAAGCTTTTGCCTATTTTTTAGCATGTAAAATTCACTCCTACAACCGGACACTCTAATAACCGGACGCGGACAATTTTTTTTTGTTACTTCCCTTAACCGGACGCGAACCTCTGACAACGGGACGACCCCCCAATAAGACATCAATGTTGTGTCAACCTCTAGACCAGGGAATCATTCAAAACTTTAAATTCTCTTATCGTGGGTTGATACTGATGAACATTTTATTAAAAATGGATGAAGTAAGATCCGCTTCAGAGCTAACTAAGTCCATAAATGTTTTGGAGGCTCTTTATTACATTAAAACCGCCTGGAATAAAGTTTTGTCAGCAACCATACAAAATTGTTCAAACAAGCTGATTTTCAGAAAAAAAATGGCGATTCTACATCAATTCAGTGGGATCCAGAAGACTATCTTCATTTATCTACGGTAGCTCAAATGGAAAGGTGTGCCAAAGAAATAAACATAACACAAAAAAATCTTGAAAATTATGTTCGAATTGACGATACTACAGCCACGGAGGAGATAAGTTTACGATGAAATTCAAAATGTGATTGAACCCGATTCTGCATCAGAAGAAGACAGCGATCTCCAGCATAACAGTGTTGAAAGGAGCAACACAATAACTACGTATAGGAAGGCTTTGAAAGTGATTAACGACTTAAAAAAAATTGCAAATGAGGACTACATTGCATTTCAACTTCAACATCTCAAAAATTTAGATCATTTTCAATCAACTGTTTTGAAGAAAAAAATGCAAAATATGCGTCAACAAAGCATTTAAGAGTTTAGTATAAATAAGTAGATAACTAGCTTTGTTATTATGTGCTAAGAAACTTTTTAAGTTTACCTGATTTTTTAATGATTTTCTATTTTTAAGTGTTATTTAGTTTTCCGTTTTTGTTGTCCTGTTGTATTATACAACAAGTAATACAACCATGTACGTTTAATTATTATTATTAATAAATATGTTTTAAAATTTCGCAGTTTTCTCTCTTAAGCGGATACCTCCAAATAGGCGAAACCGTGAGTGTCCGCTTATAGGAGATTTCACTGTATTTATATACATATAATACATATATTATATACCATACATACACCTTAATATAATTCCAATGTGCGAACATAAAAAATTCAGTCAAGACGGAGTCAGTAATAATTCACGTTTTAATTTCTTCTTGAACGATACAATACTTAAATTGTTTGGAAAAAATGTAAGTTTAATGTAGAGATTTACGGAACAATACCTACGTAAAGCATCTCTGAAACATAGCAGTCGATGTCGAGGAATGGGAAACAACGAGCGGGATCTAACGTTAACAGAGTGGCAATTCCGTCGTCTAGAAAGTCTACTAATGAGATAAGGTGGATTGTTTGGTTTTATTATTTGATGCACAAACGTTAAAAACAGGATTTTCCTCCGATTCTCCATATTAAGCCAATCAAGTTGCGCGAAGACCAAAAATATATCTACAACAAGCATTCTGAACTTTTTGTATACGATATCTATTAAAAGCGTTGAAATAGTTACCCCACACAATAGAACCATAATTGAACACATACAACACCAAAGTATCACACAACAACTTTCTAAGTTTTACATCAAAACAACGTCTATTTGCATATAAAAGCTTCAGAGATAGATATGCACGCGGGAGGACCATTTATATGCTGAGTAAACTGCAGTTTACACTTCGTAGGGTAAACTTTCAAATTGTGTTGCAACGATAGGCCTCTAAGGGTTTCCAGGTCAGCATTTAATTGAGCAGAAGCAGTGATGTCACCACCTGGATCAAATCCAATAAATAAATTAATATCCTCGGCAAACTCTTGGATGTTTGAATAATTTACGCTGTCTACAATATCAATCAATCAAAATGCCTTTTATTTTGGTAAACATATAGTGGTTACATAAAATTTGGAAAAGGGGTGGCGGTATCCAAACCAGTTACTCTATACAACCACCCTAGATAAGTTATAATAAAAGCAGAACAACAAACAATTAATTTTAAAAATTAACTTTATTAATTTCAAATTAATACATGGTGGGGTTACTGGACCGTAAAATTCAGTGCCCCAAACAAACTTTTTGCAAAAAAATACTCCAATTTGATATATGATGCCTACATTGCACAATTTATATACCTACATACAATTATTTTCCACATTTTACAATGTCTACAAGACATATTTTTAAGAAAACCTCTTCTTGACATCTTCTTTTAGAAGAGTTTTTTCTAACTCCACGTTCCTCTTTTTGGTTGCTCGATACCCCTTTTAACTGACTTTTCCACATACTCCGTATGTGTTAACTTATTTTCATTTTATATCTTCACATAATGTAAATTCAACAATACAACTTTTATTGCCATAAAAGCTCCATTATGGTTTTACGCCTACCACTTATAATTTTCTCTCTTGCTACAACCATCAGCAATATACCATTTCTGTCTCCTGATGATGAACGTTTCTGCGTTCGAAACATGTAACCTAAGAATTTTTATTCTATTAAATTTTGTGGAGGAAGACTTTGTGTTTTTCTTTCCTATTCATTAAATTTTAAGAACGTCGAAGTTGGAAACTATAAATAACGTCATCTTGCGGGACATAAGAAACAGTTATGAAACAATGTTTTTTTGTTTTTTTCCAAGTCAAAAATTAAATTGCCAAAACTAAAAACGTCTTTTATGCGGATATCCCTCAAGGTACTCGGAATAATTACAATTTTCTTTCAACGACCTATTTAGCCTTGAAATACGCAAATTTGAGTCAATTTAACCATCTTTGGATCTCTTACCATTTTCGAGACTCCCAAATACGCACACAAATTAATGGCACCCTGTATTTTTACAGTTCCACACCAAATTCATTTATAATCCCTTTACCCTACCAACCACTTTCTTTGTACTTATTTGTAAAAACATTCTTTAAATTTCAAAAATAATAATATTTGGTTCTTAGTACCGTGCGAACAAAAAATATTTGCATCAAAGAGGGCCTTCCATCTAAGGACGTAATGCTTAGCCGTAGAGCTTAATACCTGTTGGGTGTCATTAACTACCTGAATTAACAATCAATCAGTTATTCCTTCATCTTTGACAGTCATTACAAGTAATTTGATTAATCGCTAATTTTTCCAATTTCTTGAACAATTCACACAATGGGCTTTACGGAACAGCACAAAACATTCATGGTTGAAGCTTATTTTCGAAACGGGGTTAGAGTAAATGGTGAGTGGCAATACCATCCGGGTTTGTGCATGGACGATTTTCACGATTATTTTCCTAACGTTGCTTTTATTGCTGGGGATTTTTATCATTGCCTGAAAAGAACCGTGGCTGTGTTTAGGGAAACATGTTCTATACAATATACAACACAAAAAAGGAGCAGGAAGATCATCTGTAAGAACAGAAGAACTTGTTGCAAACGTTCGTGAAATAATGCAAAATACGCCAACAAATTGTATAAGACGCCTGTCCCAAGAAGTGGGAAGATCTTATGGAACATGCAGGACTATTCCTAAGATCAGCATTGCACCCTCAAAAAATTGGTGTATCGTTAGCTGTTTCCCGAAGAAGAATTGTTGGTCCTATTTTTTTTCCATGACCCAGTTACAGCACAGTGGTATAGAGACAATATTTTGAATCCATTTGTGGAGCAATTACTTGACGACGAACTATACGTTTTGGATATTTTCAACAGGACGGAGCAACCGCCCATACAGCCGCCGAAACTATTAACTACTTACGCAATTTTTTCGACGACAGATTGATCAGTCTTCGATTAGACATTGAATTCCCACCTAGATAACGGTTATGGATTACTTCGTTTTTCCTCATTTAAAGAACACTATTTTTAAAACACCATGCAGTTGCAAATTTGGAACAATTACAAGAAAGGATTTTCCAAGAATGTGGTAACATTTCTTCAGAGAGGCTGGTCAACAGTTTCGAAAATATAAAGAGACGTGTGAATTTATGCTTGGAGCATGGCGGTGGCCAATTTCAGCAATTTATTTAATTATTGTTCTTTTTCTTTCTGTATATTATCACTTTGTTAATTTTGTAAACAACAAAAATAAATTTGTATTGGTCTACTTATTCTATTACTCATTAGTTTGGCATATCATGTAATAATATGAATTTGACAAAATTTTAACCTAGATTTGGTTAGATATATCGTCCCCATACCATTGTGATCGAAACCAAGCCCTACGTTTTTTAATCCAAGCCCTCTTTGATGCAAATAATGTTTGCTCGCACGGTATAATTTCTAATAATTCGATATAAATTGAGGGAAATAAAATTTGAAAAATATCGAGACGCGTCAATTTTAATTTGTTGACATAACTTGTAATAGTGCGTATAAGAAGGTCTGATTGCTTCTATTAATTACCTAACATTTTGGCACCTATAACGATTATGAAAGAAACTGGTAACAACATTTACAGATATATTATTTATCGTCGTCGTCATCATCATAGTTTTAAAATATCTACCGGGTTGATATTGTAAATCTTACCATACCCTTTTTTCCACCCTCGTCGACCTCATTCTCCCGTTCAGCCAGCTAGTGCGTATTTTCTCCCTTCGTACGCACCTCCCCCGCCGCCCCTCTGCCTGGTGCGTTGCGACGCCGGCAACGGAGACGTCGACGGCGGTCGGCGGCTGGCGTCGGGACGGGACAACCTGGGCCACTGATCAATAAGGCCCGACGACGCGGCGCTCGACGGCCACGTTGCCAAGTCTTATCTTTGAAGGGAAAAAAGGGTTGATTGCGAGACGGACATTGATTTTTTAGGATTTGTGATTGGTCGGCTTGGGATGATGTGAATCTGTTTTTTCTGTACACAAAAAATTTTCTCTTAATTTTTGAACGTATTTTTGTTACATTTGAAAATCATCATGCATGAACCATAGACAATTTACCTTTAACAATAATCACGAAATTATGGCCTCGCGCATGTAAACAAAGCTAGACACTATTAGACATGCGCACTGCAACATTATCGTTTGACGAATGGGAAAATAGACAGGTCCGGGCTTTAAAATTTAAATTCTTGCCAAAAAATTGGACTTTCGTCTAAATTTTTGATCAAGTTGGGAAAAAAGCTCGAAAAAAAGGTAGTGATTTCTGGCATTTTTAGTAGTATCAAACCTATCAGATTTTAAGGATGGAAAGTTGTTTTTAAGGTTTTATTTTTAAAATCTGTTTAAAAATGATTCGTCGTTGTGTTTTTACTTCGAAAAGGAAGAGAACAAGAACAGGTGAATTAAACTAGTCTTATAAAATCGAATATAAAAACAAACAAAACCAGCAAAATAACCAATCTACGGTGTTATCGCGTGCCTAACCTCAAGTCAAATATTAGTTGGTATATAACTTGTATTGACTTTTACAATTTGGGAAAAACTTGGGTATACGTGTAAAACATTTTCAAGCAAAATTTCTTGTTCAAGAATTTGAAAAGTGTTTGCCCGAGAACTTGACCCGTGGAATACTGGCTTTAATAAAAGCTTGATGTCGGGTATACACATTTTAACCAAAAAATTCACCAACCAGCAACTTTGACACAATTAATTTTCTCACAATCAGACACAATCCACTCAAATACCAAAAACTAGAAATCTGTAAATATTAAACACCCACAATCCACAATAGCTACGAAAACTACAAGGAATCCACAGAGAAACCTTAAAATACAACAACAAAAATGGCGGCCGAGCCGGTTCTGGAGTGTATTTTGAGCATGTCGCTAAAGTAGGACAGGCCGATAACACGATACAATGATATGGGGATCTAACCAAATCTAGGTTAAAATTTTGTCAAATTCATATTATGACATGATATGTCAAAATAATGAGTAATAAAATAAGTAGACAAATTTATTTTTGTTGTTTACAAAATTAACAAAGTAAGAATATACAGAAAGAAAAAGAAAAATAATTACATAAATTGCTGAAATTGGCCACCGCCATGCTCCAAGCATAAATTCACACGTCTCTTCATGTTTTCGAAAGTGTTGACCAGCATCTCTGGAGAAATGTTACCACATTCTTGGATAATCCTTTCTTGTAATTGTTCTTAATTTGCACCCTGTTTCCCTAAACACAGCCACGGTTCTTTTCAGGCAATGATAAAAATCCCCAGCAATAAAAGCAACATTAGGAGAATGTTCGTGAAAATCGTCCATGCACAAACCCGGATTGTATTGCCACTCACCATTTACTCTGAATGTTTTGTGCTGTTCCGTAAAGCCCATTGTGTGAATTGTTCAAGCAATTGGAAAAATTATCGATGAATCAAATTACTTGTAACGACTGTCTAAGATGACGGAATAACTGATTGATTGTTAATTCAGGTAGTTACTGACACCCAACAGGTATTAAGCTCTGCGGCTAAGCAGTACGTCCTTAGATGCAAGGCCCTTTTTGATGCAAATAATTTTTGCTCGCACGGTACAAGTAGCCGCATAGATTGTTTGTAGTGGTCAAATTTTTTAACTGTCTACTTTTAACATCAATTAAAATAAGCAAAATTCTAAACGTTGTTTATATAATTATTGTGTAAAATAACATCATGATTTAAGGATAAATCGCTATTTTTAGAATTAATTTCATACGTGGCAACATCGTCCTGCAGGGTCGTCAAGAGCAAGGTGGCTGGGGGTTGGGGTAGGGGTAAGCCAGACGCAGGGGTGAAGAGGGGCCAGGCGGGGGCGGCTAGGGATATTTGATTTTATGAGCGTAGCGCGTATTATTGGAATAATAAAGATTGCAAGCCGTCGGGGCCTGACGGGAGTGGATTAATGGTGGAAAAATTGAATACAAGAGAGGTTATTTAGATTAGGTTTCCTTCGGGCTAGGTTGTTGCCATGGGGAAGGCCTTGAAGCTGATACGGAAGATTTTTTTTACTGCATGCGTAACATTCAGAGGGGTCTTTATGTGCTTGCAATTTGATTTTTTTTGGATAACATGCAACATTTATTCCTAGCTTTATTATGACATATCGCAGTTTCTGCGATTTTATATTTTTACTTTTGATAATAAAAATAGTATTTTAACTTCAATTTCCATACTTATAATAACAGTTTAAGACTCTCTAATGTATGGAATAACGGTTTTGGACCTTTTTCTTTGCTGTCTGAGCAAAAACAATGAAAAAATTATATTATTTATGTGAGTATTTTCGATACTTCACATTTCCATTACATATTCTATGTTATAAATTATTTTCAAAGTGGTCGGTGGCCTAGTGGTAATAGGTTACGACTTGTGGTCACGATGATCCCGGGTTCAATAGGGAATTTGACAAAAATTTTAAATGGGGAAATAACTCTATAAATCATAAGTATATATTGTCATAAAACATATATATGGCAGCAAAAAAAACAACATATTTCGTCCCAAAAGACCGCTAGCAAGATTTAAAAATGCCCCAAAATTCAAATTATCCCAAGCAGATAAAAACGGGTCGTGACGTCAAGAAGTATAATTCGTGTGTGACATCCACGAAATAGGTTATAGGTTGGCAATAAATTGAACGACGTTGAGAATTTCACCTTAAAACAACAACACAATAACAATAACACACGGCAATCCAAATGCAAACTCGGTAGCTCGGCCACCGGTCAGCATGACGAAAAAGTCATACTTCCTGACGTCATCGGGCTTGGCGCGCTTAAAAGGTCGTTTGAAATGCTTTTGACACGCGCGAAACTTTAAAGAATTTTTACCAAGTTATTACTGATTTTTAAGGAGTAATAATTGGGGAATATTTTTTTAGGCCTAACTAAATCATATTATTGAAAAAAAAAATTGGAAAGTTCCCTATTCCAGGCGCGTCTTTTATTTTTTTTAATATTTCGTTATTTAGGTACTGAAATTTTTTTAAATTTCGGATTCTTACAGCGACAATCCTCGGTACGAAAAAAAACGAACTTGGGTTGTGAAGAAACTAAATTTATTTTTTATCGCGAATTGAAATACTTTACAATTATTAAAGGTTGCTAACAAACGGTTTTGTCAAAAGTATGAAACAAAATGAATTAACTCGAACAGTGCCGTGCCCGAAGGGCTCGGCACAATAACATTTTCACCAATTTATCAGCTATCAATGTAAGAATAGTTTCTTTCCTTATGTTTAAATTGATTGTCGTAGCAAATCGAGCGAGACGGCATTGGAAATAGGACGTCGAGCACTATAGGTACGATGCCGTCTCCAAAAACTACCTATCTATACGAGAAAACGGAAATTTTGCTCCATTTCTTTTTATTTTCTAGTTTTGGTCAGTTGTTATAATGACAATTTGGCGATATATTTCCCCTTCACGTTCCGCAGGAATGTGAAGCAAAAAAAGTAATAGTAAACATAAAAAACAAGAAAAGAAAAAAAATACTTTTTTAATACAAATTTTTAGTACCTACTAATATTAGATGCACCTTCGGTTGGCGATTAGCGATATGTACCCAGTCTAGTTATGAATATGTATGCATTTTATTACAGTTAATTTAATTTTTGATTTATCATTGTTGTTTTTTCTTTGTATTTTTAGAAAAAAAAAATTTGAGTCTCAGAAAGTCCATTGTCGTTTTTTTTGTTAATTTAAAAAAACTCATAACATGTTATTATATTAACATTATTGTGTAGTAAAAATAACAACTTAATTTAACAAATTTTTTTTTGGAAAAGCAGGACTTAAAACGGGATAACCATCGTTATTGTATTATGGGATATAGGAAAACAAAGTTGAACTTGTAAATTTCCACTATATTAACAAGAAAAATGACATGTTTCGCCAAAACTGTAGCTTCTTCAGACGACAATGATTTAATAAAACGTAAAAATAAAAAGGGGGTGCAATAAAATAAAATTATTGAAAATGTAAATAAAACAGTGGAAGGGTTACAATAGCTGGAAAATCCAACAGAGTGTTAAAAAAATTAAATAAGGTACAATATGGGTAATTAGCAAAATCTTAAGTATATGGTCAACAGAATAAATTTAACAAAGGCGAACTATTTGAATCTAATTGATCATTTTTATTTATTTTCATAGATTCTAACCTATTTAGTTTTAAGCCTTTGGTTTCTGTAAGTAAGATTTTAAAGGAAGGATCGCAATTATGTTGATTATTAAGTATAAATGGTTTGCATAGTTTGAGTCGGTTTTGTTTTTTAGAAAACTGTTAAAATGTTCCTGTATTCTTTTGTTAAAATGTCTACCCGTTTGGTCAATGTATGTTTTAGGACAATCTTTGCATTTTAATTTATAGACGCCTAATTTTTTGTTTTTATCGCTTTTAGTTTTATTGTTTTTGATAAATTTACCTAAAGAATTATTAGTTTTGTGAGACAAATTAATATCAAGTCTGTTAAGAAAATTGCGAATTATTTTGCTAGGTTGTCCAAAGAAAGTGACAAATTTAAACTTTGACTTACTTAATCAATTGGATTTAAATAATTCACCTTTGTTAAATTTATTCTGTTGACCATATACCTACTTATAATTTTGTAAATTACCCATATTGTACCTTATTTAATTTTTTTAACCATCTCTGTTGTCTTTCCCGCTATTGTAACCCTTCCACAGTTTTATTTACATCTTCAATAATTTAATTTTATTTTACCTCCCTTTTATTTTCAAGTTTTATTAAAGCATTGTCATCTGACAAAGCTGCTGTGTTACCGAAACATGTCATTGTCTTGTTAATATAGTGGAGTTAATAAGTTCAACTTTGTTTTACTGTATCCCATAATACTATAATTATGGATTTCCACCTATAGTATCGGCTGAATCAATTAATTACCTTCGTTTTCTTGTTAATTTTCTGGCTTACGTCTACTACTAGGTTATATACCACCAGAAATATCATAAACAATTGGAATTCAGAGATGTTTTATCGTTTTTAAAAATAATTCAGGTACTCCATTTTCAAACAACATGCTAATTATATTTCTATTTTCGTTTCAGGTGAGCGTCACGAAATTATTAATGATTTTTTTGTCATTTTGGGTAAGTAAAAATACTAATTTATGAATATAATAATGTGATATGATGGATTTCGTGGACAGAATGGGTAAATACTACAATATTTACCCCCTCTTGTCGTTTGGCGCTACGTTTAAATTTGAATAACTCAATTATCCTAATTTTATCATACGCTTGTAATTTAGGACACCAGATATATTCGTTAGGGTCATTTATTATTTTCGTTTTTTAATAAAAAACCAAATAAGTAGGTACATTAAATATAAAAAAACTTCGAAAACAATCAACAACTAATGTCGTCGTCAGTGTTAGATCCACCTGTTTTTTCCAAAAAATAGCATAATTCTTGCCCTATAGGGAATTTCATAATCTCCGTAGCGCAATTGGTAGGATGTTCAACTGGTAATCGAGAGCTTCCGGGTTCGATTCTCGGCACGCTTTTATTAGCTTCACCTGTATGTTTGTTTGTTTGTCCGTAACCGACTTCTATGAACCCGATTTTGACCCACTTTAAACGGTCAGATTTAATTTAAAATTTGTAGACGCTGACAATACAATAATCTACACGCAAAAAATTCTCCTGTCAAATTTTGACAGCTGTCAGGTATAAAACGAAGAAGCGATTTTGACGAAACAAATTATGGGGTCGTATAGTATTCGATGCGGAGACTTCGGGAAAAATAGGCAAAAAATTCTCCTGTCCAAATTTGACAGCTGTCAATATATCAAATGATATTAATGAAAAAACTATAAGGTCGTATGTATATTAACGGTGGAAAGTTGAAAAAAATCCGCAAAAAATTGTATTGTCAAAATTTGACACCTGTCAATATGTCAGAATTATTATACAATAACCGATAGTAATGAAACAAACGTGGGGTCGTATAGATATTGTCGCTAAGAATAGAGAAAAATTTAAAAAAAAATTCTACACTTCAAATTTTTTTTTTTAATTTTGAAAATTTGTGTCGTTTGTTCGGGTTTGTATGTATGTTTGTTTATAACCGACTTCTTTGAACCCGATTCTGACCCACTTTAAACGATCTGATTTAATTTAAATTTTGTAGACTTATCAAGAACCGCTGACAATACAATAATCTACTCAAAAAAAAATTTCTTAACAATAACTTAAACTAAAAAATGAAAAATAAATATAGTTTAAAAAACAAAAAAACACGCTTTAATAATTAATCAAACTAAAAAGCGGAAAATAAATATAGTTTTAAAATAATTCTTTAAATTCTTAATATAGGCAGAAAATAATAATGAACGATAAACATTAGTATTATTGTGAAAAAAGCGTGGGTCGCTTTGTGCTATATTTTTCGTATATCGAGCACCCCACGCTTTTTTCACAATAATACTAATGTTTATCGTTCATTATTATTTTCTGCCTATATTAAGAATTTCAAGAATTATTTTAAAACTATATTTATTTTCCGCTTTTTAGTTTGATTAATTATTAAAGCGTGTTTTTTAGTTTTTTTAAACTATATTTATTAAAATCGGTGTCTGCGCATGCCGCTAAACATTTTTCAGTTATAATATTTAATACAGAACCTAAAATAACTTTGTAATATTTTATTACTTTTTTTATCTTACCCTTCTTTGCAATTAAAAGTTGTGTAATTAACTTTCTCTAATTAATATCATGTCTGACGGCCGCTTTGAAGAAAATTTAATAATGTGTATGTATTGTGAAGTACGAATTACGATTTTTTTTTTTTTAATTAGGGTTTATCAGAAAATTAACTACAGATAAGAAAATCGGTATTATCAACAGTAATATCACAAGACCTCGTTTTTTTATCGGTTAAATTTTTCAGCTGTCACGAAAACTTTTTTGTTTGGAAATTTTACGAGTTGAATTTGGAAATGTTTATTCTGATTAGATCCCGAGAGCGAAGCTCGAGGGATTTAATCTTTGAATAAACATGCCCAAAGTTCAACGAGAAAAATTGCCAAAAAAGTTTGAGTGAAAATGGAAAATTTAACCAATAAAAAAATGATGGTCGAGTGATATTTGGCACGATTATTTCGTAAACCCCAAATGTCCCATCCATATCTATTGAGTAATAATATTTTATATATTTCTACAGGTAGCCTGTGGTGAATTACTTGGAATAGTTTTTTTTAGTAAAATTGCATAACATACGACTCAACGAAAACTGTTTAGTTTACTGCTGGCAACCAAACATACAATTATAATTGTATGTTTGGTTGCCAGCCTTATAAGCAGAAGTCAGAATTTTAGATTAGTTCTATAATGACATTTGATAAGTATTTTTAAAATGTGGTGTAATTTATAAAGAATAGCAACTTTATTAGAATAAACATGGGCATGGGTGCATTATAATATAAAAACAAGTAGGTAAATAAATATAGTATTAATGTTATTGTATTAAAATATCAGAAATTATCCGAAAAAGTTATAAAAAAATAATTGACATTGATTTATACTTCGAAATATTGTGACATAACTAGACGGGCCAATGGCGACGTTTAATCGCTAAAATCCCACGTAGTTTTATCACTATTATACTAGCTGATTGGTTAAAACGAGACGGTTTAATTGGACGAAAAGGCGAAATTGACAGGTTTACGAAATAATCATAAAAAAAACTATACAGGCAAATTATAACCAGCCCCTATTTTACGTTATATTTCCGATACCGACAGTCTATAATTTTTGAGAATTCATTTGATTACTTTTTCTTAAGGTTTCGGCTTTTTAACACGCTTTTATTAGTTTCATCTGTATGTTTGTTTGTATGTATGTTTGTAACCGGCTTCTTTAAACCCGATTTTGACCCACTTTAAACGGTCAGATTTTTTTTAAATATTGTAGACTTATCAAGAACTGCTGACAATACAATAATCTACACGCAAAAAGTTCTCCTGTCAAATTTTAACAGCTGTCAGGTATAAAACGAAGAAGCGATTTTGACGAAACAACTTATGGGGTGGTATAGTATTCGATGCAGAGACTTCGGGAAAAATAAGCAAAAAATTCTCCTGTCAAAATTTGACAGCTGTCAATATGTCAAATCGTTTTAAAAAAATGATATTAATGAAAAAACTATAAGGTCTTAGTTAAAAAAATATGCAAAAAATTCTCTTGTCAAAATTTGACACCAGACCTGTCAATATGTCAGAATTATTACAATAACCGATAGTAATGAAACAAACGTGGGGTCGTATAGAGATTGTCGCTAAGAATAGAGAAAAAAAATGCTACCCTTCAAAATAAAATTTTGACAATTTTTTTTTTAATTTTGAAAATTTTTGTCGTTTGTTCGGGTTTGTATGTATGTTCGTTTGTAACCGACTTCTTTGAACCCGATTTTGACCCACTTTAAACGGTCAGATTTAATTTAAATTTTGTAGACTTATCAAGAACCGCTGACAATACAATAATCTACTAATTCTAGCTCAATCTACTCAAACTAAAAAATGGAAAATAAATATAGTTTAAAATAATTCTTGAAATTTTTAATATAGGCAGAAAATAATAATGAACGATAAACATTAGTATTATTGTGAAAAAAGCGTGGGCCGCATTGTGCTATATTTTTCGTATATCGAGCACCCCACGCTTTTTTACAATAATACTAATGTTTATCGTTCATTATTATTTTCAGCCTATATTAAGAATTTCAAGAATTATTTTAAACTATATTTATTTTCCGCTTTTTAGTCTGATTAATTATTATTAAAACGTGTTTTTTAGTTTTTTTAAACTATATTTATTTTATATATATTTTTAGATAACAAATAAAAGTGATTTGAGGTTTTCCATCGGGGTCGGGGTTATCAGGACCAAAATACCATTTTTGAACTTATTTCCACCACGCGAACGTAACTTACTTTTGGTTTGTGTTTTCAAGTATCTCGCTCTAATGATGATCTGGATCCCGGTTGAAACGTACGTCTGTTCTTGATTAAGCTGCAAATAAAGGCTGTCGCAAATAAGAGGAAATTCCCTACGTTTGTTTTTCCTTTTTCCCCAAAAATGCACTAATAATATTTCTAAAATTATGGAACATGTTTCGTAATAAAACTTAAACCACATTAGGTTGTTGGATTAAACTTGATGAGTGTTGGTAAAAATCACCATGTTTAATTTATAACTGAACATTGCAAGTGCAGTGAGAAATAAGAGAATATTCAGACCGTGTTTATGTGGCAGGCATACAGGCATCCAAACCAAATAGGAGATTATATTTCCTCCACTCCATCGTATGGCATCTTGCTGATCGTTCCCCTACTGCGACTTAATTACGCTGTCGAAGGGAGATGTACTGTATTGGACACATCAGGTGCTATAGAAATTACGTACTTAATGCCTGTATTTATTTTAGTTTATTTATCAGCTTATTTTCTTGTCGTCTAAAGAAAAAAATTTATATTATATGTTGTAAAATAATTAACGTTCTGTACGAAAGAATGAATATTTATTTAATATTAATTGAATCGAAGCGAGAGTAGTGACATCAGGAGAAAACGACGAGGACGATGATGCGATACGATGGAATGCGGTGAACATAATCCACCTATTTCTGCTTGCTTCCAACGTATTACTAGGATATAGATTATTATAGATGGACAAAGCATTTCCGTACCTGTATTGTTATTTCAGGCAAAAATTGTATTGTAGGAAGGGGAGTTCCAACACCCTGGGCCTATAAGGCCTATGGGACCAAATATCTTTCAAAAGTATATCCGCCGTCGTTGTTAAGCTGTTTCTAAGCTTTTTTTGCTATTCTTTGATCCGTTTATAGTCGTTAATTAGTCGTTTATTAGCTGTTCATTAGTCGTTCAAAGCCGTTCCTAGCTGTTCATTAGCCGTGTTACTAGCCGTTCATTAGCCGTTGAAAGCCGTTTATAGCTGTTCATTAGCCGTGTTATTAGCCGGTCATTAGTCGTTCAAAGCTGTTCATTAGCCGTGTTATTAGCCGTTTATTAGTCGTTCAAAGCCGTTCGTAGCTGTTCATTAGCCGTGTTATTAGTCGTTTAAAGCCGTTCATAGCTGTTCATTAGCCGTGTAGAGCCGTTCATTATACCCGTTCTAGAACGGCTATAAACTATAAACGACCAATGAACGGCTTTGAACGACTATAAACGGCTAAGAACGGTTCAAAAACAGCAAAAAGCTTAGAAACAGCTTAACAACGCCATAAACGGCTTTGCACGACTAATGAACGACTATAAACGGCTAAAAACTGTTTAAAAACAGCAAAAAAAGGCTTAGAAACAGCATAACAACGCTGGTGGATACACATTTGATTAGCCCCTTTATTTAATATTGTGGGCCCAGGGTATTGGAACTCCCCTTACACCCCTACCAACGTCTGAATCTGATTACAGAGATGTATGTATATAAAAATCAGTGTGATAAAAAAAAATTAAAGTTTGTGCCCATCACTAACTGAAACTCGGTTGCTATCCTAACGGCTGTCCAAAGCAAAAGAGGGTCTGTAATAGTTAAATTGGGTAATAAAACTGTCTGCCACAGGCATAGGCGCTCTGTATGGACACGCAAAAAGGAATGTTATTAAAATTAGTTGTCGTTGGCGGGTATTAAGGGAAATGAAAGGTGGCAAGACATTTACGTTATCTACAGCGGTTATGATAAAGAATGGATCAGCGTTTTATATACAGTGTGTGTATAAAGTCTGGAAACGGATTAATAACATCACAATTTACTGGCCGATTTAAACCAAATTTGGTACAGTTGTGTAAGAGGATCTAACGCACCGAATGACGATATTGGCGTTGTTGCCAGCTTTTTAGTTTGTCTGGAATTCGAACGAATTTTATATTTTTAAATATAACACCCAGTATATTTTTACATTTTTAAATTCCACATAAAATTATAATTATTTTTTATTAAATGCATTATTAGTCTATACGTCATAGTTTCCGAGATATTGACTCTCGAAAAGTGACATTTTTGAACTTTGACATCTTATAACCTTCTAACTGTACGTCTTAGAGCAAAACGGCTTACATGTCCCTATCTTCAATTTTTATTATCTTCCCAAAAAAATCAACTTCCAGTTAAACCGGAACAACTATATTTCCTGCTTTCGAGTTACATCCGGTTTAACCGGAAGTTGATTTTTTTGGGAAGATAATAAAAATTAAAGATAGGGACATGTAAGCCGTTTTGCTCTAAGACGTACAGTTAGAAAGTTATAAGCTGTCAAAGTTCAAAAATGTCACTTTTCGAGAGTCAATATCTCGGAAACTATGAAGTATAGACTAATAATGCATTTAATAAAAAATAATTATAATTTTATGTGGAATTTAAAAATGTAAAAATATACTGGGTGTTATATTTAAAAATATAAAATTCGTTCGAATTCCAGACAAACTAAAAAGCTGGCAACAACGCCACTATCGTCATTCGGTGCCTCTTACAGAACTGTACCAAATTTGGTTTAAATCGGCCAGTAAATTGTGATGTTATTAAGCCGTTTCCAGACTTTATACACACACTGTATAGAATACCGCCCACGTCATCAAGAAATTATTTTGTTAAATTGCATTTTTTTAGGAACAAGATATTATATTATACTGGATGGATCATAAATATGCTACGTGTATCAACTTTAATTATTCTTCTAATAAAACATATTGTATATCGGGTGTCCACGAAAGGTGGTTCGCCCCCTTTTTTGTTTTTCAAGATAATGGAATAAAATGTGGGGGATTTGTATACGACATAAAATTGCATTTTTTGACAGGTGACTCAACATTATGAAACTTCCGATTTAACCGGAAGTGACATTAACTTTCGATTTTCAAATGGGACACCTGGTATATTTTTCCTTTTTTTGACTCCATATGACATTCTAAACATAACGATGTATCACTTCTCAAATTTTTGAAGTGAAAACTTCTTTCGGCGCGTTTAGCACTTTTTCTGGGCACTGAATTAAACTGAGCCGTCACGCGTCACACTCGGCTGTGTAACGATCAAATTCAACTGCTATATTCAATCCGAACTGACCCTGACCTTCCGGTCTGTTTATTCGTAAACGTTGCCGCTGCCGCATCAGTCGACGTGGAAACAGTGTGCGGCACTTGTTGCGTCTCAGGTATGTTCTGGCATTTTTGAAGTGAAAACTTCTTTAGGCGCGTTTAGCACTTTTTGTGGGCACTGAATTAAACTGAGCCGTCAGGCGTCAGACTCGGGTGTGCTACGCTCGAATTCAACTGCTATATTCAATCCGAACTGACCCTGACCCGAACGAACGTTATATGAAAGAGCATGCCGCAAACAGTGTGCGTTGTATAGACACTCGTCTGCGTCTCAGGTATGTTCTGGCATTTTTTAAATTATATATTTACGTAGGGTGAAGTAAGGTTTACCGTAATTGCTTATTCCGTGGACCTAATTTATTATGATTTCTGACTTCTGTTGAAGATGTAAAAATTCAAGGGTTGTTCAATTTTAGGAAATATCTTTTTTCGTATGCAGTAAAATTATCCCGTATTCCAAGTTTATGTTATTTTTGAAGTGAAAACTTCTTTAGGCGCGTTTAGCACTTTTTTGTGGGCACTGAATTAACCTTGTTGAAGTTTTCACTTCTGTCGTGTGGTCTTAAGCACACACAATTTTTTTTTCCAAATTTATTGTTTTATCTAGAGGGCTATGAATACCTTAAAATCACTTATCTTAGTTCTTTAATCTTGGGGAAAATACAATTTTACTATTTTTGGTCCAATGCCATGTGATGTGTACAATTTAATCTTAAAGTTGTATAACTCATTTTTTTTAAACGGCAACATAGTGGCTCGTCGGGTTAAGAAAAAAGAGAATTTTCTTAAGGTTATTTTGATACCACACACTGGTTTTTGAAAAGCTGCCATTAAAAAACTTTAAAAAGTTAACTTGGAACGTTCCTAAAATGAAGCATCTTTTGAGAATAAATTTAGATTTAAATGCATTAAGTAGCCTGTGACCAGCAAAACTGATAAAACAAAATCATGCCTTGAAGAAAATTGACATGCCGACAGCTTCTGCAAAAGTAGCAAGTAAATTCTGATGAACCTGTACTATACGATTTTTTGCGGGGATAAAATAAACTAAACAACATTGTTAAGCACTTAGACAAGGAAAGTTAGGCACATGCACATGGTTGACCTCCCGAACAGCCCTAAGTCACTGACAGAATTATTAGGCTAATAGTATAGCACGTCTTTTTTTGCTTATTAGTCTCTATTTGGCACAGTTCTAGAAAATTCTCCCGCAATATTTATGCTTACACAAAAAAGAAACACTTAAAACGATCTCCGCCTATGCCTCGAAACGGAAAAACGTATATAATTAAAATTCCGAAATGGCCGTTTGCCGCGCGCGGCAGAAAAACCTATAATTACATCGGCAACTGATGGCGTGATGAAATAACAACGCACTAGCGCAAGCTATTTAAGAGATATATTTCCTAGTTTCAGTCAAGATAAGGGTCACCGATTTTTTTTTATGATAAAAAGTTAAATATTTAACCGTTTCTTTCACTTATAGGCTATAGCGCACTTGCTGACAGAACTTTGCGTTTTATTGGCATCAGGACGATTTCAAATCGCGTTTTTAAAAATTCTATAGTGCCACCAGTAAAGTCCGCATTATATGGGATTTTTTTTTATTAATAGCTTTATTCAAAATTTGACTTTGGCATCAAGTTCTGCTTCGATCGAGATGAAAATTAAGCAAAAAAATAGTAGTCATGTAATTCGCATGATCTGTCAAATTTTAATTTTTTCCAAAAAATAATTCAAAGGTAGGATTTTTTCTGAAAATATCGAAAAAAAGTTTTTTTAAATGCAGTTTCTAGCCCACATGCAAAATTTCAGCTGGATAAGATATATTTGATTTTTTACCCATATTTTGTAAATTGCACCCGAGGGGTAAACCGCTGACCCAAATGTTGTACACTACTGCCAAAAATTGCTAGGTAATGCCAGTAATACCACATTTTCTTACGAATTGCCGGAAACATCGGTAGATTGCCTGTATTGCCGGTTAAATGCCTCTGAATTACCAGTATTTCTGGTGGAATGCCACTGGATTACCAGTATTTCTGGTGGAATGCCACTGGATTATCAGTATTTCCGGTAGAATGCCACTGGATTGCCAGGATTGTCAATCGATTGCTAGTGGAATATTATTTTAATGAGTACGCTTGAGCCCCGGCATGAGCTCACCTATTTTAAAATTATGTTTCTACTTGTGGGCACAGAAAAATAAAGGGTTTAAGAAATGTCGCGTCAATGCATTTTCGTCGAATCATAGGCTATCTATGAGGCACCATTATTAATTTTATCGGTATCGTCGGTACAATAGCAACTTACTTTACCGACTGAGCAGGTGACAGTATCGGTAAAACAGATAGCCTTTTTATCGAATGATACTGGCGGGAATATTTTAAAAGATTCGTTTGTAATATCATATTAATTGCATTGTTGAATTAGAGAGCTGGATGCGGGCGCTCATGTCGGAATGACCAACAAGGTACACCGTTGCCACATATCCATAAGTATTAAAAAGATTTCCACTGGAATACCACAAGTATTGCCACTGAATACCGATATTTCCGTGAAATGCCTGCAGTATTGCCACGGAATGCCAGTACTGCCTCCGAATTTCCTGGATTGCCACGGAAATGCCATGATTACCACCGAATTACTCGGATTGCCGATGAAATGCCAGAGCCTTGTACACCGAATTGCCGCAGCGGTTTACCCCTCGATTGCACCACTTTTGTAAAATAAGACTCAACGCAACCTACATAAAACTTCTCAGTTTTAACAGGGCTTTATTTCAGATACATTTACTTTAAAGTAGCGCCATATTAAATGTGTGTTTTTCTACAAAATCTAAATTGGGCTATTAAAATTTGGTCGCATGTGATGCAAAGATTATTTGTTTTGGACCCTGTATGTATAAGGTAACTTCATAAAATAAGTATTTTTGAAAACGTAGTTTGTGTCTGAAAGTAAAAATAATAAGTAAAATTGCATGTGGGCTAGAAACTGCATTTAAAAAAACTTTTTCCGATAACTTTTTTCGATATTTTCAGAAATAACCCCACTTTTGAGTTTTATTTTTTGGAAAAAATTAAAATTTGACAGATAATGCGAATCACGTGACTACTATTTTTTGCTTAATTTGGATCTCGATTGAAGCAGAACTGAATGCTATAGTCAAATTTCGAATAAAGCTGTTAATAAAGAAAAATCCCATATATGATGCGGACTTTACTGGTCACACTGTATTTAATTTTTTTCCTTTATTCCTTATTAAAATCGGTGGGTTTATAAGCCTGCTTAAACGGTCAAGATTGATTTTTTATTGAGGTTTTCTAGCAGCTAAACAAGGAGCCGATTTCTCGCCTACACACTCTACATACGCTACACTACACGTTCGTCTTCGAAAACAGTCTTATGCTGATTTTTGGGAATTACAGTGGCCCAGTGGCGGCTCGTGGGGTAGAGCCACAGTGCCATGGCACTACCTGCCCTCCTGTCTAGCGTCCTGCCCTTTACATATTACCAAAACCTATTAAAATTAATATTCTCGTTTTTAAAGCAGTTAGCAAAATAATTTAAAAATGGAACACAGTCGGGTGCAAATTTCCATCTAAAAGGAAACGATTATGCGTAAAACGGTAACGTAGCTTCCGCGCCAAGCGCGACGAGGCACACGGGAGGTGACGAAACGCCATCACCTCGATAAAAAAACATTGGAAAATTACCTTGAATGCAAGCAAGCAAAAATCTCGGCGACGTAGCCAGGCTCTCTTCGTTTGACCGTTTGATGTTAGACGTTTCAAACAGCTGATGTTCGCGTCGCGTCCCGATTTGTACTGTTTTCGTTCGGCCAGCTGATTTAATGTAGGGTTAACGAACTTTTTATTTTAGAAATACATAAGTAATGAATACTATTAGATTTTTAAAGGAAACTCCATTTTCTACCATTTCCTTAGAACAGAAATTGGAAATTAAGGAATTAGGACGACCGTTACCAGATTTAAATATAGAAAAAACTCAAGGCGGACAGAAAGTGCGTTTGCGTTAATTTAATAGAAATATTTATGGAAAAAATACTTGGGTGTGCGGTTCTGATGAATTTAATAGACTATTTTGTTTTATGTGTGTTTTATTTGGTGGGGAGCAAACTTGGTCCCAAAAAGGTACAGATGATTTGGTCCATATCTGGGACAAAATGAAGACACATGAAAAATCGAAGGTACACAATATATTTAATTTCAGTATGCTTGGTAAAATTAACATTAAAACTCAATTAAATTCTGCATATCACAATGAAATAATGAAGAAAAACGAACAAATTGATAAAAACAGATACATATTAAACCAAATTATAAACTGCGTTTGGTTTTGTGGTGCATTTAAGTTGGCTTTGAGAGGTCATGACGAAAAAGGGACGTCGGAAAATAGGGGGCATATTTCGTGAATTAATAAATTTCACCTCAGAATTAGACAAAACTCTTAAAGATCATATTGAAAAATCAAAAGTATTTAAGGGAACATCAAAAACCATACAAAATGAACTTCTGGACTGTATGTTAGATGTGTATCATGATGAAGTCATAAAAGAAATAAAGGACTCTCCGTTTATCGCTGTTATCGCAGATGAAACCACTGACATTGCTTGTGTTTCAACTTGTTATCGTGTTTAGGTATACCTATTCAAGATATGATTGTAAATTCATAAATTAAATTAGGTGCCTTTTTGCTTATTTTTCCTACTTCAAAAGCAAGAACTATTAACAAAAAAGGGCGTGGCACCCAAAAAAATTTTGCCTGCGGCGCTAAGGGTTTACCTGGCCCTACTTCACTAAAATGGCACGAGCCGCCACTGCAGTGGCCTAACTTTTGTGGACCTTTCCATCCTCCATAGACCTGATATAGAAATTACGAAAAAATGTAGTACCTTATCACTGCAATAATAATTAATTAATTTTGTTGTTATTGTTGTTAATCGAATTCTTAATACCAGTAGACACAATCCAACATCAAACAATATAATGTGCTAAAATCTATGCGCATTATACATAATACTACCGATTCTAGAAAAATTCCTGAGCCATCCTTGGACTATCCCTGGACATCTCTGGGTATCCCCAAGACATCCCTGGACATTCTCGAAAACCCTAAAATTCCTCTAACTTCCTCAGATATCTCCAGACCTCGCTCCAGACATCCCCGAGTCTGTACACCGGAAATCCCCAGCGGTTTACCCTTCTTCGCAGAAATCTTTATCATAATCAAAGTTGTCCGGTTATTATTGTGACTGGTTAGCTTATTTTTGATTTACCAACTAACCAATGATATTGTAAAGTCTCGGGTCACTCCTTGGGGTGCATGTTTGCAACATGCCTTTAACAGAAATTTTGTCATTATCAAAGTTGGCAAGGCTCATTTACACATGGCAAGTTTACTGGCGAAAAGTACTTGCCGTCAGTAAACTTCCCATGTGTAACCCAAAGGATTGTTGTACTTGCCGGCCAACAGCAAGTAAAGTTGAGGCGTCGGCTAGTTTTGTGGCCAACTTGCGTGTCTTGACAAGTAGCTGTCCGCGTGTAACCATGGTTTTATCATAACCAGCAAGTTTCCGTGTAGATTTCAGTTTCCGATAAAATGATTATAATTGAAATATAATAAAATAGCAATATTTAAAACTATTGAATATTTGGTTACTAATAATTTCTCAAACATAGTTGGGGATAATCTCATAAAATTCCTATATATATGATTCTGGATCTTGAATTGCTATCGCTTTCAAAAGTTGAACAGAAGCCCCTAAAGCGTTCCGACGCTCAATCAATCTCCTGACTCATACCTACTCGTTTCTTCTTATTTTTTCTTTTGTTCCTCAAAAATACTCATGTTTTCCACAATACCAGCTACAATAACTTTCACAGCAGCACGCACTATCGTAGTCGGAGCCATCTTGAATTTTAATAATTGAGCAAGTAAACTATCTAATGTGTATACAAACATACGAAACAAGTTTACTGGCGGCAAGAACTTTCCATGAGTAAACTTGCCATGTGTAAATGGGCCTTTAGTCTTGATTAACCTAAACAAGCAATTTTAATTGTGACATGACAGCAGATATTGTTTAGCCATAGTGCCACTCTTAATTAAATAACCGGGCCACTTTAATTGCCACAAAATGACATTGACAGAAATAAATTTGCCACAATCAACATTGTCAAGTTTTGCGAAAACTATACACGCGCAATTTATTACGGCCAGACTAAAAAAAAAATTGCAACAGGTGCGCTTGAACTCTGATCGGTCGCCTAAGCATGTAAACTTGAAACAGTTTTTTTATGTAAAAGCATTGTTGCAATATATGCGGTTGCATGGAACGCCTAATTGTTACGGATATTATCGCGGGCATGAGATTCGTGTTATTACACCGTAAAAAATATAATGGGCAACGTATGTATGTATATTAAAATTTGCTGCGAGTGCACGCAATCGTGATAATCTTTTCTTGGAAAATAATTATATGAGAAGGCGATCTGTGGAAAATAATTTTTATCCCTATTTTGCTTATTTATGATTATTTATGATTTTATATCGACCCCTTTGTTTATTCTCAACATACTTTTTAATAAGTGAAACATTTTTTTGTGTATTAACCGTAATTTTATTAATATTGCCTAGCGCTTTCGGCCCATTATGAAGCCATTATCAAGGCTTTAGTCCGGTCAATCTAGACATTCGAAGATACATAAATTCACAACAAGCTGAAAATCAGTAAAATTGTTCAAAATATAATTATAACTAAAATATATAAGTTCCCCATCATTCCCGTGTTTGGAAAAAATTTGACTCGAAGTCAAAGGTCAAAAAAATTAGTTTTTCGCGATTTTTAGCAGAACGGTAAGCTTTATCATAAAATGCTTTAGACAAAAATTTTAGATCATAAAATTATCTATAAAATATGTATCAATACTTTTTTCCTACGAGCCACCGTTTCTGAGATATAACGATTCAAAAAGTTGTAAAAGTTGTTATCGTCATAATATGCACGTCACCTATTAGGTAGTGTACTTAGCGCGTTTTTTTAACGTGGTTTCCCCAGCAGGCCTACTCAGCATACAGGGGCTGGTCGAATGTCACGATGCATACAGTGTGGCCATACCGTTTTGCATTTTCTAATGCACAAAGTAAAGTCCTATAGATAGTATTATAGCTTTTTTGAGGAAACATACCGTTTCAGTTCCATAAACAAAATCTTTAACATTTATGTTACTGTAACCTACTACACCGTCATTTTTATGGATCTGTATCGCCACATGAGCTTTTGCCTTGAAATCTTTTGCTGAAAGAGTTTCTTTTATTCGTGGCATAGGTTCTTCTAGTACAACTGAATTTTTTGGAGTAACAATTTCAATAATACCCATTATGTAGAGCGTGTTATTGCCGTCTAGCGTAGACATTTATATCAGCATTATCTGCAACGTATTGAATAAGAGTGCCACTTTCTGGTGGTAGGACATGAGGAGGACGATGAAAAACTGCTGCTGCCTCGTACATTATTGTATCATTATTAAGATGCACATAAACCAAAAGACGAAAAGATTTGTATAAGACGCTTAGACCCGAACCTTCGATGAAAAAAACCGCTAGGCCTAATTGTAATTTAGACTTAAAAGACCTTGGTCGAACAGCAGTCATGATACAATGGCGAATATTTGTGCATATTAATTTAAATGATCTAAATTTGATCGTTTATTCTTTAAAATCACTCGTTCGACAAGATATGTCGACGATTCTGGGATTTCATTCAAACCAGCGACTTGGTGGAGGGTAGTTAGAATTATCAAACACTGCGGTTTGAATATATATCTTCGCGAATAATAGCTGCAGCTGCGTCTAAGATTCTCTGAATCGTTCTTCTGTTTTATTCATTTTTTTTTCGTACCAGGCTTCATTCAAAATATCATGATGATTATCCACTAAGCATATGAATGTTGATTTTCCTGATTTCTCAGGGATATTAAGTTTCTCACCATACTTTAGATTTAGTCGTAGCTTAATCGTTCTGTAATCTAAAGTCGTAGTTTTGCAAACATTTGTTAATTCGTTTAAAGTAAACTGACAGTCATCGCTATTTTCAATGTAGGTAAGCAAATATTTCCTCCATTGCCAGATTCGTAGCTTCGTCTTTAGGACGACCGATTTTAACTTGGTATCTTTCATGAAAACAGTAGGATATTTCCTTAAAAAAGCTGATGTAGTATGGTTTTATGGGAAATGCAAAAATGCGTCTTTTCCCGATTGGAATGGAATGGTTTTATTGAACGTTTAACAAGTATTCATATGAATTATTCTAAATCTCAAATTGCATTTTTACCATTTATTTACCAACCAGCCAGTAACTATAATACTATCTATACGACTTTACTTTGTGCATTAGGGAATGCAAAACGGTATGGCCACACTGCACAGTGGTTCCGTCTTATGGGAGGTGCGGTCATGGCGTTTTGCACTACATGGGACTTAAAATATGGAATTTTTCGTATGCAAATCAACTTTCTTAAGAAGAACAGACATTTTGAAAGACAAATCCACTGTTGATTAATAACAAATAATATATTATATATGGATTTAGAAAAAAAAATTATAGTTTGAGATAATGGCAATAAAAACAGATACCTACCTAACCCATTTATTGGTACAAGGGCTTACGTATATTAATATTATTAGTATTATAACATTAATTAGATATGTTTTTAGGTTGTTTAAAAACTAAAGGTGATCACATAACTAATTCAGAAAATCACGTTTGTCAGGAATCTTTAAAAATTAAATTAAACATTTAAGGTTACTGGAGGGGGTACGCCAATGACCTTTTTTGCATATCCGGCGACATTTGGCGACATTCTATTATACCGAATCATAAAGTATATATTTTCAGCATTCTTTGAAGGTATATAACTTGCTGGGGAACGCGGGGGAACAATGTTAAAAGTTTATATTTATCTAAAGTTTAAAAAAAATATATAAATTTTCGCTTGATCACGGGAGCTACTTAAACACAATTCTATGAAAACAATATTTCTCATCCAACATAATTAAAAATATGTAAATTACATACTTTTGACATCTACATCCATTGTAACACCACTTTATTCCACGAATTATATCTGGTAATGAAGTAAATCCAGGTAGAGGTAAACCCAAAAAAGTTCAGTTACCTGCTCAATTTAAAAGCGACACAATAGAATTAGGATAAGTTCTCACTTTCACAAACGAAAACTAAATGAGGGACCAAGTGAGCCGGTTTTTGTTTATATAATAATCAAATACAGACATTTTTGAGTAATTTGGTAGAGTTTGGCACCAAAAAAAAATTATGAACTTTTAGGTCTTATGACCGCAGGCGGAACCACTGTGCACTGTATGCATCGTGACTTTCGACCAGCCCCTGTATGCTGAGTAGGCCTAATGGGGAAACCACGTTAAAAAAACGCGCTAAGTACACTACCTCATAGGTGACGTGGAAATGTGTGCATATTATGACGATAACAACTTTTACAACTTTTTGAATCGTTATATCTCAGAAACGGTGGCTCGTAGGAAAAAAGTATTCACACATATTTTGTAGATAATTTTATGATCTAAAATTTTTGTCTAAAGTATTTTATGATAAAACTTACCGTTTTGCTGAAAATCGCGAAAAACTCATTTTTTTGACCTTTGACCCAGAGTAAATTTTTTTCCAAACAACGGGAATGATGGGGAACTTATATATTTTATTTATAATTATATTTTGAACAATTTTACTGATTTGCAGCTTGTTGTGAATTTATGTACCTTCACTATCATTTTTTGGTCTAGATTGACCGGACTACTTAGGTTCTCAAAGAACAACACAAACAAGAGTAAGAAACACTTGAAGAAACAGTAGAAACAAACTACGTGAGAATACTTACTCGTCAAACTATGTCCAGGAGACAAGAACCATATTAATAAGATATTTGAAAGTTTATAAACAATTTTTTTCCGGTAGTGATTTCAACTTTTATAAACAATACCTGACTGACATTTGACACACGGACACAAAGTGGTGAGGGATATCTCAGATAAAAAAGTAGTTACTGTACACAAAATGACGGATAATAGGAAACAGAAAGGTGGTAGAAAAACTTTAAATAAGGCCTAAAATTGAATAAAAAGGTAGGTAACTCCGTCAATTGTTGAAATTGGATTTTTAGATTATGATATCTGTATTCTGCAAAACCATCCTATTGTTAATAAAATGGGAGGAGTCAAAAGTCCACAAGCGTAGGTTAAGGTAAATAATAAATTCTTATTGCTGGAAGAGTCTAAAAATTGGATTTCGGTTATTAGTTTCATTGAGTCTTAAATTCAGACCTGAATCTGTATAGTTAATTGAATGTCTACGGATTTCAAGGTGCTTGAGATAGTCCAACTCTCTGAAGTTATTATGATCAAAAAATTGATGTAAATTTTTTTGCTGTTAGACGTTGGTAAGAAACTATGATTATTAAATTTAAGGTGCTGTCCAAATACAGACGTAACTGGTCGGTTGACATGTTCTTTTTTTCTAGTTCCTAGTTTTCTTATGGTTTTTCCAATGTATAGAGCTGGGCAACTACCACATGATAATTTGTAAACTCCGCTTTTGTCAAGATATTAAACTACGTATTAAAATTCATAAAATAGCCTCTACTAAGGACCCCTTCATTTAAGTCAACCAACCCCATGGTCGGGGCTGATAGACTAATAGTATGGGTCAAGTAATATGAAACAACTAAAATATTAGGTAAAAAACCTTTTTTGTTTATTTATTTTTAGTAAAATGCCAAAAAACTAACCAACACAATAATTCTAATTCTTAAGTCTTTGGAAATTTAAACATCTTGGAAGATCTATTAATTAACATCAAGGTCTGATGTGTAATTTTTACATTCTGTTTATTTCCTTTGGCACACTTTAAATGTATCCACATTCTACATGAAGTGCACTGAACCCATTTGTCGCCAGGAATACTTGCAGAATAATGTTCAGTGCATTCAATGCACATTGTGTCATCGTCAGTGTCATCAGAGCAATCCGTGGTATAGCCTGAACTGCTCTTGCCCAAAAAATTCTCTTGTCAAAATTTGACACCTGTCAAGATGTCAGAATTATTACAATAACCGATAGTAATGAAACAAACGAGGAAACAAACGTGGGGTCGTATAGATATTGTCGCTAAGAATAGAAAATTTTTTTTTAAAAAATCTACCCGTCAGAATAAAATTTTGACAAATTATTTTTTTTTAATTTTCAAAATTTTTGTCGTCATTTTATTTCTTGTGAATAACTCCGTTATTGTAAGTTTGAGAGAAAAATGTTATATAACTATATTTATGGAACGTTCGAAGACGCTTTTTTATCGTCTAAGTATTATCAGTTTCGAGATATGAAGAAAAATATAGAAATCATATTTTGGCCGAGATCTCGAAAACCGTAAGAGATAGGAAAAATAATAACAAGCAGAGATGTAGATTTGTTAGAGATACAACTTTTTAGCTATATAGACTTTTTTCCTAAAGTTTATACTTTCTGAGAAAAATGGCAATTTATGAATATTACGAAATTTTCCTGAAATATGTATGGAAAATGTTGGAAAATTAAAAATTTGCAAATATCGTTCTTTTCTTATAATTTGGCATAGACGATCGGGTTTGTTCGGGTTTGTATGTATGTTTGTTTGTAACCGACTTCTTTGAACCCGATTTTGACCCACTTTAAACGGTCAGATTTAATTTAAATTTTGTAGACTTTTCAAGAACCGCTAACAATACAATAATCTACTAATCTAGCTCAATCTACTCAAAAAAATTGTTCTTAACAATAACTTAAACTAAAAAATGAAAAATAAATATAGTTTAAAAAAACTAAAAAACACGCTTAAATAATAATTAATCAAACTAAAAAGCGGAAAATAAATATAGTTAAAATAATTTTTAAAATTCTTAATATAGGCAGAAAATAATAATGAAGTTTTCGGTAAATACTTTTGTGGTTTTCCGTAGGTACTGATTTTTGTTTTGCTTTTTTTCCAACAGTGGGCAGTGATTTTTCTAAAATATTAATATTACATTACTTTTATTACTTATTAGTTTATTTGCTTTGTGCTTATTAGTGAAAAATGGATTCAGCGGGACCTAGCACAGCGTCACAACTTCCCCAGGTAAATGTAAACATTCGGGTTTGTTCCTATACTTGTGATCTTGTTAATTTTTTAGTAAATGAGCAGAATTCTTCAAGTAATTCCTATGAAGATAAATTGTACATAGTAAAAGAAGTAAAGCGACCTGTTCCAGATTTGAGTAAACGTCTTGTTACTATCGGTGGGGTGGGGAAATCAAATCGGACTTTCAAAACACTTGGTACGAAAAGTACGACTGGCTTACTGGTAGTGTAACGTTAAACAAATTATTTTGCTGGCCGTGTATTCTGTTTACAACAAATAATAGCGACAAAGTTTGGTCAAAATGTGGTTATAGCGATTTAAAAAACTTGTCTCGTGGTCTTTTACTACACAATAAAAGTACCCAACATATTTTTATAGAGTGACCACTAGACTAACTTTAAAATCTAACCTTGCTATAAAAATAATTTCAACTGTGCCTCACCACTTTCAAATACCACGAGCCGCTCCTGTTACTGGCGGCTAGTCGTCTACCTACCCCTATAGTCAACTAGCCCCGGTCTATAACACCCTGTATGTATTTTCTTATCAGACTACTGAATATGAGTAGAATATTAGGAAAACCAACCGTGAGGCGAAAAATAAATAAATAATTAGGTTGCTATTAGACCAGATATTTTACGCTCAGGGGGGGGGGGGCTGCAACCCAGCTGCTCCCCCTAGTTGCGCCACTGTCTCTCTTAGATTAGGCTTATTGCAAAACCTTTCTATTGACCTACTTACACAAATAATTACTAATGATGGTTATGATAATTTTATATGAAACTTTTTACCGTGTGGAATAAATAAAAAGTAAAATAAATTCCCATTCGTCGTAAACATTATAAGGAAACTGCATAACAGGTTGTAAATCCGCTTTTATGGCAACAGCCTATGGGTGCCATAATAGATACCTAATTTTATGGGATCGTATAACGCAAATACGTTTTTATTTAATTCGTGAGAGATTTACGCCCGAATGGAATGTTAAAAAGGCATTTAATTATTAGAATTATGTTTGTTCGCGGGTTGTCTCTCCCTCTATAGTGCGACATAATACAGACTTATAAAAATAAACCTCAAATTTACGAATTTACATAAAATTAAACAATAATTTTACTGGATATAAATCACCGGCGGCATAAGAATACGTATGTGGGGTATTTGCCCAGAGACTGGCACATTTTCGCACGGCCGATAGCGGCCGGTTCTTATCTTCATTACATAAACAAAATGAATCAATCCCTTTTTATAAATAACTTAAATAGGGACTAAAATTACCACAATAATTAATTATTGATGCTTCAAACACCTAATTATGTTTTATCACTCACATGATAAAAATACATTTTTTTGACAATGTACCTGTTCCTTAATTTAAAAAAAAAACCATCAATATTTCTATAGTGGTCTAAACTTGGAAATAATAAAAACATTTTTTAATAAAACACCTACACAAACTATGAGAATTTCTAAGTGTTTAAATCTTCCACAAGTTGATACAAAATGGCTTGGAAAAAAAAGTGGAAAATTTTAAATTAAATAATTATTTATATAATATACCGTGCAAGCAAAAATTATTTGCATCAAAGAGGGCTTGGATTAAAAAACGTATGGCTTGGTTTAGATCACAATGATATTGGTACGATATATCTAACCAAATCTAGGTTAAAATTTTGTCAAATTCATTTTATGACATGATATGCCAAACTAATGAGTAATAAAATAAGTAGACAAATACAAATTTATTTTTGTTGTTTACAAAATTAACAAAGTAAGAATATACAGAAAAAAATAGAAAAATAATTACATAAATTGCTGAAATCGGCCACCACCATGCTCCAAGCATGAAATCACATATCTCTTTATATTTTTGAAAGTGTTGACCAGCATCTCTGGAGAAATGTTACCACATTCTTGGATAATCCTTTCTTGTTATTGTTCGAAATTTGCAACTGGTGTTTTAAAAATAGTGTTCTTTAAATGAGGAAAAACGAAGTAATCCATAACCGGAATTCAAGGTCTGATCGAAAACTGATTAATCTGTCGTCGAAAAAATTGCGTAAGTAGTTAATAGTTTCGGCGGCTGTATGGGCGGTTGCACCGTCCTGTTGAAAATATCCAAAACGTAGTTCGTCGTCAAGTAATTGCTCCACAAATGGATTCAGAATATTGTCTCTATACCGCTGTGCTGTAACTGTGTCATGGAAAAAAATAGGACCAACAATTCTTCTTCGGGAAGCAGCTAACCAGACACCAGTTTTTTGGGGGTGTAATGTGGAGTCTACAAAAAATTGGGGATTTTCACTACTCCACATGCGTGTATTCTGAGAATTCACATAATCGGAGAGGTGGAACCAGGCATCATCCGAAAAAAATGTCAGGTATAATAAATCATTTATTTTCAATAAATTTTGGGTAAACCATTGAGAGTAATTCCTGCGTCTTTCAAAATCTGCGGCTTGTATTTGTTGGAATACTTGCACTTTATAAGGAAATAAATTCAGCTGCTTCTTAAGAATAGTCCTGCATGTTCCATAAGATCTTCCCACTTCTTGGGACAGGCGTCTTATACATACAATTTTTTCTGTTCTTACAGATGGTCTTCCTGCTCCTTTTTTGTATTGTATAGAACCTAGTTCCATAAACACAGCCACGGTTCTTTTCAGGCAATGATAAAAATCCCCAGCAATAAAAGCAACGTTAGGAAAATGTTCGTGAAAATCGTCCATGCACAAACCCGGATTGTATTGCCACTCACAATTTACTTTAACTAACCCCGTTTCGAAAATACGCTTCAACCATGAATGTTTTGTGCTGTTCCGTAAAGCCCATTGTGTAAATTGTTTAAGAAATTGGAAAAATTAGCGATTAATCAAATTACTTGTACCGACTGTCAAAGATGACGGAATAACTGATTGATTGTTAATTCAGTTAGTTACTGACACCCAACAGGTATTAAGCTCTACGGCTAAGCATTTACGTCCTTAGATGCAGGCTGTATGACTTGTTTTATTTTAAATGAACGGGCCTGTATTATGTTTAACTCACTCCTCCTTAGGTCCCACAAGGCCTTGGTAAGAAAGAAACCATCACAATAATTTACATAGTCATTAGCTGAATTGCAACAAACTCTGCTGGTTGGAAATGTAGGCCGTTCTGCCAGCCAGTAATTTATGTTCATTAATATGCAAAGAAAAAGAATTAACGATTATGCAGAGAAAAATAAAAAGAAACCAAGCGATTAAATTTCCTTTTAAGAAAATTAAAAATACGTTAACGAGACTACAGTAAATTGATACATCATTGATTGGAAGAGCGGGAAAATCCGCAGAGTCATTATTCGACTTTAAAAAATGAAGCAGAACAGAAATTTTAAACTTGTGAAATTAGATCAATTATGGGCGATAAGGGGTATATGTACCGTGCGAGCAAAAATTATTTGCATCAAAGAGGGCTTGGATTAAAAAACGTAGAGCTTGGTTTAGATCACAATGATATGGGGACGATATATCTAACCAAATCTAGGTTAAAATTTTGTCAAATTCATATTATGACATGATATGCCAAACTAATGAGTAATAAAATAAGTAGACAAATACAAATTTATTTTGTTGTTTACAAAATTAACAAAGTAAGAATATACAGAAAGAAAAAGAAAAATAATTACATATAAATTGCTGAAATTGGCCACATGCTCCAAGCATAAATTCACACGTCTCTTCATATTTTCAATATGACCAGCATCTCTGGAGAAATGTTACCACATTCTTGGATAATTCTTTCTTGTAAATTGTTCTAAATTTGCAACTGGTGTTTTAAAAATAGTGTTCTTTAAATGAGGAGAAACGAAGTAATCCATAACCGTTAAACAAGGTGATCTAGGTGGGAATTCAATGTCTGATCGAAAACTGATCAATCTGTCGTCGAAAAAAATACGTAAGTAGTTAATAGTTTCGGCGGCTGTATGGGCGGCTGCACCGTCCTGTTGAAAATATTCAAAACGTAGTTAGTCGTCAAGTAATTGCTTCACAAATGGATTCAAAATATTGTCTCTATACCGCTGTGCTGTAACAGTGTCATGGAAAAAAATAGGACCAACAATTCTTCTTCGGGAAACAGCTAACCAGACACCAATTTTTTGAGGGTGCAATGTGGACAAAAAAATGGGGATTTTCACACTACTCCACATGCGTGTATTCTGAGAATTCACATAACCGGAGAGGTGGAACCAGGCTTCATCCGAAAATAATGTCAGGTCTAATAAATCATTTCTTTCCAATAAATGTTGGGTAAATCATTGAGAGTAATTCCTGCGTCTTTCAAAATATGTGGCTTGTATTTCTTGGAATACTTGCACTTTATAAGGAAATAAATTCAGCTGCTTCTTAAGAATGGTCCTGCATGTTTTATAAGATCTTATCACTTCTTGGGACAGGCGTCTTATACAATTTGTTGGCGTATTTTGCATTATTTCACGAACGTTTGCAACAAGTTCTTCTGTTCTTACACATGGTCTTCCTGTTCCTTTTTGTGTTGTATAGAACCTGTTGCCCTAAACACAGCCACGGTTCTTTTCAGGCAATGATAAAAATCCCCATCAATAAAAGCAACGTTAGGAAAATGTTCGTGAAAATCGTCCATGCACAAACCCGGATTGTATTGCCACTATCACCATTTACTCTAACCCCGTTTCGAAACATGAATGTTTTGTGCTGTTCCGTAAAGCCCATTGTGTGAATTGTTCAAGAAATTGGAAAAATTAGCGATCAATCAAATTACTTGTAACGACTGTCAAAGATGACGGAATAACTGATTGATTGTTAATTCAGGTAGTTACTGACACCCAACAGATAGTAAGCTGTACGGCTAAGCATTACGTCCTTAGATGCAAGGCCCTCTTTGATGGAAATAATTTTTGGTCGCACGGTATATTTCTTTCTACGCCTGTTGTTTTTAACTTATGGGCTAACTAATTTATTTTTTTTAAAACATGTATTCCATTTTAATTAGATAAATTTTGGTTAATGGGGTTTATGCAACTTTTTTATAATTAAAATATAATTAAATCAGACACCCCTTCCTGTTAATCGCACGAATTTTTTATTATGTAGATGTCTTCGACTCGGAATAATTTTCTATCAACAAAACCATGAGTGAACCCGAGAAAAAAATTCACAGATCTTGCACCTTACGCAAGCATCCTATGTATTGAAAATACCTGACACAGCTTTAAAATTTTAATGACCTATGTCATGTAATTAAAGCCCACATTCTAATTTGGATGTTGTAAAAGTTTAAAAAATGTTCTTTAATTTTACAGTACTGGTTACATAAAAACTATGGATAATTTTAAATTCCTCACCTCAAAAACCCCAAAATCCTTAATTTCGCGCTGCTATGTCGTTTCGTTAAGAAATAATCGCAAAAAAACGAAAACAAAAATAAAACTTTGACACCCTGTATCTTGGTTGTTATCAATTTTGGGATAATGCAAGTTTAAATAAACCGCATTATTTCGCCTTAAGAAGCCTACTGTTGCTCTGTGTCCCATTACGTTTGGGACACCCTGTATATTAATTAAAACATATTATAAATAATCCCAAAAAAACGAAAACAAAAATAAAAGTTTGACACCCTTTATCTTGGTTGTTATCAATTTTGGGATAATGCAAGTTTAAATAAATCGCGTTATTTCGCCTTAAGGAGCCTGTTGTTGCTCTGTGTCCCATTACGTTTGGGACACCCTGTATATTAACTAAAACATATTATATTAAATGTATGGTTTTATTTCTAAGAATAATTAATATTAATTTGTTTATAAACAATAATATTCACATAGCAGACCAACCAAGGTGAACAATTGCCTTATATTCAATCGGTCATATTGTCTAAGCCTACTTATGCTATGTTTTTAAATTATACTTATTTACCCAAGCGTTCAAAATAGACCATGAAGATTTTCATGAGATAGGTAGGGGTGCAAAATATAACCAATCACCCGGTACAATAACATTTTCTGAGAAATCAATAATAAAAAAATTATCCCATTTGTTAACCAAATTTGGGCGGACCCTGTAATATGCAATTATTGTGCTCCAACTTTTTGCCTCCCGCTTTTTTTTTTCGATATAATATTCCGATTTAAATAACGTGAACTTACCTTAGTTATAACTTATCTCAATAAAACACTTTTTAACAAAGTTACTATGGCGTTCTATAAAACACAAACTAAACTAAACATTATTCATTATTTACTTGCCGACTTTACGCTGATTCATATTTATATTTCTACCAAGTCTTATCAGAGTATTATGTTACAAGACCGATCTAGATATTGCGCTGTTGGCCGCGACAGACGGCGGAGCGACATCGACATGAGCGACATCGACATGCAATGCAAAGTTTGCGTAAACACGATCCCAATAGTATTTTCAATACTAAAATTATCGGTAATAATTCTGCTGCTAGGGAGATTATAAGTGACAACAACATTTCGATGTATTGTCGAGTGACAGTTCGTTAATTTTTAATTTGTTGTTTATGTCAAACTTGTTTCGCGAGTGCGCAAATTTAACAACATGAATTCAGATTTTGAATTATCCGACACGGAAAATGAGATTTCAGAAGAAATTTTAGAAGCAGCAAGAAAAGCGACGATATATTGCCAGTAAAATCAAAAGCCCGTTACGAGAAGTTATACGACGCATTTAAAAATAATATAAAATAAAATAATTTAATGTAAGTATATCGAAGTGTCGGTCTTAAAAAAAATATTGTACGTCACGCAACCGAAAATTAGTGTTTTCCAGGTCTCTCCAAGTTTCCAAATGCTTATCTCTACCTGAAAAACACTACTTTCCGGTCTTGTAACGTAAATTACTATTACTCTTCTAGTTCAGAAAGTCGTTGTATAAGCACGCAGCGTCATAAACACCGCCCGCATTTCTCTCCCTGCTTCTGATTAAAAATTTAGCAGTATATCTTGGTGGCGCTTGACGCTTGAATGGCCCTGCGGAAAGGGGTCGCGTACTGGCTCTGATGGCCTGACAAAGAGGCGGAAGCGCCTGCAAGAATTATTGCGGCGAAGGGATATGAATATTTAAGAGGCGAGGCGGCCGCGGAAGGCCTAAGGGTCGACGGGCGCGCAGATTTATGCCGTGTATGCGGAGATGGTTTCAATGATTCGGGGTTGTTTGGCACAGATTTCATGTCTGTGCTTCGCAAATGCAATAATGAATAATGTACGGAAGAAAATGATGAATTTTGTATGGAAATACGGTTCGGGATTTAAAAGTAGCAAAACATCATAATTTTAGTCCGGATATTAGGTAGTGCAAGGACCTTTAAACCAGAGTCGGCATGAGAACTTATTGGAAAATATTATTTTTTATTATACCGTGCGAGCAAAAATTATTTGCATCAAAGAGGGCCTTGCATGTAAGGACGTAATGCTTAGCCGTAGAGTTTAATACCTGCTGGGTGTCGGTAACTACCTGAATTAACAATCAATCAGTTTGGCAGTCGTTACAAGTAATTTAATTAATCGCAAATTTTTCCAATTTCTTGAACAATTCATACAATGGGCTTTACGGAACAGCACAAAACATTCATGGTTGAAGCGTATTTTCGAAACGGGGTTAGAGTAAATGGTGAGGTGCAATACAATCCGGGTTTGTGCATGGACGATTTTCACGAACATTTTCCTAACGTTGCTTTTATTGCTGGGGATTTTTATCATTGCCTGAAAAGAACCGTGGCTGTGTTTAGGGAAACAGGTTCTATACAACACAAAAAAGGAGTAGGAAGATCATCTGTTAGAACAGAAGAACTTGTTGTAAACGTTCGTGAAATAATGCAAAATACGCAAACAAATTGTATAAGACGGCTGTCCCAAGAAGTGGGAAGATCTTATGGAACATGCAGGACTATTCTTAAGAAGCAGCTAAATTTATTTCCTTATAAAGTGCAAGTATTCCAAGAAATACAAGCCGCAGATTTTGAAAGACGAAGGAATTACTCTCAATGGTTTACCCAAAATTTATTGGAAAGAAATGATTTATTAGACCTGACATTTTTTTTGGATGAAGCCTGATTCTACCTCTCCGGTTATGTGAATTCTCAGAATACACGCATGTGGAGTAGTGAAAATCCCAATTTTTTTGTAGAGTCCACATTGCACCCTCAAAAAATTGGCGTCTGGTTAGCTGTTTCCCGAAGAAGAATTGTTGGTCCTATTTTTTCCATGACAGTTACAGCACAGCGGTATAGAGACAATATTTTGAATTCATTTGTGGAGCAATTACTTGACGACGAACTACGTTTTGGATATTTTCAACAGGACGGTGCAACCGCCCATACAGCCGCCGAAACTATTAAATACTTACGCATTTTTTTCGACGACAGATTGATGAGTTTTCGATCAGACATTGAATTCCCAAATTCCCACCTAGATAACCTTGTTTAACGGTTATGGATTACTTTGTTTTTCCTCATTTAAAGAACAGTATTTTTATAACACCAGTTGCAAATTTAGAACAATTACAAGAAAGGATTATCCAAGAATGTGGTAACATTTCTCCAGAGATGCTGGTCAACACTTTCATAAATATGAAGATACGTGTCCATTTATGCTTGGAGCATGGCGGTGGCCAATTTCAGCAATCTATGTAAGTAATTATTTTTCTTTTTCTTTCTGTATATTCTTACTTTGTTAATTTTGTAAACAACAAAAATAAATTTGTATTTGTCTACTTTTTTTATTACTCATTAGTTTGGCATATTATCTCATAATATAAATTTGACAACATTTTAACCTAGATTTGGTTAGATATATCGTCCCTATATCATTGTGATCTAAACCAAGCCCCACGTTTTTTAATTCAAGCCCTCTTTGATGCAAATAATTAAGTTTACAAATAATATTTACTCGCACGGTATATCCCCATATAGAGAAATTCGGCAATAGCTGAGGGTAAAAACGGATTAATTTTACAAGTAGAAATGAATTGTTAATCATTTATTTTTATTTGAACTCAAGGACTGCGGATTTTGGGATTTCCAATATAATTTCTTTATATGGATTTACTTCTTCATTAATTATGGCTTTTTATTTTTACGATTCCCAGTATTATTTTTGATCGTGTCCCAAAAAATTCCGACAATTTCCGGTTGGTTGGCGTTTCAAAAACCCACTGATTTATCGATTTTGTGTGTTTTGATTCTAAATAATAAATATATTGCGGTATAATTTAGCTTTTTTTAAATTTACTTTCTAAACATTCTAAATTTAAGTTTTATTAGTTTGAAGAAGTGCTTTTAAAATAAGCAACAAAATGCGAGAGGAATTCTTTGAGACTCCTGTATAGTTAAACATTTGCAATTTCACGCACAAGATCACAAATCAGATGAGTAGCTGTATAAAATACACTTAATATTCTACCATCGGTTTTACTCGCAACATTTATACTATTTACTAGAAACTCTCTATACCTATCGAATTTTTTACAAGATTTAATATGTGTTTCTTAGAAATACTGAAGTAATTTCTGAACAATCGTCTTCTGAAGAATAAATATGCGTTTATATTTTGTCTTATATTAAGACTATCGCCAAGATAAATGTTTCAAGACTAGTTGGAGGCGTTCTACTGTCACTTATAATCACAATCACCAGAAAAATGTAATGTATAATTTATCCAAACTCATTTTGAGGACATTCCAATCATTCCATACGGCGGTAAACAGTCTCAAAGAGACCGACCTCACAACCAGGGTTGTCAGATCTTTCTTCTTCAATTCTTTAAGTTTTTTTTTATTAAAGATGTTTCATTTATATCAGTATTCAATTGTTAGTCAGTAACTTTCTTTGAAAGCTAGTTTGCAAATATACTTTAAACCGAGGAGTTTTGAGTGTGACAGAAAAAAATAACAAGTCATTCATTGTTATAATAATACATTCTTTAGTCCTTAAGAAACAATATAACTAAAATCAAGACAAAAAAGTGTTTTTAGTGTTTAAAAACAACTAATTAACAAACCCTTGTTTCTCGTATACTTATACATATTATATTAACAAACCAGAAAATTTGGTAGAACTGGCAACCGTTCACATATTATGCACGTTGTCAGGGGTGATAAGCGCCAGTTAAAGCGGCTGGTATAAGCTGAAGCGGTCTGCAGCCCGTTCAACGATCGATTCTGTCAGACAGAGATAGGCCAGTGGCCGCCGATGGCGTGGAAGAGACGAAGATAAAATATACGTGATTTGGAACTTATGGACGGGCCAGGGAATGGTCCCAGAATGGAGTTCTGGTAAAAAAATTAAAACATTTTCTGAGCAGTGTCGTGTCGTGTCAGGTTTATTTTTCTGGTTTTAGTTTTGTGTATAGAATCTTTGAGTTACCTTATATTTATTATTTTAATATAATATTATTATACAGTGTGTGTATACAGTCTGGAAACGGCTTAATAACATCACAATTTACTGGCCGATTTAAACCAAATTTGGTACAGTTGTGTAAGAGGATCTAACGCACCGAATGACGATATTGGCGTTGTTGCCAGCTTTTTAGTTTGTCTGGAATTCGAACGAATTTTATATTTTTAAATATAACACCCAGTATATTTTTACATTTTTAAATTTCACATAAAATTATAATTATTTTTTATTAAATGCATTATTAGTCTATACTTCATAGTTTCCGAGATATTGACTCTCGAAAAGTGACATTTTTGAACTTTGACAGCTTATAACTTTCTAACAGTACGTCTTAGAGCAAAACGGCTTACATGTCCCTATCTTCAATTTTTATTATCTTCCCAAAAAAATCAACTTCCGGTTAAACCGGATGTAACTCGAAAGCAGGAAATATAGTTGTTCCGGTTTAACTAAAAAATGAAAAATAAATATAGTTTAAAAAAACTAAAAACACGCTTTAATAATTAATCAAACTAAAAAGCGGAAAATAAATATAGTTTAAAATAATTCTTGAAATTCTTAATATAGGCAGAAAATAATAATGAACGATAAACATTGGTATTATGTGAAAAAAGCGTGAGGCGTTTTGTGCTATGTTTTTCGTTTATCGAGCACCCCATGCTTTTTTCACAATAATACTAATGTTTATCGTTCATTATTATTTTCTGCCTATATTAAGAATTTCAAGAATTATTTTAAACTATATTTATTATCCGCTTTTTAGTTTGATTAATTATTAAAGCGCGTTTTTTTAGTTTTTCTAAATTATATTTATTTTAAAATTGAAAGGGTAATCGAAAAATCTGCTAAATTAGCTACATTACATTACACGTTGGTCAAATTCATTCTTGCTGTGCGAACACAACAGTAATTTTTTTTAAAGTTTGCTATGGGTAACTTAAAAGCGTTCTTTTTGTAATAGCCGTACCTACATGCCACTGTAATTTTGTTTATTAGATCGTCCATATATCTTTAATTGGTGTTTCGTAGATAAAAATGTTAAGTGAACTGAAAAAAAAAAAAATCAAAGTGTGTTATGTCTGGTGACCTTGCTGGTCATCATGGTCTGTTGGTTTCAAAATATTGATTGATCCCTATATGCTATATGTCTGTCCAAATAGGCCTTAACTATTTGAGAACTATGAGCAGGAGCCCCATCCTGCTGCGGTCAATTCGTTCTATACTCAAACCTTTACGCTATTCTATGAGGATAACGATGCCCATACACATTAAAATTTGTCCTGCATTCACCGTAAATCAGTAACATAACTTTTTTGTTTAGTGTATTGAACCATTTTCATAAAATATTAGCAATTTGTATAAATGACGTAAGTTCAATGAATTCAATGCCATAATTCATCGACGTGATTCACTTACCTTTACATTTGGGAGAAATGGGTACAGGTACCTAATAAAATTAATAGAAATCAGGAGTTTTTTAAAACCTTGTACTATCTAAAAACGAGTAAAGTAATTGATTTATGGTAAAGGGCCAAAAAGTCTTATACAGGTTGTCCCAGAATATGTGGGCAATCTCCCGGATTCGGATAGAATATGAAAAAATAATATGACAAGTTCCCATAAAAAAATTTCCTACAGGCCCTCCCTACTGCGATATAAGCCCCTGAAGGACGCCTCTGGAAATTGGTTTATCTTGAATAATGCTTAAAGTACTTGGTGTAATTTAATAATTTTTCAATATGATGGTTGCTAGGTAAGTCTCCTCAAAATGAACCATTTTAATTTTATTCGGCTTATTTAGTTTTCCAGGGACGGACTAGCTTTAACAGAATAATGCTTATTTTTTTTACACCCTGTATGATAGAGGCATGTCAATAATACTATTGAACAGCTGAAACCTTAAACTAAAAAAAAGGTACTCTTCATCGACATTGATAAAGTAAACCGTTTACGAGAAAAAAATATTTGTTCCATATGCCTTTTTTTATAAAATATTCGATAAATACCTTATTTTGTTGATATGGTTTAGTTGATATGTACCAGTTAAAATAAACAATAGTTACTGAAGTGTCAGTTGGAAATTGAGTGTGTTTAAGTTTTTGATCTTATTTCTTCTGCTTCTTTTTGGTATGGAATTTACGTTTGAGGAATATGCCGACATGCATTTAATGTATGGGCTTGCATCATGTAATGCCTTAGAAGCCCGAAGGCTTTATGAAGAACGATTTCCAAACAGAAGAATTCCTGACAGAAAAACCTTTGAAAGAGTAGATTGTCGTTTAAGAGAGACAGGTAAAAACTAAGTTGTTTTATTTTTAATTTGTACTTATCGGATAATAAAGATTTAATTTAAAGTATTTAGGTCGTAAATAATTTTAGGAAAGTTTGACAAAGCCAGTCACAATTGTGCAAATCAAAACCATCGCGTTGATGGTCTTGAAGAAAACATCCTTAATGCCGTAGAAGTAGATCCTGCTGCAAGTGTTCGAAAATTGGCTGCCGAATTTGATTGTTCAAAATCAATGGTCTTTAGAATTCTTAGAGAGCAACAGTTACATCCATACCACCTTCAAAAAGTCCACGCGCTTCTTCCTGAAGACTTTCCGCGAAGGATGGAATTTTGTTACTGGGTTTTAGATCGGCACAGAAACGATGCAAATTTCATTGGTTCAGTTCTCTTCACGGGCGAAGCTGGGTTTTCCGAAAACGGCATCATAATTCTCATAATTTACATTTATGGGCAGAGGAAAATCCCCATGCTTCTATTGTAACGCATCATCAGCACCAATTTGAACCCATCAACGTGTAGGCCGGAATTATCAGACAACACTTAATTGGACCATTTGTATTGCCAAGAAGGTTAAATGGAGAAAGGTATTTGGAATTTCTTCAAAACAATCTGCCAGAACTTTTAGAAGATCTACCTATGCAACTACGACATAATACGTGGTTCATGCATGATGGTGCTCCGCCACATTTTAGTCTAGTAGTTCGAGAACACCTAAACAGGGTCTTCGAAAATCAATGGATAGGAAGGGGAGGACCAGTGGCTTGGCCTCCTCGATCACCAGACCTAAATCCATTAGATTTTTTTTTGTGGGGGCTATCTAAAATGTTTAGTATACGCCAATCCAATACAAAATCGGGAACACTTATTGGAACTGATTAACTTCCATTGTCGCGAAATAAGGAATAATGTTGGCGCATTGTGGAGGATCCAACAATCTACAATTAAAAGATGTAGGGAATGCATTGCAGTAGAAGGAGCTCATGTTGAACCGACGTACAAAATGAATCAGTAAAAAGATAGTATTTATCGAATATTTTATTAAAAAAGGCATATGGAACAACATTTTTTTTCTCTTAAACGGTTTACTTTATCGATGTCGATGAAGAGTACATTTTTTTTAGTTTAAGGTTTTAGCTGTTCAATAGTATTATTGATATGCCTCTATCATACAGGGTGTAAAAAAAATAAGCATTATTCTGTTAAAGCTAGTCCGTCCCTGGAAAACTAAATAAGCCGAATAAAATTAAAATGGTTCATTTTGAGGAGACTTACCTGGCAACCATCGTACTGAAAAATTACTAAATTACACCAAGTACTTTAAGAATTATTCAAGATAAACCGATTTCCAGAGGCGTCCTTCAGGGGCTTATATCTCAGTAGGGAGGGCCTGTAGGAAATTTTTTTATGGGAACTTGTCATATTATTTTTTCATATTCTATCCGAATCCGGGAGATTGTCCACATATTCTGGGACCCCCTGTATAATTTAAAAGTACATACTTTCCAATGTACATACTTTCGAAGTCCCTGCAATCGATTGATATTTTTGAAGCGTCGCGCATTGATGTTATCTTTAAAATTTCTACCTAAAGACGGCGTTTAACGAAATTGAAATACATAGGTATATCCATTCGTTTTCGGGAAATAGGTCCTCGGAATTTTCAGGGGAAAACCTTGTATACCGGTTTGTTGCTCTTCGAAACCCTCAATTTCTAACGTTTTACTCTAAATATAATACTGAAATAACCCACCAGGATATTTTTTTAATTTTAAAATAGTTTGTTTATTCTCCAAACATCCATCCCATAATTAAATTTATTAGGAGAATCAACTTTTAAAAATATTAACTTAGCGAAACTTAAAATATGTCAGTTTTGATCGACGAGCTTCATCTGACCGTGGCGCCAAAATTCCTTTAACCTTATTCTGTAATGTGGAACAACATTTTAAGAGGGATTATATGCTAGAACAATGATCGCATCGCTTGTCAGTAGTAGTCGGTGTTTACAGATTTTATTCGGAATCTTAAACTGCGTTCGAGCGTCTTTTCGTACGCTTGACATGCATGAATGTGCAACATAGCCAAGATGATGGTGGCAGTGTAGAACTTGCAGCAAATTTTAAAGTTATTTGTCTAAATTTTTGGTATTTTTAAGTAAACTTTACATATTATGCAGGATGACTTTTTTAAAAATTATTTTGCGGACCTCTCTTGAAAGCTTATCAAAAATGCTTTTTAGCGACACCAAAATCATTAAAATTTAAGTATGCAATGTTAGCAAAATTTTGATAAAATGTTTTAAAACTGTCTTTTGTAAAATTTGACATGACAAATTAGTCCATCCATAGGGGTAAGATCAGGTGATCTTGGCGGCCACTCAATTGTACCTCTTCTACCAATTCAATAGCGACAGTTCTGTTTATTCACATGACCATTTAGCTTTAATAATTAATCAAACTAAAAAGCGGAAAATAAATATAGTTTAAAATAATTCTTGAAATTCTTAATATAGGCAGAAAATAATAATGAACGATAGACATTAGTATTATTGTGAAAAAAGCGTGGGGCGCTTTGTGCTATATTTTTCGCATATCGAGCACCCCACACATTTTTCACAATAATACTAATGTTTATCGTTTATTATTATTTTCTGCCTATATTGAAAATTTCAAGAATTATTTTAAACTATATTTATTTTCCGCTTTTTAGTTTGATTAATTATTAAAGCGTGTTTTTTAGTTTTTTTAAACTAAGATTTATTTTTCATTTTTTGGTTTGAGTTATGGTTAAGAAAAAAACATTTTTTGAGTAGATTGAGCTGTAGATTATTGTATTGTCAGCGGTTCTTGATAAGTCTACAAATTTTAAATTAAATCTGACCGTTTAAAGTGGGTCAAAATCGGGTTCAAAGAAGTCGGTTACAAACAAACATACATACAAACCCGAGCAGATCCGAACAAACGAAAAAAAATTTTAAAATAAAAAACAAATGGTCAATGGGTAGAATTTTTTTAATAATTTTTCTCTATTTTTAGCGACAATATCTATACGACCCCACGTTTGTTTCATTACTATCGGTTATTGTAATAATTCTGACATATTGACAGGTGTAAAATTTTGACATGAGAATTTTTTGCGTATTTTTTCAACTTTCCATCGTTAATATACATACGACCTTATAGTTTTTTTCATTAATATCATATTTTTTTAAACGATTTGACATATTGACAGCTGTCAAATTTTGACAGGATAATTTTTTGTTTATTTTTCCCGAAGTGTCCGCATCGAATACTATACGACCCAATAATTTGTTTCGTCCAAATTGCATCTTCGTTTTATACCTTACAGCTGTCAAAATTTGACAGGAAAATTTTTTGCGTGTAGATTATTGTATTGTCAGCGGTTCTTGATAAGTCTACAAACTTTAAATTAAATCAGACCGTTTAAAGTGGGTCAAAATCGGGTTCAAAGAAGTCGGTTACAAAAATATATACAAACATACAGGTGAAGCTAATAAAAGCGTTTTAAAAAAAAATAGATAAATTGGTCAATGCCCTTGTACGGAAACTCACTACGCGACAGTGTAGTGCCCGCGAAACGCCAAACAAATATTAAACATCTAATAACGCAATTTATTACTTGAGAAAATTATAAAATATGCGTTTCGCATCTCGCAAACTTTTGACACTCGTAAAAAGCTCAAAAGACAGTTATTTCGAACAGGTTTTGCATTATTCATGGACTGAAATTTTAATAGCCTGGCGCCTCTGACCGAAGATGACATATTGTAATCTTTTGTACATGGCCGATCGCCAGATAATATGTTTTCACATAAAAATTATTCCGGGAACCGCTTTTAGTAATATGTATATTAAATTTTAGAAAAGTCAGTAGGTGGGTATGTTGGAGTCACTTTTTGCGGTGCTCGTGGCAGAGTTTTTCTAAAATTTATAGATATCATGCCAAAATACCAATATTTAACTAAACGATTCCTGGAAATATCTTAATTAATATACCTATATTTTAAATCTAATAATATTAGCAATGTGGCGTAATATCTTTGGTATTTAAAAATATTTTCATCTATTAATTATTTAATTATTTTTGACAGTAAATTAAATTGGAATTTTCACTTAATTAAAAAATTAAGAAGTTTACTACCGATTTTTAAAAACATTAAAAATTTTTTAAATGTGAGACATGGAAATATTATATTAGGCTTTAGTTTAATAAAAAATAAAGTAAAGGGGTTTTAAATTAAATCATTGAAAATAGATAAACTTAACGTTAAGTTAAACTAAAATTTATTTTCCACCTAATGAACACTTTACTGATTGACACTGTTCTTTTTTGTCTTGCTTAAAGTTAAAGATTAGCTAGGGCGAACCTTATACTTAAGCTCACCTTAAATTGAAATGGAATGCACCGGGTCAATACCCGTAAAACTTAGCTAGGGTTTCAAGAAGTTTGACAACGGCGTCAATCTGGTAATTTTTTTAGTAACTTTTGCACCGAATCTTTTCTCCCCTAATTTGTCGTTTCATTTTCATTCGTCATCCAAAATCAACCTACATAAAAAACGGTTTTTGGTCAAAACTGTTAAAATAATCAGCCCTGTAGTACACTCTTCTAGGCAAACCAAAAATAATCAAATTAATTTCGTCGACTTCATCGTCAAGGGCGGATCCAGAAATGAATTGTGGGGGGGCCAAACAGCGCCGAAGGCGCAAAAATAGCGCCGCAGGCGAAAATTTTTAGAGGTATTTAGAGGAAGAAGATGAAACAATTAAAAATATGATAAACGTTATTTGTGCCGAAGCTGAAATGATATCCGCAGGCCGACCATTAATTGAGAATCTCTTCGGTTCAGAGGAAGTGTCCAATTGTGCGACCTCCGTGTGTGATTGCTGGCCTTTAATTCAAGAAATTTCAGACATTGATACTCCCGTTGAAGGCACCAGAAGAATTTCATTAAATGAAGATAAAATGTATGATCGCTTCTTAGTGTCATTGAATGGAGTTGGAACAGCTCATTTTGATTCAAGAACGGCAGTCACCGAGTTTTTAATGAAAAAAGAACATGGGTTTAGAGAACCAACTCCTGAAATATACAAAACTAGAGATTTTATTAGTACATTTTTTAGAGATAATCCTAAATTATAATCTTATTAATGAAGTTCCTTTTACAATGAAAATGAGTAGTAACGAGTTCCTTTTTGCACGACGCCGTAAAATAACAGTGTTTTCAATTTGTAGAAAAAATGTGCACTGGGTTATGAACTCACTCTTTTTGACTCCACAATAGTTTTTACGTTTGTTGAAATATAAACCGCCCAGGGGGGGGGGGGGGGGGGTCATGACCCCCATGACCCCCCCCCCTGGATCCGCCCTTGTTAATCGTCATCAACAATGAGTTCTAATAAATCCATTTTTCCTGTTTGGTTGACTTGGACTTGACTGACGTTTAGGTTATATTATTTTTTTCAATGGTTTAAGGTTAGATTTCCAAGATAAGCCTAATAATTCTGGGGCTTAGCTTTGTTCGACTGGAAGCCAAGCTTTAGGCAAAAAGTCAATGCGTGCAAACCAAATTCTGGAGATAACGTGAACCTTAGATTAAGTAGCATCTAATCCAAGCGATGCAAGCGGCCATCAGACACAAATTACGTTTTCAAAAATACTTATTTTATGAAGTTACCTTATACAGGGCCAAAACAAATAAACTTTGCATCACATGCGACCAAATTTTAAAAGCCCAATTTTGATTTTGTAGAAAAACACACATTTAATATGGCGGTACTTTGAAAATGTATCTGAAATTAAGCCTTGTAAAAACTGAGACGTTTTATGAAGGTTGCGGTAAGTCTTATTTTGCAAAAGTGGTGCAATTTACAAAATATAGGTAAAAAAATCAAAATTATCTTATGCAGCTGCATTTAAAAAGACTTTTTCTAATAACTTTTTTCGATATTTTCAGAAATAACCCCACTTTTGAATTATTTTTTGGAAAAAATCAAAATTTGAGAGATGATGCGAATCACGTGACTACTATTTTTTTGCTTAATTTTCAGAACTTGATGCCAAAGTCAAATTTCGGATAAAGCTATTAATAAAATCCCATATGATGCGGACTTTACAGATGATACTGTATTATCAATAAAAGTCAAAAAAAATTTGAATAAACTTTTATTATTATTATTATATATTATTAAGATACCGGTGTTTAAAGTTTTAATACTATAATAATTACCTCCTACTATTATATTCAAATTTAAATTTACGCATATCACTATGATTATAAATATAACGTGATGTTACCAACACAGGAGGTAAGTGATAGAGATCAAAGGTGCCGCACCTATTAGTCTAAGAGCAGGTTTCCGCAAAAAAAAAAATGCAATACTAGGTATACCGAGAGGTATACTGTAAAGTACTCGTATTATTTCCTTTACTTTCAGAGGCGTCGCGTTCTATTTATTTTTTAATCTACGAAAAAACCCTTTAGTAGCCTTAAAGTACACGACATTGACATTCTTTCTGCCAACTATTAAATAGTCACCGTTTTTTTTTTGAAAAAACGGAAGGAAAGATATCTAGCCGTTCCAAGAGTAACTTTTTAAACAGCTAAAAGAGATGTATGTCTTTATTAGCTGCTGGATGTTTTATCATAGTATTTTTTAAGGAAAAATATACGTATATTGTTTGTATATTTCAGTGCTAGCTGCACAGAACAATAATTTAATAGAAAATTAAATTAATAAGCAACAATCTTTTATAAAACATGTATTTGTTATGATAGCAAATGGAGCGTATGTTAAGTGGTTTTCTGCAACTGGGTAAGTGACAAAATTTAAAAAATCATGATCTTATTTGGGTACTTTTATTTATTTTATAAAACAATAGTATTATTGGGGTGAAACTAAAATAACAGTTTGTTGGAAAACAAATGATATACAGTATGTCTCCGTAAGTTGGAACCATATGGAAAACTTTTTTATTATGTATTAATTTTACGAAAAAAAGTTAATCTTCATAAAAATTTCTACATGGTCTAAAACCTAAAATGCCACTATCAGATATTAAATTCTTTTAGGCGTATACGAGGTTTGTCAAAAAATATGAATTTTGCCCAAGAGCAAAGTACCTTTATTTTTGACAATATCGAAAATTGTTATTAAAAAAAGTTGATCAGAACTAAAAACCACGTTCAAATATGTAATTACACCCATTTATTTTTTGAAACGTATAGGTACAATAACAATGCAAATTTAACTGTACAGTAGTTACATGTAATCTAGGATGTTTGGCAATATAAATGCATATATATTTATTACGGACTTGTTTAAATTGCAACATTGTTAGATAAAATTAAGAAACGAAAATGTTATCATGTTTTTAACAATTACAAGAAATACATGTTCATTCATAATTAATTAATAATGCAGAAAAATTAATAAAAAATAACAAAACCAATTTTTTCATCGTAAATGGGTATAATTACATATTTAAATGTGGTTTTTAGTTTTGATCAACTTTTTTTAATAACATTTTTCGATATTGTCAAAAATAAAGGCACTTTGCTCTTGGGCAACTTGGGTAACTTTTTTGACAAGCCTCGTATACGCGTAAAAGAATTTAATTTGCATGCATAACATGCAGAACTTTTTATTAAGAATAAATCGTGGAATAAATTTTTTTCGTAAAATTAATAATAAAAAAGTTTTTCATAATATGGTTCCAACTTACGGAGACACGCTGTATATCAAATATGTTTATATACATCAGTCATTTTTCATTATTCCTTTTGCTTGTTATATAAATATACCATTTTAAAAAATTATGATTTTGTTGGTGCACAAAAACTATAAAAATTTGGATTTGCCGGATTAAACATTTAGCAATCAAACATTTGAAGCATCAGAATGAAAGAGCTTAAAAGAAAAAGTTAAAAAGCCTAATAAAGATTTTTTCAACCTTTATCACACGAAGCCATTCTAATTTTGTTTTTTTATATCACAAAAAAGTGAATAATCCAATGATCTGCTACCTATAGATGCCGCACGCCATTCATAAACGCTATTTAAATCTGCTGCCAAAATCGTTTGTAGAAGAGAGGAGGTGAAGTACTTCCCCCCGGCCGGGAGTGGGGATTACGTTGAGGCCATTAGAATTTTACCTCGTTACTATGCGCTATCATATGGTCACAGCGGCGTCTCGTGTCAGGGTTCACAATAAAATATAATTATCCAATCTGAAATCAAATATTTTTTAACGTTTGTGAAAAAAAGGGTTTGTAGAACAGTAAAGTTTAATGTATGATAGAAAAAATGGTCCGCGGAGCAGTAAAATTTAATGTAAGTTAATAACTATTTATTGTAATAATTATTATAAGAGAAACTTTGGATAGCTATAATTATAACATTTGGTGAACTGAGCTGACCTAAAAATAATTACACTATGTATACTTAAGACACGGTTTTTACGGTTTTATTGAAATTTAAAAGAAAAGCAAAGTTCCTTTTACGTTAGGTACTTTTTAATAGCGAAAAAGCACAACAATAATTTTTTCTTCCCCCTAGCCACGCTCAAGCAGGATGCCTCTTTTTATTTCCCATCATGCCTACGAACTATACGAAGTTGTTCGCAAAGTTCCTTTAACATAGCTAAGCAAAGATATTTACTTTGCTTAGCTGTTTAAAAGCAGCAAATGGAAAGTAAAGTCAAAATTTTGAATACTCTCGCAAGATGGAGGTAAAGTCAAGTGACACTCTTTCAATTTTGCTCTATTAAACTTTTATAAGTTGGCATGAATTCCAGGACTGGACTTGAAAATTTAACATGTGATACCTTCTAAAACAATTGATGCAATAGTCTCATCGGTTTTACCGCTTTAATATTGCCAAATATTATTAATAATTTATTTTGAAAGTTTTGTTCTATAAATATTATAATTTAAGGTAGGTAGAGTCGATTCAGCCAGTAAACCTGCAAGATGGCCGACCTGTCATATGACAAAAGTAATTGAAAATGCAAAAATCCATTTTATTTAGCTGGAATATGACTTTTGTCATATGACATGCCGGCCATCTTGCAAGTTTACTGGCTGAATCGACTTTACCTAATAATAAACATGAGTTTTTATATGGTTTAAAGATAAAGTGTCAAAATAGATTTAAAAACTATATTATATTACAATTACCTATTCAAACCTTGAAAATACTAAATTAACTGAAACGCAACTTTAAATAGGATTCTGTCACTCATATTTACAACAGAATTTTTTTTGTTTTATTTCTTTATATTATACCCAGAGAACTCAGAGCCAACTAATATTCTGTGATTATACCTATCTATAGGTAAAATACAATACCTACAGTTCAACATAAACTAATTGAATTCAGTCAGATATTACATTTTTACTGTCGAGGAAATCCCCATATATGACTTACATAAGGTACGTAGACCCAAAAGTGGTTTTTATGAAATTTGATGGTTATGATACAGTTACATTTTTAAATTTGTATGTGGGCTAACATAAAGTTAAAAGCTTCAATTTAGCCAGGGATTTAATTTTTCTCTCAATGGAAACCCCAATTTAACAGTTTTTGACTTACGTAAGGTACGAAGACCCAAATACGGTTTTTATAGAATTTGTTGGTTATGATACAGTTACATTCCTAAACTTTTATGTGGGCTAACATAAAGTTAAAAGCTTCAATTTAGCCAGGGATTAATTTTTCTGTCAGTGAAAACTCTACTTTAACAGTTTTTGACTTATTATGTATAAGGTACGTATACCCAAAAGTGGTTTTTATGGAAATTGTTCTTTAAAATGCAATTTATTGATACGGTTATATTTCTAAACTTGTATGTCGGCTAACTTAATGTTAAAAAATTTAGAAATAAAACCAGCATATAATAATAATCATATATTATGGGTACCTGGGTAGGTATATATCTTTATTCTCAAGTAACTATAGTTTATTACAGGAATTAACTTACATATCCAAGTAAAGTATTTTTAACAAATAATAAGTAGGTTCAAGAATTAACAACTTATTAAAACAAACATTATCTAGGTACTAGATACCTACATAAATATCTAATTCAAAAAAGTTTTCTTTAAGAGACCTGATTTGAGTACAACTAATAAATTTCACAAAGTCATCACACGAATTTTCCAAACAGGTTAGGGACATGTTTCGCTCGTAGGTACCTGAGCATCAGAACAAAATAAGCCTAACATTGGTCTAATGATGCTCAGGTATGAGCGAAACATGTAGGTAACCTGTTTGGAAAATAAATATTCGTGTGAGACTCTGACTGTAAATTATTATATTAATGTCCCATTCCATGAAACAAAATCATTCTTTTTCCAAAATACGATATTTGTTGCCACATGCTTTTGAATAATGGGCTAAAAATAATAATATAGTGGCCGGCGAAAATTTGGCCGCATATGGAAAACTTACACAAGTATTTTGTCTGGTACCTACAACATATTATGAAATCCCATGCAAAATTGAAGAGTTAAAGGCACGAACCCACGAACGTCATAAATGACGTTTATGGTTAAAGGTGATCAAATAGTGGCTTCCTTGTTTATTTTAGACTAAGAGTGTATCTGAGTTGTTTAAAGAATTCAATAAGCCAAACCATTTGCAAAAGTTATACCTATACAGTCTATCCATAATGTTCCTTAAATAAATAATACGTTTGATAAAATAAAAATGTAAAGTTTTAATTATTTTTCCCCACCTACCCACGTCTATGAATAGTTAAACCTAACCTACAAATAACCCAACTTTTTATGTACTCACCTATGAAAAGTAACTGCAGAATTATTATTATTATATTTCGCAGTCTTGCACACTTCAAACCTGTGACCCATATTAATTAGTCTTGAAAAAAATATCACAAAACACTAACAACACAGCAATTAATACACAAAACCGATAAACCGAAACAAATTTCAAACAACTTTCGAACGAAGAACGACTAAACTAAACCCTTAATTTCTCTGTGGACCACACGTCAAAGAAATTATGAATGAAAAAAGGCCGGCTCTCTTCTGACCAATAGGAACGCAACGTCTTATGTGTTGCCAAACTGCATAATTTTTAAGGGAAATGTCTATGGGTTTTTAGACAAAGATTTAAATTTACCACACAACGTCATATTTTTTTCTCTTCTGGAAGGTAAAACCTGTAGATTTATGGCTTTAGGGATGAATAATATGTAAAATTATTAAATAAGTGTTGTTATTATTACTTTTAAAATATTGTTATAGCCGTAATTTATATATTGGTACTCTAAGAGTGTTAATATACCTACTTTTAAGAGGTACGTTTGGCAAACAAAGTAGAGGGGCGCCATTTGCGACAAAAGTTACTTCAGAATGGTATACGATTTTGGCAATAGGTTCGTTTGTTATTGCTTCATCTATAGCTAGCAGATCATTGGAATAATCTTATATTCTTATCGATATTATGTGTATATTCTTGCCCCCCCCCCCCCCCTTCATCTATTTATGAGTTTTTTGAGGTATTCACATCAGTGCTGGATTTACCATTAGGCTGAGTAGGAGGCTGGAACCTAGGGCGGCAGATTTTAGGGGGCGGCAAGTTTGGACCAAATTTTTTTTTATCTTACAGGAATAAATGGTACAATCTTTATTCATGGTCGACGGGTAGTATTTTTTTAAATAAACTTTATTGTTGGCCGTGTCTGTTAATGGGGATAAAAAAAGGTAGTTGGAACGTTACTGGCTTTGCAGAAAGAAATTCATTTTCAATAAAATAAGTAGGTAAAACATAAATTTTAAAAATATTTACTGAAAATTACCAATTGACCAAATTTGGGCGTGGTCTTAAAAATTTTTCGCCTGCGGCGCATTTCGCCTGCATCGGGCCTTTTCTTTCCCGAACACTTCGCCTGTTTCACAGCTCACGAGCCGTCACTGGTATAGGGGCGGCAAAAATTGAATAGCCTACTAGCGGCAAATTTGTAAATCCGCCACTGATTCACATTAGAAAATGATTATTCAGATAATATGTAGGTATGTGAAGCAAATCGAAAATATTAGTACGTTTTTGATCAGCTAGATAGGTATTACTTGCTCTCTTACTAAATTTAATATGCGATCAATATATACGGGTTCGACCTCGACCTTTGAATAGGCCTATGGTAAATTAGCTTTACATTCCCATTTTAATCTAAATAATTAAACATACTGCCAAATTAGTTCCAAGAACTTTGGCCCTAAAGAAGTTTTAATTAACATTTATTTTATAGGCTTTTAGACATATTTTATTTTTTCTCTTAATGTAACCACATGCCGCAGTGACTCAGAATTTTAATAATCTGGCCAAAATTTAACGGTTTGCTCTTAAGAGCACTGTGTGTAGTGGCGCATTCGCCATTTAGTTTTTTGATCAATATTTCCTTATTTGTTTATTTTATCTAAAAATCGGTCAACTACCCGTATTTGAAGTACAATTACCGAGAGTTTTACGTTGAAAACGGATGGATTTATAAATGAATACAAGCAGCCAAACATGTATGGGCAAATTTGACATAATTTCGTTTTTGCTTTTATTAATTTATCAATTTTTTTTAACTTATAGGTACAGGGTCTTCCAACGAGGACTGAACAGGGGCTCATTTTTGAGCTTCCTTGTATTTAAAGAAAAATCCAAAATAGCCAATCGATGTACTTTTTCCTGCAGAATTCAAAAATAAAACCAAAAATTTATTTGAACCAGAAACAAAAGAGTTACGCTATGGATAAGGTGTTTTTAAATGGAACATAGCTTTTTTTATACGATTTTTGGAACGAGTGATTTTTTTTTTGTCCGTTCTGATTAAAATATTTAATATTGTGACAGCTATTTTTATTAAATTTTAATGTTTTATCCAGTATAATTTAACTTTAACCTGTTTGAAACATACACTAGGTAATAAAGGTATAATCACCTTTGAATCCTTCAAAGTCATTTCGGCAATATTATAGTAAATTTATCAAATTTTTTGACTTTGAAGGATTCAAAGGTGATTATACCTTTATTACCTAGTGTGTGTTTCAAACAGGTTAAAGTTAAATTATACTGGATAAAACATTAAAATTTAATAAAAATAGCTGTCACAATATTAAATATTTTAATCAGAACGGACAAAAAAAAAATCACTCGTTCCAAAAATCGTATAAAAAAAGCTATGTTCCATTTAAAAAACACCTTATCCATAGCGTAACTCTTTTGTATCTGGTTCAAATAAATTTTTGAATTCTGCAGGAAAAAGTACATCGATTGGCTATTTTGAATTTTTCTTTAAATACAAGGAAGCTCAAAAATGAGCCCCTGTTCAGTCCTCGTTGGAAGACCCTGTACAGTGTGACTAGTAAAGTCCGCATCATATGGGATTTTTTTTTATTAATAGCTTTATTCGAAATTTGACATTGGCATCAAGTTCTGCTTCGATCGAGATGAAAATTAAGCAAAAAAATAGTAGTCACGTGATTCGCATTATCTGTCAAATTTTAATTTTTTGCAAAAAATAATTCAAAAGTGGGGTGATTTCTGAAAATATCGAAAAAAGTTTTTTTTAATGCAGTTTCTAGCCCACATGCAAAATTTCGGCTGCATAAGATAATTTTGATTTTTTACCCGTATTTTATAAATTGCACCACTTTTGCAAAATAAGACTTAACCAACCCACATAAAACTTCTTAGTATTGACATATTCAGATACATTTTCTTTAAAGTAGCGCCATATTAAATGTATGTTTTTCTACAAAATCAAAATTGGGCTATTAAAATTTGGTCGCATGTGATGCAAAGTTTATTTGTTTTTGACCCTGTAAAAGGTAACTTCATAAAATAAGTATTTTTGAAAACCTAGTTTGTGTCTGAAAGTAAAAAAAATAAAATAAAAGAAAGGGGTTTTAAATTAAATCATTAAAAATGAATAAACTTTACGTTAAGTTAAGCTAAAATTTATTTTCCACTTAATGAACAGTTTACTGATTACACAAACTACGTTTTCAATATACAGGGTCAAAAAAAAATGTGTATAATGTAAAGAAAATGTATCTGAAATAAAGCATTGTCAATACTAAGAAGTTTTATGTAGGTTGGTTGAGTCTTATTTTGCAAAAGTGGTACAATTTATAAAATATGGGTAAAAAATCATAATTGTCTTATGCAGCTGAAATTTTTCACGTGGGCTAGAAACTGCATTTAAAAAACTTTCTCTCATACCTTTTTTTGATAGTTTCAGAAATAACCCCACTTATGAATGATTTTTTGAAAAAAATTAAAATTTAACAGATAATGCGTATTACGTGACTACTATTTTTTTGCTTAATTTTCATTTCGATCAAAGCAGAACTTGATGCCAAAGTCAAATTTCGAATAAAGTTATTAATAAAAAAAATTCCCATATGATGCGAACTTTACTGGTCACACTGTATATTATTTTTGATTTTATTATTTATTTCTGGAAAACTTTTTCCAAAAATTTTTGTTGATATTTGAACCGATAAATTTTTGTTTATCTGGGTGTTGCCAGAGGACTCGCCCAACCCTTAGCCACGGCGCTGCTGTCAGAATACCCGTCAACCTAAAACCGAAACCGTCATAAAAGGCATTTATATTTAATTAAAAAGGCTTTAAGCAACTCGCAAGTTCGCCATGTTGTGTATATAAATATTAATAAAGCTCTTAGCACTTTTGGCAATCCCATTTTGGCCGGTCGTTATGAGCAACGCCACAGAAGCAACTTGCTCGTTAAAGACTAGTTAACACTAAAACTTGCTGAAATATTGTTTACCTTGATGGCATTTGGTCATTATCGCTTTAGTTTATTTTTCGATTTAGCGACAGTTGGCAGTGTCTTATTATACCTACGTTATTATTGTTCTTAGAATTATTAGTAATGAGCTTTTTCACTATAACAGAATTTATGATATTCGGCATTGGCATCCTAAATTAAAAATACAGTCCCACAAAAGAATCAGTTGTAATTTAACCCTTTATAGGGCAGACAATCAAACATCAAAATTGCAAAACCTGTTGTTTGAAATAGCTTTATTTAACATTAAGGACCCTATCTACAAAATCTTAGAAAAAAATAAAACACGTAACCCATTTTTGAGGAGGAGGAGGAGGTCGATATTTTAACCAGTATCCGTTTCGACAAATTTTAATTGGTTGTTATAACAGGCGATTGTAGTCCAGAACGCGCAGTGAATTGGTTACAAACCCTTGTAATAATTAGTCCTTTGTGTCGCAATGGCATTACGTTGTATATTATGTGTTACATGTATGTTACATACTTAAAATAATATCATAAGAATGCAAAACGTAAAATTAAGTTATAAATTTAAAAATTTTGAGTTTTAAAGCAAAATATTATCTTGCCGATAAGTTTTATCCATATTATAATTAGTGTATCGAAAGCTACGTATTTTAATGTACTTTTTTTTTTTTTTTTTTTAATTGGCATTTGGCTAATTAGCCATGCAGCCAGTCGCAAAGTAAAAAAGAAGAACATTATTATACGAAACATACAAACAGGGACACACGCTTCACGCCACTGGGGTCTGTCAGGGCGACTTTATTTAAAAACACACAGGGAATGAAGACCACTAAAAAAAAGGGGTTTACATATAAGGAAAAAATAGGGCAAGTTTGTTTTTTAAATAATTAAGAGTTACAATTTTAAATTGACCTTATATAAATATGTTACAAGAACATTAAATATTTTTATATTTCCTAGTGACAAAAGGTATAGGATATTAAAAGGGCACTCGACTTTACATTCTTGAATCAATTGCTTAAAGAGGCTATTAATTTCATTTTCATACTTTTTACACTCCAAGAATAGATGGTCCAAATCACATCTGACTGTACTTACCAACAAATTTTCACAAAATTATTAGCAATATTAACACAAAAACAACAATTTTTTCCCAGACAGCACGTAAACATGTGACTTTTTGATCACTATCCTAATCGGACGCTGGTTGAAATTTCGACCACTTTGTCAGTAATTCAGACTACGTAAGTACATGGTCGAATATTTTACCATTATTCGTTTGCGCAGTTAAATATAAACAAACTGGCCGAATATCAAACCGGTGTGCGAACAGGAAATAATTATTTTGACGCTGGTTGAAATATGAACCCGTATCCTATAAAGGGTTAAGTTGCGTTAAGCGCAAATGCGTCTATATTTCAAAATTTTTGAAAAAAGCAAGAATAAAAAATTTAAAAATATAATTTTGTAAAAATTCTGTTGCATTCTATATGCATTAACACGAGGGGGAAACCACCTATCCAATTTTGTACACCATAAATTCTAAAAAATGCTATTTTTCATGTAATTGTTTCAAGAAATCTTAGAAATTTTAAAAAATTCCAAAAATTTCAAAAAATTCTAGAAAATTCCAAAAAATTCCAAAAACTCTAGAAAATTCCAAGAATTTGTAAATAATTCTTAGAAATTCTATAACACTTTTAATTTTTTATCTGCATTTTTACGTTTATAATTTGTCGAAAATATATTTATCCGATCTGTATTTACCGAGGGGTAATTCACTGAGAAAAATTTGTACACCATTTTCCATATTGCCGAATTTTCTTGGTATTTTCCTTGAATTTTCGGTATTTTCCTTGTATTTTCTGTATTTTTCTCGTATTTTCTGTATTTTCCTTGTATTTTCTTAATTTTTCTCGTATTTTCTAGAACTTGTACACCATTTTCGCCAAAAAAATTACAAAAAATTGGCTTAATAAATCAACATCCATGGGAAAAAAGGTTTTTTTAATAACCTTTTTTTTTTTTTTTTAGAAGTCAAACTAATTCTCGGCAGCGTTGTTCTTCCAGAATCTTAAAGTCGGTTATTCCCATCACTAAAACCATCGAAAACCCGGCAGCGTTGTCAAATCTCCCAACGATTTTACGTTATTGCCAAATGATTGCTGCGCGTATTTTCTATATTTTCCTTATGTTGCCTGTATTTTTCTCGTATTTTCTTTGTATTTTCTGTATTTTCTTCGTATTTTCTGTATTTTCCTTGTATTTTCTTAATTTTTCTCGTATTTTCTAGAACTTGTACACCATTTTCGCCAAAAAAATTACAAAAAATTGGCTTAATAAATCAACATCCATGGGAAAAAAGGTTTTTTTTGAATAACCTTTTTTTTTTTTAGAAGTCAAACTAATTCTCGGCAGCGTTGTTTTTCCAGAATCTTAAAGTCGGTTATTCCCATCACTAAAACCATCGAAAACCCGGCAGCGTTGTCAAATCTCCCAACGATTTTACGTTATTGCCAAATGATTGCTGCGCGTATTTTCTATATTTTCCTTATGTTGCCTGTATTTTTCTCGTATTTTCTTTGTATTTTCTGTATTTTCTTCGTATTTTCTGTATTTTCCTTGTATTTTCTTAATTTTTCTCGTATTTTCTAGAACTTGTACACCATTTTCGCCAAAAAAATTACAAAAAATTGGCTTAATAAATCAACATCCATGGGAAAAAAGGTTTTTTTTGAATAACCTTTTTTTTTTTTAGAAGTCAAACTAATTCTCGGCAGCGTTGTTTTTCCAGAATCTTAAAGTCGGTTATTCCCATCACTAAAACCATCGAAAACCCGGCAGCGTTGTCAAATCTCCCAACGATTTTACGTTATTGCCAAATGATTGCTGCGCGTATTTTCTATATTTTCCTTATGTTGCCTGTATTTTTCTCGTATTTTCTTTGTATTTTCTGTATTTTCTTCGTATTTTCTGTATTTTCCTTGTATTTTCTTAATTTTTCTCGTATTTTCTAGAACTTGTACACCATTTTCGCCAAAAAAATTACAAAAAATTGGCTTAATAAATCAACATCCATGGGAAAAAAGGTTTTTTTTGAATAACCTTTTTTTTTTTTAGAAGTCAAACTAATTCTCGGCAGCGTTGTTTTTCCAGAATCTTAAAGTCGGTTATTCCCATCACTAAAACCATCGAAAACCCGGCAGCGTTGTCAAATCTCCCAACGATTTTACGTTATTGCCAAATGATTGCTGCGCGTATTTTCTATATTTTCCTTATGTTGCCTGTATTTTTCTCGTATTTTCTTTGTATTTTCTGTATTTTCTTCGTATTTTCTGTATTTTCCTTGTATTTTCTTAATTTTTCTCGTATTTTCTAGAACTTGTACACCATTTTCGCCAAAAAAATTACAAAAAATTGGCTTAATAAATCAACATCCATGGGAAAAAAGGTTTTTTTTGAATAACCTTTTTTTTTTTTAGAAGTCAAACTAATTCTCGGCAGCGTTGTTTTTCCAGAATCTTAAAGTCGGTTATTCCCATCACTAAAACCATCGAAAACCCGGCAGCGTTGTCAAATCTCCCAACGATTTTACGTTATTGCCAAATGATTGCTGCGCGTATTTTCTATATTTTCCTTATGTTGCCTGTATTTTTCTCGTATTTTCTTTGTATTTTCTGTATTTTCTTCGTATTTTCTGTATTTTCCTTGTATTTTCTTAATTTTTCTCGTATTTTCTAGAACTTGTACACCATTTTCGCCAAAAAAATTACAAAAAATTGGCTTAATAAATCAACATCCATGGGAAAAAAGGTTTTTTTTGAATAACCTTTTTTTTTTTTAGAAGTCAAACTAATTCTCGGCAGCGTTGTTTTTCCAGAATCTTAAAGTCGGTTATTCCCATCACTAAAACCATCGAAAACCCGGCAGCGTTGTCAAATCTCCCAACGATTTTACGTCATTGCCAAATGATTGCTGCGCGTATTTTCTATATTTTCCTTATGTTGCCTGTATTTTTCTCGTATTTTCTTCGTATTTTGTAAAAAAATAAAAGCTACTTTTTAAGTTTCCCGAATTTCTTTACCGAACCGAAAATAAGTAGGTACCTAGGTATTATAAAAATTATCTTATTCTTAACTTTTCAAGTTGGATGACAAATTACCGTCTGGCAAGATGGTGGACGAGTCACATGTTACAACGGGCCTATTTTTGGTCTATTTTGTTTTTGTGGGTTGGTAGGTTACTAAATTTCATATGTCAGTACCGGACTAAGCCAAATTTTTCAGGCATGTAAATCATATTAAGTGTACCTACATTTAATGAACCAGTAATGTAGCATCGTATTAAAAATAATGAAGTTTTTAAATTTTTTGTTCCTACTTTCCTGTATCTAAAATTTCTGAAAAAATTTCATTTGCCGACAATTTTTGAGCACAATAATATCTAATTTTACAACCGGAATTTGGAATTTCCAATTTCACTCTTTTATCTTTAAAAATTTTAGGCGATACCCTGTTTTTTCTCAAAAACGGGTAGGTATAGAGTAGGTACAAAAACTTTTAATAAAAATTATTGGAAACGAAGCAACACAAAAAATATATATATTACATTTAAAATATGCAAGTTTGAGACAAGTTCTGGTATAACCGGAAGTCGCATAAAGTCGCTATTATTTCATCTGAAGAAAGCGTCTCCGAAATCCCAATTATCCAAATATCCAGGATTCAACTCCAAAATATTTTAATCTTAATTTTAATGGACGGTCAACGGTGAGACACCCTGTAGGTATACTATACCGCACGTGTTGTTCTGTTTTGTTTCCCTTACAATAAATTCTGCGGGCGCCTATGGCCAGATTTCTAGAATCACACTCCAAAAACTACAAGTAAAAAAGTTTCTTGGGGACTTAATCGTGGGATCCTTTGTATATTTTATCTTTTTAGTATCAAATAAAATAAATATTAATTATCCTGTAGGGGTTTTTAACAAGATTGCACCTATTTGACTATTGAATTTATAATAGGTAATGGTCCGGTAAATTGACTTCGAGCGTGACTTTAACCTCCATGAACGCCATGAAATTTTATATTAACGAAAAAAGCATAAATTTTAGGTTACGCATGCGCAATAGGTAAAAATTCTAAATAAATTCTAATTAAATTCTAAAAAATCCCAAAAATGCTAAAAAATGGTAAAAAATAATAGATACTAAAAAATTCTAAAAATGCTTAAAAATTCTGGTAATTCTAAGAAATGCTAATAAACTCCAAAAAATTCTATCAGCTTGTATTATTTATCCAATCTCAGTTTGAGGACATTCCAATCATTCCATACGGCGGTAAACAGTCTCAAAGAGACCGACCGCACAACCAGGGTTGTCAGATCTTTCTTCTTCAATTCTTTAAGTTTTTTTATTAAAGATATTTCATTTATATCAGTATTCAATTGTTAGTCAGTAACTTTCTTTGAAAGCTAGTTTGCAAATATACTTTAAACCGAGGAGTTTTGAGTGTGACAGAAAAAAATAACAAGCCATTCATTGTTATAATAATACATTCTTTAGTCCTTAAGAAACAATATAACTGAAATCAAGACAAAAAGTGTTTTCAGTGTTTCAAAACAACTAATTAACAAACCCTTGTTTCTCGTATATACTTACATTGTGCTTACAAAGCCGAAAATTTTGAAGAATTGGCAACAGCATGTAATTTGTTGCGATTGCAAGCGCCAGGATATAAGCTGAACCGGTACCCGGCCCGTCTGACGATCGATTCTGCCAGACAGAGATAGGCCAGTGACCGCCGATGGCGTGGAAGAGACGGAGATAAAATATACGTGGTTATGCCTTGATGAACGGGCCGGAGTCTGGTTGACGAGAATGAAGTTCTGGTAAAAAAATTAAAGCATTTTCTGAGCAGTGTCGTGCCGTGTCAGGTTTATTTTTCTGATTTTAATTTTGTATATAGAATTTTTGAGTTACCTTATATTTATTATTTTAATATAATATTATTATATATACAGTGGGTTTATAAAGTGTAGTATGTACAAACACCTAATGTAAAACAAACTTATAAGTGTGTATACGCATATTAATTATTTGTGTGGAACGCCTATGGTTAGGAAATTCCCACAGTTTAATGTCATTAAATTGACCTAATAAACACTATACACCAGAATTCTAAGATGGTTTCCCCCTAGCATTTACATAACATAGCGCTTCTTTTTCTGTAAAAGGCGTTCATAATTTAACATTAATTGTGGCTTTTTCTTTTTCAGGTAAGAAGATATACGCGAGTCCCAAAAATCATATAGTAAGGGTAAGGATTTTAGTTTTGTAATTTTAAAAATTCCAGAAACATTTTCGCTGCTTTTAATATACTTATACAATGTAACTCTACTTTGAAACCAAAAATCAATTAAACTGAATCATATTTACTTCAAACTTCGTAAAGTTTCTTAAATATTGTCTATACTATTTATATGCAGATGTTACCCAAATTTACTTATCATTTAAATCATCTGATGTTGCACTTGCAAATAATCAACTTGATAGGAACTTAGAAGCTCTTCTTAAAGTCTCCAATGACTACTTAAATGTGTAAGTTACAAATGTTTGCTGATGACACCTTAATTTATATTAATGTTTTAAATATTTTTGGTGGTCTAAATACTCTAAATTCTGAGAAAAATATATTATTAAATTGGCTAAAAGTAAATAAAATAAAATTAAATATTTCAAAAACTGGTTATGGGTAATAATTTAAATTGTCAAAATATAAATGTTGTAATTGATGGTGAAAAATTGGAATTAGTAAACCGTTTTAAATATTTAGGGATAATCATTGATTCAAAATAAATGTTTTAAAATTATTTTGAAAATATTATATCGAAGATTGCCGGAAAAGTAGGTTATTTTAAAAGAATCAGTTGTAATTTAAGTTTGTTTTTTAAAAAAACTGTATTTAATACTATTATATTATTACCACAAAGAATTTCAAGAATTCTTTTAAACTATATTATTTATTTTCCTCTTTTTAGTTTGATTAATTATTATTAAAGCGTGTTTTTTAGTTTTGGGTCTGGTCGACTTTAGGGACAGTGGGATTGCCAAAAAATGTTTCTTTCATTAGAATGTACACACTTTTAATAGTATATTTCACGAAAAAAATTTGCGGAATATCCAGTATTTTTGTCAAAAAAAATGTTTAAAGTGCACTGAAAACGAAGGTTTTAAAGACTCCAACCGTAAAAACTCGTTGGTTTCGGGCTTGTTAATAATTGACAACTGACAGCAACGTTGCCGGATTGTAAGGAAATAATTTAAAGTCAGGAAATACACTGAACCTGAAACAGCATTTCTTATATTTGTGCACAAAAAAAATTGACCTGTTGAACAAGTGCTAACCCGCCCCGATACACCGTTTGGAGCCGAGCTGAGGATTCAGTTAAGTTTGCAAATGACATTGTGGCAACGTCTCAATATAAATTTTCAACATCCATAAGCTGAAAGCTGTCAAATTGAATAGTTTTCCATCATGGCTACATATGAATATCATAACAAATAAAGATTTTTACCTGTTTTAGTGTATTATTATGAATTTCAGTGAATTAAATTCGGTTATTTGTAATTATCCGCATTTTTTTAAGTGAAAAAAAGGTAAAACTTTGTCTTTTTGTTGTATCTTCAAGGAAAATCGACAAATCGTCACCTTAGAGTTATACTGTGTATATGTATGTACAGTAAACCAAGTTTTGGGAAAAAGCGTTATGAAAAATTGGCTTTTTGTTACAGTGCTATAGACAGACCTTAAGAAAATTTGTACTTAGTTAGTCAGTTTCATTATAATTATTACGGTTTTTTAGAAAAAATATACACATATACATTGTTTTTTCTATATTTTGGGCACTAGAAAAAACACATACAATTATGTAACTATTTTTTTATTAATTATGAAAACATACAACTCTGTAACGTTACAAAAAAACAAAATAAATACAAATAAGAACATAATCTAGAACTAGAGAAATGAATATGTTAGGCATTATTATTTTTGGGAAGTATAGCCATATAGTATGCCTTATCCACCTCAGGAATCCACTAGCACACTAACTCAACGACCCAACCAAATAAAAACAAAGTTGTATGTGTATTATTTGTGACCATAGGAATAAAATATAAAATTACAAAGGTGTATGTGACACATATACAACTATGATACTCTAAAAATTGCAATTCACGTTGATACAACAATGTATTTATGGTTGCCAATGACATATGGTGTAACGTACAACATTGTAATTCTCTGGAAGGCAAGTTTGAGGTACATACAACTTATTAACACCGAAAAGTCAATTTCAGAAAAAATGCGACACACAACAGTATAACTCTAAGGTGACGAAATGTACTGTCCCTAAAGTCGACCAGACCCTTAGTTTTTTTTAAACTATATTTATTTTTCATTTTTTAGTTTGAGTTATTGTTAAAAAAAATTTTTTTTAGTAGATTGAGCTAGATTAGTAGATTATTGTATTGTCAGCGGTTCTTGATAAGTCTACAAAATTTAAATTAAATCTGACCGTTTAAAGTGGGTCAAAATCGGGTTCAAACAAGTCGGTTACAAACAAACATACATACATACAGGTGAAGCTAATAAAAGCGTGTTAAAAAAATACAGCCTTTCATTCACTGCAGTAATACAGATTTGTTGCAAATACTCCTGATGATAGGGCCACTTTTGTCATCTTATTATAATTATATTCTTAATAGTCTTTATATATACCCGAAGAATATGTTCCTAGGATTTTAGTAGTATGCAACAAACATTTTTTATTCGTTAAAAATAATGTATTTTATTAGCTAAAGTCAAATTAATCTAAGAACTCCCCGCATCACGTCTGATTAATGGCACCCTGTTGTAGTTTCGTATATTTTACGTTAAGCGGTTGGTTAAAGAAACAGAACCGATCTCAGTGCGTTCTTAAGCATAAATGACATACTTTTAAGTCTACTATCTTCTGTTGCTGTATTTTCCCATTAGTTATGAAACATCCTGTATATAACCGTATAACGATACACACTAGATACAGAATGGAAAACTTTTAAAAATATAATCTGTGTACTTTGTGCGACGAAATGGATAACCGGAGGAACTGCCATCGAAATTTGAGACATTTATCCTACTTGCTTCAAGAATCTTGTGTTCAATCATCGCAAGCGATGTTATTCAGAAAAATTAGTGAAGCGTTACTTGAAATTGATGGATCATATATACTTATATTTCAAAGGCTAAATTAACCAAAATTGCGTCTAAGTATTATATATTTTATATTATTAAACATATACATTTAACACCTAGTCCCCCCTGTTATTCACCATAAAAAAAGAGAACTAATATTAGTACAATTTCAACAAGATTTAAACATTGCAAGGTAACGCGTGTTGTTTAAAATTTAAATATATTTTTAAGAAATGAAAATCGCCTTTTTTATAGAGACAGAAAATACTTATTAATAACATTTTTGCTTTGTAAAGATAGCCGGATAAAGGTAACAATAATGATTTAAAAAGCGTATATATAGATGGCTGCGCGTTTAACAAAAAAACTATCGCTGTAATCACACCCAGGGTACCTAGGAGGAAAAAACTTTTTATTTTTTAATAATTTTTAAAACCAGTGGTGGGGGAGTGAGGTTAAGGACCCTGAATAAGCAGCTGACGCATAATACCCCATTATCTTTGCAGCTGACTTTTTATTTATTTATTGTCAGCATATTATAAACATTTGCTGTACAAATTTTCAAGCGACCTGAAATCATTTTTAGATATTTTTTTTTACATAATTGACATTCTCTTACGACTACGTCCACCACGACTCTGACAGCTGACGCTTGTTTCGATTGCTCTAGTCTGTTTCAGAAAGGTGTAGAGTAATAAAAGCTCATTAGGTATGCAAAGGGACTACAGAGTGACCCAACGAATATTTAAGCCACTTTCATAATTTGGCATTGATTTCATTGCAAAATTCTTTCTTTTCGTCAAGTGCAGGTAGTACCACCCGGGTTTGGGTCAATTTATGGGTTTTGCCTATTGTTGTCCATTCACAAACACTGAAAATGGTGAGACAAAGGCGTGCCCGTAGGATATTCGTAAAAAGGAAATTTTATTTTAACAGAATAAAAATGAGGCATTATGTACATAGTATTAGCTACAGTTATTTTTTGTTTAACATTATAAAAAAAATACAAAATACAAAAAATACATTATACAGAAATTAAATTATAAAAAATCATAATATTCTTCGTCATCTGAGGAACTGTCATCTCCTTTTGACGTTTTAATTAACGGGTCGACGGTCCGATCGATCAGGTGGTCAAGATCCCACATTTTCTCCTCTTCCTTAATGACATGATGGACTGCTTTTCGCCAGTTCTCTGGTGTCACTTCCTTAAGGGCTGGCTCAAATAATAGCTTAACGTCTTTCATTTTGAATGTCGTGTTGTGTCTTGCTACAAATCCTTTTACTTGCGCACATATAAGTTCTATAGGATTTAGTTCCCACTGATATGGCGGTATTGGCGGTGTGCGCAGCATAGTTACACCATGTTTTTCAGCTATATCTTCCACGGCATATTTCATAAACCGATGTTTGTGTAGATTTGCTATAGCTAATAGTTCCTTCTTTATCAAATTATCTTTAAACTCAATAGTTTTGATGGTGAACCAGTCGATAATTTCTTGTTTTCTCCAAGATGAAGTTGGAGTCTTCTCTGTGCGTCGTGAATGATAGGTTGCGTTATCCATAACTACTACTGAATCAGCTGGAAGATATGTTATTATTTCACCAAAATAGTCCTCAAAAGCATTCGAATTCATGTCCTCGTGATAATCTCCCGTATTGATCGACTGAAAGGTTAGCAAACCTTTTTTTAAAAATCCCTCTTCGCTTCCAATATGGACGTTTATTAGTCTTTTCCTTTTACCTGAAGGCACCCTAATACCATAGACAATTTACCTTTAGATAAACAAACAATAATCACGAATGTGGCAGTTTTATGGCCTCGTGCATGTAAACAAAACTGGGAACTATTAGACATGCGCACTGCAACATTATCGTTTGACGAATGGGAAAATAGACAGGTCCGGGCTTTAAAATTTAAATTCTTGCTCATATGCCACCATAGAGGGTTTATTTTACCCCTATTTGGGCATAATACAATTATACAACGGCTGCAACTAGTACTAGTAATCGTTTATATTACAATCCGAGTCACTATAAAAGCACAAACACAATTCACTAACTAAACTACACAAAAACCAGAAATCCATAAATATTAAACACCAGTCCCACAATCCACGATAGCCGATCCGATAGCTGAAAACTTTAGAAAACTACAAGGAATCCGCAGAGAAGAGAAACCTTAAAACACAACAACAAAAATGGCGGCCGAGCCGGTTCTGGAGAGTATTCTTGAGCGCGTCGATTATTGTCGATAAAGTAGTACGGCCGATAACACGAGGTTTGTGCGCATGCACGAAGGTTCCCCGAATGAAGACAGCTGACCGACGAGTCATGCGCTCGGACGTATTTTTTCACCCATAAAACGTAACTTTTGTTTGCGCAGGAGATAAGCTGTAGTTATCTAAAGGTAAATTGTCTATGCTTAATACCCGTTGACAGGCCTTCCATGAAAGCTTGGCGAGCACTGGTTATATTTTTGTCTTGCCACAATTTTGGACCTATATAGCCTTCATTAATCCACGTCTTATCAAGATAAAAGATTTTCTTCTGTTCTCTTCTGTACTGCTTTATACTTCTTAAGTATTTTCGTCGCCAGCAAACAATTTCATCGCTTTCCAGTAAAAGTGATTTACGGTTATGCTTTTCCCAGACAAAATCAATTTTTTTAAAGTGGTCCATAAAAGTTTTCTTGTTATCAACGGAATACTGTCATCCTTGCCAAGCGCCATTAGAATCTTATCTAGGGTGGGTATTTCTGTTTTAAAATAAAAAGAGTGAACTTTTCTTCGAACTACACCTTTGGTTTCTTCATCAAGGACTTTTACTGGTCTGCCTGGACTTTTCTTGGGAGGTTCTAGTTGACCTGCTGTCTTTCTTTCCCGCAATAATTTAAAAATGGTGGACTTTCCAACTCCAGTCATTCGGAAACATCGGTCGACAGTTTCTTGTACAATAAAAGTCGGGTAATCGTCTTTATGCAATCATGTACATTTAAAATAATAACTTTTTCACTTACTGATAGTGGAGAATTATTAAAACATCTTTTTCTTGGTGTGAATGTCGCCATTTACGCAATTACTTGAAATTTTAATTTTACAAACAATACTATTTTTTCTCTGACATTTTTGGTTAGTTATCAAAAATAATTTAATGCACAAAGTTTACCTGCGCCTATGGCCGACACCGAAATTAAGCCGAACTGGACGGAATTTCCCATTTTATTACTCTACACCTTTCTGAAATAGACCATAGCTATCTAAGATAGTTTTTTAAAAATGTGGTTGGCAAAGAAATCTTATATATTTATAAAATTATAATTATAATTGCCTACGCCTTTCGGCTTATATAAACCATCTTCCGGGTGTAGCTGTAAGTAAAGAAAAAAAACTTATGTAATAAAATTTAAACAAATTCTTTTAAAAAGGACGAGCTTAAGTAAACATATGTCCTAAACTTACAGATTATGAAAATTCTACATACAGGGTCACATAGCGAGACGCACCCAATCAACTCACAAATAAATAACTTTTCTATACTAATACACACATAATCAAGCGACCTGAAATCACCATCAAAAATGCAACGCTGCCTCCCGGGCAATTAGCAAACCTGTTGTATTACATCATTTTCCTCCGTGTAGGATTTATGTTATATGTATTTTAACCCCTTATAAAGTACACCCGGTATTATATCCAGCTATTTCTCATTTAATGGACGAATTTTTCCATACATTGCCAATTGAAATTTTTGCATCTCGTTGCGGTCGACACGTGTACGGATATTGTCATGTAATAAGCAACATTAAGCTTTACTAACTAATTCTCGCCCTGTATGTATGTTTATACAGTAAGTGTTTGCTGACTAATCATAAACCATACACGGTGATAGATCGGTTTGGCTACGATCGGGGAGTCAAGTCTGGGCCGTGACGATGTGTGTGCGATACCGAGTGTTCCATCCTTAAGAGCTGAGCCCCATATTACTATTTAAGATGTAAGTAACAACTCATTATTTTAACTAAGCAAGCTGGGTTCTCTAATCTCTAAATAACCATTTTTATATCCAACATCACCAATTAAACTCTTCTCTTTTATTAATAAATCTGTATATGTTTTCTACCTCTGACTTTGATTCAACCCTCTGTGCCAGTGGCGCAGCGAGGGGGGGTTTTAGGGGTTAAAACCCCCCCAGACGCCCAAACTAAGATGGTTTTTTACGGTTTAGACCAGGGCTGAAGCCTTTGAAAATGGTAAAAAGTGAAAAAAATAATAGTAGGATGGAACCCATTGGAAAAGGAAGAGAATATAACAAAAATGAAAGGAAAAATAATTTACGGGTGATCCGAGGTCGGAAAGTGGAAAGGCGTGAGTTTTTAAGGGTATAAAACGATTTATCTCGATTTCCGGCAAAACTACAAGTTCTATGGAAAAACGTTAAATGGCAAATTATAATAAAAAGATCTACAACTTTTGTATTTACACTTTTTTCACATAACCTCAAAATTTATGTGAAAAATTCAAATAACCAAGTTTTTGGTTTTTTATTTTTATCTTTTACAAGAAAATTTTTTTCCACGAAATTTGGTGAAAACTTACCTTTTTATATCCCAAACACATTGTAATTTTTTTGATTTAAAATATTTATTTTTTCACCTTATTTTGACTTAATATCGAAAAAGCACCCTAATTTTCAATCGAAAATTCGCACGTCAAAATATCTGCTTTTTTAAAAAAGTCAAATCTCTACTTTCTGATGGTGTAAAAAAAAATGTACATTACTATGGTAAATGTGATGAAATTCCCTTTAATTATATTTAGAACAACTATTTTCGCATATTTTTGCAATCTTTATGTTTTATAGATTTGTATTTTTTTTGTTTATCAATGTAACATGGAATCTTACGTTTTTCGAGTAATTAAAGTATAAATTTTAATAAATAGCTCTAAATTGTACATAATAATTAAAAAAAAAAATTCGGATTCAAGTTTTTTTCGTTTCTTTGCATTTTTTGAGAACATTTACCATAGTAATGTATATTTTTTTACACCATCAGAAAGTAGAGATTTCAACGAACAAAAAGCCCACGACTTTTTTAAAAAAGCAGATATTTTGATATGAGAATTTTCGATTGAAAATTAGGGTGCTTTTTCGATATTAAGTCAAAATAAGGTGAAAAAATAAATATTTTAAGTCAAAAAAATTACAGTGTGTTTGGGACATAAAAAGGTAAGTTTTCACCAAATTTATTTTTATTGTAAAAGATAAAAATAAAAAACCAAAAACTTGGTTAAGTATTTGAATTTTTCACATAAATTTTGAGGTTAGGATGTAAAAAAAGTGTAAATACAAAAGTTCTAGATCTTTTTATTACCTACAACATTGCCATTTAACGTTTTTCCATAGGACTTGTAGTTTTGCCGGAAATCGAGATAAATCGTTTTCTACCCTTAAAAACTCACCCTCTTCCACTTCTTGACCTCGGATCGCCCGTAAATTATTTTTCCTTTCATTTTTGTTATATTCTCTTCCTTTTCCAATGGGTTTCATCCTACTATTATTTTTTTGGTTTCAAAAATTATCGACCCTGGTCTAGTTTTAGTTTTTTAAATTTTGAAATCCTGTTCTTTTTTTTTTGAAAACCCCCCCTAATACAAAATTCTGGCTGCGCCACTGCTCTGCTACCCCCCAAAGCTAGGAACAACGCCAAAGAGCCCGTATTATACGAAATATGGCAGAGGCTCTGTATCTATCCATGACAATATCTCTACTTCCGTGCACTGGTAACTTCACCAACTAGTTGCGTCTTCAACCGATTTCAAACTCCGGTTGCAAACCGGTCGGCGGATGGCCTTAATTCATCAACATTTTTGTTCTTTATCATCGTGTCACCTTCATCTCATTTATTCATAACGCAAATCCATTTCCACACAATTCCTTTGATCCCGGCCCATCATATACCCCATCTTACACATTATTTCTTTCATCGTCCTATCTGTCAATCAAAAAACAACTAAATATGCGTGTGACAGAGCTCACGCACATGTGTGCCTTATTCGTACGAATCACAGACCGCGTTCTCTTTGATGTGAACCGTTGATTGGATTTTTTTATTTGTTCAGCACCGCGGCGCGGCGGTCCGGGAACGACGCAGACGAGGACAGAATAGAATTAAAATTGAAAAAAGAAACGTTGAAAGACGTGCCGAATGTGGTAAATGTAGGAAATTTTTCAGATCTTTCATGTGCCTTGCATTTAAAAACAATTTCAATTTATTAACCTTGAAGGTATGAAATTTAAATTGGTATTTTGGAGAAATCGAGGGTAAATTACTGAACAAATTTTGTGCAATAAAATAATCCTTTTTAATCACTACTGGGATATCAAGTAAATAGTAGGGGAGAGCCACCAACAGTGGTCATCCTTTTTTTTATTTCCACGTATTTCAAAAACGTTTAAAAAATTTATGCTTTTTCCATTATTTTTGACTACATATACGATAAGGCTGTACAAATATGACTCTATTTAATTTTAAAAAGTATAGGATCTTCTCCTCAATATGTTTTTAAAAACATACCACTATGGCCACTGTACCGAACCACATAGTGGTACAGTGACCATAGTGAAAAAGCATAGTAAAGACTGTTTTTAAGTTTGTAATAAGTAATAAGACTTCATACAAAATCCTTTAATTAGGAAATTTATAAGTATACACATCGAAAAACAAAAGAAACATGTATCATATAAATGCAAATTTTTTTATTCAAATAATTTAAGAAACAGTGGCCACCCCTTTATAATATATGAGAGTAGTGGCCAATGTACCCTCCGTTAAGGTGGCCACTGTAAGAAAGGGAACATAAAAAATAAAAACTAACCTAACAGAAAAACAATGCAGATTCTTTAGCCTTTTACCACTGAACTTCGTACTGCAATAGCACATCCTTAAGAAGCACGCAATAAAGTGACTGAAACACTTACCAGCTTTGAATGATTAAAACAAAAAGTCACTCTAATAAAAAACTTTTCACACCGAATTTCAATGTCGCACTTATTACGACGAAGCCGGCCATTTAACTGAAAGTATTCGGCGCGCCACGTGGTGGAAACATACTTAGGCACGGATTCAAGAGAGGGCGCTAGCGGTGTACGTTTTGTAAGAGAATAGTCACTGGCGGCCACTGTACCTGCCATGGCCACTGTTGGTGGCTCTCCCCTACTCGAAATCCCTGCAAAATGTTCAATATACCTAATTATAAAAAAGCGCTCTAAAAACCAATAGTCGGAGAGCTAGTAACACCCGTTTCATGAAGTGTTTGATGCACTTCAAAATTTTGTGTCATAGTATCTACTGGATAGATGAGCAGGTAAGCAAGTGTTGGCTAGCTCTACCTGGGGACACCAGGTACTGCGCATAGGAGAAAGGTGTCCAAAAAGTTTGCCCAAAAAAAGTGTTTATTTCAGAGGCCAACAAACAGAAATCAAAATTTAAAATGACACAAAACACAAAAATTAATAAGGCAGACACTCTTGAGGGGGTTAACATTTAATAAAAACACATCCAAGTTGTTTTTTTAAAAATACAAAATAAAGTGTTTGATTCACGCTGACATTTTAACAGTGTCTTAATTACATATAATAAAAAATAATTACAAAAAGGCAGACACTTTTTTTGGGGAGAAACAGGGTGTTAACATTTTAATTTAAAAAATATTTTTTTATTGCCATTTTCTAACCACTCTAAATATTTTTATAAAATTTGGTAGGTACACGTCTTTTGAGTATCGAAAGGCATTTTTTGGTGTAAAATATTTTTTTTTTAATTTTAGCAGTGGCGTCCGTGCGGGGCTTGCATTTAATATTTTCGAAAAAAAATGGTGCGCCACTGCTTTTTCTTTAAATAAAAATTATTTTTGAAATTCTTGTCTAATTTACAGCAAATTCGGCCTCTTGACTACATATACGACACGACTTATTTTCTTACGGTGCACCGTTTTCGAGTAAAAAATAAAAATCATTTTAATGCACATTCCTGGAAACACATAACCCATTTAATTTACAAAGGTAAGTAGGTTTAACAACAGTTTAGAACATTTAGGTTTTAATAATTCTCGGAAATATTCGATGATCAGGTACTAGGTACTCTATTTGGATAACGCTCCATGTAAAGACGTCTGGCTTCTCTCGCATTTCCATTTGCAAGACCATAGATAAAATGCATCTCAGCCATTTCAGAATTCGTAAAAATTGCCATGGTAAAACAATACTGTTACGAATATCTAAAACACTTTTGAATGTTACAAACTCTAATTTGTACACAACTTACAATTTAAAAATTAAAATGGTACGTGTCAGAAATAATAAAAACAAAAATTATCCTCGTGCCATAGCCTACTAGGCCATTTTAAAAGAAATAGGTTTCGTTTAAGTAATTAAATAAATCGTTTTTAAAAGAAATAGAAGAACACCCGGAGACCAGCACTAAAAAAAACGCTTCCTTTCCGAAATAGTTAATGGTAATTAAATGGGTTATGTGTTTCCAGGAATGTGCATTAAAATGATTTTTATTTTTTACTCGAAAACGGTGCACCGTAAGCAAATAAGTCAAGAAACCGAATTTGCTCTAAATTAGACGGGAATTTCAAAAATATTTTTTTTATTTTATTTAAAGAAAAAGCAGTGGCGCACCATTTTTTTCTTCAAAAATATTAAATGCAAGCCCCGCACGGACGCCACTGCTAAAAGCTTAAAAGTTATTTTACACCAAAAAATGCCTTTCGATGCTCAAAAGACGTGTACCGAATTTCATAAAATTATCTAGAGTGGTTTGAAAATGGCAATGAAAAAATATTTATTTAATTAAAATGTTAACACCCTGTATCTCCCCAAAAAAAGTGTCTGCCTTTTTGTAATTATTTTTTATTATATGTAATTAAGACACTGTTAAAATGTCAGCGTCAATCAAACACTTCATTTTGTATTTAAAAAAAAACAACTTGAGGGTGTTTTTATTAAATTTTAACCCCCTCAAAAGTGTCTGCCTTATTAATTTTTGTGTTTAGTGTCATTTTAAATTTTGATTTCTGTTTGTTGGCCTCTGAAACAAACACTTTTTTTGGGCAAAATTTTTGGACACCTTTCTCCTATGCGCAGTACCTGGTGTCCCCAGGTAGAGCTAGCCAACACTTGCTTACCTGCTCATCTATCCAGTAGATACTATAACACAAAATTTTGAAGTGCATCAAACACTTCATGAAACGGGTGTTACTAGCTCTTGGACTACAAACGTTACACATACTTACAGATACAAAAAATGCATCAAGTGTGCACCACACAGTTTAGCATGATCATTCTAAAGTTTGTTCACTTTGATTCTGTCATGACCTGAGGAACAGAATACCGGATGTTTCTCAAAAGACGTCCACCCCTATAACTTTTCTGTATTTATAGATAATAAAATGATATTATTGAGATTATGCATAAGAGGAGTTTAGTCTGCATTTAATGGCATAATTTTTAATTTGTTAGCGCTTCCGCTTTGGCCGGAAGTGATCTTGACTTTGATATTTTAAATGGGACATATTGTATATTTTTACTTATTGGGATTCAGCATAACATTCTGAGGAAAATGACACCTCACTTCCTAACTTGTCATTTTTTGACGTGTTATAACATTTTTATGTTTATTTTTTATTTTCAATCTAGAGTGCTACAAATTAATGTTAATTTATAGTAAAGTAGTACCTATATGAAAATTAAAATATGTCATAATACCTAATTGACTTTCTAAGTTTCACAAGCGTTTAAAAAATTAAATTTTGTTTTCTTGACGTTTACTCCATTTTTCCAAATGGAACGATGGTAGTTCACTAGGACATATTTAAAACGAGCATTTTTTTTTCAACAATTTGATACCATACACTCCTATCCTATTTTAAAATTGACACGAAAAAATTTGCCATAAGTCCCAATCGCAAATTTAAAAGCGTTATGTATTATTGCCGCCCTGCTTTTCTAAAGAAATATAAAGGCGGCTTTGAAAAACAATGGAATGGTTTTGAACACCAATATGATTTTAAATTAAAATTGTAATGTCATTCGTTTTTATTAAACTTACATTGTAAATCAGATAAAATGGTTAGTTTTACTAAAAATGAACAAATTGATATTCTCCTAATTTTTTGAGTAACCAGAAAAATTCTTCTGAAGCCGCAAGATTGTATGTATTGTAATGTTTTATAAACTAATGACATTACAACTTTAAATTAAAACGATAATATTGCTTTTCAAAACCATTCCATTGTTTTTCAAAGCCGGCTTTATATTTTTTAGAAAAGAGCTCGTTTTAAATATCCTAGTGAACCACCATCGTTCCATTTGGAAAAAGGGAGTAAACCTCAAGAAAACTAAATTTCATTTTTTAAACGCTTGTGAAACTTTGAAAGTCAATTCTTATGACATAATTTTAATTTTCATATACTACTTAACTATAAATAAACAGATTTAATTAATTTGTAGCACTCTAGCTTGAAAATAAAAAATAAACATAAAAATGTTATAACACGTCAAAAAATGACAAGTGAAGTGTCATTTCACTCATAATGTTATGCTGAACCCAAATAAGGAAAAATATACGAGATGTCCCATTTAAAATATCAAAGTCAAGGTCACTTCCGGTCAAATCGGAAGTGCTAACAAATGGAAAATTATGTCAATAAAAGCCTAATCTCAAAATTTCATTTTATTATCTATAAATATAAAAAAGTTATAGGCGTGTACTTCTTTTGAGAAACACCCGGTATAGTTATGTACTTTTTCTTTACTTTCCTATGCCTGCCTACACAATAAAAGTGATAGGGGGGGGGGGGGATTTGTAATTTATTACTTATAATTATTATTTGCCATTGGCTAGCAATAATGTCAAACATGTTATGCACTGGCAAAAAAACTATGAGGGATAGTAATATACTATTTTTATGTTTGAAAACTATAGAAGTATACTCTTTGAGAAAATGGTTAGTCCTACATACCAATGTGTAATAACCTTTTCTATGTAGAATTAAAACAGCAATATTTTGCAACAAACTTTTTTCGTAATTCCAGTGGTTGCTTAGATAATAAGAAATAGTGTTTGCGATGGCAGCCATTTTGTTTCTTGCAATAGAATGCATGAGTGCCAATATCGAAACCATGTTTCTTCAATGCCAAACAAAGAGATTAAGACTACTACCTTACATCATCAAAAATCCCACTAATGCACATTTGATAGGGGACTAATGAAATATTTCGCTTTTTAAATACAATTTTTGGCCCTGCCTTACTAAAATGTCAACGTGTCGCCACTATAGCTCTTGCACTATTTTAATTTAGACATGCCCTCACCTGCACATCATTATTACAACTTGCATATGAACATAATAATTTCACTATTAATATAAGTTTGAAAAAGCCACTTTACAGATGGAACTGTGTACTTAAACCTGACGAGGTCACATAAATACACATCTGTTCGAAACATGTGGTCTAGAGTAGAGAGCTTTTACCGGAACGTCCAACCTGACAAAAACACTTGACAGTCTTAGGCACTTGTGGAGCTATTTCTTTTGGTTACTTGATTTAAATAATTTGATTTAATCTTGATGAAACAATTATTTTTTCTACGATTGTGCGTTTTAACCCATTTTCCCGCACGAATTTTAGTTTTGAAAGTGTCACTTTCCCGCACTAGTGCGGGAAGTAAAATTAATTAATTACCTAACCCGGAACGTTATACAGGACACAGTTTCAGACGTTCTTCGGCAACGTTCCTAGCAGACTCAGGTGAAGGGATAACCAACATAAAACGCCTCGGTGGCTGGAAGTCTACTACTGTCGCTAAGTGCTATTTGGAGGACTCCGAGAATCAGAAGAAAAACATATCGAATAAAATTCTTACATCTACAAATGACTCCACTGGACCGGCAATTTTAAATAATTTACAGAATGCAACAAATTGTGTTTTTAATATTAACATTCATAATAATTAGTAGCTTTTAGTTAAAATTTTATATATTAAATATGTTGAAATAAAATAATTTTTGGAAAATAAGTATGTATACTTTTTGTATATCTATACGGTCGTAGAAAAAATAATGTTCCTAACTCATTCAGAAAGTTAAAACAAAAATTCATTAATATCAATTTGCATAAAACATATTATAATATTAAAATAAACTATAAAAAAAACAATAATAATAATAAAAGCAGATGTTGCCATCACCGTACTACATTAGCACAGAAAAAGAACCCAATAAATAAAAAAATACTCTAAAAAGTTTTAAATAGTTTATGCCACAGCTTTTATTTCATGCAGGTTGTACGTAAAAATATCACAATTATTGCATATTTTATTAAAGTTAGAGCACATAAAATTAATTGGCGATTTAAGCATTACATTAATTTGTCCTGGCCCTTTCGCATAAGAATGTTACACTTTGTCTGCTGTTGCTGTATTTTCATGAATTTCGTGAGGTTTTCGACCACGGGATGACAAAATAGCTACATTATTGCGATACAATCCACATCCTCCTCTATCCCCTTTGCCTTAATTCGTTGGATTGTTGAATACTCTAAAACAGATAGGTATTTACATATAAAAACATTGCCATATATTTTTCATGTTTATTATAGATGTTTTCACAAGTCCTGCTTTATTATATCTACTTACCTCGTAAACTGCGTTAAAAGGAAAAAGAGTTTTTCCGGCATCACTTTCTCTTTGAAAATAATCAAATAATTTTTAAAAAATGCTTGTTCTTTTTCACAATACCGTGACATTTTTTGAAATAACGTTGATTAAAAAATCACTGTCAAAAATGACAATAAAACTTTTTTGACTGGTCGAATTATTCGACATTTGACAACATAAACATATTTATTATATTATTAAATTTTAAATAAACTTATTATTATTATTATTATTATTATTATTATTATTATTATTATTATTATTATTATTATATTATTATTATTGTTCTTTAAATGAGGAAAAACGAAGTAATCCATAACCGTTAAACAAGGTGATCTAGGTGGGAATTCAATGTCTGATCAAAAACGGATCAATCTGTCGTGGAAAAAATTGCGTAAGTAGTTAACAGTTTCGGCGGCTGTATAGGCGGTTGGACCGTCCTGTTGAAAATATCCAAAACGTAGTTCGTCGTCAAGTAATTGCTCCACAAATGGATTCAAAATGTCTCTGTACCGCTGTGCTGTAACTGTTTCATAAAAAAAAATAGGACCAACAATTCTTCTTCGGGAAACAGCTAACCAGGCACCAATTTTTTGAGGGTGCAATGTGGACTCTACAAACAAATGGGGATTTCTTTGATAAATTTTTTCAATTATTTTCTAATTTCAATTTCAATTTCCAATAAATTTTGGGAAAACCATTGAGAGTAATTCCTGAGTCTTTTAAAATCTGCGGCTTGTATTTCTTGGAATACTTGCACTTTATAAGGAAATAAATTTAGCTGCTTCTTAAGAATAGTTCTGCATGTTCCATAAGATCTTCCCACTTCTTGGGACAAGCGTCTTATACAACTTGTTGGCGTAGGTGTTTTGCATTATTTCACGAACGTTTGCAACAAGTTCTTCTGTTCTAACAGATGGTCTTCCTGCTCCTTTTTTGTGTTGTATAGAACATGTTTCCCTAAACAGAGCCACGGTTCTTTTCAGGCAATGATAAAAATCCCCAGCAATAAAAGCAACGTTGGGAAAATGTTCGTGAAAATCGTCCATGCACAAACCCGGATTGTATTGACACTCACCATTTACTCTAACCTCTTTTCGAAAATACGCTTCAACCATGAATGTTTTGTGCTGTTCCGTAAGACCCATTGTGTGAATTGTTCAAGAAATTGAAAAAATTACCGATGAATCAAATTACTTGTAACGACTGTCAAAGATGACGGAATAACTGATTGATTGTTAATTTAGGTAGTTACTGACACCCAACAGGTATTAAGCTCTACGGCTCAGCATTACGTCCTTAGATGCAAGGCCCTCTTTAATGCAAATAATTTTTACTTGCACGGTATAAAACAGATATGTAAATACACAACAAAAATAAATGATGTGCGTTTAAAGCAAATGTCCCTTAACGAAACAAATCGTTTAAAATCTACCCTGCCCTATGCAGTGTGATAATACATCTGTTTTTCTTAGGAGGAATGCCCATTAATTGCAGACGTTGAAAAGCTAATATTTACGACTTACAGAATGGTTATTTTACTACAGTCCTAGGTAGGTACTCCAAAAATTAAATGTTACAATAATAATCAATAGTTAAAATAAGATTCAATAGTTACAAACAATTCTAATTTTGTCACTCTGTTTCCTATCTGACCACCCACAGACCTACCTATGGGAATTTTTTTTATTGTTCATTTTATGAAAAAAAGTTATGCTTTATAAAAAGCTCTGATTGATGCGCAAATAATATTGACATATCTAAACTTAAGATATCAAGTACAGGGCGGCAAAAAAATATAGAAACACAGAATTACGTTAAGAGGGAAGTACCCTTGATTTTTATTTTAGAACAAATTATTATAAGAAAACTTTACTTAGGACTACAAAACGCGGTCAGATACAATTTTTCGTTGAAATATTTTAATTTACATCAAAAACACGTTGAGTATTCATTACCTTTTGTTGGAAACCAATTACGTAAAAAAATAATGCGAGATTATTTCATGTTCTAAAATCAACCCATCAACCTATCAGGAATATTAAAAACATTTAATTTCCTTATAGCAAAATTAAATTGTGAATATGAATAATAAACAATATTTTAGCAATTACATGATAAAAGTGATCTAAAAAAAGTAGTTTAAAGTGATAAATTACGTCTCCACATGTCCCCCTCCTTTTTCCATGCAAACTATAGTACGCCTTGTAATTTCTCCTACAGTCGCCCGTATCATATTGGGAGTGATTTCTTGGACACAGTTTGTTATTACTGCTTCAAGATGGTCAATATCCTGAAAAGGTCTATGCTCATACATCATTTCTTTTAATCGGCCCCATAAAAAGAAGTCCAGGGGTGTGATGTCAGGCGACCTGAGTGGCTAAGGAATATTTGAACGTCTGCCTATCCAACGTTGCGGAAATACTTCATTCAAATACTCAGTTACTGTGTTGGTACTATGGCATGGGGCTCCATCATGTTGATACCAAATTATACGTCTTATAGTTAGTGGCAGTTCGTCAAGAAATTGAGACAACTGGTTCCTTAAGAAGTCCAGGTAAATGGAAGCATTTATCAAACGATCCGATCATTAAAAATGCCACACCAAACATTGGTTTTAAATGAATATTGACTACGGCATTCGATTAAAAAATTTTGATTGTTGTCACTTTACCACCGACAATTTTGGGAGCTTACCACCTACCACGCCGTTGGAAGTAAACATAGCTTCGTCTGTAAATAATATTTTTCTTGCAAAAAAGGATCATCTTTACACTCGCCTTGCATGGAACCACGCGCAAAATAGGAAACGGGATTCAAAATCTCTGGGAAGAAGCGTGTGAATGTACTTCGGTTTATATGGATAAAATTTATTTATTTTTAAAATATTACCAGCAGTAGACTTTTTGACGTCAACTGGAATAGTTTGTGACAATTTTCTTAAAGAAATTTTCGGGTTTTCGATAACCGCTTGAATTACATTGAATTGATTTTATTCTGTTGTGGACCATTTGTTGTGTTGTTTCTTAACTACATTTTCAACGGAACCTGTAGCTTTAAATTTATTCATTACGTTTGCTATAGTGGCGCTACATACCATTTTGTCAGGGTGTCTATTATTAAATATGTGTGCGGCTTCCCTAATAGGTTTATAGTGATCTCCGACGATAAGTACAATTTCTATTTTTTCCTGCAGCGTTAACTTTACAACCATGACGAAACTAACGAAAATCTCTTGTTAATAAGTCGAAAAATATTAAATGATTTTTGGCTAACATGTCAATATTCGTTACTATAGTATTGCACATAGTTGTTGCGAAATTGTTGCAGGTAAAAATTAAAGAAATAAAATAAAAAAATATTTTGCTAAGGCTTTTTGATGGTACCCTGTAAATTAAAATATTTCAACGAAAAATTTTATCTGACCGCGTTTTGTAGTCCTTAGTAAAATTTTCTTATAACAATTTGTTCTAAAATAAAAATTGAGGGTACTTCCCTCTTAACGTACTTCGGTGTTTCTATATTTTTTGCCGTCCTTTACGTGATATATTAAGATTTGATATGTCAATAATATTTGCGCATCAAGCAGAACTTTTTATAAAGAATAACTTTTTTTCGTAAAATCAACAATAAGGAAAATTCCCATATGTCTAGAACTTTTCTGGACACGCTGTATAATAATTAAGAATAAATAAATCATCCTCTAAAAAGGGGAAATTGTCTGGTTAAAAAAATTAATCGAAATCACCAAGGAACAATCGGAGAAAGACAAAAAATGATTGAGAAAAAGGAAGCTTTAGAAGTGAGCCAAAGGACGCTGAGTGTAAGGCCGTTCACACCGAAAAGCGCCTACCAACAACCTTTAACAGCAGCGCGATGTTGCCGTGGCGATGATTCTGTTGCGTCAGACAAGGCCAAAAGTCTAAAAGCTTGCGTAATTATTATTATGAAGGCTATTTGTGTCGTTGCCGGGTTTTATCGAATTTGATTATCCTAAAATAAGTAAATTTCAAAAATTTCTTATAGGTAACAACGGCAGAAGGTGAGGAGGCCAATAGGAGCAATTTAGATTCTGCCATTTTATCATTTTTACGCCGAAAACATTGGTTGCTGTTTGTGCTTTCAACGTTTTAAGCTCTATTTACTTGCGGATATTCTACAGTGACCGGGATCAAGTTGACAACATATGGAAAAAATTATATTAATGGAATATTAAAAAAAAAATTATATGCCGATTATTTATTATGCATAATGGGTAACCTGAAAATTCATTTTGACTACTCGTTTGGTGGGAAAATTGTAAACATATTTTGTTATGGAAATTGCTATTAGATGACGAGATATCGAAGAAAGTTATTTGAAAAAGTTGTAACCAGCGGCGCACCCAGGATTTTATGTTAGGGGGGGCCCGCTAACCAGTGCCGGAAGCAAATTTTTTAATAAACTTTTAAGTTACGCATTTTTCTAGAACTTTGGAGCTTTTTTAACAGGTACTCTTGGAAGATCGCAATAGCCTAGTTCAATCGAGGTAAATATCTAAAAAAATTGACTTTAAAATATCCACTTTAATAATTATTCCGGACAAAACATACCACTTTTTTTACCAAATAAAATATAGGTAATAGTAATGACGACATATCCATAACACAAATATATTTATTTAAAAATATAAATTAGTACAAAGCACAACAATAAACAATATTTTATAAATAATAGAAACCAAAACTTTTTTATAACACCTTTGCATTTGTTAAATATGTAAATCTAAATTTTTATTTAAAATTTCTTCACAAGAAACAGGAACATTCTTATGAATAAATAAATTTGCAAAACCATTAAGTCTTACTTTCCCGGTGGAATTTCTTAAAAGTACGATTTTAAGTACTTTAATGTGGAAAATTACCTTTGAGAGGTAACTGGTGGTGAAGGGTAACAAAAATTTGCAAAAGTTTTTTATATTGGGAAATATCATACATACATATACATACATATTGAATATATAGCTTAAACATATCGGAGGGTATTTCTTTGCTATCTGTAAACTTGTCGTTTCATAATTTAAATTCGCATATTAGAATGCTTTCATTATAAAAATTTTCAAAAAATTAATAATTTGCATAAAAAGAATGAAGGCTGAGAAAGCTTTGCATATTTTCTACTTGTTTATTGGGACAGGGCAATAAACAGTTAAATAGCAAAATAATTTCCCTGTGATTAATGAATCGATCGTCTAGGTTGGTAATAAGTGAATCTAAGGTATACTGTAAGTAATAAAAATTATATCGTTCTTTGTATCGCGCCTGGAAATTAAAGTTTTTTTAGCGGGTTAGTGGGTATAGTTAAAGTCAATTTCATTGGGGGTTTTGGCTGGGTGCGCCACTGGTTGTAACGATTACATTTACAAAGTTTAATACCAAAATTAGGAAATTTTTTTTTACATTTTTTGAAAAATATCCCATATTGCTCTCATATTCCCATAAATTTAAAGGAAATTTTTTCGTATATAATATCATAAGAGAGAAAATTTTGTCGGTAAAATTTTCGACTGGAATAAAAGTTTGTTGCTTGGCAATTTTGCGCCTGACGGCTCGTGATTTTATTTTGTCAAAAACTTTATGGGCGAAATTACCAAAAGGCAACAAAATTGAATATAACCAAGAGAAAATTTTGCCGATACAAAATTTTTTCTCGAATGATATTCGACAAGACTATTTTACGAGAAAACAATAGAAACACACTGTTTATTTAGCAAACTAGAAACTGTATTTATTTATTACTATAATAATAAACGTGCAGTTGTTATAAGTAATAGTTTGTCTATTCTTTTCTATCAAAGCATGGTTTTGGGTATGATTGACTTGCATTTGAGAAGTCGAAGGTCCACATGCTTCATTTGTTGTTCTGAGATTTTCGATGAGCTGCAGATGATGACTATGATCTAGCTGCAGATATGGTTTCAGGGAATTTGCGTTTGAGTGGCCTGTTAACTTAATCAACTCTTGTTCCCCAACACCTTGTTTAAATAGGGCAGACACAGCGGAAGGTCGATGAGAATGATTTGTTATTTTATGCTTCTTCGTATCTATTCCAATCCTTTCCGCTGAAGTTTTAGTCCACTTAGATACTGTATTTATTCCTAGTGGAGTATTTTTGAACCAACATCCCTTCTGTTAGTTTGGATGAACGGAGAGAAATAGTCTGTCTGTGGAAATGTTTGGGTTTGTTTCTTCCAATAGTTTTAAAAATAATCTTACAGGGCATAAATCTTTGTTTGATGAATTTCTTACCAAACATTTACTGTTTGCCAATCCTTTTGACCCACCTTGAGCTGTCTTAGAAAATATGCTGTTATATTTAATTCGTCCGGTAAATTCTCCCAAGGTATCAAACTCCTTTTGAAAATATTGAATTTTGCATTGCCTCATTGCCTCTCCAAGCTAGTTCAAATGAGCAGAGATAGAAAAGCTTTTTTAGTGCTTCATCGGGGGTTTCTTCATTGTAGCTTTGCATTATTGTTAGTAAATATTTCGTAGATAATGCTTTTGAACTTACTTTCCTGTTTTCCTAGCAACTTTGGAGCTGCTTTCTCTTTGCGTCTCTTGCCATTCGCGCATTTTTAAAGGAAATATCCGTAAAGGGGTCAATCTTTATTTCGTATTCTGTAAAATACATTTCTTAAATCATTTTTGCTGTAGTGTTCCATATAGCCTTTACAGAAGATTCTTTATAGTCTTCACCATTACCCTTCTTCATATTAAAGGCGTAACCTTCGAGGATTTTCGCCCGTTCCATCACAGTAGTACATTTTTTCAGTTTATAATTTCTTACCATTAGAAACTCTGAGAACTGTGCCCAAATTGAGTTCTTGGATTTCTGTGTGTTAAGTGGAATATTTTCAGCTATCGTTTTTTTTATTTCTTGAATAGATTGGCACCGAAATCTTGCATTTTCGTTTAAATTGCTCATTTTGTCTTTTTCAACCCAGGATGACATTAAATTTGTCAGACTAACAATAGTTTTTACCTGATATCTATCAAAATTATGCCGCTGAAAAACCATTTTGTTGATTTCGTCCAGGTGTATATAATTAAGAGTTTTTCCACTAGAAAACAGGCCGTTGCTATGATATTTTGCCAGTATAAGACACTCTAGTGAAGTAGTCAAATAAAAACTAAAAACTACAAAAATCTTTAATTAATAGATTATCACGATTCATTGCAATATGAAATTGAATATTAAAAAAACATTTTTTTCATCAAACTTTGTAACCGGGCAAAATATTAAAATATAAACACCTTTTTCTAATAACTTTTTTTGATATCTCGTCATTTAATACCAATTTACGTTACAAATAATTTTTTTCACTTTCCTCGCCAAACAATACTCACGGGACAAATATTAAAACGAATTTTTAGGTTACACATTATGAAGAGGTAAAAGGACATAAAAGTTTTTTTCAATATTTCATTAGTAAAAAAATGTTCCCATATGCGGCCAACCTTATGCCGATCCTGTATATAAAAAGGTGAACATTTTTCTGTTAATTTCGGATATTTTCACTGAAAGCATGAATTTCGAATTTTAATTCAAGATGGCTTGAGATTTGGCACGAAAATTTTATACTTGTCATTTTTAGGCAATCAGACTTTTGTTTGACAAGTAGCTATGACAACAACAAGTTTTTTCGGAAATCTCCCTGCCTGTTAGATTAATACCGTGCGAGCAAAAATTATTTGCATCAAAGAGGGCTTGGATTAAAAAAACCTAGGGCTTGGTTTAGATCACATTGATATGGGGACGATATAAGCCGAATCTCCCGGGAGCTTGAATTGAAATTCCGGAAATTTGTTCTAGGTTGCATTTTATCTGATTAATTTCGTTGTTTCATGGGTTTTTGACAGTGAAACAAAGTCAAAGAAATTTAACTACCCACCAAAAAGAAGAACAACAGCCGAATCGACAACAGTGTGTTTCCCGAACCTCCCACAGGCCGGCTGCATCGTCTGCAAGAAGTCTGTCTTCGGTACGACCGGATCGGGCGACGCGACGGTGGAAGCTGGTGCCCGAAGACGGCGCGGTTGCGCCCGAGGTCGTTAAACCCGTCGTCCGGGTACCGCCGCCGCACATTGGAGGGTTTGTCATGTAAACTTGGCCGAAAATCAATGGCCTTTCAAAATACAATTTTCTACCGTTTTAGTTTTTAAGAATCTTCAATTATTTAAAGTCCGCGTGACCGATTTTGAGCTGCGGAAGGAATGCGGGCAAAATAAATATATAGTTTAAAAAAACTAATAAACACGCTTTAATAATTAATCAGACTAAAAAGCGGAAAATAATAATGAACTATAAACATTAGTATTATTGTGAAAAAAGCGTGGGGCGCTTTTCGTATATCGAATACCCCTCGCTTTTTTCACAATAATACTAATGTTTATCGTTCATTATTATTTTCTGCCTATATTAGGAATGTCAAGAATTATTTTAAACTATATTTATTATTTTCTGCTTTTTAGTCTGATTATTTATTAAAGCGTGTTTTTTTTTTAAACTATATTTATTATTCATTTTTTAGTTTGAGTTATTGTTAAGAAAAACATTTTTTTTAAGTAGATTCAGCTAGATTAGTAGATTATTGTATTGTCAGCGGTTCTTGATCAGTCTACAAAATTTAAATTAAATCTGACCGTTTAAAGTGGGTCAAAATCGGGTTCAAAGAAGTCGGTTACAAACAAACATACATACAAACCCGAACAAACCCGATCGTTTATGCCGAATTATAAGAAAAGAACGATATTTGCAAATTTTTGAAAATTCTGACATATTGACAGGTGTCAAAGTTTGACAAGAGAATTTTTTGCCTATTTTTTCAACTTTCCACCGTTTATATACATACGACCTTATAGTTTTTTCATTAATATCATTTTTTTAAACAATTTGACATATTGACAGCTGTCAAATTTTGACAGGAGAATTTTTTGCTTATTTTTCCCGAAGTCTCCGCATCGAATCCTATACGACCCCATAATTTGTTTCGTCAAAATCGCATCTTCGTTTTATACCTAACAGCTGTCAAAATTTGACAGGAGAATTTTTTGCGTATTTTTTCCGAAGTCTCCGTGTGGAATACTATACGACCCCATATTTTGTTTCGTCAATATCGCACTTTTTTTTTATACTTGTCAGCTGTCAAAATTTGACAGGTTAATTTTTAACTATAAAATTATTGTATTGTCAGCGGTTCTTGATAAGTCTACAAAATTTGAATTAAATCTGACCGTTTAAAGTGGGTCAAAATCGGGTTCAAAGAAGTCGGTTACATACATACAAGTGAAGCTTATAATAAAAGCGTGTTAAAAATATACATTGTTGTCGTAGTGTTTAAATCAAATTTCAATACAATATTAATAATTAAAATAATTTCAGCCGTTTAAACTAAATTGACGAAGCGATAGACCTAATAGAAATCTTGATAAAACCGATGATTTTGTTAAATCTGACAACCCAGCTATCTTCACGGTATCGGGCTTATCCATATCGTGCGCTAAGTTCTCCCGGTTACTATTCTGTCTCTTTTATTATTTTATTTTATTTATTTATTCCAAATAAAATCCCCAAAACATTTGTTTATGCGGGATTCTCTACTAGTAACAACATCTAAAAATATAATTGTTAAAGTCAAAATAATACTTAAAATGTTAATATTCAATAAAAAAAAATAAAAATATTTAAATATTATGTATAAAATTATTCAATTATTATTTATTTTAATAAAATAATATAACTAATAATATCGTCTGGATATCATTTATTAATAATTTATCATAAAATAAGTTCACGTTTAAATATTTTTTAGTTTAAAATTTAGCTTCCCCTTTTTTAAGTATTTTCTTAGTTATCATTTTAAAACGTTTTATATTTAAAATTTTTAATTCTTGGGGTATTTCGTTGTAAAATTTCATACCTTAATAAATGGAGTTCTGATCTGCCCTAGTGTGTATTTAAGGTAAATCAATATTGAAAACAGTTCTAGTTAAATGATCATGTACGTCAGGTCTATAATTGAACTTTATATTTGAATGTTTATTTTTGATATAATTTGGTTAACAAAAACAATATTTTGCATTAAGTGAATATACTTAATTGACATAACATTAAAATTTTTATATAAAAGTTTAGTTAAATATTGTCTATCCAAGCAATATATATATTTTTAATTGCTTTATTTTGTAAACATTGTAAGGGGTTAAGCAAATTTTGAAAAGTTGATCCCCATATTAAAGTTAAATATTGTAAATGAGAGTGAATAAAGCAAGCAAAGCAAAATAAATAGGACGTAACATATAATTTGGAGTCAAAAAGTTGAGTTTTTTTAAACTCCCCACTGGTGCAACTTATATTCAATGTGTTCATTCCAATTAATAGCTTCATCTATTATCAACCCAAAAAAATTAATTTTATGTGATTGTTTTAAATGCCCGACTTTTAATTTTAAATCACTTCTGTATAAATTGGGTTTCTTTCCTATACAAAAAAAAGAGGATTTTTCCAAATTTATTGTTAATTTATGACTACACACACATCCATAATTCAATGATTTTCATATCATGATTTATAAAATTTTGTATAATTTCATATGAATTAGCGATGTATAAAATAGTTGTATCATCAGCAAACAATCTAATTTTCCCTTTCAATTTTAATTTAAATATAGGATTAATATAAATAAGGAAAAATAAAGGGGCCAAAATCGAACCTTGCGGAACACCACAATTATTAATATTAAGAAATTTGCTATGTTTATTTTTGATTTTTCATTTCATTCAAATATGTAGTTAAAAGAATAGAAAATTTTACGGTATCAAAAGCTTTGCAAAGATCTAGAGAAACTAGTGTACATTTTTGGCCGCTATCATAAGCCATTTGAATTTCTGAAATTAAATCAACAGCTGCAGAATATGTATCACTTGATTCTCGAAAGCCATATTGCCATTTAGATAAAAAATGTATTGAATTTAAATATAAATTAAGACTATCCTTTACTATTCTTTCAAAAATTTTTGACATTATTCGCATTACTGATATCATATTATTATCACATATAATATTTAATAATATCACGCACACGATGCGCGAGAAATAAAAAGCGTTGTCAATGCACGCACAAAAGGATTAAATTACCCCATAATTTGGTTAGCTACGTCTCCAGATCTTTTACCAAACGACTTTTTCCCGTTGGGACACTCAAAAAGTGTTATTTATAAAAATGCGTTATCAAAATTTGGATATAAATAACGATTGCAATTTCAGGAATATATAATATGCAATCGAATCTCTGCGTATCAACTTGATAATGTGAGAACTGAATTTTATGACCGTTTAGAATGTTACTTGGCAGTAGACGGAGGGCTGTTTGATCATCTGATTAAAAAACATTGAGTTTTCATTTAAATTAGTTTTTTTGAATAGTATAAAACATGTTGAAACTAATAAAAAATAAAACATCTAGTAGGTAATATTTGACACTATCATAGTTATTAATGGTGGTTTCATTAAGGTTTGTATCAGAGCCTTTAAGAATTTTACGAAAGGTTTCATACAAGGGCCTTCAAAACAGTCTAATACAATCAAAAAAATTATTTAGGGAAAAGAAAACCATAAAGTCTTTCTCCACAATTTTAATTCAGTAGCTAATACGCTAGAATCGACATGTTTCGAGTGTAGAAACACTCATCATCAGGATGTTAAAGTAAAAATTATGAACAGCTGATGTTGTTAGCAAAAGAGAAAATATAATAAAGTTAAGGTGGAACTAATCCATAATGGAGCTTTCAATAGCACGCATAGGGAGTGAGAAAATTTGTTTGCAGTCAAGAGGTGAAAATCTATCAGCACGCTGAAAGGTCCGGGACCAGTAAAAAAGCCACTGTGGGCGGGAAATGAAAGGAAAAACAGGACATATCAGTATGTTCCAATGTCAAATGAAGTGCTTTGTGGAAATCAGTTCAAGTGTGTGTGATAAGAAAAATATAGTTTGATTTGATTAGAAAAATTCATCCGTGTCAAAGAGGTGTGAGTGGTGGTGAGAAAAAAAAAAAAAAAAAAAAAAAATTACCCAAGAACCCAGAACCCAAGGTTTTGGACACGGAACAGCACTGGAGAAAACGAAAGTTCAAAGAAGCAGCTTTCATGAATCAAAATATGGTAAAATACCCATATATTTAGTAAACCAAGTATAGATATCCCCAATATCTGGAAGCCTCCCCTTGTCCAAAACCAACAGCTCAAACTTCACACTACAATAAGCACGTAGGCGGAGTCATCAAGCTTCATTGCACATGGATAGTATTTAAGACAGTAGCCTTAGAATGACAATTTAGTTTACACTTGAAAACGGTTAGAGATACTAACTAGGTTAGGTTGTGGGTTACAGCTAACCCTCCACTGCGACCATGCGATCTATTCTAGCTCACACCTTGTTTATATTTCACCCAATAGGTCTAACTTTTTAATGAAGTTAATGATGGTATTGGGAGAGACATTTTTCATCTCATCCGGCAGCAGAGTCATCTCGCCGAATAGGGCGAATCTGATTCTTCCTGCTGCGGGGCAGGTGCTCATTACGTGTTCTGCTGTTTCTGCATCTTCCATGCAGAGCCGGCATTCATCAGTTGGGGCTATTCCAATTTTATATATATGGTGTCCGCAATCTGCAGTGGCCAGTGTACAATCCCACTAGTGCTTTAAGGCATGATCTGTTGAGCACTAGTAGTTTGTCAGGTAGTTGTTGGTTTATATGGCTGTATTTAAATGCTTTTGAGTGTATTAGACCTGGTAGATTTAACCAGTGTCTTTCCCATTTGCTTTTTGCTTCGGCTAGTATTGTTTTCCTGGCCGTAGCATGAGATATACCTATTACCGGCTCGGGTCCTGTGAAAAAACGCCTAAATCTATGGAATTTACTTGTTTATTGAGAAACACTGAAGTAATTTTTCACACTTGACGTTGGGGCTATAAACGAACGCCAATATTTCAAAAATAATTGACAATGAAAGTTAAGTCTGAAAATCGTTTACACAAAAAACACCAGGTTTAAGGTTGTGTTCTGAATATCTTTAAACTAAAGTGAATTGTATGTTATTTGAATCAAATCAGTTACACGGAGTGGCGAAGTGCTAGAATTGGATTTATTCATTAAACATAAAAGAGTTATGAACTTGCTTTGTCTGTATTTGTAGTAAATCACATATCGTTTTAACTGGTTGGTATGCATCTCCAGTCGTATTTAGGTGAATACGTTGTGATTTAACACAAATAGAGCTATCATTCAAGAAACATATGCAATCCTTTATATCTTACACCCACCAGACGCCCTGAAGCAGTCCAGAAAAAATTTCTTAAATCTGTTGCCTTTAAGGCTAACTACACTGTCGAGACCGCAGTAAGGACCTTGCTCTCCCTTTCCGATAGAAGGCATGTCACGGACCTTTCTTTCTTGTTTAAGTTAAGTAATGCTCTTATTGATGTACCTCCATTGTTACAACAAATTAATTTTAACGTCCCTGCAAGGGATCTAAGAAGATTTCATTTATTTATTTAATTTGCCTCATCAAAGAACTAATATAGGACTGAACACCCCTCTGACCAGGCTACAAAGAACCTATAACCAACACTGTGAGAACATCGATTTGTTTAATCTAAATTTATGCCAATTTAAATTAGGAGTAAGAAGATATTTCTTACAACATATTCTTGTGTAGAATGTTTACATAGAAAAGTGCGTACTGCAGTATTCCATTTTATATTTTAGTCTAGCTTAGTTTTAGATATTTTTAGTTTGGGCTTTACCTAATATGTAATATTAGCAAACAGTGGATGCTCTTTTTGAAACCTACATAGTTCTGTTAGCATCCTAAACCATTATAAATATAAACATCATAGTCTTCAACATAGATTTATTCTATTTTACGTCCAGAACTCCGATACCCGCTTAGGGACAATATGGCAAATACAGCTTTTGGCCAAGCTTTTACGATAAACGTTCCTCTGCGCGCCGCCGAGAGTCAGTCAAAGTGGTTCCGTGATAATGACGGCGATGACCATCATCCTGCGGTCGATGGCTGCTGGATGATGATGATGATGATGATGCACCGGAAAAATTATGGTGAAGGTAAATGTTCAACAACGGATAATTAAGTCCTAGAGCTAAACAAATACTTTTATAGAAAATATAAACCGGTGGTTTTAACAACATAAAGTTTACTGTGGAAAAACAAGCATTTTCATTATTCTCGCAGAGAAAGTATGGTAATCTACAGTGTGACCAGTAAAGTCCGCATCAGATGGGATTTTTTTTTATTAATTGCTTTATTCGAAATTCGATTTTGGCATCAAGTTCGGCTTCGATCGATATAAAAATTAAGCAAAAAAATAGTAGTCACGTGATTCGCATTATATGTCAAATTTTAATTTTTTCCAAAAAATAATTCAAAAGTAGGGTATTTCTGAAATTATCGAAAAAAGTTATTAGAAAAAGTTTTTTTTCTACGACCACCTACGAAAATGACAAAAACAGCACGGTTAACTTGGCTAGAAAGTGCTAAATATCACAGGCGCGTTGAAAAAAAATATTTCAACACGAGTGTGGAAATACAAAGCACACTATATTTAATTTAAACAGGTGTCAATTTGATAACAAAACTATTTATTAAAAATAACAAACTTACGGGACACGTGGAGTGAATTGGGGTGCTGGGGGGGGGGGGGGGGGGGGTAAAGTACACTAGGGCATTACTGCAAATAAAAAAAAATCCTTTTTTTCGTTATTTTTGGGAACCTAAGAGTATTTATGATAAAAATAATATTATCAAAAAGGGAAAATAATAGTATGTCAGGCAACCCACCAACTGTCATGTTTACATGTTAACTGAGTTGAACCACAGAAAAAAAGGGGCAGCTATAGAGCAGAAATAGAAAACCCTAGAAAATACCGATTTATAATGTTGCCATTATCTCGGATAAAAATATCCATACAATGTTTAAGGATATGGGACAAGTGAATACGCTTTATGTAAGTAAATTTATTTTAGCTATATTTAAAACAAATCGAATATAGATAGAACTTTTATAATTAACAAGCTATCGATATTTAACTCCATCTCTATCTTTCTATAATGTTGAGCAAATGTTGAGGTTATGTTGTAGTTTTGTGTTATTATGTTCTTTTCGTAGGTGCCTATATTATTGTTTTATTAAAAGAATGCAAGCAGCTAAAAGCTCAGAAACGAAATTTATTTACTGTACATAGATAGTAGGTATGATGTGCTTAAGCAAATAGGAGAAAAAGTTATTATTTTTATTTAAATCTAGGTAAGTTAAAATGTGTTAAGTGGGCATTGTTTTTATTTTTTTTCAACTCTAGAGTTGAAATTAATTTTTCAACTCTAGTGTTGAAAAAATTTGATTAACACAATGGTGATACCTACAAACTATTAAAAACAAATCAAACTCTTTTTGATTATATTGTATGGTCGTAGGAAAAATTGTGTACATTACTCGTGTGAAAGTGATTTTCTCACACTCGGAGAATTTCCGCACTCGGCTGACGCCTCGTGCCAAATACCTCCTCGTTTGGTACGACCACTTTCAACACTTGTTATGTAATATACTATTTAAATGCAGTTTCTAGCCCACATGCAAAATTTCAGCTGCATAAGATAATTTTGATTTTTTACCCACCACTAAAATTTATTTTCCAGTAAGACTTAATAAACACTTTACTGATGACAATGTGTTCTTTTTTGTCTTAATATTAAGGTGTAGTACTTTCAGACACAAACTAATAATACAAATAAAAAATACTTATTTTATGAAGTTACCTTATACAGGGTCAAAAACAAATAAACTTTGCATCACATGCGACCAAATTTTAATAGCCCAATTTTGATTTTGTAGAAAAACACACATTTAATATGGCGCTACTTTAAAAAATATGTATCTGAAATAAAGCATTGTCAAAACAAAGAAGTTTTATGTAGGTTGCGTTGAGTCTTATTTTGCAAAAGTGGTGCAATTTACAAAATATGGGTAAAAAATTAAAATTATCTTATGCAGCTGAAATTTTGCATGTGGGTTAGAAACTGTATTTAAAAAAACTTTTTTTGGTATTTTCCGAGGTATTTTCAGAAATAACCCCACTTTTGAATTATTTTTTGGAACAAATTAAAATTTAACAGATAAAATGCGAATCACGTGACTACTATTTTTTTTGCTTAATTTTCGTCTCGACCGAAGCAGAACTTGATGCCAAAGTCAAATTTCGAATAAAGTTATTAATAAAAAAAATCCCATATGATACGGACATTACCTACTGGTCACACTGTAGAATTTTTTCAATCTTAACCTCTAACTTGCCTATAGTAAAAACTTTTACCTCGAAAATGTTCGAGACTTAACAATTTGACAAAATTGTTGCAGATTAGTAAAATTTTGCATGTGGGTTAGAAACTGCATTTAAAAAAACTTTTTCTAATAACTTTTTTTGGTATTTTCCGAGGTATTTTCAGAAATAACCCCACTTTTGAATTATTTTTTGGAACAAATTAAAATTTAACAGATAAAATGCGAATCACGTGACTACTATTTTTTTGCTTAATTTTCGTCTCGACCGAAGCAGAACTTGATGCCAAAGTCAAATTTGGAATAAGGTTATTAATAAAAAAAATCCCATATGATGCGGACTTTACCTACTGGTCACACTGTAGAATTTTTTCAATCTTAACCTCTAACTTGCCTATAGTAAAAACTTTTACCTCGAAAATGTTCGAGACTTAACAATTTGACAAAATTGTTGCAGATTAGTATACCTACAGGGTGTTAGAAAGTCGTGCGCATACATGGGGATCTCGACAACGGTAAGAGAGACGAATTAAGGCAAAGTTGCTTATTTTGAGGCTTAAGGATGCTTATTGCAAACATTTTTTTAAATAAATTTAATTGTGTCCCAAAGAATAGGAGAAATTTAGTTGAGGGCGAGAAATTGGGTTATTTTAAATGCCATTATGAATTCTTTAACATATTAAATATACAAATACACACATTATTTCTAATATAAAACAATATATTTTTGAATATAGCCGGCTCAAAAGCGACTGCAGGTGTTGTTAAAGCGTTGCAAGCCAAAACTTTTTTCGAAAAAATAAATGTTGGCACCAAAACGGCCATTTTCTCGGTATTTGTCATGCGAAAAATGCACTCTATGCAGACGACGCTGTCGTTTGTTTTGGTAGATATTTTCGTTTTCTAGCTTAGTAGGAGGGCGTAAGTTGTTTTACGAACTTAATCCCTGGCCTGGGGGTTGAGAAATGGTGCCTTTTAATAAAAACGGACGTTATTTTTTAACGACTACACACTTTAACATCAGGCATTTTTTCTATATTATGTAACAGATATATGCCTGTTGTGGTGTTATTATGAAAATTACATAAATTTATTTTAAACCAATTAGAAGGCTCCTTTTTGTTTACGTTACTTATAGCAACGGGAGATTATCGCGATAATTTTGTTAGTTCCTATTAACTTAATGAAATTAATAAGTGATAATTTTTCTGTCAAAAATGAAGTTATATCTATTGGCAAAAGTCACTCAGAATACAATCAAAATACATTTTGTTGCTAACTTATCATTTTTATTGATACTAACCAATTTGCTTTACATATCGAACACCGGGGCTAAAAGAGACACATCAAAAATTTAACTAAACTCATCCGAAATATGGTTTTTTCAGTTTCATTTGAAACTATGTAGACATATAATTTCAGATGTTATGGTTGAAAACGAATTAATGTTTTTAATGTTCCTGAAATTTTAGTAATAAACCTTACTTACTAACAATTAAAATCAACTTCTATTGTAAAAATACAGTGCGTCCTATTAAACTAACTCATATAAAGACATTGGATTTCAGATAACACATTTGTTATTTAATGTTTCTCACGTTTTAGTAATAAAAATGAGTTACTAACGGCAAAAATGCACTTCATTTCTAAAACTCTAATTAGTTACAATTAACTGAAGCCGCCGGAAATATGTTTTTGTAGCATTTTAGTAAAAAAATTACAATAAGAAAAAACTCCAATTTAAAGAAACTGTGCAATGCAAATATTTAACCGCTCATAGTTTGTGTACAACGTACAAATCTGTAACAAGTTAAGACATACGTTGCCTATTATAAACATTTAGCAAACGCGAATATCCATCTACAATGACTGCGCTTCTCGGCATTTACATCGAGACCTTGCGCCTCGCTTTCGCCCCGTTAGGTGGGATGTCTAGGTTTACTTAATTTACGATACTTACCAAGTTTACACCAGAGCTTAATGCGCATTAAGTAATAATGCGATTTTGCGAAAAAACTGTTTTTATTGCGTTTACACGACGAGCTCAAAAAGAGGTTTTTACGATGACGTTAAACAGCTGTTTGCTATTGCCAACATAAGAAAATATCAAATTTATCTTTCATAAACCAGCTATTTCTGTTTATTTACATTTTTGGAATGAAATTGAAAACTTAAATAAAATAAAATACCTACAGATATCTCCCAATTGCAGAAGTTACAAACAATGAGTGATTTCCATTTTGTTCGAATCTGAAGAGCAGATTTAAAGCTTTAAAGCTTCTTTTTTTAAGTTTCTCCTTCACTATTTTAAAAATATCTGCATTTCGGTACCGTTTTCCATCCAACATATTTATAATGTTTTTGTCCCGCATGATGGTTAAAAGAAAATGAGTTTCTAACTCAGTCCAATTAATTCTTTTCTTTTCCATTTCTTCAATAGGTAATTTATGGCTACTTTATACCTCAATTAAATTAAACTAAACTTAATAAATTAAACTAAGAAATTAAGGCAATGGTTTATACCTCCACATTAAGTAACTTAATAAATCTACAAGAGACGAAGAAGGTGCTCCTAACTTATCTTATTGGATATTGTCCGTTTTATCACAAATGCGTGGGAACTGTTGTACTAATTCAATCAATGTAACGTTAACAACCGTCATGAAACATTTTGGAATAATCAAAATATCAAAAATATAATTCTATAATTAAACAAGCATTTAGGGTTATGTGTACAAATTGTTCTTTATTACATTCACCGAAATGACAAATGACATGACGGGAACCACGGATTATGCCGATCGCCCAACGAATTATGTCGAATCAACTAAATTAAACTAAGAAGTTAAAAGTTGCCCAACTTCTTAGTTTAGTTTAATTCCTTAATTGTAGGTATAAATGGTTACGTTTGAATGTAGTATTTTAACTTCATAATTCTCTTAATTTATTAAGTTTAGTTTAATTTAATTGAGGTATAAAGTAGGCATTAAGTTTTTATTAAGAAAAGTTAGAGTTAACCTCAAACTTTATAACCAAAAAGTATGCCCAAAACAGCTGATCTTCCTGTTTGGTTGGTAGCACTGAGAGATAATACGCATTTGCGTTTACACGAAGGTTAAATGCGGTTTTAAATCGGATAATCCACATATTTAATGCGTTTTTAAGTAATGCGAATTATGTTTTTCAAACCGATTTAAGGGTGTTTACACAAGCGTTTTAATAAAATTCGCATTCCGTTAATGCGCATTAAGCTCTCGTGTAAACTTGGTAATTGATACTATACTGCTCATGATAAATTGTATTTGTAATGATGGTTGTTTAATGATTCGTTACGTCGAGTCGCTAAAGATCGATAATGATCCTAGAGTTATTACTTTATAAAACTCGCCTACGGCTCACTGCGGATGATAAGTTTTGATAAACGCTTGTGCTGCCCAACGTATTAAAAATCGTTTAAAAGAAATCCTAGATTAATTGGTTAATTACGAGAGGTATTACATTACCTACTAACTACCACTCGCCTACGGCTTGTTACAGCTGATGGATGTTGGCAAGCGCACGCGCATGTCTACGTCCCAGTCGTTAGAGATATGAGCAGTAGTGATAGAAAGGGTTTCTGCGCATAACAGGTCACAAAATAATAAGTGGTGCAGCTTGTCAAATATAGGAAGAGACTTGAGGATTTTGTGGGTTGCGCACAAGACAGAGCGAGAACGCATTCGGAGCAAAAGAGATGCCAGGCCGCGGTATTATCTATTATATGTCGGAGAAAAACTTGCAGTTTGCTTCTCAAGACAACCTAAGTGAATGCCAAGTTTAGCCGCTGTCTACTGCGCACTACGGGCGCGTGACTATCGAAAGATTCACGCTTAGACGAGGTAAAGGAGGGGACGCGGCATGCGCATCTACCGCGACAGAAGCAAAGTGTGACCAAAAATTCGATTATTCTGGTGCCAAACATCCTATTGTCACCAAGCGGGTTTTTGTGTTTTTGATTGCAAAGTGAATGAAACATAGTAGTATTTATCGTTGAATAAAATGGTAGTTTGTTCATCTTACGGGTGCAAAAGTCGTAGCTATCGAAAGGAGCCAGGAATAAGCTTCACAGGTAATAATATATTTTTGCAAACTGTCATTTTCTTGGTGCCAAACAGTAAATTCTGGTCACAATCGCTGTTTATGATGCCGCGTCCCCTCCTTTACCTCGTCTAAGGATTCACGTCTCTTCCTTGATTTGACAACCTGTAAATGTATATGTCACGTGCGCCGCGACGTATTACCACCAAAAAGGTTGTGGTATGACGCTCGGCATACCCAGTGGGATCAGCGCATTTGGCGTTGAATGGCCCTTCTATTACTACTACAATGTTGCCAAATTACTTAGTAGCTGTCAAGTTGTCTAACTATTGATCTTCATTGGACAAAGATTCTTCAAAAACTTTTTAGCTTTATAAAGAAAATACTCAAGAAAACAAATTTGAGGCAGTATTTCACAAAATAAGGTGCATTCAAAAGTAAATTTATTGCTAAAATAAAGTTTTATCTTTAAAGTAATACTTCTTAACACCGCGTGGTTAATTCCTCTAATGCCTAATTCCTGTAGTTCCCAACTAATACCACTAATACACCGACTAATTCCTGTAATGCCTATAATTCCTTTACTAATGCCACTAATTCCGAAGATTTGTACACCGAAATCCCTCCGCGGTTTACCGCTCGCATAGAGCCATATTAAAACTATGTAACAACGGGAATATTTCTTGGATAAGCATTATAAAACTATAATATATTTTATCGTCAACCGTCAGTAAAGTCGTACATTATCAGAGTGATTTCCGGAAGTAAACGAACACTTTATTTTATTGTAAAATAAAATACTTTACCTGCCGCAAAAATACTTTTTTCTATTTCACGTTCATAATGAGTTCAGTACGACCCTCATTTGCGGATCGTAATAAAGCTATTTCGATACGCGTTTTTTTTTTTATTTGACGTTGGTAACATTTAAATGTTTTATTTCATTGACTTGCGCGGCCTTTGTGATTTACGAGAAAACCCATTTTTCGCAGAGGAAAACTAGCTTGATAACTTACTTTTATATTCTGTGTGGATAACAGTCATCTATGTTGGTTGCATAAATCTATAAATCAATCTTTTGTAGATGCTTCAAGCTATTATTTTCTGCCACATCCTATCCAAAATTCAATCTACTAACCTTCCAATGTCGATTTTAACTTCAACTTTATTTGAATTTTCCATCTTCCCTATACTTAATTGCAATGCCGTGACGTAAAATCACGTCTTTTGAAATTCGAAAAAAAGTAGCAAAATCTCCCGAATTTCCGAACGCTCTGTATATGTACCGAATGTACAAGGATCACACAACGTATTCCGTCCAATTTCAACTCTCTTATCGCTAAAATAACTTTAGAATCTCGTGGTGAAAATGGGTCAATAAATCAAAAAATGACAGTTTGCAAAATAATTTTTGTTGTCCAGAGGCTCCTATGATAAAAAATAGTATTACCAACATAAAATTTAGACATACAAATTTACAAAATTTGAAGGATTTATTTTCTTTTTAAAATGTATTTTTCTTGATTATAAAAGGTGAAATAGAAAAAAATGTATAAAGCACATGTTTCATAAGGCGTTTTAGCGCCCGTGTCAATAAAAAAACTCGCCACTTCGTGGCTCGTTTTTTAAAATAGACGCGGGCGCTAAAACCGCTTCTTATGAAACTCGTACTTTAATATACTATTATCTGCCGCAAATAAGTGACTTTGACAATTTTGACATTTATTATTTAAAAATCGTCTGTCACTGTCACGCCTCTCCCTTTATAATAAAATTCGATGAGTTATACCTCAATTTTTTATATTATAAATTCTAAACGGTTGGCGATAAAATGTTGTATGCACCACGTCAGTAAAGTGTCTTTATCGACTCGCCTGTTATTCGCCTCGCTCGCTTCGCTCGCTCATCTCATAATTTCAGACTCGTCCGATAAATAATCACTTTACTGCCTTGGTACATAAATAACTATTATCCTCAACCGTCAGTAAAGCCGTACATTATCAGAGTGATTTCCAGAAGTAAACAAACACTTTATTTTATTGTAAAATAAAATACTTTATCTGCCGCATTTGCGGCAGGTAAAGTATTTTACCCTCCGCAAATTTTCATCTTTAATTTCATTCTTTCAATTCGCATTTTTAACATAGATAATAAACCTCAAACGTTTTCAGTGGGAACTCCTTCGCCTTCAGGAATTAATTTTTATAATACTTCAGGGTGTACGTTCACTTTTAATATGACAAATAATAAGTAGATTTGTTCTATATATGCTGTTTACTTTGTTATAATAAAATGCGATGAGTTATACCTCAATTTTATATTATAAATTCTGAACGGTTGGCGATAAAATTTTGTAACCACCACGTCAGTAAAGTGTCTTTATCGAACTCGCCTGTTATTCGCCTCGCTCATCTCATAATTTCAGACTCGTCCGATAAAGAATCACTTTACTGCCTTGGTACATAGATAACTATTAATCATCATAATATTTTAATGTGTCTCTTGGGTTTTGTCTATTTGCCATGCCTACAGACTATACATGGCTGACAAAGAGAAGGTGAAAAGTACACATTAATACGTGTGATTCACAGTGCAACTGGGCACAAGTTCTTTCCAGATGGTTAATTTAAACTTGATATGTTTCTAAAAGTTACAGAAGCCAAAACCATAAATTAGCGTTTCATTGTAAACTTGCAAGAAATTTGTTAAAAGTAGCAGCGAGGTCCATATTAATTATTTTAAGAGGATTTAGCAGAAAGCGTGAAAACTGAATCAGTTATAAATTATGGTGTATGTTTATAATAGAGTGTGACCATCATATGGAATTTTTTTTTTATTAATAACTTTATTCAAAATTTGACTTTGGCATCAAGTTCTGCAAAATGTATAAGCAAAAAACTAGTAGTCACGTGATTCGCATTATCTGTCAAATTTTAATTTTTTTCAAAAAAGAATTTAAAAGTAGGGTTATTTCTGAAAGTATCGAAAAAAGTTATTGGAAAACGTTTTTTTTTTAATGCAGTTCTAGTCCACATGCAAAATTTTAGCTGCATTAGATAATTTTGATTTTTTACCCATATTTTGTAAATTGCACCACTTCTGCAAAATAAGACTTAGCGCAACCTACATAAAACTTCTTAGTTTTGACAATGCTTTATTTCAGATACATTTTCTTTAAAGTAGCGCCATATTAAATGTGTGTTTTTCTACAAAATCAAAATTGGGCTATTAAAATTTGATCGCATGTGATGCAAAGTATATTTGTTTTTGACCCGGTATAAGGTAACTTCATAAAATAAGTATTTTTGAAAACGTAGTTTGTGTCTGAAAGCAATACACCTTAATATTAAGACATAAAAGAACACAGTGTGATCAGTAAAGTGTTCATTAAGTCGAAAATAAATTTTAGTGGTGGGTAAAAAATCAAAATTATCTTATGCTGCTAAAATTTGCATGTGGGCTAGAAACTGCATTTAAAAAAACTTTTTTTAATAACTTTTTTCGATATTTTCAGAAATAACCCAACTTTTGAATTATTTTTGAAAAAAATTAAAATTTGACAGATAATGCGAATTACGTGACTACTATTTTTTAGCTTAATTTTCATCTCGATCGAAGCAGAACTTGATGCCAAAGTCAAATTTCGAATAAAGCTATTAATTAAAAAAATCCCATATGATGCGGACTTTACTGCTCACACTGTATAGTAGTACTACGAAACTGCAGTCTCTAATCCTTAAATAAAATTATATTAACGACAAAGTAATAATTGTAACTTGGTTCGGTTGGGCCGGGCATTTAATTACACTCGAATTATTTCACATATTTTCATTTCATGTAGTTAACTAATTAATTATTGCATTTCAAAATGCAACAACTGTTTTGAATTGTTTATTTTTATTAGCATACGGTGAAAAATAAAACGCTGATATGTATTCCGACTTTTTCAGATAGTTTTGAGGTTGGAACCGCTTTGTCGGTATTTATACAAAAATGCTAAACGCCTACTCTGTGCACTATACGGGTGTCCACGGAAGGTGGTTCGCCCCTCTAACTTTTTTGTTTTTCAAGATAATGGAATAAAATTTGGGGGATTTGTATACGACATAAAACTGCATTTTTGACAGGTGACTCAACAATATGGAACTTTCGGTTTAACCGGAAGTGACATAAACTTTCGATTTTTAAATGGGACACCTAGTATATTTTTACTTTTTTTGACTCCATATGACATTCTAAATACAACGTGTCACTTGTCACTTTTTGTCACCAAGAAAATATTTTTTTTCCAAATTTATTGTTTTATCTAGAGGGCTATTATATTACAAACTAATTTACTTTGGCAGAAGCTGTTGGCATTTCGATTTTCTTCAAGGCATGATTTTATTCTATCAGTTTTGCTGGTCACAGGCTACTTGATGCATCTAAATCTAAATTAATTCGTAAAAGATGCTTCATTTTAAAAAAGTTTCAAGTTAACTTTTTAAAGTTTTTTAATGGCAGCTTTTCTAAAACCTAATAGTGTATGGTATCAAAATAATCGTAATAAAATCCTCTTTTTTCTTAACCCGATGAGCCACCATGTTGCCATTTAAAAAAAAAATGAGTTGTACAACTTTAAAGATTAAATTTTACATAGCACATAGCATTGGACCAAAAATAGTAAAATTGTATTTTTCCCAAGATTAAAGAACTAAAATAAGTGATTTTAAGGTATTCATAGCCCTCTAGATAAAAATTTGGAAAAAAAATATTTTCTTGGTGACAAAAAGTGACAAGTGACACATCGTTGTATTTAGAATGTCATATGGAGTCAAAAAAAGTAAAAATATACCAGGTGTCCCATTTAAAAATCGAAAGTTTATGTCACTTCCGGTTAAACCGGGAGTTTCATAATGTTGAGTCACCTGTCAAAAAGTGCAGTTTTATGTCGTATACAAATCCCCCGAATTTTATTTCATTATCTTGAAAAACAAAAAAGTTAGAAGGGCGAGCCACCTTCCGTGGACACCCGGTATACTTACCTACCATACCGGGTGTTTCTCAAAAGACTTTCACCCCTTTAACTTTTTATATTTATAGATATTAAAATGAAATTTTGAGATTATGCATAAGAGATGAGTCTGCATTTATTAGCATAATTTTCAATTTGTTAGCACTTTCGGTTTGACCGGAAGTGACATTGACTTTGATATTTTAAATGGGAGATCTCATATATTTTTACTTATTTGGGTTCAGAATAACAATATGAGTGAAATGACACCTCACTTGTCATTTTTTGACGTGTTATAACATTTTTAGGTTTATTTTTTATTTTTAATCTAGAGTGCTACAAATTAATTAAATCTGTTAATTTATGGTCTACTAGTAGGTACCTATATGAAATTTAAAATTATGTCATAATAATTTACTTCCTAAGTTTCACAAGCGTTTAAAAAATTAAATTTTGTTTTCTTGACGTTTACTCCATTTTTCCAAATGGAACGATGCCGATGGTAGTTCACTAGGATATTTAAAACGAGCATTTCTTTTCCAACAGTTTGATACCATTCACTCCTATGCTAATTTAAAATTGACACTCAAAAATTTGCCTTTAATCCCAATCGCAAATTTAAAAGCGTTATGCATTATTGCCGCCCTCTCTTTTCTAAAGAAATATAAAGGCGGCTTTGAAAAATAATGGAATGGTTTTGAATAGCAATTAATTTAAAGTCGTAATGTCATTAGTTTATAAAACATACAATACATACAATCTTGCGGCTTCAGAAGAATTATTCTGGTCACTCCAAAAATTAGGAGCATATCAAGTTGTTCATTTCTAGTAAAACTAACTATTTTATCTGATTTACAATGTAAGTTTAATAAACGAATGACATTACAATTTTAATTTAAAACCATATTGGTTTTCAAAACCACTTCATTGTTTCTCAAAGCCGCCTTTATTGAAAATAAATGCAGACTCATCTCTTAAATATAATCTCAAAATTTCATTTTAATATCTAAAAAAAAGGTCGACAGAGAAAAAATCTATTATTTATATAGACAACACTGCCTACGAACCCACAACCCACCCAAAGTTAGCCGAACAATGCGCGACACTTCATGAACACTGAGGTTCGGCCGGGTTTTGGCCAAAACCGAAACTGTCACCGAAACTAGATTTTTGGCCGAAACTAGCCGACACCGAACCTTCGGTCGGTCTCCAATATACCATAATTTATTTTTTGTTTTTACGAATAAATCATTTCAAAACACCAGCAGATATTTGACCGTACGCTTACCTGAAAATTTCAGTCCGAACCAATGATCTGGTACCTATAGACGGCATATGTCATTCATAAACGTTATTAACATGTCTGTGTTGACAACATCGTCTGTGGGAGAGAGGCGGTGAAAAGCTGATTTAATCGATGTTTAACGCCTTAATTTTATTCGTACTACGTGCCTACGTGCTTATTGGAGTGTGAAGTTTGAGCTGTTGATTTTGGACAAGAAGAGGTTTCCAGATATTGCGGATATCTATACTTGGTTTACTAAATATATGGGTATTTTGATTCATGAAAGCTGCTTCTTTGAATTTTCGTTTTCTCCAGTGCTGTTCCGTGTCCAAAACCTTGGCTTCTGACCACAGTATATTATGTTGGTTGGTCCATAAGTACATACATGTTTCACTATACCTGATCTCGAAGTTTCAGATGTTCTTTAACTCGTACGTGAAGACGTCTTTTTGTTTCTCCAATGTACGATTCGCCACACTCGCAATTTTTTGTGTTTTCATTAAGGGGAGTTTTACTTTTGTAAAGCTTCTAAGGGTATTTCCGGATTTGAAGGCTGTTTTGATATTATAGTTTTTGGTTATCCTTCTAATCTTTTCAGAAATCCGCTTGACATAAGGTATTGTAAGAAATGCTTGCTCCTCTTACGTTTCTGTATTAGTTTCTACTTCGCAATTTTAAAGTTCTGAGATGGTATTAGTTACAATAAGTATGAAGGCGGAGGCATCAAGCTTCATTGCACATGGATAATATTTAAGACAGTAGCCTTAAAATTATAATTTAGTTTACACTTCAAAACGGTTAGAGATACTTACTATTCGAAACGTTGTGTTAAGTAACAAAATAAAGACAATGAGCCTAATAAATAAAAATGTAGCGATTGTTTTTCCATATAAATTCGAAGTAACTTCTTGAAAGCCAATGAATAAAAACTAAAGTAATTGCTTTTGCTTCCAGCAATTGCTTAAAAGTGCAGGAATTGCTTCTAATCAATTATTTTTCTTAAAAAATAGAAGCAATTGCTATCGTTTGCTTACAATGTGATGAATAAATTAAGGATTGCTTTTTCTAGTGTAGTAATAATTGCTTTCAACTTTTTAAGGTAGGTCGACCCCTGCATCATTTGCTTGGTAGCAGTCAACTATAATTCTCCGCGGCATACACGTGCGTTGCTCTTAATTTGTGTCTTCAATTATGGCTGAATATATGAACGTCCGTAAAAATAAAATCTAGAGTGTACGTAAAAATTGCAGATAATATGATGATTTCAGAAAGTTATATCGATTTGACTGCGAAAATGTTGAGTGGTTGGCAAATTATTTTTTGACTAATACTGGTAAAAGGCGCGGGTGCACTGTCGCCTTTAAATAAGATTAAAGTCTTTTTGCGGAAGTTGTCGGATCCGGGCTTTCAAAATTCTGTAGGTGGAGAACTCGGTATTCACCAAACTACTGTCTGTAAGACATACACTTCTGCAATGGATGCAGTTTTGGAGAAGGTAAATATTTTTATTAATGCTGAAGCTGTTGTGGAAGCTAAACGGTTGTGGTCAGAGATTTATTTATGTTCCTTCAATTTGTGAACGAATATCAATTGCTTGTCTTTAATTTCTTCATCACTACTATCACTTTCCTCATTTTCACTGAAATCTGCCATAATATAACAAATATGTTTCCTATTTTCCACAAAAATGTAACAGATTTCTATTGTACTAAATAAATAGACCAACGTTGTTGTATTTACGTCAACTCTTTTGCAAATTAGGCACCAAACTGAACATGAAATCTATAATCTGAACAAGTGGATAAGTCACGTCTGAACTTTTGTTGAATAAGCATTTGCTACAGAGGTGTAAGAAAAATAGCAATTGCTTCAAAATTTTATTCATATCCAGATCTAGTAATTGCTTTTACTTATAGCATTATTTGCTTCAAGTAATTGCTTAATTTTTATTCATTTGGCTTATCGGAAGTCCGACAAGGTAATTTTTTTTTACATTACTCCATTGTGTACCACAACCACCTTTCAACAAACATAAGAAACACAGTTTAAGAAGGCGATATTTAAACTTAAGTAATTCGTGTGACCCAATTTGGAAAAATTGCGGAGGCAAAATATGGGTTTATTCTACGTGACGATAAACATCCACTATCTATCTAAATGAGCCAAGGGACAAATAGAAAAACGTTATTTTCTAACTTTAACGTTCAACATAAAACAAACACATATTTAATGGTCACTTTTTCAACACGAAATAGAAATTTGTTTTGGAACATTTTTCTTGCCATTCAGAATTTTCGCCTTTTTACTTGGGTAGGTATACATTTTTATTTATGGCTCGTGACTTGGCACGAGTTTTTATAGAATTTATACAGAATGACTGTATCGTGGAATTAGATTTTCCTCGTCAGGGGATTCTTACTTTTAAAAATAGTTTTGAGGACTTTTGATAAGGAATTGTTATTAGTTTTCCGAAAGTTTTATTGATCATTAAGAATTTTCAAAAAAATAAGTCAGGCAAAAATTACGCTTATACTGTGCGAGCAAAAATTATTTGCATCAAAGAGGGCTTGGATTAAAAAACGTAGGGCTTGGTTTAGATCACAATGATATGGGGACGATATATCTAACCAAATCTAGGTTAAAATTTTGTCAAATTCATATTATGACATGATAGGTCAAACTAATGCCTAATGAAATAAGTAGAAAAATACAAATTTATTTTTGTTGTTTACAAAATTAACGAAATAAGAATAAACAGAAAGAATAGTCCTGAATTCTCTTATAAGAATAGTTCTGCATGTTACATAAGATCTTCCCACTTCTTGGGACAGGCGTCTTATACAATTTGTTGACGTATTTTGAATTATTTCACGAACGTTTGCAACAAGTTCTTCTGTTCTTATAGATGGTCTTCCTGATCCTTTTTGTGTTGTATAGAACCTGTTTTCCTAAACACAGCCACGGTTCTTTTCAGGCAATGATAAAAATCCCCAGCAATAAAAGCAACGTTAGGAAAATGTTCGTGAAAATCGTTCATGTACAAACCCGGATTGTATGGCCTCTCACCATTTACTCTAACCCCGTTTCGATAATACGCTTCAACCATGAATGTTTTGTGCTGTTTCGTAAATCCCATTGTGTGAATTGTTCAAGAAATTGGAAAAATTAGCGATGAATCAAATTACTTGTAACGACTGTCAAAGATGACGGAATAACTGATTGATTGTTAATTCAGGTAGTTACTGACACCCAACAGGTATTAAGCTTTACGGCTAAGCATTACGTCCTTAGGTGCAAGGCCCTCTTTGATGCAAATACTTTTTGCTCGCACGGGATAACTTGTATTGATTTTTACAATTTGGCAAAAACTTGGGTAGGTACATACGCCTGAAGACGGAAAAAAGTAATTAATTTTATCTTCAGGTTCAGATATACCTACGTCATACATAAATTTCCTAAATGTGTTTTTTAACAACAAAAAGTAGTAATCTATGGACTAGTGTTTAATGCATAGCCACACTTCAGTCAAAAAATGTTTATAAAATAATGCTCGACTTTTCAACAAAAACAGTCCTGTAAGTATATTAATTTTTTTCACACCCAGTATATTACAACAATTAGAAAAAGTCTCTTGCATTGCGACGTCTCGCAGGAAATTTGTAATTATAAAAGCAAACCACCGTTATACCTAATCTATATTTAAATGTGCAAGTAATGAGAAATCCTTATTCGGCTTGAACATAATTTTAATTGTTGCATTATAGTTGTAATTATTACTTTTCGAGATGTTATATTAATATTAATATATTGATAAACTTGGTCTAGACCAAATTTAGACCATCGCGCATTCATACATCCTGTTGAGATTCTAGGTTGCCTGATTATTAGTAAATAGCGTAAACAATCAGTTGGTATAGGGTGAAGCAATTTGTTTTTACATTTTGTGAAAATCGTCAGAAGTTTATCGTTTTATAACAACAAACCAAATCGGCGATAAAAGCGGTTAAAGCTTTTTTTTTATTCACACAAACAATGCCACATATCAAGAGAAACCATGCAATGAACTTAGTTTGTGCACATATTAATTTCCTGAAAAATCTCATATTAATACACTGAGAAAACCGTTCTAATAGAACAGGTTTGCTAAGACTATGGAGAACTAGAGGGTAGGAGGCCGATCGACAATGGCAGCATTTTCAAATTTTGTCCCGGTTTTTTGGTTAGTTCGCTATTGGCCGATAGATGCTCTCGCGTCGCATGTGGGCTGGTGTCGTCTTCTTCTTCTTCGTTTTTTACTTTTACTGTTGACAAATTGACATTTTATTTTCGAAAGAACAAATGACGTTTAAAGACAAGACGAGACAAATAACGTTGTATTGTAATTGATTTCCATATTTATAATGAATAATGGTACAATTTATAAAAGCAGAGTTTGCTTTGTGTCGGGGTGTGAGACAGGATCTTTTTCAGAGAGGAAACGCAGCCAAATAAGTCTCTTTCTAGCTCCAAAGGTATAGCTAGAATGTTTAATACCCTGTATTTTAAAAACCAAGCATCGTTGGAACTTTATACAGGCCAAATTTACTAATAAGTATAACAAAGTAAGTGTAAATTCATATAAAAGTCCTTATTTGTTCCTTAAAGTACTAATTTAAATAAAAATAGTTATCGCGTCCATAAGAAACCATTTATTTGATAGCCCACTTCGAACACGAGCACCATCTTACGGCGACTCGTAAAGCTGAATTACCGATGCTAATTTGGGACCGAATCCAATGCATTGCTATCGGCCTCCTACCTCAAGTCCTCCATAGCTAAGACATAATTTATATTGATAGCTTATTTTTTATTAACCCATATTAAATAAATTGCTAGTGTATCAAACCCGCTTTAGTGTCATATCAATTCCAGATTTGCTGGAACAGTGTTTTTATTGGTAGTAATCAGTTCCATTAGCAGCACAGTATTGTTGAATAATAAACTACTTTTATTACAGCAATTTTGTTAAGAAATAAATTGTATTTTCTTAATGCAACGCATTTTGTTCCCAGTAGAGCGCGTTCTCTTCAATTAAGAAAACAGAGCGTCCCCAAAAACGAATTGTATCCGTTTGAACCTATAATCCACAAGACGTTGGTGGAGGTACGTAACGATCGGCAATCGCCACGCGCCATATTATTAGTTTTAACGTATTTGTTGCGCAGGTCACATCGTTGTTCGGAGTCTTCTAGCTGTCTTGTCTGAATTTGAACTTTATTTATTGTACCAATACCTGTTTTAATTAATTTATTTCTACTTTTTGTTCAAGTTTTTTTTTAAATTTTGCATATCAGATAAAGCAATAGAATATTTTTATTTCGCACAACCCATTATTAGTAAGTATTGGACATGGACGAAATTAACTATCTCAGTAAACCATGTTGCATAATATATATTCATATGTATTGTTAAACAACAAGACCAATATCACATTAGAAGCTATTTGAATGTTTGAGAAGTATTGATTTTTAGTGGTAAGCTTTATTAACCGCAGCAAGTCAATATTATTATGATTAATGTCAAGTTTCATTACAACTGCCAGTCGGAAGTAATATATAAAACCAGATTACACCTCCAATAGAACTTGATAATTACTGTGAGTATTCAGAGCAATATTGGCTATAAACCTCTCTATGATAGCATTAATTCCTATTTATATTGTGTTTTCGAATTTTTACACTTAGCTTTAAGGTTTGTACACATTAACGCGAATTATTTCGCTGCGATAACGAAGCGAATATTTCGAGACATAGGCGGTAACAAAATTCGTCTCTCCTATCACATTTGCGCGAATATTTCACAAGCTATTTTTTTTAATTTATTAATGTTTAAGAATTAAATACCTGTAGTATGTATCTATTGCCAAATTTTATCCCATAACTTATTTTTCTTTCTTATATTTTTGTTATCTTCATTCTTCATGGCTTAAATCGTATAAAATCGGATATTTCTTCACAAACTCTATTAACATTTCAGTTGAAGCCATCTTTGATTCGCAACGAAAACGACAGAAAACGCGGCTGGTCGCGAAAGAAATAAATTCGCTGGAGTGTCGTCGCCAAGCGAAATTTTCGCGCCGGTTTGTTGCTCCTCGTTATACGCCGAAGACTTTGAGTCGACAAATATTACCCGATTTCGTCGTCGCATCGAATTATTCTCGCCAGTGTATGCATTCCTTTAAACCTCTCACTGAAAACACCTAATTCAAAACACTTAACACACCTAATTCAAAAATGGCGTAACATTTATGGAACATAATTTTTTTAAAATAATCACGATCCTAAATGTTTTAGGATCATGCAATAATACTACTTAAGATTGACTCACCGGGGCGCATCCACCATTTAATTGTGTAATCAATATTTTATTCAACTGTTTCGCTTTATTCAAAAAGCGACTATAACTAACGGACTTACCTCTACCGTTTAAGGTTAAATTATTTATTAGGTCTCTAACATTATTGGAGAAAAGGAGAACGAAAAAAATTAAAAGCTATCGCGATTTAACGTATGAAAAATATTCAAAACATTCCGTCCTATAAACTAGACCACATTAAAGTTCATCGCCCGATCTGCTTTGGTTTGAATAACAAATTTGTAAAACATAATATCGTCGTCCGAGGACCAGACTATTTTATCTGCATTTTTACAAATTTTACAGTATATGAGTATGAACGGCGGCGTATCCAGGGGAACAAGGGGGCATGTGCCCCACTATATAGGTACCCTTTCTTAATATTTTTCAAATAATGCCGGTTACATCAATAAATTTTTTCTATAACAACAAGGTAAGGCGTATTCTTATATTCACCATTTAATCCATCGATTGTACCTATACCGTTCTAAAATTAAATAAGCAATATAAAGATCGAGTGAGGTACTATTATTTTAACCTAAATATTTATGCAGTGAGCTCAAAAAGGTTGGAATAAGTTCGTTTAATATTCAGGTGATTATTTTCTGGACAAACGCCGATTATTATTTTTAATTGCGAATTTTTTGACATAAGAATTGTGTATACAGATTGTCTCAACAAGAACATATACCGTCAACATTGATTTTTTTAAATAGAATACCCTGTATATTATATTATTTTTAAATTCTACGATACATTCTGAACACTTTTTATATAACATCATATCTCCAAAGTCAATGGTTTTCGATATATTGGCATTTTAATATTTTTCTGAAAAAATGCTGAGATCCGTGGATTTTTCATATATAATATCACAAGAGATAAAATTTTGTCGGCAAAATTTTCGAAAGGTATGAAAGTTTGTTGCTTGGCAATTTCGCGAATGACAAATGTCATGAGCGAAATTGCTTAAAAGCAACAAACTTAAATAAATCCTTGAGAACAATTTTGCTTACACAATTTTTTCTCGAGTGGTATTCGACATGACTATTTAACTAGAAAAAAGACAAAATTTTGCCGCGGCAAAAATCACATGTGAATTTTGTCCAGGTAGGTGCAGGTAGTAATTTTGCCAGTAGAAGACCGGCCGTTGCTATGACATTTTGCCAGTGTAAAACACTCTAGTTAAATAGTCATTTTAATTGCGCATTTCTTTATTATTTTAACCTGCTACCTGAATTAATTTATTTTGACACAGACATTTACTTCTTGTCAAAAACTCTTCAATTTGTGTAGATCTATCTAACTTCGAGTAATTCAAGACCATTACACACGCCCGGTGCGTGCGTTACAGGGTTGGACGAACTTTTTGAAGTGGCCCGGGAAATTCCAGTCTAGCGACCCACACATTGATGGATTTATGGGGTGTTGCCCCCCCACATGCAGTGGCGGCTCGTGACTGATTCAGATGGGGAGGCTAAGTTTCAGAAACGAAGCGCGACAGGCGCGAAATTGCGCCGCAGGCGAAAAATTTTTGCGACCACGCCCAAAATCAAAAATTCACTCTGAAAAAAAATATTAAAAATAAGTTAAACTAAAAACTGAAATATCTACCTACCTACAAAGAGACGAGCAGGATAATGTCGGGAGAAAAATTTTCGGGACCACGCCCAAAATTTCTCAAAAATTTACTAAGTATAAAAAAAACTGTGAAACGTGTCCAAGAGTTTTTCCAGAAAATAATTATGGAATGAAATGTATTATTGGGTCAATTATTGAAAAGGTTTAATAAAGGCGATTTATTCAAATCTGTTTGGTCATTCAAAAGTAGACCGGTGTTTTTATGACGGTTAATTTCCAAACTTTCCAACAAATTAAGTTTATTTTTTGTATAAAGAATTTTGAAATTATCTGCAAATGTATGGCTTTCTTCGGTACCTATATGATTGGAATAGGTTGAGTCTGTTTTTTGACGTAAAAACCTTATTTTATGTTCAATTTTTTTCGGACTCCGCCACTGAGCATTAACTATTTCCAAAATAGCTTAATGTATCTTCATTATACCTGTAATATAGATAAGTTGTGTGGTCAGCAGTGGTGGATTTACCATTAGGCTGAGTAGGCTGGAGCCTAGGGCGGCAGATTTTAGGGGGCGGCAAATTTGGCCCAAAATTTTTTTTTATCTTACAGAAATAAATGGTACAACCATTCATGGTCGACGGGTAGTATTTTTTTAAATAAACTTTATTGTTGGCCCTGTCTGTTAATGGGGATAAAAAAAGGTAGTTGGAACTTTACTGGCTTTACAGAAAAAATTTCATTTTCAATAAAATAAGTAGGTAATCATAAATTTTTAAAATATTTACTAAAAATTATTGAGCAAATTTGGGCGTGGTCTTAAAAAATTTTCGCCTGCGGCGCATTTCGCCTACAGCGGACTTTTTCTTTCCCGAACACTTCAACTCATGAGCCGTCACTGGTATAGGGGCGGCAAAAATTGAATAGCCTACTAGCGGCAAATTTGTAAATCCGCCACTGGGTTCGTGCTTTTTCGATTCACATAAAAATGCTTGCAAATAATACAACCTAGAATAAATCTATCACTTATTTACATGGGAGTGGTAAAAATGTCGGTCACATTATTCCAAACGCGAACGCTTCCCCATTAGAATAAGTCGAAGACTTTCCGACCTACCTCTATAATTTAAAAGTTGGACTAATTGAAGCACAGAAATGTAATATATAAAAAGACCCCATTGTTTACATCTTGTTTCGATCAGAAATTGTTTTAACAAAAATCAATTATGACAAATTTCTGCTGATTGTCCTACATCTACCGCATGTGTTTGCAAACGAAGATTATATTAATTATATTGTCATGTGTACCTACCTATTACCTAGGTAAAAATATTATACTAAACTAAATACAGTGTCCGCAAGAAAGTCCGCATCAAATGGGATTTTTTTTTATTATTAGGTATAGGTAAAAATTGAAAAAGCAGTTAGTTTTTGCTTACCTAAAAACCAAAAATGACGTATACTGAAGCAGCTGCACGACTTGCGTTACCTGTCAAATTTGACATTTTTAATAAAATAGGTTCGAAAATGCCCTTATTTATAAAAATATCGAAAAACTTTATTCGAGAAAGTTGTTTATTTAGGCATTTTTATCCTCTGTACGAAATTTTGACAGTCTAAACAGTCTAACAGTCTAAAACTAGAAATTTTTATTTTTTGCCAGATTCTTGAAAATTTTGATCAACCCTCGTAGATTAACTATTATACATCGATGTAAAACCATTTGCCTTTACTTTATTTGTAATCTTAATGCAATTTTGTGTAAAATTTTTGTTTCCAATTATTTATTTTGCTTCAAAAACTGAAATTGTTATTGATCAGTATGTAATGTTTGATGCAAAGTTTATCTAATTACATCAGTTTTGTCAAAACCGACGTTTCTCATTTTTCTTAAGGCGATACATCACCGAACAGAAATTTCGGTGTCCGGAGGAAATCTGCAGGCATATTTCTATCTAAACCCGTTCACCCGCTGACTAATATTTTTGCACCGGCATCATCGCTGTTTAATTTCACCGGGCATGAACAATTCGCAGAACTAGACCGCTCCAAGGGCCAAAATCTCGGCCAAAACAGTTTATTTTTGTATTTATTCAATTACGACTAATAGTCCAGGAAAATTATTAGTCCAGGAAAATATTATTTTAATTTGTATGCTCATGTATATAAAGATATATTTTCGACATTTTTACTGCCAGTGTTCTTATAATATGTACAGTATCTGTTAAATATTAAAGTTTATTTACAAACAACAACAAATACTTTGTTAATTACCTACCAAATTTTAACTGTTAAGATGAACTAATTAACTGAAAAAGTTGTGATTTTCTTAGTAAATCCAATTTAAACAAATGTATCCATTAGTAATTTGCAACATGATTAAATTATTCCACACAAAATAAGTAATAAGAAAAAAATACAAACAACAACAAATACTTTGTTAATTACCTACCTACCAAATTTTAACTGTTAAGATGAACTAATTAACTGAAAAAGTTGTGATTTTCTTAATAAATCCAATTTAAACAAATGTATCTATTAGTAATTTGCAACATGATTAAATTATTCCACACAAAATAAGTAATAAGAAAAAAAAATAAGAAAAACTTAAATAATTTGATAATAATATATTAATCATCCCGAGGGGGATTCCTAATCTGTAGTCTTCTTGTATATCTAGGGTCAATAATTTCAGGTGGTAAGCATTTTAAATAAAACTTTATTAAATATGGCTCCATTTTGTCTGTCCAAAACACATAATTTCTTTCAATCTAAAAAAATTGTGTAAATTTAAACATTTTAAGTCCGTTTACACGGTTTTCTGCACTATATTATAGCATACACAATTTACCTTTAGATACGTACAGCTTATCTCCTGCGCAAACAAAAGTTACGTTTTATGGGTGAAAAAATACGTCCAAGCGCCGGTCAGCTGCCTTCCTTCTGGACACCTTCGTGCATGCGCACAAACCTTGTGTTATCGGCCTGTCCTACTTTATCGACAATAATCGACATGCTCAAGATACTCTCCAGAACCGGCTCGGCCGCCATTTTTGTTGTTGTGTTTAAAGGTTTCTCTGTGGATTCGTTGTAGTTTTCTTAGCTGACGTGGATTGTGGGTGTTCAATATTTACGGATTTCTAGTTTTTGTGGAGTTTAGTGAATTGTGTTTGTGCTTTTAATGACTCCAATTAGAATATAAACAATGACAGTAAGAGCCGTTGTATTATTTTGTTAAGCCGAAATAGGTGTAAAATATCGGGTATTTAATATTTTTAGTAAGTATGGAGTAGTGATGTATCTTGATATATAACTTTATTTTATTATGAACAATTTAAACACATCTAACTAGGCCTAGGCTACATAAATAAGGTATGAAAATAATGAGAAACACACACCAAAACATATTATTATCCCGATGCTTGCAAAGAAAAAGTAAATACCTAGATATGTTTATATTAATGTGAAAGTATTTTATGAGTCAAGTTCTCGGGCAAACCCTTTTTCAAATTCTTGAACAAAACAAGTTTTTTCCAAATTGTAAAAATCAATACAAGTTATATACCAACTATTATTTGACTTGAGGTTACGTACGCGATAACACTGTAGATTCGTTATTTTGCTGGTTTTGTTTGTTTTTTATATTCGATTTTGTAAGTTTTATAGTTTAATTAACTTGTTCTCTTCCTTTTTGAACCAACAACATTTTTAAACAAATTTTGAAAACAAAACCTTAAAAACAATTTTCTATACTTAAAATCATATGTTTGCTACTACTCAAAATGACAGAAATCACTACCTTTTACCCAACTTGATCAAAAATTGAGAAGAAATTCCAATTTTTTTGGCAAAAATTTAAATTTTAAAGCCCGGACCTGTCTATTTTATTTTCCCATTCGTCAAACGATAATGTTGCAGTGCGCATGGCTAATAGTGTCTAGCTTTGCTTACATGCGCGAGGCCATAAATCTGCCACTTTCATGATTATTGTTTGCTTATCTAAAGGTAAATATCTATGCTATATAGATACAACAGAACAATAGATTACATTTTACAAATTAGGTATTTTTTAAATTACACATATTGTATAAAAGTATGGCACAATATCATACCTTTTCTACAAGGAATCCTAATGTAGTCCACAACAGAAAATAGCAATATGAATTGGTTACTTGGAACAGTCCTTGTATTTGATAATAATAATTATGGTTTTTCTTTAATTGTAATATGCCATTATTTATTGTAGCAAAAGTTTTTTTTTCTGTTGAATGGCCTCTTCTGGTGTTCACATTTTCGCTGTTGAAGGAGACTTTACTTCTATTATCCCTTCGTCTTGAATAAGTCCATCTGGACTAGCTGCCAAGAAGCAATGTTCTTTATGAACAAACAAACCACAAGGCTCGACTTTTACATTTGTTCTTTAGTCTCAAATGCTTTTATAGCTATAGGTATAATATTTTTCTAATTTGCAAAATACATCTAAAAATGACTATAGGTACTTATCCTAATAAACGCTACCGGGCTGGCATAAGCCGGGGACAAACTGTCCCACTAAGGTTTCTTACTTTATAAATAATTAACAAATTTTTAAATAGTCAAATGATGTCAAAATTAAGTAACTTAATGGCAAAGTTGCCTAGCAATCCCTATTAGTTGGCAATTTTGTTTTGCATGTATATCTTGTTTAAAGTAAATAACATGAATAAAATTGTTATTTGTAAATAACTTGAGAAGGAATAAAGATATCAAATTATAGTTTGCACCAGAATTTAGCTATTGTCATTCCCTTTAAGCAAGGTCATATAAAAATATGAATTTCCAGGGTTGTAGTGTTGCAAGTTTACTTTTATGAAGAAAACTGTAAAAAAACAAATATTGGGAAATCAACGCCCTCTAGAAGACGCAGTATCAACATCAACTCCCCATCCCGACGGCATTCAGTATTTTAAAAAGGGTAAAATTACCTTTAAAACAAGACTAAGTTGATTAAATTTCGATAGAGGCTATGGAAGATACACCAATTTTTTACAGGATTCCCCCGCCCTTATTATCGACGATATAAATTATTAGTCTACAAAACAAATAATCGCAAAAATTATCGATCTTTCTATTTCGTTATTAAATGATAACCGCAATAGCGCTTATTCAGAGATAAATTGAATTTTTAGTTATAGGTATCATAGTAAATGCATCCCCTAGCAGCCATTTGGAACGTTGAAAATATTTTCCGTCAATTTTTCTTGGTCGATTTAGTCAATAAATATTGTTTTCAAAGACATATTTGTGGCTTCCATAATACCTATCCTACCTCGCCGAGCTTAGTGGGACATCCTGCATATTCCTTATTCTTAAAAAATTAGGGGTACTTAAATACTTTCAAAAAATGTCGAAATGTTTTCCTGTAAATGTAAAAGAACCAAAATAGTGGACACTTCCCTAAAATGATGAGCAGTTGCCCATGCCCTGCAACCCTGGAAATTGTAAAATTGCCCAAAGGCCGTGGCGTCGGATCGGCATCTTACCTTGTAACGGTGAATGGTTTTTGCTGGATTCTTTTCTCCCCTTGACTTTCTAACAATTAACATTTTTTGTCGAAGACTTTTCCTTTTGGATTGAAATTGTTCCTTTTTGTTTCTTTTTCCCATATTGATAGGAAAATAAAATATAAATAATAATTAATCCGTATGTATACCACCGATCGCACTAAGTAAATCACAAAAAATAGAACACACACATATAAGATTCATAAGAATATATTTTGAAATGAGAATACCTACTTACAGATCCTCGGATGAAAAAAGGTAATGTAATTTTATTACTAATAATAATTATTTAAGTAACCTAACAATATTAGGTATACTTATTTACAATAATACATTATAAAGGTGTAATGAAATTTATGAGATAATCCCATAATTATTATTAATCTACCTAACAATAAACCATGCATCAACCATCAACCTCAACAAAAATAAGAACCCCTAATAAAATGTGTACGGATAATTATTATTCTTTACATGGAAAATTATGCACCTGCTAATAATAAATTCATAGTTCCTACTATTTTCTTCGGTCGGGCACCGAATATTGACAAGGTCAATCGCGTTGCCAGCGTTTCGCCAAAATATGATTAGTGGGCTTGTCTCTAAAAAAGAACGTAGGGCGGAGGACATTTTCCGCAAAATCGTTTTTCCAGGATTTTGAACAAACTATTTACTTTTAATTTTTCATTTTTTTACCAATATGTCTAAATTAACACCCACTAGGGCGCTATAGAGCCTGTTTTTTAAAATATATTTTATTTTAAAAAATATAAATTCAGAAAAAAATATATATAGTTTTGGGCTCTATAGCGCCCTAGATAAAGTAATTTTATGCTACTTTTATATATAATAATTTTTTGATATTATGCATATTAACGAAGAAAATTTGGAAATAAAATAATGATAGGTATAGAATCCCCTTAAGTTAGTAAACAGATGTACAAAAAGAAAATATTAGGAAGCTTTCGTTGAAATTTTACTTAATTATTATTATTAAATTAAATTAATTATATTAAACTATATTTTTGTTGAATAAAATGTTTTGAGCAATTAATATTTATTCCATTTTGGATCCAATACTAATTTATCGATATATCGATAATCTACGAGGATTGATCAAAATTTTCAAGAATCTGGCAAAAAATAAAAATTGTATTAGACTGTCAAAATTTCGTTCAATGGCTAAAAATGCCTAAATAAACAACTTTCTCGAATAAAGTTTTTCGATATTTTGATAAATAAGGGCATTTTTGAATCTATTTTATTAAAAATGTCAAATTTGACAAGTAACGCAAGTCGTGCTTCAGTATACGTCATTTTTGGTTTTTAGGTAAGCAAAAACTAACTGCTTTTTCAATTTTTACCTATACCTAATAATAAAAAAAAATCCTATTTGATACGGACTTTCTTGCGGACACTGTATAGATAGGTATGTGTGTTTTTTAAATTTTCTACTAGTCAAATTATTTATCGTTTCTTAATGATATCAAATTATAATGTTTTAAGTAAATAAATCAGCATGAATGACAACGCTGTACCGAGGTTTTTACTACGCGTGACCCTGAATTTTTAAAAAATTTTAATTTGTCGTACCATCACTAATTTTGTTTCTTTTCTTTCAGGTATGCATCAGGAATAATTGTCATCTTTGTTATGTAAGTAGAGATATAGAGTTCTCATAGATTGTTTTTAATTAATATTGTGTATACACGGTGGTTCACGGTGGATGGTACGTTATACATATATGACGAATCAGCTAACGAATCTATATATATCACGTTTTTGCGAGAGACTTTCTCGTTCTCCAAAACATAAAGGATGCGATAATTTTGCGTTTATATTGCACATACTTTACTGTAACGAAAAAATATATTTTAATGAAAATTTAACGCCATCAATATTCATCAAATTAAATACAATCATTTCATAACGTTGCCATGGCAACCTTTGTATTTTTTCGGAAATTTTCCCTTTCATGGGGGACCCTGGAGGGTATTACAGTGGAAATTTTTTGACATAATATAAAGTGACAACACGGAACTTTATAAAATGTCAACTGTCAACAATCAACCAGTACGTTTTGTCAAACTTTCTATAATTTTAAATTTCTTTAATTAATGTTAGTTAATATTAAAGGAATAAAAACGCCTAAACAATACAAAATAATTTATTTTTTAGATACATAATTTTTACTTTCAAACTGTAAATAATGTACCTTAAATTCTCTTTCTACCTCTTCCCTTTTCAATGGCGAATAATCCGATGGACAAATTCTATCTGTGTTTTAAATAATATAGGTAATATTTAGACACAATTTTGTTAACTTCTTGTCCACGCAATAATCTGTATTTTGTTGATTTTTCTGAAAGATATTGCTGGATGATCGATAACAAATTATCTTTCTCTGATTCACTACCGCATTCGGCAATGAGATCTTCCGAAAAAAATATAGTACGGTGATGGGTTTTAACGTCGGATATTTTTTTGCACAAAATGCAAAATTTTGTATTCTTCAAAACGATTCATTTTAGAATATTGGCCTTCTAGATAAAACAATAATAAGTACCTAGGCGATGTTTTGTCATGCTTTAAAATCGCTCGGTTTGTTTTGGCAAATATAGCAAGGAAAGATTTATTTCTAATATATTATTATATATAATTGGTAAAAAAAAGTTTAACCAGGATTCTTTTATTATTACGTAACGTAATGCATAAATTTATGGTAGGTAGATTTATTTCTAAAAAATAATTTTCTACCCCTAAACCCAATATTACGAAATAATATGAGTTACCTATATGAAACCTAGAATTGGTGTTTTCATGTGACTAAAATTGGTAAATAAAAATGTAATCTAATTAATAACAAATATCTATTATAAACTCATTTTGTTGTGAAATTTTCTTACCAAATACCATTCGAAATCAAATTACATAAACCTTAAAATTTTTTCTCGCACACGAATATTTTAAGAAAATTTTCAATATATTCAAGTGCTCAAAAATATTTCTGGATATAATTTGACTTCTAGTGGTATTACAAGTGAAAACGCAACAAACTAACGAGTGCCCTTACAGCCGTCTTTGCTTTCCACTTATTTTTTTATGCCCACTTTAAAGTAGAGCTCGGAATTGTATTAGAATAATTCGAAGATTCGACTATTCTAAATTAGAATTTTTTGTTAGTTAAAAAATTCGACTATTCAAATATTCGACTATTCGAAATTCGAATATTTGACTATTCGACTATTTAAATATTCGACTATTCAAACATTCGACTATTCGACTATTCGAAATTCGATTATTTGACTATTCGAATAGTCAAGTATCTATTCGGCTATTTGAATATTCGACCATTCGAATAATTAACTATTTGACTTTGTTCGGATATTTATATGTTCGACTATTCGTGTTTTCTGTGAAACTGTAAATTTTAACGTAAAAAGGAAAACAAAAATAAAATTATATAGTCAGCAAGCAGTTAAACCACTTCTATCGTGATTAAACGACTGTATTTCGATATTTAAATAGAAGAATATTCGACTATTTAAATATTCGACTATCTAAATATTCGACTATTCGAAATTCGAATATTTGATTATTCGACTATTCGAATATTTGATTATTCGACTATTCGAATTATTCGTCTATATTCGACTACCTATTCGACTTATTCGACTATTCGAATTATTCGACTATTCGAATTATTCGACTATTTGAATTATTCGAATTATTCGACTATTCGAATAACATACCAAACGACTATTCGAATACTTATATTTTAAAAATTCCGAGCCCTACTAGGGCTCGGAATTGTATTCGAATAATTCGAATATTCGACTATTTAAATATTCGGCTATTTAAATATTCGATTATTTGACTATTCGAATATTCGACTATTCAAGTATCTATTCGACTATTTGAATATTCGACCATTCGAATAATTAACTATTTGACTTTGTTCGGATATTTATATGTTCGACTATTCGTGTTTTCTGTGAAACTGTAAATTTTAACGTAAAAAGGAAAAACAAAAATAAAATTATATAGTCAGCAAGCAGTTAAACCACTTCTATCGTGATTAAACGACTGTATTTCGATGTTTAAATAGACGACTATTCGAATATTCGACTATTCGAATTATTCGACTATTCGAATTATTCGACTATTTGAATTATTCGACTATTCGAATTATTCGACTATTCGAATTATTCGACTATTTGAATTATTCGACTATTCGAATTATTTGACTATTCGAATTATTCGACTATTCGAATTATTCGACTATTCGAATTATTCGACTATTTGAATTATTCGACTATTCGAATTATTCGACTATTCGAATTATTCGACTATATTCGACTATTCGAATAACATACCAAACGACTATTCGAATACTTATATTTTAAAAATTCCGAGCCCTACTCTAAAGTGCTGATTTTAAAAATTGCTGCCGTCGACACTCCAAATTATTTCACAGGCGACTAACCCCGGCGATATATTATTCCAGTTTGATACCCTTTTACCGTCGGAGGGTATATCACATGATCACATCAGATCCATCTCTAATATTCGGTGAATTTACGGGCTTTCACCCCCGCATCACGCGTCACACCCGATCGTCGTCGTCGTCGTCTAAATGCAGAAGCAATTTTTTCCACTTTATTTAACGCGCCTTAAAAAGAGACCGTCGTCGTATTTCCAGGCAACCCGATATACGGTGACATTACAGAGGCCATTGGCGTCGCTATAAAAAAATTATCTGCGCGGCACAGATGCTTTACTTAATAAGTATACGTATTGTAGGTTATTATTCAACCGAGCACTTATTATTTGGGCGAAAGAAGGCTATTTTTTGACGTGAAAACTTCTTTAGGCGCGTTTAGCACTTTTTGTGGGCACTGAATTAAACTGAGCCGTCACGCGTACCTGTCACGCGTAACGCTCGGTCGGCTGTGTTACGCTCGAATTCGACTCCTACATTTAATCCGAACTGACCCGAATGAACGTTATATGAAAGAGCATGCCGCATCAGTATCGACGTGGAAACAGTGTGCGTTGTTTGTGTGTTTAAGATCACAAGATAGACACTTGTTGCGTCTCAGGTATGTTCTGGCATTTTTTTCAAGGGTTGTTCAATTTTAGGAAATATCTTTTTTCGTATGCAGTAAAATTACAATTGTATTTGATATTATTAATTTCACCTTGTTAAAGTTTTCACTTCTGTCGTGTGGTCTTAAGCACACACAATTTTTTTTAGTATTGTTTTTGCCAGTGGCGGAACCAAGGGGGGGGAGGCATAACCCTCCCCCCCCCCCTCTTGCCGGTTCAGAATTTTTTAAATATTGACACAGCATCAATCGTTTCTCAAAATCAAAACATAGATTACATTTTATATTATAATAATAATTATTCACAAAAAGTTATATACCGTGCGAGCAAAAATTATTTGCATCAAAGAGGGCTTGAATTAAAAAACGTAGGGCTTGGTTTAGATCACAATGATATGGGGACGTTATATCTAACCAAATCTAGGTTAAAATTTTGTCAAATTTATATTATGATACACAATATGATATGCCAAACTAATGAGTAATAAAATAAGTAGACAAATACAAATATATTTTTGCTGTTTAAAAAATTAACAAAGTAAGAATATACAGAAAGAAAAAGAAAAAGAATTACATAAATTGCTGAAATTGGCCACCGCCATGCTCCAAGCATAAGTTCAATGTCAGGTCTAATAAATCATTTATTTCCAATAAATTTTGGGTAAACCATTAAGACTACCTACTTCCTGCGTCTTTCAAAATCTGCGGCTTGTATTTCTTGGAATACTTGCACTTTATAGGGAAATAAATGTTGCTGCTTCTTAAGAATAGATCTTCCCACTTCTTGGGACAGGCGTCTTATACAATTTGTTGGCGTATTTTGCATTATTTCACGAACGTTTGCAACAAGTTCTTCTGTTCTTACAGATGGTCTTCCTGCTCCTTTTGTGTGTTGTATAGAACCTGTTTCCCTAAACACAGCCACGGTTCTTTTCAGGCAATGATAAAAATCCACAGCAATAAAAGCAACGTTAGGAAAATGTTCGTGAGAATCGTCCATGCACAAACCCGGATTGTATTGCCAGTCACCATTTACTCTAACCCCGTTTCGAAAATACGCTTTAACCATGAATGTTTTGTGCTGTTCCGTAAAGCCCATTGTGTGAATTGTTCAAGAAATTGAAAAAATTTGCGATGAATCAAATTATTTGTAACGACTGTCAAAGATGACGGAATAACTGATTGATTGTTAATTCAGGTAGTTACTGACACCCAACAGGTATTAAGCTCTACGGCTAAGCATTACGTCCTTAGATGCAAGGCCCTCTTTGATGCAAATAATTTTTGCTTGCACGGTAGGTATTAACATTAACATTCTTGCCACACCCTCGCTACTAGTGATGACTGATCGATCGGAATCCTTGAGCCATTACAATACTGCGCGGAGTCGGAATTTTAACGCTCTCTCTCTCTTCTGTCATTCAGGTTATTCATGAAATAATGGTTTGGTCTTTTCTGTAAGAGGTCTTTGGTTGGGACCCAAAGTAAACAAACTTTTGTCATGCAGAATTCTGTGTGTACAGTTGGAGCACTACTGTTAGGCAACAAGAAGTTTTGTAATGTTTGCTGGACTAGCTACCTCGAGGAGCTCTGTAGGATGGTCTGACTAACATTTTCCGAAGGTAATAAGTAAAGCAACTATTAATTAAACCAAACCATATAAGTACGGCACATTATTTCAAAGCGTACTCTAATGCGGAAGTATTGAAATGAGGTCGTAATAAAGAAAAGTTTTTTGTTTGAGTCTGAGAGAATGATCCTTTTGTTCAAAATCATTTGCACGATGAACGTAAAACGGCTTGGAAAAATAAAAACACCTAAAACAGGCAGCTGTTAAATTGTTTTATTAAGGTAGTTGTTAAGAATAGGAAGCTGGCAGCTGCTTTGTTTTCGAATAGGCAAGTCGAATGAAAATTCGCAATTTAATGATTTCAATAGAATAGGGTTAAGTATGCATAAAGTGACCATTTATTTTTCATTCGATAAAAGAACGTGGTTAAAAAAGGTTTGTGCAAACCAGAGCCGGTCTTAGGAGTTACGGTACGAAAGTCGGGAAAGTCCTATTTTCCGTAGAGTTTATCGGAGATAACCGTAAATGTTATTTCAGATTAGCCAGTTTTAAAGATAGTAGACACAAAGGTTGAAAACTTACAAACCAAAAGTGTCACTTACCTGTTTCAAAAGTAAATATTTTAGGTATCTGGAAAATTATAGTCTTATCGCAAGAATACAATCTTTGGGAGAGAAAACTTATGTTTTACAAGTTCACTTCACTTTCTGTTTTTGAAATAAGTTCAGGTTTATAGTATTTATACTCCCTTAGCTGCGGACATTCATGCTTCACCAATTTTTGTCGTTTAGAGACAAGTATTAATTAAAGCAGGTCAAGAATACAGAGAGTGTTAGGGTGCTTAGATCTGACTTAACATACTCACTTTTCCTTGCATCTAGATCCTTACTTATGTCCCAATAAATCTTGTCAACTACACACAAAACGATTAATTATTTCCACGAGTTTGATACCCGAATAAACAAACAAATTCTGAATTACTAACTATACCGGGTGTCCACGGAAGGTGGTTCGCCCCTCTAACTTTTTTGTTTTTCAAGATAATGAAATAAATTTTGGGGGATTTGTATACGACATAAAACTGCATTTTTTGACAGGTGACTCAACATTATGGAACTTTCGGTTTAACCGGAAGTGGGACACCTGGTATATTTTTACTTTTTTGACTCTATATGACATTCTATATACAACGATGTGTCACTTGTCAGTTTTGGTTACCAAGGAAATATTTTTTCCAAATTTATTGTTTTATCTAGAGGGGTATGAATACCTTAAAATCACTTATTCAGTTCTTTAATCTTGGGAAAAATACAATTTTACTATTTTTGTTCCAATGCTAGGTGCTATGTAAAATTTAATTTTTAAAGTTGTATAACTAATTTTTTTTTAAACGGCAAAATGGTGGCTCGTCGAGTTAAGAAAAAAGAGAATTTTATTACGATTATTTTGATACCATACACTATTAGGTTTTAGAAGAGCTGTCATTAAAAAACTTTAAAAAGTTAACTTAGAACTTTCCTAAAATGAAGCATCTTTTGAGAATAAATTTATATTTAAATGCATCAAGTAGCCTGTGACCAGCAAAACTGATAAAACAAAATCGTGCCTTGAAGAAAATTGAAATGCCAACAGCTTCTGCCAAAGTAAATTAGTTTTTTGTTTAAAAAACATGGAAAATAATAGTTTTACAAGGAGTGGAGGGTTTCAATTTTCTTCAAGGCATGATGATTGTTTTATCAGTTTTGCTGGTCACAGGCTACTTGATGCATTTAAATCTAAATTTATTCTCAAAAGATGCTTTATTTTAGAAAAGTTCTAAGTTAACTTTTTAAAGTTTTTTAATGACAGCTTTTCTAAAACCTAATAATGTGGTATCAAAATAATCGTAATAAAATCCTCTTTTTTGTTAACCCGACGAGCCACCATGTTGCCGTTTAAAAAAAAATTAGTTATACAACTTTAAAAATTTAATTTTACATAGCACCTAGCATTGGACCAAAAATAGTAAAATTGTATTTTTTACAAGATTAAAGAACTGAAATAAGTGATTTTAAGGTATTCATAGCCCTCTAGATAAAACAATAAATTTGGAAAAAAAATATTTTCTTGGTGACAAAAAGCGACAAGTGACACATCGTTGTATTTATAATGTCATATGGAGTAAAAAAGTAAAAATATACCAGGTGTCCCGCTTTTAAAAATCGAAAGTTTATGTCACTTCCGGTTAAACCGAAAGTTTCATAATGTTGAGTCACCGGTAAAAAAATGCAGTTTTATGTCGTATACAAATTCCATTAAATTTTATTCCATTATCTTGAAAAACAAAAAGTTAGCGGGGCGAACCGCCTTCCGTGGACACCCGGTATAGGTACCTACTATTTTTTAGCCGTCCAAGGACCCATTTAAGCTTTCCAAATTAAACAAAGAATTACAATTTTTTTTACTAATAGACAAAAAAAGAGGAAAATTACGAATTAACCAGTTTAGCAATGTGGTGATTATTGAAACAAATAAAAACAATGGATATTTAAAACATCTATTATTCAGGAAACATTATTATCAACCCTAAACAATTACGCATTCTCAATGGGTGTTTTTATATAACTAGGTAACATAAAACTTTCCAAATTCCATTTTATTTAGAATAGTCGCTTGGTCCGTTTTGAGTTCTGAGCGGGTCGAAAATGCAAATTCTCACGCGGTCATTTATTTCGCTGTCAAAGAATCTGGACATTGACTGACCCCCTTCTTGCCCTATTTCATTCAATGCGTAATTGCCATAATTAATGACAATAGCCCCCTTGGAAGAATATATTTGCATTTCTTTGCGAGGGACAAAGAGCACCATAAAAGTTTCTTTAGGGACGAGCGCCAATTACAGCGCTAGCATAAAGAGCCGTGATGTGCCGTTTGTAAGGTCAATAAAGAGGAATCATTGATAAATAAATAATGGTTTTTGACATTTGAGTGACGTAAAATGCGAATAATAGATATTTATATGCACCATACTGAGAAAAAAGCCCATTCCTTATAAGAAATAATTCACATACTCTTTATACAACGATTTAATACTAAGTACCTATACAGTGTCACCAGTAAAGTTCGCATCATATGGGATTTTTTTTATTAATAGCTTTATTCGAAATTTGACTTTGGCATCAAGTTCTGCTTCGATCGAGATGAAAATTAAGCAAAAAAAATAGTAGTCACGTGATTCGCATTAAGGACTATTCACACTTGTCAGTCACGTCTCAGTTCCGTTCCGTCAAACAGTCTCAGTTACGATAAAAAAATATATCGTTGCCCTATTTTAAAACCGACATTTTCACACACGTCTCGTTTCAGTGTCCGTTCAGTCGTAATTTAAATTCGTCGTCAACGATATTTTCTTGTTTTGACTGACGTGTTTTCGTAAAAAGTTCTTTGGTTTTACATAAGAAATATGAATGACGAAAAATTGCTTTCCTAAGTGGGGTTATATTTTATTAAGAAGTATATAAAAACAATCTTTAGACATTCTAAAATACTCATAGAATTTGGTTTCATCATCGATTAATTCCTTATAAAGTGTACTGAATTCTCCCTCAATTTCCCTTTTCAACCACGCCTTATGTACCCACTTCCTCTTTCGGGTTCGAGTCGCCTCTTCTTCCTCATCAAGAGCTACAGCAATCATAGCTAATTCGTCATCTGTAAAATTAGCCATTCCGCAAATTTTCAGAGAAAACTACTACAACTACTAACAATAGATGACAATTATTGACTGATATGTATGAATAGCCGTCACAGATATTTACTGAATGAGACTGACGGAACGGCAACGGAACTGAGACGTGACTGACAAGTGTGAATAGTCCTTTTCCGTCAAATTTTAATTTTTTCCAAAAAATAATTCAAAAGTGGGGATATTTCTGAAAATATCGAAAAAAGTTATTAGAAAAAGTTTTTTTTAATGCAGTTTCTAGCCCACATGCAACCACTATTGCAAAATAAGACTCAACGCAACCTACATAAAATTTCTCAGTTTGACAATGCTTTATTGCAGATACATTTTCTTTAAAGTAACTCCATATTAAATGTGCATGTGTTTTTCTACAAAATCAAAATTGGGCTATTAAAATTTGGTCGCATGTGATGCAAAGTTTATTTGTTTTTGACCCGGTATTTTCAGAAATAACTCCACTTTTCAATTATTTTTTGGAAAAAATTAAAATTTGACAGATAATGCGAATCACGTGACTACAATTTTTTTGCTTAATTTTCACCTCGATCGAAGCAGAACTTGATGCCAAAGTCAAATTTCGAATACAGCTATTAATAAAAAATTCACAGATCTTGCACCTTACGCAAGCATCCTATGTATTGAAAATACCTGACACAGCTTTAAAATTTTAATGACCTATGTCATGTAATTAAAGCCCACATTCTAATTTGGATTTTGTAAAAGTTTAAAAAATGTTCTTTAATTTTACAGGGTCCGCCCAAATTTGGTTTTAACAAATGGGATAATTTTTTATTATTGATTTCTCAGAAAATTTTATTCTACATAAAAGTTTTGCATCTTGAGTAAATCGTTTTGACGTATTCAAATCTTCTGTGGCATAGACAGGGTGAATATAAAAGAGAAAAATATGACGTCAGTGACTCAAAAAATTTTAAAAATTTAAAAACTGAAACAGCCATATTAACAGTTAATGTGGAAAGTTAATATGAAAAGTGTAAAAATTCAATAAGGGCAAAAATTTGATTTTTAACTTGACTTTTCTTGAAAACTATTAGCACTAGAAAAAAACTTTATTTAACTTTTTATCTTGGATTTATTAGTTCTTTAATATGGCTGTTTCAGTTTTTAAATTTTAAAAAATTTTTGAGTCACTGACGTCATATTTTTCTATTTTATAGTCACCTTGTTTATGCCACAGAAGATTTGAATACGTCAAAATGATTTACTCAAGATGCAAAACTTTTATGTAGAATAACATTTTCTGAGAAAACAATAATAAAAAATTTATTTCTAAGAATAATTCATATAAATTTGTTTATAAACAATAATATTCACATAGCAGACCAACCAAGGTGAACTATAAATAATCCCAAAAAAACGAAAACAAAAATAAAAGTTTGACACCCTTTATCTTGGTTGTTATCAATTTTGGGATAATGCAAGTTTAAATAAATCGCATTATTTCGCCTTAAGGAGCCTGCTGTTGCTCTGTGTCCCATTACGTTTGGGACACCCTGTATATTAACTAAAACATATTATATTAACTGTATGGTTTTATTTCTAAGAATAATTAATATTAATTTGTTTATAAACAATAATATTTACATAGCAGACCAACCAAGGTGAACAATTGCCTTATATTCAATCGGTCATATTGTCTAAGCCTACTTATGCTATGTTTTTAAATTATACTTATTTACCCAAGCGTTCAAAATAGACCATGAAGATTTTCATGAGATAGGTAGGGGTGCAAAATATAACCAATCACCCGGTACAATAACATTTTCTGAGAAATCAATAATAAAAAAATTATCCCATTTGTTAACCAAATTTGGGCGGACCCTGTAATATGCAATTATTGTGCTCCAACTTTTTGCCTCCCGCTTTTTTTTTTCGATATAATATTCCGATTTAAATAACGTGAACTTACCTTAGTTATAACTTATCTCAATAAAACACTTTTTAACAAACTTACTATGGCGTTCTTTAAAACACAAACTAAACTAAACATTATTCATTATTTACTTGCCGACTTTACGCTGATTCATATTTATATTTCTACCAAGTATTATCAGAGTATTATGTTACAAGACCGATCTAGATATTGCGCTGTTGGCCGCGACAGACGGCAGAGCGACATCGACATGAGCGACATCGACATGAGCGACATCGACATGCAATGCAAAGTTTGCGTAAACACGATCCTAATAGTATTTTCAATACTAAAAAAAATCCCATATGATGCGGACTTTACTGTTCACACTGTATTGTACGTACCTACATAACTATGGGACTAAATGCCGTGTACAATAATTATTTTAACCTCACCTACAAATCGAATAACCTCTGTGACACTGTGTATTATTCTAATCTATAAATTGTACGCTTAAGCTGTTTAGAGGCGCGTAGGAGCGTACAAAGAAGGGTAAAGAGGTCAATTATTTTATCTGCTGAAAGCGCGACGCATAAAATAGATTTGATACACGCAATGCGGCCGTCGGTCGCGCCGCACAGATACTCTCGTGGAATAACTAGTGTAGCTCTGAAAATAACAATAATAATAATAAGTTTATTTAAAATTTAATAATATAATAAATATGTTTATGTTGTCATCTATAAAATTATTCTTCAATCCCCTGAAGCTGAGCTTGTTAGGGGCAAATCCTATTTTTTGTTTTAGTATGTAAATCATAAATATGCATTAAAAATTAAGTTTTAAAGTAAAAATGTTAATTTATAGTATAAACGCAGTTTTTTTTGAAGAAATATATTACCTATAATAAAATTATTAATTTATAATTTTTAAGCAAAAAATATTAGGTACCTACTTATATAAATTACTAGCGTGTACCCGGCATGCCTTGCAACCCGCTGGTATAAATACAAACCCGAACAAACCCGATATATTAGTACCCGGGCATGCCACTTTCTGAAATTGCGCACCCGTGCGAAGCCGGGGCGGGTCGCTAGTTATACATAAAAATCTTTCCCTTGAATCACTCTATCTATTAAAAAAACCGCTTCAAAATCCGTTGCGTAGTTTTAAAGATTTAAGCACATAAGACAGGATAGCGACTTTGCTTTATACTATTTTAAGATTCAGAACAATATTAATTAATTAAAGCATTTCTAAAAATATTTTCAAATTGTCTGTTCTTAATATCCATGTTTTTATTTCGACTTTAAATTTTTTTAATGAAATCAATTTTTTAATTTTTGTTGGTAAATAATCGTTTAAATAAAAACATAAATATTTGAATTTTTTTTGTCCTATGGACTTATTTATTTTAGGTTTTATGGTTATTTCATTTTTATGGCGTGTATAATGATTATGGTTTTTAAGTTTACGGTTTTTATTTTTAAATATAAGTATATAAGTATTAAAATGTTATGTTATAAATAATGTAAAGTTGTCTTATGTTCAACTTTTTTTGTTTCTGAATATAATTCTTTTGAAGGATAAAGATAATCTTTATTGAATATAATTTTTAGAAACCTTTTTTGTAGTATTTCTAATTTTTTAACTAAAGTTCTATTTATTCCTCCCCATCCTAAAATTCCGTAATTTAAATAAGTTTTAACTAACGCGTAATATAATATTTCCATGTCTTACCTTTAAAATTTTTTTAATGTTTTTAAAAATCGGTAGTAAACTTCTTAATTTTTCAATTAAGTATTCTAAGTGAAAATTCCAATTTAATTTACTATCAAAAATAATTCCTAAACATTTTGTTTTATTAGCTTTAAAAATTGGAATGTCTTTATATTTATTTGAATACTACCTACCTATTCATATTTCGTAGTAGGTTATTTAGGTTTAAAGTAAAAGGAATATAATTTGTTTTATTAAAATTAATTGTTAACAAATTCTTATCAAACCAATTTTTTATAATTTTAAAATCTTTTTTAATTTTATTATTTAAGTTTTCCCAATTTGTATCGGTATAAAATATTGTAGTATCATCTGCAAAACTATGAATTTGTTTAATAAGCCTATTACGAACACGAGAAATGGTTACAAGTAGTGACCGACCGAAGATTCGGTTTCGGCTAGTTTCGGCCAAAAAATCGGTTTCGGCCAAGAACCTGCCGAAACTCAGTGTTCGTGAATTGCCGCGAACCGTTCGGCTTACTTTGGGGATCCCATCCTTTAATTTTCCTCTCTCGACTTTTTTGTATAAATAAGTTTCGGCTTCGGCCGAAACTGAGACCAAGACCGAAGATTCGATTTCGGCTAAAAATCTTATTTCGGTCGGACACTAGTTACAAGGTTACAAGACGTTTTTAAAAGTTTACCCAACACCTTGAACGTATTGTCGGAACTCTTTGAGGATATCTGCTAGCCGTAATACCTACCTACTCAAATTATTTCACATTAGGTACCCAGAGTTACAAGCATTTACAAGCATTACGTCCACATACGATATGGGTTTACTTAATTAAGCAGGACATAATACAGGGTGTCACATGGCAGGGTTTGCAAATATCATGATATTTATATAAATATCAAATATCGGATATACATATATCCAAAATTTATCGGATATACCTATATCTGATATATATCAAATAATTTTTTTCAGCTGAAACAGGTAAAACCATACTATAGTAGAGTAGCCAAGTAAAATCAAGGAACTAGATATTTAAGTAAATATTATGTTTTTATTTTGGCATTTTAAATTTAAATTTTATTACGGATTAACGTTGTAATAAAAAAAAGCACACACAATGCACAGTCGCGTCGACGAACGCTTCAGTAATGAGAAATAATAATGAAATAAATTGGGGACACCAATCGTAATACCAACCCAAACCATACAACATTCGGCGGTAAATTAAAATTTCCAAAAATTTGTTTAATATCGTTGTTAACAGTTTTTCAGCACTTAAAAAAGGTAATTTTTTTACTCGTTTTTTAATAATAAATATCATGATATACAGGGTGGCCCTTTAGTGTGGCAAAGTACAATAGCTCCGTTACTATTTCAAATACATTAAAAATATTAATACAAAAGTTGAAGGGCAGTAAGTGACTTATAACGTAAAATTATTTTTAACTCTATAGGGTGGCTCAAAAAAGTGGAACAATAAAAAATGTACTTTTTTCAAATGGAACACCCTGTATATTTTTTCATTTTTAAATTCCACATAAAATTATAATTATTTTTTATTAAATACATTATTAGTCTATACTTTATAGTTTCCGAGATATTGACTCTTGAAAAGTGACATTTTTGAACTTTGACAGCTTCTAGCTTTCTAACAGTACGTCTTAGAGCAAAACGGCTTACATGTCCCTATCTTTAATTTTTATTATCTTCCCAAAAAAATCAACTTCCGGTTAAACCGGATGTTACTCGAAAGCAGGAAATATAGTTGTTCCGGTTTAACTGGAAGTTGATTTTTTTGGGAAGATAATAAAAATTGAAGATAGGGACATGTAAGCCGTTTTGCTCTAAGACGTACTGTTAGAAAGTTAGAAGCTGTCAAAGTTCAAAAATGTCACTTTTCAAGAGTCAATATCTCGGAAACTATAAAGTATAGACTAATAATGTATTTAATAAAAAATAATTATAATTCTATGTAGAATTTAAAAATGAAAAAATATACAGGGTGTTCCATTTGAAAAAAGTACATTTTTTCTTGTTCCGCTTTTTTGAGTCACCCTATAGAGTTAAAAATAATTTTACGTTATAAGTCACTTACTGCCCTTCAACTTTTGTATTAATATTTTTAATGTATTTGAAATAGTAACGGAGCTATTGTACTTTGCCACACTAAAGGGCCACCCTGTATATAGAGATATAAATATCATGATATATATCAGTGATATATATATCATGACATATATCAGTGATATATATCATGCCAACCCTGTATCATGGTGACTGTATTTCGGAAAGTTTTGCTCTTTGAATGGTTGCAAATTGGGACAATGCATGGGGTTTTCGGAGACGCTCTCTTCAAATCAAATAACAGCGACCATATGCTTCTTCCGGTTATACCGGAAGTTGTCTCAAATTTGCTTACTTTGAATGGGGCACCCTGTAAAATATATTATTTTCTTCATTTTCAATCATTTTTGTATCCTACTCTATTCGTTTCTGAGAACAAAATTGTTTCTCAAGTTCTTGACCTTTAACAGAAGGTGCCGCCTAAGATAAAATAGTGAAACTAGAAATTGCTGTTGTCGAATTAGATATTATGGTGCTTGATAATGAATTCTGGGAAAATAAAATTTTCAATACAGGAAGGAGGAAAAGTAGGAATTTTTGATCTGTGTCATAAAATTTTAAAAAACCTCATTTTTTAAAACTCGATGCTACGTTGCTGGTTTATTCAATGGATAGGCGAAAACATTTCCCATATTATGTCCACATAAGGTGTTCCTATATATACCTAACTAAAATATTTTAAAACTTATTTACGGGTTTTCGCAAAATCCTTCAAATATCAAGCTAAAGTCTTTTTTCAAGTAGGCATACAGGGTGGCCCTTTAGTGTGGCAAAGTACAATAGCTCCGTTACTATTTCAAATACATTAAAAATATTAATACAAAAGTTGAAGGGCAGTAAGTAACTTATAACGTAAAATTATTTTTAACTCTATAGGGTGGCTCAAAAAAGCGGAACAATAAAAAATGTACTTTTTTCAAATGGAATACCCTGTATATTTTTTCATTTTTAAATTCCACATAAAATTATAATTATTTTTTATTAAATACATTATTAGTCTATACTTTATAGTTTCCGAGATATTGACTCTTGAAAAGTGACATTTTTGAACTTTGACAGCTTCTAGCTTTCTAACAGTACGTCTTAGAGCAAAACGGCTTACATGTCCCTATCTTTAATTTTTATTATCTTCCCAAAAAAATCAACTTCCGGTTAAAACGGATGTTACTCGAAAGCAGGAAATATAGTTGTTCCGGTTTAACTGGAAGTTGATTTTTTTGGGAAGATAATAAAAATTGAAGATAGAGACATGTAAGCCGTTTTGCTCTAAGACGTACTGTTAGAAAGTTAGAAGCTGTCAAAGTTCAAAAATGTCACTTTTCAAGAGTCAATATCTCGGAAACTATAAAGTATAGACTTATAATGTATTTAATAAAAAATAATTATAATTCTATGTAGAATTTAAAAATGAAAAAATATACAGGGTGTTCCATTTGAAAAAAGTACATTTTTTCTTGTTCCGCTTTTTTGAGCCACCCTATAGAGTTAAAAATAATTTTACGTTATAAGTCACTTACTGCCCTTCAACTTTTGTATTAATATTTTTAATGTATTTGAAATAGTAACGGAGCTATTGTACTTTGCCACACTAAAGGGCCACCCTGTATACAAAGTAATATTGTATCTACATTGTGACCCAGTAAAGTCCGCATTATATGGGATTTTTTTTTGTTAATAGCTTTATTCGAAATTTGACTTTGACATCAAGTTCTGCTTCGATCGAAATGAAAATTAGGCAAAAAAATAGTAGTCACGTGATTCGCATTATTTGTCAAATTTTAATTTTTTCCAAAAAATAATTCAAAAGTTATTATTCCTGAAAATGCACATGCAAAATTTCAGCTGCTAAATAAGTATTTTTGAAAACATAGTTTGTGTCTGAAAGTAATACACGCTAACGTTATTTCGTTCTTATAAAAAATCATATAAAAATTAAACGCATTTAAAATTCCACATTTTTAATTAATAACAAACTATTCTTGGTATTTGAATATTAAATTAAAAACAATTCAAAAACTTAAAATTACATTTCTGTGTGCCTTTGCACTTACAAGAGATTTTCCAGGACCAGTATCTATATTATTATTATATAATCTTAAATATTTGATAATTTTAATTTAGCCCATAATATCCTTAAGAGTTAGGGTTGGACACATTTTTTTAAAAATAAATATTATCTTTTATAAAAATAGTGCCTTGCACTTACGTAGCAATTGTCCACCATTTAAAATTTAAAAAGATTTAAATTGATAATTTGATAAAATAAACAACAAAATTTTGTCACTTGTTTGCCCAACCTATAATTTTTTTGTTCTTACTTATAAAGCAATTTTTTTAACTTGAAGGTGGGTATTTTACCGAGGAGGTCTGAACAAAATAAAAAAAATATAAATATCCATAAATATCAATTTACCACTAGATAATAATATAACCCGATCAACTTACAACATTCAATTAACGAATGACATCCGATAAGGTACACGCGATTGATTTCTCACAAACTGAAAAGATCTTATCAAAAACGTGTCAAGGGAATAGACTCAGCAGACCCAATAAGTGCGGAATAGAAGTTAGGAAAATATTCGGGAAAAATATATTTCAATAGCTTATTAACAGTAGAATTTACACTTTTTTTAGTTTTTCTGTTTGTATGTGTCCCAAAGAGAAAAATAAATTCTATTTGACTAGGAGCTTTAAGCGTGCGTTTCGCATCTACATCTACGCACAACTTATATCATACCGTGCGAGCAAAAATTATTTGCATCTAAGGACGTAACGCTTAGCCGTAGAGCTTAATACCTGTTGGGTGTCAGTAACTACCTGAATTAACAATCAATCAGTTATTCCGTCATCTTTGGCAGTCGTTACAAGTAATTTAATTCATCGCTAATTTTTCCAATTTCTTGAACAATTCACACAATGGGCTTTACGGAACAGCACAAAACATTCATGGTTGAAGCGTATTTTCGAAACGGGGTTAGAGTAAATGGTGAGTGGCATAAGTGGCAATACTCTCCGGTTATGTGAATTCTCAGAGTACACGCATGTGGAGTAGTGAAAATCCCCATTTTTTTGTAGAGTCCACATTGCACCCTCAAAAAATTGGTGTCTGGTTAGCTGTTTCCCGAAGAAGAATTGTTGGTCCTATTTTTTTCCATGACACAGTTACAGCACAGCGGTATAGAGACAATATTTTGAATCCATTTATTTGTGGAGCAATTACTTGACGACGAACTACGTTTTGGATATTTTCAACAGGACGGTGCAACCGCCCATACAGCCGCCGAAACTATTAACTACTTACGCAATTTTTTCGACGACAGATTGATCAGTTTTCGATCAGACATTGAATTCCCACCTGGATCACCTTGTTTAGCGGTTATGTTATGGATTACTTCGTTTTTCCTCATTTAAAGAACACTATTTTTAAAACACCAGTTGCAAATTTAGAACAATTACAAGAAAGGATTATCCCAGAATGTGGTAACATTTCTCCAGAGATGCTGGTCAACACTTTCAAAAATATGAAGAGACGTGTGAATTTATGCTTGGAGCATGGCGGTGGCCAATTTCAGCAATTTATGTAATTATTTTTCTTTTTCTTTCTGTATATTCTTAATTTGTTAATTTTGTAAACAACAAAAATAAATTTGTATTTGTCTACTTATTTTATTACTCATTAGTTTGTCATAATATGAATTTGACAAAATTTTAACCTAGATTTGGTTAGATATAATATCGTCCCCATATCATTGTGATCTAAACTAAGCCCTACGTTTTTTAATCCAAGCCTTCTTTGATGCAAATAGTGTTTGCTCGCACGGTACTAACTGGTGTGGTGTGGTGTCGCTAAAGCTAATTGATATAAATAAAAAACGTTAAATCAATGACTTTTTCACTGTAAACGAAATGGATTTTATAATCTGTCAGCCTGACTAAAGATTTCGGAACTGCCGGCGCCTGCCTGCGGATCTTTGATGCCACATCCGCCTTGGTTTTAATGTTTTATCTATTTCCATTAGGTCTGGAAATACTATACATAGGACGTACGTAAATTGCGGGCTATACGGAATATTATTTTACACTATTAACTTGTAGGTAGGTACCCCTTTTCCTATAGTTATGCGTCGTAATTGCCTTTCATTAAACATTTTTATTGCTTTGCTTTTAAGTTTCCAAATACTGTGACATTTGGAAATTGAATTATTAGTATGTATTTTGAATTTAAAACAGCAAGTCGCTTTGTCAAACTTCTTTGAAGTAAGAAAGTAAAACTAAAACATATTTAGTGTGAAATGTGTTTTTAGAAGCTACGTTCATTACTGCAATTAGTTTATTCTGGCTTTACTTAGTTGTCGGTGTTTTGCTATAAGAAAATATGACAAATTGTACGCTGGCATGGTTCAGCCAATCGAATAATAAATAAAATACGTAAATAAACTAAAAACTCCTTGGGCTTGTATTTTCTAACAAGAAATGTATTTTACAGAATACGAAATAAAAATTGACCCTTTTACGGATATTTCCTTTAAAAATGCGCGAATGGCAAGAGACGCAAAGAGAAAGCAGCTCCAAAGTTGCTAGGAAAACAGGAAAGTAAGTTCAAAAGCATCATCTACCAAAGATTTACTAACAATAATGCAAAGCTACAATGAAGAAAACCCTGATGAAGCACATCAAACAAAAACTTATGCCCTGTAGGATTATTTTTAAAATTATTGGAAAAAAGAGGACCAAACATTTCCACAGACAGACTATTCCTCTCCGTTCATCCAAACTGGCAAAGGGGACGTTGGTTCAAAAATACTCCACTAGGAATAAATACAGTATCTAAGTGGACCAAAAGTTTCAGCGGAAAGAATTGGAATAGATACGAACAAGCAAAAAAATAACAAATCATTCTCATCGATCTTCCGCTGTGTCTGCCCTATTTAAACAAGGTGTTGGGGAACAAGAGTTGATTAAGTTAACAGGCCACTCAAACGCAAATTCCCTGAAACCATATCTGCAGCTAGATCCTAGTCATCATCTAAAACTCATCGAAAATCTCAGAACAACAAATGAAGCATGTGGACCTTCGGCTTCTCAAATGCAAATCAATCATACCCAAAACCATGCTTTGATAGAAAAGAATGGACAAATTATTACTTAACAACTGTATGTTTAATATTAGTAATAAATAAATAAAGTTTCTAGTTTGCTAAATAAACAGTGTGTTGTTTTTGTTGTCTCGTGAAACAGTCTTGTCGAATATGAGAAAATTTTTGTCGAATACGAGAAAATATTTTATTGGCAAAATTTTCTCTTGGTTTTATTCAATTTTGTTGCTTTTTGGTAATTTCGCTCATAAAATTTTTGACAAAATAAAATCACGAGCCGTTATGGTAGGTGTCTACAAGGAGACTAAAATCTCTTAAGATTTTTGTTTCACGAGCAATTTATCTCAGATGTGATTCCACAGAATATGAGAGATTTCTATGAAACACTCGATTTTATGAATTTTTCTCTCATGAGACAAGGTGTCTCTAATGCACTGTTTCCACAATCAATTTACATTTCAAGCAGAAAGAAACAAAAGTTTGTGTTGTGAAGTGATTTTATAAAAATATGGCAATAAAAAGGGCTAGACGATGGAATGCAGCTTGTTATTATTACCTTGCCGTTAAGTCCCGTAGTACACAAACGAAAAAGTCTCACAGATATTAGGTAAGAGATTGGATTAAAAGGAGAGAAAACAAGAATATAATAGAAATATTATTACAAGAACTAGAACGGGAAGATCAGGAATGTTACAATAACTTTCTTCGAATGTCCGCTGCTGATTTTCGTTTTCTGTGGATGCTCTGGGACTGGCAACGAAGGTTATGTATTTTATCCTTCACTTCTTGAGCCGGAATTCGAAACTTGTTGAAAATTTCGTCCATAGCTGATTTCTGAAGATTTCGGTTTTTATAGTTTTCGGACGAGCAGTCCCACAAATAGGATAGGATTCATATAATTCGATTAATTGTAGTATGATGCTTCTTGTCCAGTTTTCCTCTTTTCACTTGAATAACTCATTTTTGGAAAAAACAAATATTTGTTTCACGACACAACAGCGAAACTCACGTGCAGCGAGTGAAATAAAGGTATCATGCAAGATTCGCAATAAATCGTGTTTCCACGTTGAAACTTGTGCAAGAAATAAAACTATCATGACACATTATTTTACGAGATTATCGCTAGTATATCACGTGTCTCAGACCTGTTTCGACAATGAAATTAACGTTTTCCTGATATTTTTATTTCTTGAGACAAAAATCTCATAAAGTATTCTCATTGTGGATTCGCACCTTAGGCATTCGCAAAATTGCCAAGCAACAAACTTTCATACCAGTCGAATATTTTACCGGCAAAATGTTCTCTCTTATGATATAATATACAATTATTCAATGATTTTTCACAAGGTTGAATTTTCTCGCATCCCCCTCTCCCCAAAAAGGAATATAATCTCACACACAACGATATCTAAGTAGAACCTGCTATAGATACATTCACCCAACCATCAGTCAAAAGCTAGACCAACCCCTCACCCTAAAATACCACGACAAAAAGACCCGTCTTTAAATTACCAGTAATTAATGTTTCTTTGCCCCGACAAAGACCATGTTTATTACCGTATCTAATTTTTTCCGCTTGGCTTCGTCCTCACAAAACCCGGTAAACTCTTCACATTACGAATCTAAAAAAACTGGGTGACAAATTATATTCAGACGTTGAATTTTTGACGCATCGAATGACACTTCGGTGGGGTTATTTCTATTTCGTGTTTGTCTCCGCGTTCGAAATTCGGCCATTACATTTGTTTAAACACGTATAATATGCAAATGGAGTCGGGTTTTGTGGCCAGCGAACGTTTAATGTCAAGTGGAATAATAGACAAAGAAATGCGATATTTTCGGGTGAAAAAGTTTATTGGGCCTGAGGTCTTTACCGGTCGAAATTTTTATGAACTTCTCGGATTTAAAATAAACTTGTTTGTATTGTGTGAGCAGTGCCGGAGTAAGCTGCCGGCCGTTACCGGGGGCCCTTTTTTGTAACGTGGTTATGGGAGCTTCGCAGTGGCGTAGCGTGGTTGAAGGGGCGGAAGCTTGAAAGGTAATGGCGTAGATATTTTGTGAGGGGGAGGGGAGGGTAAATAGTGCCACGCACAATTTTTGGGTGCCACGCCAATTTTTCAATGATGTTGCCTGATTTTCAAGTAGGAGAAATATAAAATACACAAGATCCTTAAGAAAATCACAAAAAAATTGATCAATTAAAAAAAAGTGCTTCGTTTTCATAGCTCATTATGGGTCCTGGGGGGGGGCAGTAATTACCACCTTATCTATGCCCTTGTTCAAAAGGCGCCTCACTGCTAATGTATAATTTCGTTTATTTAGTAAATTTTGGCCTGAGAAATAAAGTTTTTGTTTCATGTCTAAAATGGTCACATGAAAACAAAGTATGTTTACGACAAGGGGAATTTTGTTAAAACTCTATAAAATATTTTATGCATATTACATAATAATATGAACATATATTCTCATTGGCGACAATAACACACTTTTAAAAAGATAAAATTTAGTCTCTAGTAAATTAGAGATTTTAAGCAACTTTTAATTATTGTTAAAGCAAAATAACTAAAAGAGTACAAATTATTGATATTGGCAAAATATTTTTATTATAAATTAAATCAAGTAGTGAAAATAAAATAATATTAAGATAAGGGTTTTGTTATATAAATATTATAATATATATAGTATAATATATATAATAAACATAGTAAATTTTTTTTTGCTGCGGTAGGTAAACAATATTATCAATTATTATCATGTGAAGTGAAATTGAACTGGGAACTATACTGGGAGAGTGGGTAGGGGGCGCCGTTTGGGAAAGGGCTCAAAGGGCGGGGGGGGCGGTCGCCCCCCCTGGCCCCCTGCACGCTACGCCACTGGAGCTTCGCCGTGATAAGATTTTTCAATCGCATTTCTAATATACAACGTGTCCAGAGAAGTTCTAGACATATGGGAATTTTCTTTATTGTTGATTTTACGAAAAAAAGTTATACACACAGAATTACGTTAAGAGGAAAGTACCCTCAATTTTTATTTTAGAGCAAATTGTTAAAAGAATATTTTACTAAGGACTAGAAAACGCGGTCAGATACAATTTTTCGTTGAAATATTTTAATTTACAGGGCCAAAAGCCTTTGCAAAATATTTTTTTATTTTATTTCTTTAATTTTTACCTCCAACAATTTCGCAACAACTATGTGCAATACTATAGTAACGAATATTGACATGTTAGTCACAAATCATTTAATATTTTTCGACTTATTAACAAGAGATTTTCGTTAGTTTCTTCATGGTTGTAAAGTTAACGCTTCATGAAAAATTAGAAATTGTACTTATCGTCGGAGATCACTATAAACCTATTAGAGAAGCCGCACACATATTTAATAATAGACACCCTGACAAAATGGTATGTAGCGCCACTATAGGCAAACGTAATGAATAAATTTAAAGCTACAGGTTCCGTTGAAAATGTATTTCAGAAACAACACAACAAATGGTCCACAACAGAAGAAAATCAATTCAATGTGAAGCGGTTATCGAAAACCCGAAAATGTCTTCAAGAAAATTGTCACAAACTATTTCAGTTGACGTCAAAAAGTCTACTGCTGGTAATATTTTAAAAATAAATAAATTTTATCCATATAAACCGAAGTACATTCACACGCTTCTTCCCAGAGATTTTGAATCCCGTTTCCTATTTTGCGCGTGGTTCCATGCAAGGCGAGTGTGAAGATGACCCTTTTTTTGCAAGAAAAATATTATTTACAGACGAGGCTTTGTTTACTTCCAACGGCGTGGTAAGCTCCCAAAATTGTCGGTGGTGATGTGACAACAATCCAAATTTTTTAATCGAATGCCATAGTCAATATTCATTTAAAACCAATGTTTCGTGTGGCATTTTTAATGATCGGATCGTTTGATAAATGCTTCCATTTACCTGGACTTCTTAAGGAACCAGTTGTCTCAATTTCTTGACGAACTGCCACTAACTATAAGACGTATAATTTGGTATCAACATGATGGAGCCCCATGCCATAGTACCAACACAGTAACTGGGTATTTGAATGAAGTATTTCCGCAACGTTGGATAGGCAGACGTTCAAATATTCCTTGGCCAGCCAGGTTGCCTGACATCACACCCCTGGACTTCTTTTTATGGGGCCGATTAAAAAAAATGGTGTATGAGCATAGACCTTTTCAGGATATTGACCATCTTGAAGCAGTAATAACAAACTGTGTCCAAGAAAACACTCCCAATATGATACGGGCGACTGTAGGAGAAATTACAAGGCGTACTATAGTTTGCATGGAAAAATGAGGGGGACATGTGAAGACATAATTTATCACTTTAAAACTACTTTTTTTTTATTTTACGGAAGTAGTCCATTATCTCATTCCCCATATACGTTTTTTTAGATCATTTTTATCATGTAATTGCTAAAATATTATTTATTATTTTGCTCTAAGGAAATTAAATGTTTTTAACATTCCTGGTAGGTGGACAGGTTGATTTTAGAACATGAAATAATCTTGCATTTTTTTTACGTAATTGGTTTCCAACAAGAGGTAATGAATACTCAACGTGTTTTTGATGGTACCCTGTATATTAAAATATTTTAACGAAAAATTGTATCTGACCGCGTTTTGTAGTCCTTAGTAAAGTTTTCTTATAGAAATTTGTTCTAAAATAAAAATCTAGGGTACTTCCCTCTTAACGCAATTCTGTTTTTCTATATTTTTTTGCCGCCCTGTACATGATATCTTAAGTTCTGATATGTCAATATTATTTGCGCATCAAGCAGAACTTTTTATAAAGAATAACTTTTTTTCGTGAAATGAACAATAAAAAAAATTCCCATATGTCTAGAACTTCTCTAAACACGCTGTATAAAGGGCGAAATATATGCAAAATGCATATGTATGCATTTTTTGCATATTTTGTCAATTTTATAATAAAATACATATTTTTTTAGAAATTATTATTTTAAGAGCATATTTTTATGTTCTCGGCATTGTCAAAAAATTTAAAACGTTAACGGTTTAAATTCCAGTTCGGTACTTATTTCAGTCTGAAGATCTGAAGATTATATATTTGTTTAAACTGAAAAGTAGTTACGACTTTTCGTGTTCGTGTGATTTGTACATACCTACATCATATTGATTTGGGTAAGTATTTGCCTTTTAACCAAAAATTTACTTATAAACAACATTAAAACCATTTGCTAGGTCCTTTATTACAAAAAAATTACGGAAGTTGCAGATTTAATTAACAAAGTAAAATACTGAATTTTACAAACAGAACTAAAAAAGGCCCAAAACACATTAAGTCTAATCTGAGGGAGGTTCGTGCGGTAGTGCATGGTAAAACTGTTGAAATTCTGGCTGTCGTATAACAATATTGACTTTACAACACGTGTTGTAAAGTCAATGTATAACAGGCGTATTACCGGAACATAGACACTAAATCTTCGATTTTTTTTGCACCTACGTCGGTTCGTGAAAGATTTTTCTTAAATATTGACACATACATTGTCAATCAGTTAAACCATTGTGGCGAAGCTAGAAGAAATACAGTTACGTCATTTCGTAAGAAGAATGATGCATATTATGAGGGAATATTTTTGACGACGTATCTCACTTTTTCCATTTATGTCGGTTACGTGAGCTAAGGGACGAGATGTATACCAACTTATGCATATTATAATGTAAAATCATTTTCAAAGCAAATATGCCTAACCCGTTCGGCAGCATGCATGAAACCAAATAGGCGAGATAATGATGATGAAACATGAAACCCGAGACGGAACCATGAGACGTCCCGAGGGGAGCAGCGTGACAGCCGTGGCCCCATTTTCTTTATTCGGTCTTGGACAGGTCAAACAAAGAAAACGCGGAGCAAAAATGATCCAATTCATTAAAAGAGAACAGTGGCGTAGATACTCTAGTTGGAATCTGGAAGTTCGAATCTTTCCCAAAATGGGAGTATTTATTTTTTTCTCAGATGAAGTAAGAATAACAAAGCTGCTCCGGATTTCTAATGCAATGAAAAGTATCAAAAATCGAAGAGAGATGGATAATCGGATACCTTGGTTTTTAGGTAACCCCAAAGGAAATTTCTGGAGGATTAAGGTCCGGCGATCGTGACTGCCATTCAATGGTACCCCTTCTTGCTATCCAGCAGTTTATAAAAACTTCACTTAACTATTGTCTAACATTTATGCCGAGCTCCATCCTGCTGTAACCATATTTGATCATCATGAAGATCTGCTTTTGCATGGTGAGGAAATAAACAGTCAAAGCTGGAATAAGTTCTCCTTGCAAAAAATCCAGTTATGTATCTATGTTAAGTTATCTTCAAGGAATATCGGCTCAATGACGAGGTCGCCAATTATGCCATACATAAAGTTTTTGCGGAAGCTAGGTGTGTGTTTTTCGCATCCAATGAGGATTTTCTACGGACCAATATCGACAGTTCTGTTTGGCTTCATCATTTAGCACACAAGTACACTCGTCTGTAAAAAGGATCCAGTCCAATTCTACTAAATGTTGATTAAGTGCATTTATCATTACTTTACCAAACTGAAGACCAGCGGTCCAGATCATCTTCCAGTAACTCTTGTACCATTCACATTTTATAATTTGACATGATTTTACTAACTTGAATGCAGACGTAGGGCTTATGTTATTCTCTTGCAAGTTGCCGAACTGGAGTAACAGGATTTTCTTGAAGAGCAAGTACAACTTTTAATTGTATGTCTTCATCCATTACTCCAGGCTGCCTTATTCTTGGTATGTCCCTGACGTGGCCCACTTCACGATAAGATCTTTCAATTTTGTTGATGGTGCCTTGGGAAATTGGTGATAGATCGGGGTGTGTGTTGTGAAATAAAGCTGGTACTTCTGCTTGAGTACCTACGCGATCTGTCGCCAAAGCCAATCATCATTAAAATTTCGATTTTGTGTGATTCAGATAAGAGTTTACTTCTTTTAAATTGGCCATTGGAATGCTGTATCAAGTAAACTAACAACCTTATCAATAACTATTTCCTTTCTTTTTAAATAGCAAAACCCAAATTGTAGTATCATTTGTTGTTAAAATAGCCAGTTTCTTTTTGGCTTTCTAGATTACCGAAATGCAAAAGTAAAAGAGGGTCCTATTTATATTTGAAAAAGACAAGAAAAAAGTATTCCAAACTAAAAATAAACGCATCCGTATTTCCATATTTGTTTAGCAAATAAAAATTTAAAAATTCCACCCTGTATACTTCGACAGGAATTACTTGTTACATAAATAATAGCTCTGAATAGATCTTGGTAGATCTTCGTTGTTTTATTCATATAGCAATTTTAAGATTTGATGAAAAAGCTACAAGATTACAGTTTTCAGAAAAAATGTTCCACGGGTCTTTATTATTTAAGCGATTTTTTAAATTTCATTGTGGTTTTCTTGCTTTATTGGTAAATTTTCCATGTTATCTCGTATAATATAGATTGTGCAATCAGATATACAGAAAATTTCTAGAGTTTTAATTCTCTTAATTTTTTTAATTTTCCGGAAAATCCTTTTCCATCACTATTTTCTCGATCAAAAGTAGTTACCACAATCTATGCACTTTACACATCCTTGTAAGTATGTAATATCTTGATCGTGATGACATAATACAAGTTTCAGTGGCGGACCCAATAAGGGAAAACGTTTCTGGATTTGCCCCTTCCACAATTTTTGGTTTCGTTAATAGAATAGAATAGAATAGAATAGAATAGAATAGAATAGAATAGAAAAATCTATATTTCAAATTACGTTAATCAGTACAAATGTACAAACAAACATAAATGAAATGGCGTCAACAAAAAAAATATCTAAGTTTAAATACCTAAATGCAATTCCTGATCCTTTTCTCTCTTTTTACATTTCCAAAAAATCACTAATGCTGTATGGCTCCAAATTTATAAGCAATTCCTTCAATCTTACTCTAAACAATTTCTCCGACGGTGCATTTTTAATATCATTATTTAGTTTATTATAAAATTTAATACCCATGTAGTAGGGGCTTTTTTCAGATAAAGTCAGTCGGTGAATGGGGTAATTTATATCATTAGTTCGTGTGTTATAACAATGTTGATACTGCGTACCAAATGTGTTTCTGTTCTTATAGAAAAACATAGTTGTATCAAAAATGTACAACGCATAAATTGTAAGTATTCGTTTTGCTTTAAACAGGCCTCTACATGAATCTAAATATGCCATTTTATACAGAATTCTTAAGACTCGTTTTTGAATTACAAAAATTTTTTGAATCTGTAAGTTTGCTCCCCAAAAAACAATACCAAACCTGGCCGTAGATTCAAAATTTGCAAAATACAGTGTTCTCTTGGCAGTGTCGCTTAGATACTTTGTAACAATGCGTAGACAGTAGCAAGTCCTATTTAATTTACCATTGACATAGTCGATTTGATATGACCAGTCAAGAAATTCATCAATATAGATACCAAGGAATTTTGTGTTTTTCTTAAGGAAAAGTTGATTTTCTTCAATATTTATTGATTCCGGTATTTCTTTTCTACAGAGCTTCGTGCGAAATAGTACTGTACTTGTTTTTGGTTTATTTAAAATTAATTTATTTTTTTCAAACCAATTTTTGCTAGCCAAGAAAATGTTCGATGCATTATTTACTATATGCTCAATTCGTTCGCCTTCGGCTAGAAGGTTCGTGTCATCAGCATATACTGTTAAGCTAGAATTAGCATTATCTATTTCTAACTCAAGGTCATTTATGAAAATTATAAACAAGACAGGTCCAAGTATACTTCCTTGCGGTATGCCAACTGTATTTTGCAAGATTTCTGATTTAGCACAGGTATTATCTTTTTGTACAATAACTCTTTGAGTTCTTTGACTTAAATAAGATTTAAACCACTTAAAAGCACTTCCCCTGATGCCATATAACTCAAGTTTTTTTAGAAGGAGTTCGCGATCTAAACAATCATAGGCTCTGGATAGGTCCAAGAATATTCCAATTGCCATTTTGCCATCTTCCAAATATTCAAGAATTGCCTGTGTAAACTGAAAAACAGCTGTTTGAGTGGACTTTCCCTCAAGATATCCATGTTGATTTCCGGAAAGGAGTCCACTATTCTTCATAAAATTTATTAATTGATCACACATGACTAATTCAAACAATTTCGAGAAACCCGGAAGCAGGCTTATGGGCCTATAATTGTCCAGCATTTCAGCATCTCCTTTATTTTTAAAAAGTGGTTTAATTAACGCTAATTTTAACTGTTCAGGAAAAATGCCTTCTTGCAGTGAGTTATTTATCATATAACAAAGGACATTATTGATAACAGGAATGCTGAGTTTAATCAAACTTGTGGGAATTTCATCATCTCCACTACTGTGTTTATTTTTAATTTTCTGACTTAATCGTAATAATTCTTCCGCTGTTACAGGTTTTATCTGAAAAGTGTCGTTATTTTTTGGTATTTTACAGTGCCAATCTACCTGTTTCATATTTTTCGTTAATTCTGGAACTATATTTAATAAAAAACTGTTATAATTATTCGCGATACACTCAGAATCTCCTGAAACTATTGTGTCCTGTGTTTTAAGTTTTCCTATAATTTCGTTATGAATTGACCACATACATTTGTTTTTATTATCAGAGTTTTTTATTCTATTTGCATAATTTTCAGATCTAGTTTTTACTAATATATTATCATATTCCCTTTTAACAACCTTATACATTTCTTTATATCGATCATCCGCTTCCCTTAATGTTAAAAGTATATCTAATCTATTTTTTACCTCTTTTACCCTTTCATCATTTTTGTACAAACAATTTTTTTTTTTTTTTTGTTTTTTTTTATTAATTAATTTCCTTGGAAAACATTGGTTAAAGATATTCCCAAAGGTAGTCATAAAAAGTGACCATTGCTCATTTACATTTGATTTTGAAACCCTGAAAACATCTAACCAGTCTTGTTCTTGTAGAGACCTGACAAACATTGCTTTACTTTCCTGTGAAAAAAATCTTTTAAAATATGATTTAAAAACAGTTTTTGTACATTTAAAAATGACTTTCTGAGCGGTATGATCTGATATAGAAGTGTGTAAAATAGAACTCTTAAGATCGTGTGCTGGCACGTTGCAAAAAATATTGTCTATACAGCTTTTGGTCCTTGGTGTAATACGTGTATTATCAAAAATTGTCGGGTATATTAAAAAAGAATTTAAAACTGATAAAAATTCGGTTCTATTGTTGTTATTTTCTAATAATTCTATATTGAAATCGCCCCCTATAAATACCTTTTTATTTTCGTCCACTATTTTGGTTAATAATATGTCAAGTTGTTTTAAAAAAACCGTTAAATCTCCACTGGGAGGTCTATATATTGCCACAACAATAAATGACTCGCTTTCCAACTCGCACTCTACACACGCACACTCAAACTGGCCCTTTATTGACAGTTCACTTATTTTATTGCGCTGTTTTACTTTTATGTTCTTTCGCACGTAAACCGCTGCACCACCATATCCTTCCTTTCGACAATAGCTCGATGCCAAATTGAAATTATTTAAAGCAAACATTTTTAGTTCTTCAGTAGTCTTCCAGTGTTCAGAAATGCAAAGAAAAGTGCATTCTGGATGTTGCTGGAGCATATAATTTAATCTATCAACGCAGTTTCCAATTGACTGCACATTTTGGTGAATAATACTGTAGTGTTCCCTTTTAGTATTAATTGTATCTGCTGTACTATTTATATTTTCACCAAATGTTCCCAGTTTATTTAAAAAAAATGACTGCTCATGCCATAGTTCGTGTTTTGTCTATGTTTTTCAAGTTTTTGTAAGTAAGCTGGACATTTTGGGTCTCTAGCAGAATGCATTCTGTCTTTTAGATTAAGGCGTTTGCAATTTGGGCAGTTCCATTGATTATCATTAGGACATTGGCGGCTTTCATGATTTTCACCGCATTTATGGCAGCATAATGTGTTACTTTTGCAATGTTTGGCCACATGTCCAAAATAGCAACACTTATAGCACATTGACAAGTTGGTATATTCCTTAACATATGTCCTAGTTAGGTCAAGACTTAGGTTTTCATGCTTTATTAACCACCTAAAAACTTCGGGGTTTGTTTGAAATACCCAGTTTTCTCTATTTTTATTTCTACACTCTTTCTTGGTTATAAACTTTATTTTATTCTCCACATTTTCTCCAAAAACTTCTTTTATTTGTGGATTGTCTTTTATAAATTCCTTAATAAGGCTTTCCGCTTCGTACCCCTTTTCTATTCCTGTTATCATTAGCATTGGGTCACTATTTTCTATTTCTTTTAGTTGAAGCTCACCATGTTTTTTTAAAACATTTTGTAACATCTTTTGCTGAGACTCACTGTGGCATTCAATTAATACTGCACCGCTTTGCAACTGTTTGATTTGTTTAAAAGTTTCATGAAAGTCGCCATTTTCGTTAAGATTATGCTTTATTTCTTTTAAAACCTTTTTTGCATCATCTTGTTCCCTCATCCTAACTAGTGTTTCATATTTTTTTTGTTGTGGAGGGGTTACCCATTTTTCACCAGATGTTTGATCTTTGTTCCTCTGGGTAATTGCACTATAGGTTTTTTCCATTATTTTAATATCTCTTTCCTGATTATTGGTCGATTCTTCAATACATGATTCCGTTGTAACCTTGGGTAACTGCGGAAATATTTTTAAATTTATGTCCTCTTTCATGTTGTTGCTTCCTTGCATTTTTTGAGTTAGTATATAATTTTCTTTTTCTAGCTGCCCTACTTTGTATGCTAGAGTAGTTACCATAGTATGAATCTTAAAAGTTGCTTTTCGCATTGCTGTGCGGTCATCATTCTTGATATCATCGTTTTCCGCAAATTCATGAAGAATTCCTAAGGACTCCAAAATTTCTTGAATTGGAATTTCATACTTTTCTTTGTTTATGTTTTGCCCATCTTTTAAAACGGTATGTTCCCTATTTTTTGTTAATTTACTGGCATCAACCTCATTTTCGTTATTTGTGTGTTTTCGTATTTTTTGTCTCTCCTCTAATCCAGCCGGACTTGATCCTGATCTTTGCCTTTTTTGAGACATTAGATTTTCCTGATCATTTCCTTCCTTAGTAGGGGTCCGCTTTATTGATTTCGTTGGAGTAAAAACATTTCCCAAGTCATTTATATTTCGTTCCAAATTGTTACTTTTATTTGGTCCACCTTGTATTTCGTTGTTTATTTCTTCTCTGGCGTATGTCTTATCAAGATATGTTTTTTCAATCACCTTGGAATTTTTTGCAAGATCGTTCTCGCGTGCCAAAGTATTCATCGATGCCACAGAGTGGCTTCTCGTTTTTATGTTCCTATTAGGTAAATCATTTTTTCGTTCGTTAATTTTTGCTCCGCCACTATCGTCACTCATGTTGTAAAATTTTTACCGATTTTAAACTTTATTTATTACACTAAATATTCAAAATATCCGGGAGCGATTAAATACACATCTACTCGACACGAACGACGCGAAGTATTAAAAAAGTTAATAAACTACATTCATTTTTTTTTCAATTTTATTTCAAAAAACTGATTCTTCTTATGCCTTTCCTGGCTTATTACTTTTATTTGGGTTACCTTGTATTATATAGCTGTACCATTTTTCTGCAACCAAAAAAGGAAAATCCAAGTTCTAACAGCAGTTGCAAACCGCAATACCACTGCAACAACAACCGCTGTTCGTTTTTCCTTGTCTGACGGATACGTAGGGATGAGCCGTTATGAATCGATTGAATAAATTACGTTGTCGATTTGCTAAGAGCTCACTGCATGGATGATTATTTAAGAAATACTACAGATTTTCCAGTTTTGGTTTAAAGTAGTATAAAATGAACACCTACAATTTTAAAAATCTGTGAGGTGCCCGCTCGCTGGCGCGATCACTCGCCGCGGCTGGGGATTGTGTTCGAGCAACTGACCTGATTTAAATACATGGATGGCGACCGATCTCGCCAGGCAGCCCTAGGTAATGGGCCAGAAAATGCTAAGTGTTTAAGCCTCAATTTTGCGATAGTCGTAATATTTTAATTTCTACATAAAGCCGCATGCTGTCAAAAGCATGGATACAACAACGGAAAACGTACTGCGATATGAAGCTAAGCAACAATTAAGGAAAGCGAACCAATCGATTTCAAAAATTATCTGACAATGGAGCCCAACACATTTGAGAAATTGTTAAACTTAGTGACTGTATACAAACAAAACCAAGATACTATAATTAGGAAGTATATTTCACCTAAAGAGCGCCTTGTTGCAACCTTAAGATATCTAGCTACCGGAAGAAGGTATGAATGCTTTTAGTTTAGTACAGGAATTTCTCCACAATCGCTGGAACCGATAATTAGCACGTTGGGAAAGATCTCGAATAACTCACCAAGAGGTTATCGTGTCGGCCCCTAACGAAAATATTCCCCGAAAGTAAAAAATGAAGCGCAAACGCGTCATTTCTTACTCCACTAACTATCGATAATATTAAAAGGAACGATCGTGGAAGGATAGAATAGCGGGAATGATTGCTGGCATATGGGTACTTAATATTCAGGGGTCTCTTTATAAAACAAATCGTAATGCACGTTATCCACGAGGCAAAAAGATCATGAGTTCCGAACTTAACTGTTTTCAGTCACTATTGCTTTTGCAGAAATTTAAATTTTGTCATTTGCTTTTAAAATTGTGTTCCTTCCTTGCGTTCTCTCCTTGCGTTTATTTCTTACATTCCTACTTTGTGTGCCTTCTCTGCGTTTCTTTCTTGCGTTCCTTCCTTGCGTTTCCTTGTTGCGTTCCTCCCTTGCGTTTCCTTCTTGCCTTCTTTTCTTGCGTTTCTTTTTTGCCTTTCCTTCTTGCCTTTTCTTGCGTTTCGTCCTTGCGTTTCTTCATTGCTTTTGTTCCGTATTCTTAAAATTCGATTCACGTTGGTCAACTTGCTTGGAAAATTCTCCCATCCCTAGAATCCGACTGAATTGAATAAACCGACCACACAAAAGCTGCCGGCAGAAAACATAGCCGAAGGTCATTTCAGTTAATCAAGTTGGCTTTGCCCGATATGGACTAAAGACAAAGCCGTGGTCGACAGATGAATGAAACGAAATGCCGAAGTCGGAATTTGATTATGATTGGGAAGGATATAAATATTGGACTGGTGGCTGGTACAGGAATGATTAATCTTAAATAGAAGAAATCGATCACATGCAATCAAAGAGATTTTAGATAAACAAAGAAAGGCATTGAAAATAAAGCATCCTAATCAAAATCGCTATCTCTCTCTCTCCCTCCTTCTCTCTGTAACTGACATTCGGGGTTGTTACACAAATAAATATAGTTTAAAATAATAAAATATATAATAATATGTATATAACATAATTCTTGAAATTTTTAATATAGGCAGAAAATAATAATGAATGAAAAAAAAAGCGTGGGGTGCTCGATATACGAAAAATTAGCACAAAGCGCCCCACGCTTTTTTTCACTATAATACTAATGTTTATCGTTCATTATTATTTTCTGCCTATATTAAGAATTTCGAGAATTATTTTAAACTATATACATATATTTATTTTCTGCTTTTTAGTTTGATTAATTATTAAAGAGTGTTTTTTAGTTTTTTTTATATTTATTTTGCATTTTTTAGTTTGATATTGTTAAGAAAAATTTTTTTTTGAGTAGATTGAGCTAGATTAGTAGATTGTTGTATTGTCAGCAGTACTTGACAAGTCTACAAAATTTAAATTAAATCAGACCGTTTAAAGTGGATCAAAATCGGGTTCAAAAAAGTCGGTTACCAACAAACAAACATACAAACACGAACAAACCCGAACAAACTACAAAAATTTTCAAAATTAAAAAAAAAAATTTGTCGAAATTTTAGTTTGACGGGTAGAATTTTTTAAAATTTTTCTCTATTCTTAGCGACAATATCTATACGACCCCACGTTTGTTTCATTACTATCGGTTATTGTAATAATTCTGACATTGACAGGTGTCAAATTTTGACAAGAGAATTTTTTGCGTATTTTTTTCAACTTTCCACCGTCAATATACATGCGACCTTATAGTTTTTTCATTAATATCATTTTTTTAAACGGTTTGACATATTGACAGCTGTCAAATTTTGACAGGAGCATTTTTTGCTTATTATTCCCGAAGTCTCCGCATCGAATACTAGACAACACCATAATTTGTTTCGTCAAAATCGCTTCTTCGTTTTATACCTGACAGCTGTCAAAATTTGACAGGAGAATTTTTGCGTGTAGATTATTGTATTGTCAGCGGTTCTTGATAAGTCTACAAAATTTAAATGAAATGTGACCGTTTAAAGTGGGTCAAAATCGGGTTCAAAGAAGTCGGTTACGGACAAACATAAGCTAATAAAAGCGTGTTAAAAACTAAAAATATCAGAAATATTGCCAACATAAATAATTTCGTCCCCTCCACCCTTAGAGACCGGCTACGCGCCGCTGGTACTGTGAAAAATGTTATTTTAACAAACGAATTTAAATTTTTGCCCAAATACTCCAAATTACACAAACAACTTGAGGTCTCGTGGTTGAGTAAAAGTAAACTTGCGTATCGTAAACAAATCCTACTTTTGTTTATTTGAACGAGAATTTAATGAATCTAAATCGGACACCTTTACGTTATTCACTCGAGTAACGAAATTTATGGGTTTTGTCTGGCGGAAATATTCGAAATGCCGAACCTTTTCACTATAAATTTTTAGTTTGTCTGATGTATACTATATAGGTAGTATAATTAAAAATTATAATAGTACCAATTGCATAGTGTTAGAATTATTACAAAATAAAGCCACTTTTTAAAAGTAAAGTAAACTAATAATTTATTCAAAATTATAATAATATGCAAACAATGTATTCGCGCCGAGTACATCGCAAAAACTGCCAAACACCTCCTCGTTTCTACTTCTCAATCCCTTTTTCTTATCGTTTCTTATTAACAACAAAGCTAAGCGAATATAAACAATGGCGTCATATTTCTTTTTATTTTTGCTGATGGCTACAACTAGTTTCTAACATTCGGCCATCCTCAACTGGGTGGATGTCCCATACCACCCATGTCGTAAAAGGTAAACGGATAAATCTTAGGAAATATACAGCAATGGCCTCAGACGATTGCGTGTCGACTTAAAAGGAACGGGTAGTAACGACCTCATAGACAAATACAACATAAATAGGCAGTATAGGCCTTGTAGACATTTTCAACATAAATAGGCAGTATCGGCCTCATAGACAATTTCAACATAAATAGGCAGTATCGACCTCATAGACAAGTTCAACATAATTAGGCAGTATCGACCTCATAGATAAGTTCAACATAATTAGGCAGTATCGGCCTCATAGACAATTTCAACATAATTAGGCAGTATCGGCCTCATAGACAATTTCAACATAAATAGACAGTATCGGCCTCAACTCAATTTCAACATAAATAGGCAGTATCGGCCTCATAGACAACTTCAACATTAATAGGCAGTATCGGCCTCATAGACAATTTCAACATAAATAGGCAGTATCGGCCTCAACTCAATTTCAACTTAAATAGGCAGTATCGGCCTCATAGACAATTTCAACATAAATAGGCAGTATCGGCCTTGCAAATGGTATACATTTCTCATATCTCTCTGTTACTTTGTTTTTTTCTATAGCCGTCCTACCAACAGGACTCTGAACATTCCAGTATTCGAGTATTATTTTACAAACAAACTATCAACCACAACGTTTCATACCATACATACCTGTATCTCTTTCATTCCATAAATCATTTACCTATATAACCTATTTTCTATCGAAATACCCTATATATCTGTGTCAACATAAATAGGCAGTAACGGCCTCAACTTAACAGAAACAGGCAGTAACGGCCTTATACAAATAAAACATAAATAGGCAGTAACGGCCTCAACTTACCAGAAACAGGCTGTAACGGCCTTAGACAAATACAATATAAATAGGCGGTAACGGCCTCAACTTAACAGAAACAGGCAGTAACGGCCTTCGACAATTACATGTCCATCATAGCAATCCATTTCTTGATTTTATCAGCGGCTACTACCATACGAACATTACGCTTACATTGCCCTTCTCGTAGGTCCTCTATTTCATATCTATCATTGCATAGAACATTCACCCCTTTGAACGGAACTTTGGTAGTACCTAATTTCTCGCTCTCCCCGGTATTGACATAACTTGTTATTAATACACGCACATTGAAATTAGTTGCGTCGCGTCTGATTTTATCATAGAGTTCTTTTTGTTTACTCTGGTCGTCACTAATGTGTTCTTTAATTTTATTTCTAAGATCAGCGATATTGATTTAGACGATCAACACTATCAGCAGTCGTTTGTATCGAGTTTAATAAACAACCTTCGGCTATCGACCTTGGCTGATATCCAAACAATGATTAAACTACTGGAGGAGTACTTTTATTATATGCCGAATTCAAAGCACTTTGTATTTCTTTCGCGAATGTGTTCCTTTTCTCTGTTTTATCTTCAACACTTGTTGTCTCTAACATACTAACTATTTTCCCATTATACCTTTCTTATTCTTGTTGTCTCTAACATACTAACTATTTTCCCATTATACCTTTCTTATTCTTATAATATGCACAATTCAAACATGCATTTATATATTTCGTAACAAAACGTTGCATTTTAGGAAACCAATAATTGATTTGGATTCTCATCAGTGTGTTTTCTACGCTCATGTGTCCAGCTTTATCACCGCATAGCAGCACAAACAGTGTTAGCATAACCAGAATTTGACTCCTTTATAATATTATTGGGATATAACTTATCAATTATCCCTCGTAATATTTCCTTTTCTGCAAGTGGTAATCTATATCTATATATACCACTGGATCATTTGTTATTAGTTTGATTTCTATTTTTGCTGTGTCAGTTTTGCCTATCTCCGCCATACATGAAGAAATTCTATCTTTAAATTCATCTAAAAGTTGTTCACAAATGAGCCTCTGTTCGTTGGTAATCTCGCCAAAGTTTATTTTATAATTTTCCGTCTTCTCGTATTTCAAAACATTCGAAGTCACAATCTGGTTTCACCTTCATTCCCAACTAACGTACAATTACGTCGGTTCCTACTTAAAATAATATTACGTTCGGTAAATTAATAAAGTATCGGCCGATGATGCAATCATGAATCATTTGAATATCGTCTATCACGATAATTTTTAACATCGCGCTCGGCTGGCCTAAACGCAAGTGCACTTTAACACTACCAACTGAATTTAAGTACAGGATAACCTGTAAAACCGCGTAAAACTTGAATGTCTCTTGTTTCCAGTTCAAGTCCTAAGTCTACGGCCACATGTTAGAAACTAGTTGCAGCCATCAGCAAAAATACAAAGAAATATGACTCCATTGTTTATATTCGCTTAGCTTTGTTGTTAATAAGAATAACGATAAGAAAAAGGGATTGAGAAGTAGAAACGAGGAGGTGTTTGGCAGTTTTTGCGATATACTCGGCGCGAATACATTGTTTGCATATTATTATAATTTTGAATAAATAATTAGTTTACTTTACTTTTAAAAAGAGGCTTTATTTTGTATTAATTCTAACAAATCAGAAGTAGGGATTATACTCGCATAATACCCACAGGACAGTAGTGCAATTGGATGCAGTGATAGTGCACTTAGTGTAATTGGATACAGTGATAGTGCACTATGTCTACCAGATCCAGATGGCAAACGCACACGCCGGAAGTTGTGCACGAACATCCGGAATTAATTATTGATGGGACCGTCTCTCCCACCCTGTTCATTAGTGGCGAACAGCGCCGCCGAAAAAGGACAAGAAGAACGACCAAGAGATCACATAAAAAGTCAAGTCGAAAAACGAGAACTCACTCCAGCTCACGATCATCGAGTTCATCAAGTTCTTCTACCGCTGATGACCAAAGTAAACGAAAAAGGAAAAAGAAGAGACATGGTTTTAAAAACAGCATTAATTTTAGTAACCAGATTAGCAATGGCGAAGAACAAATGATTCCTATATTCGATCCCCAAAAGTCGGCACAGTCGGTAGAAAACTGGGTTCGCCGTGTTGATGAATTGGCAGAGTTTTATCATTGGAATGACTTGATGGTGATTAAATTAATAACCCGTCGATTAGTCGGTATGGCCCGAAGATGGTACGACTCTCAAGATCAGCTGGCGGTGAATTGGACAAAAATGAAAGAGCAATTAATTAAGCAATTTGCGAAACCGCTACCGTTTGCAAAATTACTTCGAGAAGCCTCGTTATATGAAACGCATAATGGTCAAGACTTAAGTGAGTACTGTTTTAATAAATTGGATAAATTAAAAGCTTTAAGGTTACATATTCCGGAAAGCTATTTGGTTGACGCAATAATAGGAGGAATTACCGATGAAAATATTGCAAGATCGGCACGATCATCGCGGTTTCTGGACACTAATGAGTTATACGGATATCTAAGTACACTGGGACATGTACCACAAGTTAGTCGAAGTGCTGGTACGAGACCATCTTCTGGAAGCCTCTCATCCCGTATTGTCAGAGTCGAAGAAACCAAGAGAAAGGAAATTCTATGTTTTAATTGTCAAGGACCGCATCGTGTAAGAGATTGCCCAAAACCTAGATTGGAATGTTTTAAATGTAAACGTCTTGGTCATAAACAAAACAGTTGCCCTGAAATAAATCCAAAACAAGATAACCGTAAAAATTCATCATCATAAAGCCCAACACAGTAAATAGAAACCCGGAAGTGTTTGTACTTTAATTCGACGAAGTGTGGCCGTAGACTTAGGACTTGAACTGGAAACAAGAGACATTCAGGTTTTACGCGGTTTTACAGGTGATCCTGTACTTAAATTCAGTTGGTAGTCTTAAAGTGTTAAAGTGCACTTGCGTTTAGGCCAGCCGAGCGCGATGTCAAAAATTATCGTGATAGACGATACTCAAATGACTCATGATTGCATCATCGGCCGATACTTTATTAATTTACCGAACGTAATGTTATTTTGTTATTTAAAGTAGGAACCGACGTGATTGTACGTAAGCTGGGAATGAACGTTAAACCAGAATTGTGACTTCGAATGTTTTGAAATACGAGAAGACGGAAAAAGTAAAATAAACTTTGGCGAGTTTACCAACGAACAAAGACTCATTTATGAACAACTTTTAGATGAATTTAAAGATATAATTTCGACATGTATGGCGGAGATAGGCAAAACTGACATAGCAAAAATTGAAATCAAACTAATAACAAATGATCCAGTGGTATATAGTTCATATAGATTACCACTTGCAGAAAAGGAAATATTACGAGGGATGAGTTATTACCCAATAATATTATAAGGGAGTCAAATTCTGCTTATGCTAGCCCTGTGTTGTTCGTTAAAAAGAAAACAGGTGACGTAAGATTGTGCGGCTATGCCATGATAAAGCTGGACACATGAGCATAGAAAATACACTGATGAGAATCCAAATCAATTATTGGTTTACTAAAATGCGTCGTTTTCTTACGAAATATATCAATGCCTGTTTGAATTGTGCATATTATAAGAATAAGAAAGGTATAATGGGAAAATAGTTAGTATGTTAGAGACAACAAGTGTTGAAGATAAAACAGAGAAAAGAAACACATTCGCGAAAGAAATACAAAGCGCTTTGAATTCGGCATATAATAAAAGTATATTAGTACAACTCCAGTAGTTCAAGCACTGTTTGGATATCAGACAAGGTCGATAGCAAAAGGTTGTTTATTAAACTAGATACAAACGACTGTTGATAGTGTTGATCGTCTAAATTAATATCGCTGATCTTAGAAATAAAATTAAAGAACACATTAGTGACGACCAGAGTAAACAAAAAGAACTCTATGATAAAAACAGACGCGACGCAACTAATTTCAATGTGCGTGTATTAATAACAAGTTATGCCAATACCGAGGAGAGCGAGAAATTCGGTACTACCAAAGTTCAAAGGAGCGAAGTGGTGAATGTTCTATGCAACGATAGATATGAAATAGAGGACCTACGAGAAGGGCAATGTAAGCGTAATGTTCGTATGGTAGTAGCTGCTGATAAAATCAAGAAATGGATTGCTATGATGGACATGTAATTGTCGAAGGCCGTTACTGCCTGTATCTGTTGACACGTAATTGTCGAAGGCCGATACTGCCTATTTATGTTGTATTTGTCTAAGGCCGTTACTGCCTGTTTCTGTTAAGTTGAGGCCGTTACTGCCTATTTATATTGTATTTGTGTAAGGCCGTTACTGCCTGTTTCTGGTAAGTTGAGGCCATTACTGCCTATTTATATTGTATTTGTGTAAGGCCGTTACTGCCTGTTTCTGGTAAGTTGAGGCCATTACTGCCTATTTATATTGTATTTGTGTAAGGCCGTTACTGCCTGTTTCTGGTAAGTTGAGGCCATTACTGCCTATTTATGTTTTATTTGTGTAAGGCCGTTACTGCCTGTTTCTGTTAAGTTGAGGCCGTTACTGCCTATTTATGTTGACACATATACGTACGGGGTATTTCGATAGAAATATAATATAATATAATATAATAATAGGTAAATGATTTATGGAATGAAAGAGATACAGGTATATGTATGGTATGAAACTTTGTGGTTGATAGTTTGTTTGTAAAATAATACTCGAATACTTACTGGAATGTTGTCCTGTTGGTAGGACGGCTATAGAAAAAACTAAGTAACAGAGAGATATGAGAAATGTATACCATTTGTGTAAGGCCGTTACTGCCTATTTATGTTGAAATTGAGTTGAGGCCGATACTGCCTAATTATGTTGAACTTGTCTATGAGGCCGATACTGCCTATTTATGTTGAAATTGTCTATGAGGCCGATACTGCCCAATTATGTTGAACTTGTCTATGAGGCCGATACTGCCTATTTATGTTGAAATTGTCTATGAGGCCGATACTGCCAAATTATGTTGAAATTGTCTATGAGGCCGATACTGCCTATTTATGTTGAAATTGTCTATGAGGCCGATACTGCCTATTTATGTTGAAATTGTCTATGAGGCCGATACTGCCTAATTATGTTGAACTTGTCTATGAGGCCGATACTGCCTATTTATGTTGAAATTGTCTATGAGGCCGATACTGCCCAATTATGTTGAAATTGTCTATGAGGCCGATACTGCCTATTTATGTTGAAATTGTCTATGAGGCCGATACTGCCTATTTATGTTGAAAATGTCTACAAGGCCGATACTGCCTTTTTATGTTATATTTGTCTATGAGGTCGTTACTACCCGTTCCTTTTAAGTCGACACGCAATCGTCTGAGGCCATTGCTGTCTATTTCCTAAGATGTATCCGTTTACCTTTTACGACATGGGTGATATGGGACTTCCACCCAGTTGAGGATGGCCGAATGTTAGAAACTAGTTGCAGCCATCAGCAAAAATAAAAAGAAATATGACTCCATTGTTTATATTCGCTTAGCTTTGTTGTTAATAAGAATAACGATAAGAAAAAGGGATTGAGAAGTAGAAACGAGGAGGTGTTTGGCAGTTTTTGCGATATACTCGGCGCGAATACATTGTTTGCATATTATTATAATTTTGAATAAATAATTAGTTTACTTTACTTTTAAAAAGAGGCTTTATTTTGTATTAATTCTAACACACACTTCGTCGAATTAAAGTACAAACACTTCCGGGTTTCTATTTACTGTGTTGGGCTTTTTGATGATGAATTTTTACGGTTATCTTGTTTTGGATTTATTTCAGGGCAATTGTTTTGTTTATGACCAAGACGTTTACATTTAAAACATTCCAATCTAGGTTTTGGGCAATCTCTTACACGATGCGGTCCTTGACAATTAAAACATAGAATTTCCTTTCTCTTGGTTTCTTCGACAATTCGGGATAAGAGGCTTCCAGAAGATGGTCTCGTACCAGCACTTCGACTAACTTGTGGTACATGTCCCAGTGTACTTAGATATCCGTATAACTCATTAGTGTCCATAAACCGCGATGATCGTGCCGATCTTGCAATATTTTCATCGGTAATTCCTCCTATTATTGCGTCAACCAGATAGCTTTCCGGAATATGTAATCTTAAAGCTTTTAATTTATCCAATTTATTAAAACAGTACTCACTTAAGTCTTGACCATGATGCGTTTCATATAGCGAGGCTTCTCGAAGTAATTTTGCAAACGGTAGCGGTTTCGCAAATTGCTTAATTAATTGCTCTTTCATTTTTGTCCAATTCACCGCCAGTTGATCTTGAGAGTCGTACCATCTTCGGGCCATACCGACTAATCGACGGGTTATTAATTTAATCACCATCAAGTCATTCCAATGATAAAACTCTGCCAATTCATCAACACGGCGAACCCAGTTTTCTACCGACTGTTCCGACTTTTGGGGATCGAATATAGGAATCATTTGTTCTTCGCCATTGCTAATCTGGTTACTGAAATGAATGCTGTTTTTAAAACTATGTCTCTTCTTTTTCCTTTTTCGTTTACTTTGGTCATCAGCGGTAGAAGAACTTGATGAACTCGATGATCGTGAGCTGGAGTGAGTTCTCGTTTTTCGACTTGACTTTTTATGTGATCTCTTGGTCGTTCTTTTTGTCCTTTTTCGGCGGCGCTGTTCGCCACTAATGGACAGGGTGGGAGAGACGGTCCCATCGATAATTAATTCCGGATGTTCGTGCACAACTTCCGGCGTGTGCGTTTGCCAGGATCTGGTAGACATAGTGCACTATCACTGTATCCAATTATACTAAGTGCACTGTCACTGCATCCAATTACACTAAGTGCACTATCACTGCATCCAATTGCACTACTGTCCTGTGGGTATTATGCGAGTATAATCCCTACTTCTGATTTGTTAGAATTATTACAAAATAAAGCCACTTTTTAAAAGTAAAGTAAACTAATAATTTATTCAAAATTATAATAATATGCAAACAATGTATTCGCGCCGAGTACATCGCAAAAACTGCCAAACACCTCCTCGTTTCTACTTCTCAATCCCTTTTTCTTATCGTTTCTTATTAACAACAAAGCTAAGCGAATATAAACAATGGCGTCATATTTCTTTTTATTTTTGCTGATGGCTACAACTAGTTTCTAACAATAGTGTGGTTATACGAGACTAATTTGGCTGATTATCTGTAGTATGATACCGCGCGAGCAAAAATTATTTGCATCAAAGAGGGCTTGGATTAAAAAATATGGGGCTTGGTTTAGATCACCATGATATGGGGACGATATTATATCTAACCAAATCTAGGTTAAAATTTTGCCAAATTCATATTATGACATGATATGCCAAACTAATGAGTAATAAAATAAGTAGACAAATACAAATTTATTTTTGTTGTTTACAAAATTAAAGTGTATACGATCTTAGTTGAGACAGAGAAAAAAACTAAAAAAAAAAATTGATGACAGACTTGTCAAGTCCACGTGGACTATCTTCGAACATTTGTATAGGGAGCGATCAATACAATTTTTTTTATATTTGTATTGTAGTTTCAGTGTGTGGTGCAGTAAATTGATCGTACCCCCAATATTTACGTTGTCTCAACTGACGTCGTATAAAGTATAACAAAGTAAGAATATACAGAAAGAAAACAAAAAATAATTACATAAATTGCTGAAATTAACCAGCGCCATGCTCCAAGCATAAATTCACACGTCTCTTCGTATTTTCGAAAGTGTTGACCAGCATCTCTGGAGAAATGTTACCACATTCTTGGATAAGCCTTTCTTTTAGTTGTTCTAAATTTGCAACTGGTGTTTTAAAAATAGTGTTATTTAAATGAGGAAAAACGAAGTAATCCATAACCGTTAAACCAGGTGATCTAGGTGGGAATTTGGGAATTCAATGTCTGATCGAAACCTGATCAATCTGTCGTCGAAAAAATTGCGTAAGTAGTTAATAGTTTCGGCGGCTGTATGGGCGGTTGCACCGTCCTGTTGAAAATATCCAAAACGTAGTTCGTCGTCAAGTAATTGCTCCACAAATGGATTCAAAATATCGTTTCTATACCGCTGTGCTGTAATGGTTTCATGGAAAAAATAGGACCAACAATTCTTCTTCGGGAAACAGCTAACCAGACACCAACTTTTTGAGCGTGCAATGTGGACTCTACAAAAGATGGGGTTTTCACTACTCCACATGCGTGTATTCTAAAAATTCACATAACCGGAGAGGTGGAACCAGGCTTCATCCGAAAAAAATGTCAGGTCTAATAAATAATTTCTTTCCAATAAATTTTGGGTAAACTATTGAGAGTAATTCCTGCGTCATTTAAAATCTGCGGCTTGTATTTCTTGGAATACTTGCACTTTATAAGGAAGTAAATTTAGCTGCTTCTTAAGAATAGTTCTGCATGTTCCATAAGATCTTCCCACTTCTTGGGACAGGCGTCTTATACAATTTGTTGGCGTATTTTGCATTATTTCACGAACGTTTGCAACAAGTTCTTCTGTTCTTACAGATGGTCTTCCTGCTCCTTTTTTGTGTTGTATAGAACCCGTTTCCCTAAACACAGCCACGGTTCTTTTCAGACAATGATAAAAATCCCCAGCAATAACAGCAACCATAGGAAAATGTTCGTGAAAATCGTCCATGCACAAACCTGGATTGTATTGCCACTCACCATTTACTCTAACCCCGTTTCGAAAATACGCTTCAACCATGAATGTTTTGTGCTGTTCCGTAAAGCCCATTGTGTGAATTGTTCAAGAAATTGGAAAAATTAGCGATGAATCAAATTACTTGTAACGACTGTCAAAGATGACGGAATAACTGATTGATTGTTAATACAGGTAGTTACTGACACCCAACAGGTATTAAGCTCCACGGCTAAGCATTACGTCCTTAGATGCAAGGCCCTCTTTGATGCAAATAATTTTTGCTCGCACGGTATAAAGCATATTTTTTGTATAAATAACTAGTCTATACTTACTTATGCATTTTTAAAAATATTTATGGATGTGAAAGGACTCAAAAAACAAAACGGGGCAAACACACTCCAGTATACTGCCCTGATTAGCCGAAACGCAGTATCTACAGAGTATCTACAGAGAAACCGTAATGAAGAAAAATGGCTTTTTGCTTGATTTTCTGTTTTTTTGCAGCCGTAATAACTTGGACAATTTTAGCCAGAGTTTGTTTAATAAATTGTTTTGTTTTATAGGAAAATTCATGTTTTCCTTAAAAAAATTTGAAAATAACATAAGGTGTTATAATTATGCTGTTTGCTGCGTTTTTCCTAAGTAATACAGACAGCGGGGAATTAAGCTTGCTTAAGAAAAATGCAGTACTGCGTTTTTATTAAGCACCCTTGTATATTAATTTATGAAATGCCACTAAATAAAATAACATTAATTTTACTTTGTATTAAACATTCATCATTAGAATAAACAAATTCGTATAACAATGTACTTTGAATATAAAACAATATTATTAACACAATAATAATATACCTCAAAATATGTTGTTGTTTGTATGTCAAAAGAAACGGGAAGGAGGGTGTGGTACGTGGCACTTTCTTCAGGTACCTGAAATTCAACAAAATATGGCGAAAAAATAAATATGTACTTCCAGGTTTCGGTCCATTTGGTGTACACCTGGTATTGACGATTTTTTGAAAAATACGAATCTTTAGGTTTTTAGGTCTCGAAGAAAAAATAGCATTTTTTTGGTGCCACGCCCTTTTCTTTGGTTTTTAAGTAAAACACAACACAGAATCCTCAGGAAAATGGCAAAACAATAACAAACCTTAAGGCAATACCGCCTCAACTCTACAAAAATGGATGAAACTTTATACTATTACCAGGTTCTAGGGGGAGCTTAAGCCCCCGTAGCACCCTCCCCCTACTTGCGCCACTGACCCACTGACCCGGTGTACATAAAATGTACTGGAACCATACTTTCATTTGAGAGATTATGAAGTTATGATCCAAGGCAACAAAAGATTTCGCTAAAATAACAGACAAATCTAATATCATAGGTACTTACCTGTCTATTATTATTATTTGTAGCCAATTCTAATATTAATTTTGTTCTTTTCGACATGTTTAAACATCAGACACACATATTACAAAACTAACATCCAGACAGCACAAAAGTAAACAAACAATTGATCCGCTTCAAAGCGTTTTAAGAGAAAATTAACTGCTCGTGTGCTTAGTAAGAATGCAGTAACGTATGTATACTTAGGAAAAACGCCGTATTTACATGTAGGTGCGGCATTTTCCATAAGCAAGGTATAGATGCTGCAATCTTACTAAGCATGGAACCCTATTTTTGTTGGATACGACAAAAGACAGATATATTATATGAGTTTTGATATTAGGTACGGCATTTTTATTAAGTTCTGCGGATAGAAAACCAAATTTTAAGACATTACATGCCAATATCGCATTTTTGGAAATTTTTGTAGATACGGCGTTTCTGCTAAGCACGGCAGTATAGGGAACACACTTCAATGCACCTGTATTTTGCATTGTTGTTGTCAAATAAATAATAATTGTAGGTACTTACTGGCCACACAAAAGTAATTAAAATTCAATCAAATTATAATAAATAAAAGGCACCGAAACCACTAAACATTTTGAAAACATAATAAAATGTAACAAAAATACAACAACGCAATTCATAACTTGGTGTTTGGGCCCATTACGGTCCACTACTAATCTGGGGATATTATTATGTCCCAATACCAGCTGATTGATGACAAATTTCTGGTGTCATCTCAATCATCATTATCATTGCTCGGGGAATGTTTATTATAGATGAAATATAAAAGTAAGTGCGGCATATAATATTCCCCCAATAATTTACTTTCTTCATTGCGATAAATTTTTAAATTTGTTAAGTGTAAATATCTGTTTTCAACCCAAAGTCGACTTGACGCCATTTCAGGCCCTTTTCCTGTTTATTTTTTTTATCAAAGCTGCGACACAGGCCCTGAAACAAAACACATTATGTAAATTTTCCCTTGTACTGATACGAAGATATGCCGGCATTGTACTTTCCCGTATCATCGTCTCCGGCGTTGATGATTCCTGGAGATGCTTTTAGCGAGATGAACATAGAAATTTTTATAAAGGTGACAACGATTTTTTACAACTAGAGTAAGTACATTGATTGTAAATATATTTTATTTAATCTATGCTATTATATAAAATTGTAAAGTGACTTCACTGACTGATTCATTAACGCCCAGCCCAAACCCTTAATCCTAGAGTCATGATACCGTGCGAGCAAAAATTAGTTGCACCAAAGAGGGCTTGGATTAAAAAACGTGGGGCTTGGTTTAGATCACAATGATATGGGGACGATATATCTAACCAAATCTATGTTAAAATTTTGTCAAATTCATATTATGACATGATATGCCAAACTAATGAGTACTAAAATAAGTAGACAAATACAAATTTATTTTTGTTGTTTACAAAATTAACAAAGTAAGAATATACAGAAAGAAAAAGAAAAAGAATTACATAAATTGTTGAAATTGGCCACCGCCATGCTCCAAGCATAAATTCACACGTCTCTTCATATTTTCGAAAGTGTTGGCCAGCATCTCTGGAGAAATGTTACCACATTCTTGGATAATCCTTTCTTGTAATTGTTCTAAATTTGCAACTGGTGTTTTGTTTTAAAAATAGTGTTCTTTAAATGAGGAAAAACAAAGCAATCCATAACCGTTAAACAAGGTGATCTAGGTGGGAATTCAATGTCTGATCGAAAACTGATCAATCTGTCGTCGAAAAAATTGCGTAAGTAGTTAATAGTTTCGGCGGCTGTATGGGCGGTTGCACCGTCCTGTTGTAGTTCGTCGTCAAGTAATGGATTCAAAATATCGTCTCTATACCGCTGTGCTGTAACTGTGTCATGGAAAAAAATAGGACAAACAATTCTTCTTCGGAAAACAGCTAACCAGACACCAATTTTTTGAGGGTGCAATGTGGACTCTACTCCTGCGTCTTTTAAAATCGGCGGCTTGTATTTCTTGGAATACTTGCACTTTATAAGGAAGTAAATATAGCTGCTTCTTAAGAATAGTTCTGCATGTTCCATAAGATCTTCCCACTTCTTGGGACAGGCGTCTTATACAATTTGTTGGCGTATTTTGCATTATTTCACGAACGTTTGCAACAAGTTATTCTGGTCTTACAGATGGTCTTCCTGCTCCTTTTTGTGTTGTATAGAACCTGTTTCCCTAAACACAGTCACAGTTCATTTCAGGCAATGATAAAAATCCCCAGCAATAAAAGCAACGTTAGGAAAATGTTCGTGAAAATCGTCCATACACAAACCCGGATTGTATTGCCACTCACCATTTACTCTAACCCCGTTTCGAAAATACGCTTCAACCATGAATGTTTTGTGCTGTTCCGTAAAGCCCATTGTGTGAATTGTTCAAGAAATTGGAAAAATTAGCGATGAATCAAATTACTTGTAACGACTGTTAAAGATGACGGAATAACTGATTGATTGTTAATTCAGGTAGTTACTGACCCAACAGGTATTAAGCTCTACGGCTAAGCATTACGTCCTTAGGTGCAAGGCCTCTCTGTGACGATGCCTTCAGTGCCTTACGCTTGGGCTTGATTCTCAGGACTTGGAAACAATATTCGAATATTTTGTATATTATTACCTAAAACCGAAAAATGTATTTCAGAATGTAACAGCAAGCTTTCTTTAAAATAAACTCTGTTGCCTGAATGGTGGTTTTAACTTCTAGCAATTGATCCTCGTTTTTTAAAGCGTTCTTTACCCATTATGATTTTGCTTAGCTGAAAATTGCTAGACATGTAACCTATAGTCCCCAGGGCGTTGTAATTTCAAAAGATTTCGTCTTGTTTTTGTATAAATAAGGCAAATATTACACAAATCGCTCTTAGAGTTTCCAAGTTTGCATCTGGAACTAATGTCTAAGTTTCAACTTTTTAAAGTGGGCCATTTGAGATAATGATAATATTTACCATCAAGTTTTAATAGCACAGCATTTCCAGATTATTTAATGTGTTTTATTTCGACATAGGTATTATTGTATGCATTGGTGTAACAAAGGTACCCGATTTTGACCCACTTTAAACGGTCAGATTTAGTTTAAATTTTGTAGACTTATCAAGAACCGCTGACAATACAATAATCTACACGCAAAAAATTTTCCTGTCAAATTTTGACAGCTGTCAGGTATAAAACGAAGAAGCGATTTTGACGAAACAAATTATGGGGTCGTATAGTATTCGATGCGGAGACTTCGGGAAAAATAAGAAAAAATTCTCCTGTCAAAATTTGACACCTGTCAATATGTCAGAATTATTACAATAACCGATAGTAATGAAACAAACGTGGGCTCGTATAGATATTGTCGCTAAGAATAGAGAAAAATTAAAAAAAAATTTTACTCGTCAAAATAAAATTTTGATAAATTTTTGTCGTTTGTTCAGGTTTGTTCGGGTTTGTATGTATGTTTGTTTGTAACCGACTTCTTTGAACCCGATTTTGACCCACTTTAAACGGTCAGATTTAATTTAAATTTTTTAGACTTATCAAGAACCGCTGACAATACAATAATCTACTAATCTATCTCAATCTACTCAAAAATTTTTTTTTTCTTAACAATAACTACTAACTACTAAAAAATGAAAAATAAATATAGTTTAAAAAAACTAAAAAACACGCTTTAATTAATCAAACTAAAAAGCGGAAAATAAATATAGTTTAAAATAATTCTTGAAATTCTTAATATAGGCAGAAAATAATAATGAACGATAGACATTAGTATTATTGTGAAAAAAGCGTGGGTCGCTTTGTGCTATATTTTTCGCATATCGAGCACCCCACACTTTTTTCACAATAATACTAATGTTTATCGTTTATTATTATTTTCTGCCTCTATATTAAGAATTTCAAGAATTATTTTAAACTATATTTATTTTCCGCTTTTTAGTTTGATTAATAATTATTAAAGCGTGTTTTTTAGTTTTTTAAACTATATTTATTTAAATCTAATTTTAGTAATCGTTATGGATAAAAAATTACTGAAAATTAAATACTCTTTCAGTTGTTTCTTAAAAAATTGTGAAATTCCGAGGATCCTAAAGTGAACCAACACCGAAATTAATTAAAGGATAAATAAGATGTTGGAAAAGTATACAGACAGACATGGTTAGATTCGGTAAAGAGCAGACCGTGTCCAATCCAATAATTCTCCGACTAATTACTATATTTTACTCCCGGGTTTTCCCATTTGTATTCCCACAAAGCACTCTCGATGCTGTATTTGCTCGACAGGCGTATCTTTAGACGAATTTTTTGTATTAGTGTGACGGAACAAAGAAACTTATTTATACCGAAAAGACAAGGAACACGTGTTCTCGATGGTTGACAGGCCCGCTTCTTACAAAACAACGCTCTGGGTGTGCACTGTGCCGTATTTCTGTTTCGAATTGGACAGCACACAGGTCATTGGCGGTGTAGATTGATATTATCAGAGTACCTACATATATAATTCTACGGTGATATTATCACTAAATCGGGTTTTTTCGTGGCATGTTCTTTTTTTTTAATTATTATTACATAAGAATGATGGGGTTTGATGAACCACTTTTACATGTCTCCGACAAAGTTGAATGTAACTTAAGAATTTTCACTACTTTTACCTAAATGATTTTCACAAAGTCTGTTAAAACTCCATAATTTTTCTTTTACTCTCTTCATTGAATATCAAACTATATAAGAATGACGGATGTCTGAGAAAAGTTGACAACCCATTTTTTGACGTCTTGGAGCTGGTTTGGCCGCCATTGTGGAGTTCATCGCAACTCTAACCTTAAATCTGTAGTTATAATGCAGCGCTTTGGCAACAGATGTCTCAAATTCACTGATGTGATGTCGTGGTGTTGCCGCATATCGCATTTTATTGGAATTTTTAAGGATCAAGCATTTTTAACGGAAAATAAAATAGGAGGTTCTCAATTTCACCCGAATGTATGTTTTTGATAATAATATGTACGTTGAGAACGGTACCTGGCCAGAATAGCCTCTGCAGCTTATAGGCCATATTTGAAGGAAGAGAGAGAGACTATGTACGCTGATTACTCCGGGGTTAATTGGACCGATTTTCACAATGATTTTACCGTTGCATTAGGTGCTAAATGTTAAACAAATAAAAGTAGATAAAAAGCGACAGCAAGTATAACTAAAAAGGGTTTTATTTTATATTTATTATTAATTTTTGACCTGCTAATATATAGACCACATAATTGCATACCTACCACTATTTACGATCCATTGCACCTGCCTCTCTTCTTCTACCGGAAAATGAAATAATCTTATTCCTTGGAAGGCGCGAGGCGACTTCCCACATTGAAAATAGGCACACGTGTTGCCAGCCATATCGCGTCACTCAGTCTGATCCTTTTTCAATCGAAAATAAATATAATATCGTCGGCTTAATGCAAAAACTCAGTACGTCAATATTTCCAGGTTTTGAGATTTTTGTAAATTTGACTAGTCTTCTACCGATACAATATTTGAAAAAATATCACAAAAGTAAAAACTCAATAAGTGTCTAAAACTATCAATTTTGACTTAAAGAATTTTTGCACTAAACCGACTATATATTATAAACAGACAGGCGGCAACAATGTTTGAATTTAGCAGTGAAAAGGTTAGTCGCTTTCTTGTTGGTGAACTCATTGTGCCATCTATGAATTTAACGTAGCAGTTTTAGGAAATCGGCCCATATGGCCTTCTTATATAGTTTGATATTCAATGCTCTCTTCAATTTTCTTCCCAAGACAGGGTCTTTGCACTAGCCCTTGACTTTCCAGTATGCTGAAGTCTTGTCGGTCTTCTGACTATTCATTTTTTACACCTCGTGTACACCATTGAAAGCTCCATTACGGCTCAATCCCACTTATTATTTTCTCTATTGCTAACAACATCAGCATTGTACTATTTACTTTGTTTTCCTGATGATGAGTGTTTCTACACTCGAAACATGTTAAATTATTATGAATTACTCTAGGTTCGCCTAGTTTTCTAATAAACTTGTGGAGAAAGACTTTGTGCTTTTCTTTTTTCTGTATACATTTAACTTCACTTTGAGTATGGACAACTTCTTCAAAATATATGTTTATGGTCAGCGGCAAATGCAGTATATGTTTTCTTTGGCTTCTTGTTACTCGACGGTTGCTTTAGTATTGAAAATACTACTGGGTGCGTATATACTGGTATATTTCATAAAAACAGTTAGTAGATAGTTATTAATGATACTATACTAGTTCGATGAACACTATAATGAAACGTGTGCAACGTTAAACCACGAGGCGTCAGCCGAGTGGTTTAATTGCACAAGTTTCATTAACATAGTTCATATCGAACGTGTAACATTCAAAACTTCATCTATGACAGTGCAAATAGATTTTATTCGTCTAAATTTCATTGATATCAGATAACGTTTTCGTAATTTTTAAAATTTTCAGGTGTCCATATTAGTCGATATCATGGTAACCGCATTTTTGATTGTTTCAATTTCGATAAAATTGGAAAAAAATAAACAGTGAATGTCGCTGAAACAAAGCGAAATAGCGCGGCGGTCTTGGCGTATTACACAGAAACTCGGGGGAGAATGGATATACCAATCCAAAACATTTTATTGCCGACTTAAGATTTGGACATTTCGTGAACAAAGAGTACAAGGACCAGCAGGTAAATGGCAGCTAAAGAAATAATTTTGTCGCTATTTTTGAAAAGGTGGTTTTGAGCTCTCTTCAATATGTATGTACTTATATACCTATTATCCTATATTTTTTATTTTAACAAAACAGTCAAATTTACACATTTCTTAGTATAATTTACACATTTCTAAGTATAATAATTTAATTATTATTTCAAACTAAATCGGAGCATCTATGCCGTCATAATAACGCATGATAGCGGCACGTTACATACTCACAGATAGGAGTAATCTGTGCTGTGACATAATGGTTTCCTTCTCGCCACTGTATGTGGTAGGTATTTTCAATACGCCTATGTTACTTGCGTAAGATGCAAGATCTGTGAATTTTTTCTCATATATTATACTCGTTTTATATGAAAATTTCTTGTTCCGACGCTGATTCGTCCAGGCTATTTTAAGTGTGACTGCTTCATGAGCTCGAGATTATTTATAATTACTCGAAGAGATATCTGGAACCGATGACATCGTAAATCATAGTTTGTTTGTCTGCAGTCACTGTTCGTTGCGTTCGTGTTTTGTTTTTGTTTAGATAATTATTTGCGTCGAATTAAGAGAGGTCACTAAAACAATTTTAAATTCTATTCGTAACGAAAACGAGAAGTGGATAACGAATAATCTTAACAACCAAAGGTAAAGGTGTTAAGACTGTTGTTAACTACATTAAATATCGATTATGGGAGTTATACATTTAACGGGAACTGCAGCTGTGGGCGTCCAAATTAGCAACTAAAGCCATTGATGTTTCGACGATTAAATTTAAAAAATGTACTACAATAAAATTACAATACAGTCAAACTAAAAAATGCTTTATTATCGAAAGTAGGTACAGTTGACGACATATAAATTCATACACTCCACCCATACATAAGTTACATAACTCAATTACAACAAAATTGGGTAAAACGGGTTTCTCACCTTGCTGCTTATACATGGATAGAACACCAGCTATATATACATTATAATACATAGCATTATTGTATGTATGGTTATTTCTAAATATTTTTTTGTTTAAATTACAGCCATGAAATAAGAAAATTATAAAATAATACCAGGAAAACTACAAAAGTATAAAGCCAAAAAGGGTAAATTTATTAACAAACAATTAACAAAATACTAATATTTAATTGCTGCGCCATTGGATTCTAACACTAATCGTAATCTTCTTGGCATTGACAAAATAATACTTCTTGTGTAATCCGGAGTTAGCCCTTCCCAAATTTCGTTATCAAATAATTCTATTTCATTCTGTGGTTTAAAATTTATTTTGTACATTTTTTACCATCAATCCCCAAACATTTTCAATTAGCTTTAAATCAGGACTTCTTGAGCGCCAAGGCAGACATATTACGTTGTTTTGTCTAAACCAGCTTCCTATATTTCTTGCAGTATGCACAGGGCAGTTATCCTGCTGAAATATAAAGTTATTTCCTTCAAAAGCTATCGCGGCAGAAGGAAGAAAAACACAGTTTCCAAAATCTGAAGATATATATTACTGTTTAGTGTTCCACCAATATTCCAGCATACACCTGCACCGTAAACACTTATCCATGCCCATACATTAACGGAGAAACGTGAAAATGAAGCTAGATTGTTTTAATTGACAACGGCATTATTTTAAAATAATTATACGGTCATACCGAAAAGAAAACTTGCAGTGTTCCAGGTTGCAAATCAAATTACCATAGCTCCTTAAAACAATGTAAGAAACTTTATTAAAATTTTCGGCCAGTTATGATTTATAGAAAAAAAAATGGTTAAAAGCAATTCCCAGAGACAACTGGACAGCATCAAAATAGTATGATAGTTTACTCCCTACATTTTGCTGAAAGCGGCATAATATTATACTTAATTTGCGAAAACGTTCATTTTTCTTTTGGTTCTTGTTTCTATTATTTTTCGGTAACGTGTCCCGATTTTCCCCTGGCCACCTTGCAATATCGGTAATATAGATGGCTTTTTTATCGACTGTATTATCGTATGTATTGTAGCTACTGTGGGTCCATGGGTTCTAGGGAACCAGGCCCAACGACTTCAAGTGGCCCGTATAGGCCAATACAAATTTGCACAGTGAGATCAAAATATCAATTTCTCGTTGAAGTTAAGGAAAGTTATGTTGATTTCCTCTTATTCAACATAGTAGAATATAAAGGAAATCCTTCAGCTCGCATTCATAATATTCCGAGTAAAACCTTATACTTATAGAGTATGAGCATATCCTTCCCAAAAAAGTATTTGGTTATTCATAAACGTTACCTTTTACTCTAAATAAAAAGGATATCCTTCATGAATTTTGAGTGTGCGGTCAGTAGCAGATTCAGTCGTGTAGTGATCAGTTGTAGCGATGGCAGATGTTTTTGAACTGCTAGAGATTAAACACTACAAGCAGCGTTTATCAACACTTGTTCATGATTACAAAGAATTATACCGGTTTGAAGAGAAAAATGTGCAATAGCTTGCCAACATATTTTTGGGAATAAATGCTGAAACTTAAGGAAGTGCGTTATCATCCGTCCTAAAAATGAAGATATATGTGTACGCTATCTCAGTGACCCTGGATATCAGAAAGGCATTGGTCAAGAACTGGGTGTAAGTCAACCTACAGTAATAGTATCTCGTACTACAGTGACTGCCGTAATTGACAGCATAGTTGCGCAATCAAATGACTGCATAAAGTTTCCGTCTACTAACAATGAACTTATGGATGCGAAACAGTTATGGCAAAGCAAACTCACTGTGACTGTACTCACATAGGAATACTGAAACCAAATCGCCATGGTGATGAGTATCCCAACTAGCAAAATTATATTTATAATGATTGTATAAACCACTACACAAGAAAAGTTGATAAAACCAAATTATTTTTAAAGGGTTTTTTAAACCGTAATACGATAGCTATACAACCAAAAAGGCCCATTTTTATAAAATATTTTAATTCCATAGTGTCTGTATTGTAAGGCTATACAGTCATTATACAATTCTTATAGGCATATTTAAATAACACTTATAAAACTGTTATATAGATATCCTCTTGGGGCTGCCTTATAAATTGCATTTATTTTAAACAACAATTTTCTTTTATAATGTTACACAAAATTACCAAAATATCGCAAAATTGCTGTATAACCCAGGTCTTGCAAAATAATATGGATAACATTTATAAGTTAAAATGGCGATGGAATATTTCTAATAAAAAATATTTTGTAATGATAGAATCTTTGACAAACGTCATTAAATGACGAATCTTATGTGCCCGGCAACTTTTTCTGACAAAATATATATACTTTACTGTAAAAAATGCAAGCGCCTTCTCTTTGTCGTAAATTTGGGTTTATTACGATAACAAATATTTAACAAAAAAAGTAAAAATTTAATCTGCAGTATATTTTACACTAGATTTAATAAGTGAATGATAGAATAATTATGTAATTATGGTCTTTGTCTAAAAAAATTGATAATTTTCGTGTATTTTTTGTTTAAGAAAATACCATTTGCATAATGGCGTCAGTCAAAATAGCGAAAGGAAGTGAAAAATATGGCGGATTTTTAATACAATGTTTTCGTTCTCTTTTCGTCATTATACGACGCTTTGGTTGAATAATATTGTCTAATTATACGCTAAAAAGTCGGTTGGTTCTTTTTGGGTCATTATAGGAGACTTTAGTGGTGTAATGTTGCCTATGCAGGCGCTAAAGAAACCTTACATGAACGCCATCTATACCGTTTTTGAAAGGTTGCCAACTCTTAATTAGGTAGGTACCTAGGTGTATTATAATACGAGACAAAAGTCGAAACCCATTTTTAAATTTTGGGACCATTATAAGCCAACCATGTCCAAAGTAATTAAGTAAGAGGATTTATTTTATAGTTTGTTGACTTAACTACTTGTGAATTTTAAGGACGTGTTTGTCCCCTTCTCTGTTTTCACCTCTATTTTTAGGTAGGATCTAGAATATATTATTTTATTATATACACTTTGTCAATGAAATTGTATGTTCTTCAACAATAAAGCATGTTTTGATTTAATTTTAACTTGTTTATCGTCATTTTTGTTCTATAAACGGAAATGAGGTTAAGTTGTATAACGCGGTGTTAGTAAACATTTTATTCTAATAAGATACATTTTAATGTTATAAGAATTTTATAATAGTGACAATTTCTAAGATTATGAACGTCTATAAAATAGTTTTAAAGTAGTTCTGTAAGAGTTGTATTGTCTTAATATTATACTAATTTTAATAAAGTATTTTAAAGTAAGCTACTCAACTTCTTATTCAATGTGTATAAAACTATTTTATAACTGTTGTATAAGAGTATTGACAAATACTATACAGTTTATATATACATCATTTAGAACTATTTTAAAAGGGCTGTGTAAAATGTGATATAAATAATTATGCAATACTAATAAAACACAGATATTCCTGATTGTCGTTTCTACTATAATATTTGTTGTATATTCATTCTTACAACTATATTATGGGATAATTTGGTTCGTTCGCTAGAATGGTTTTAACTATCGGCATTATAGAACTGAAGTATTCTTTAAATAGCACTAACGAACACATATATAATACTTTTGTCGTTTTGGATATCCATATTGCTAGTTGGGATGTCAACCGAAAAGGTCATCCTACACTGAATGTGCAAGCCACTTGTAATGCAAGGGAAATGTTCACTAGTATGGACGTTAGTTGGCCTGGATCGGTCCACGATTCAAGAATATGGAGAAATTCACAAATAAGGGTCATTTACAAAAGAAAAACAACGGCGTGCTATTTGCTGCTGATGGATAATATGGAATAGAGCCGTGGCTCATGACTCCATTTAGATATCCCGCTCGAGGTCCTGAACTAAATTCTAATAAACTTTTGAAAAAAGAGAGAGTGATAATAATTGAACGTTGTTTTGGTCAACTGAAACGTCGATTTCCTATTTTGCAATATGCTTGCTGAGTAAAATTGGAGAATGTGCCAAAAATAATTGTTGCCTGTATTGTGCTTCATAACGTGGCAAAAACTTTGAAAGACATCGATTTTAAAGCACCTGAAGAAGTGCCAGAAGAAGATGACAATGATAATGACGAATTTGAACTACCTCTTCACCAGCAAAGAGTTAGAAGAAATTTGAGCATTGTAATAAACAACTTTGATAATTAAATGTAGGCAGTGGCGCACCCAGGGGGGGGGGCAAGGGGGCCTTGGCCCCCCCAAACCCCCAATGAAATGAAAAATTATGAAAGTGGATAAGTATTTTAAAAAGTCAATTTTCTTAGATTTACCTCACGGGCCTCGTTTGAGGGGGGCCAGGCATTTGCCCCACCCCTCCCCCTGGAAGTTGACTTATTGACAAAAGTTGACTTATTGAGGTTTAATATGGTTTGATTGAATGTATGAATTTATTATTTCGAGTTTTCCTTTATATTTTTGTTATTATTTTGGGGTAGTAAAGACTTATTTTAATAAAAATAAACAGTTTTAATGCCAAAACGACTATGAATGTTTGAGAAACAATTTTAGCTCATTAAGTATTAAGCAAAAAAATGAAATTAAAATTAAGGGAAGACCTAAACTCTCGAAATTAACTTGATACATACCACAAAGTGTAAATCTAGGGACTTTATTGTTATTGATAAGTTTGCTGCAAATAAAAACAGATGAATGAACTTTACTTTTAAACAATGTACCCACTAATAAAAAATAAATTAGCCTTTTTATTTTTTATCTTATTTCATTTTCAATAGAATAAGAAGGTAATCATAAATTTTTAAATATTTACTATAATAATTATTGGCCAAATTTTTGCATAGTCTTAAAAAAATTTCGCCTGCGGCGCATTTTGCCTACAGCAAGCTTTTAGTACACCCCCAAGTTAACAAGTCACAAGCCGCCAATGCCCCCCCCCCCCCTAAGAAACCGTTTAACGACTCCCATGACTAGGCTATTGCGATCTTCCCTGCAAGAGTACCTGTTAAAAAAGCTCCAAAGTTCTAGAAAAATGCGTAACTTAAAAGTTTATTAAAAAATTTGCTTCCAGCACTGGTTGGCGGCCCCCCCCCTAACATAAAATCCTGGGTGCGCCGCTGAATGTAGTTAAAAAACTGTATAAAATAAAAGTTCCAATTTAATTTAGTTTTATTATTTACGCCATAATAATATCAAATCATTTTGGGTTTTAAAAAACAAAATTCGAATAATTATAATAAGTTTATTCACATAATCTTTACTTATTCTTGGAGGATATCCTTGCAAGTATAAGGTAATCATTATGAATATGAAAAAAAAGGAAATGCTTATACTCCTACCTTTTTCTTCAACTCAAAACCTTATACTTTTACCTTATACTTACAAGGATATCCTTCAGTTTTATGAATACGGCTCAATGTATCAATTCGAACAATAAATAAAATAAATTTCCATCATCAATACCGCCAAAAAAACATACAAAAATTACATTCATGATATATCTCTTATTAAAATATTTTTCCTTGAATTACGTAAGTATATACATTATTTTAGAAATATTGTTCGTCTCGACGCTACCTACATAAGTGCGCCGAGACGCCTTATTATAACAAATGTGGCGCGCCTGTTATTTCTAATATATTAAACCAATTTAACTAATTGGCGTGAGGTTTTTCACTTGCCTTCTAATGAGCAAGGTCAGACACTTAAATATTTATTGTTTTTACATTACTTCACCAAACTTCACGCTTACTTTAGTTAAATAAACACATTGGCGTAGATTTTACACCCATATCTTCTATAAGAGGGCGATTATAATAATATATTTTTTTATAAAAATTCACAGATCTTGCACCTTACGCAAGCATCCTATGTATTGAAAATACCTGACACAGCTTTAAAATTTTAATGACCTATGTCATGTTATTAAAGCCCACATTCTAATCTGGATTTTGTCCCATAACGTTTGGGACACCCTGTATATTAATTAAAACATATTATAAATAATCCCAAAAAAACGAAAACAAAAATAAAAGTTTGACACCCTTTATCTTGGTTGTTATCAATTTTGGGATAATGCAAGTTTAAATAAATCGCGTTATTTCGCCTTAAGGAGCCTGCTGTTGCTCTGTGTCCCATTACGTTTGGGACACCCTGTATATTCACTAAAACATATTATATTAAATGTATGGTTTTATTTCTAAGAATAATTAATATAAATTTGTTTATAAACAATAATATTCACATAGCAGACCAACCAAGGTGAACTATAAATAATCCCAAAAAAACGAAAACAAAAATAAAAGTTTGACACCCTTTATCTTGGTTGTTATCAATTTTGGGATAATGCAAGTTTAAATAAATCGCATTATTTCGCCTTAAGGAGCCTGCTGTTGCTCTGTGTCCCATTACGTTTGGGACACCCTGTATATTAACTAAAACATATTATATTAAATGTATGGTTTTATTTCTAAGAATAATTAATATTAATTTGTTTATAAACAATAATATTCACATAGCAGACCAACCAAGGTGAACAATTGCCTTATATTCAATCGGTCATATTGTCTAAGCCTACTTATGCTATGTTTTTAAATTATACTTATTTACCCAAGCGTTCAAAATAGACCATGAAGAGTTTCATGAGATAGGTAGGGGTGCAAAATATAACCAATCACCCGGTACAATAACATTTTCTGAGAAATCAATAATAAAAAAATTATCCCATTTGTTAACCAAATTTGGGCGGACCCTGTAATATGCAATTATTGTGCTCCAACTTTTTGCCTCCCGCTTTTTTTTTCGATATAATATTCCGATTTAAATAACGTGAACTTACCTTAGTTATAACTTATCTCAATAAAACACTTTTTAACAAAGTTACTATGGCGTTCTTTAAAACACAAACTAAACTAAACATTATTCATTATTTACTTGCCGACTTTACGCTGATTCATATTTATATTTCTACCAAGTATTATCAGAGTATTATGTTACAAGACCGATCTAGATATTGCGCTGTTGGCCGCGACAGACGGCAGAGCGACATCGACATGAGCGACATCGACATGCAATGCAAAGTTTGCGTAAACACGATCCTAATAGTATTTTCAATACTAAAACGACACAGCCTCTGTAAAAAGGTTTGTAGTGTTGGTAATATACTTGGTAAATATTCTAATAAAACATTTAGTAGTTTACGTGAATATTTCTACAGAAGCTGTTTCCGTTCCTGCAAATGCGTCTATATTTCAAAATTTTTGAAAAAAGCAAGAATAAAAAATTTAAAAATATAATTTTGTAAAAATTCCGTTCCATTCTATATGCATTTACATATAGCGCTTCTTTTTCTGTAAAAGGCGTTCAAAATTTAATATTAATTGTGGCTTTTTCTTTTTCAGGTAAGAATATAAATATGCGAGTCCCAAAAATGATATAGTAAGAGTAAGTATTTTAGTTTTGTAATTTTAAAAATTTCAGAAACATTTTCGCTGCTGTTAATATACTTATACTTATGTAAGTCTACATTATAACCAAAAATCAATCAAACTGAATCATAATTACTTCAAACTTCATGAAGTTTCTTAAATATTGTCTATACTATTTATATGCAGATGTTACCCAAATTTACTTATCATTTAAATCATCTGATGTTGCACTTGCAAATTAATAATCAACTTAATAGGAACTTAGAAGCTTTTCTTAAAGTCTCCAATGACTACTTACTTAAAATTAATCCTAACAAATCTCTAGCCTTATTATTTTGCAATGGAACTCAACGAGAACATTTATTAAATACCTTTGAATTAAATCTTGGACAAGACCAGATCCTTTTTACGAATCTAAAAAAAAAACTTAGAAATAAATGTGTATCAGTTTTAAGAAGAGAAAAGACTTTACGTTATGATAAAGAAATAGATAATAACAAGGGAGATGGTAAAAAAATGTGGAGAACCTTAAAAAATTTAGTTAAACCTACAGTTCGAAATAACATTAAAGAAATAATTTTTGAAGTTAAAAAAGAAACGGAACCATTTATTATTGCTGAAAAACTAAATTCTTATTATATTTATAGCATTAAAGAAATTGTTCAGTCAATAAATTCTTGAAATGAAGAACGATACCAAATAGTAAATCGAAGTAATAATTTTTTTGAAGAATTCAATGAAATATCATTAAATAAATTAAAAATAGCAATTTCAATTTTAAGCGGGCATTCGAAACAATTGACAGGGCTAGATTATTGAGTAAATTGTATCAGTATGGTATTTGCGGTAACGTTTATAAATGGTTTAAAAATTATTTAAGTAACAGGTCACAAAAACAAAAATATTAAAAACATATTCAAATAAAAAAATAAATAATATAGAAGTTCTTCAAGGAAGTATACTAGGTCCAATATTATTTATTTTATACATCAACGATATGCCTTTAGTTTTAAAAATGTGTACCTAAGTTACAAATGTTTCCTGATGACACATTAATTTACATTAATGTTTTAAATATTTTTGATGGTCTAAATACTCTAAATTCTGAGATAAATATATTATTAAATTGCCTAAAAGTAAATAAATTAAAATTAAATATTTCAAAAACTAAATGTATGGTTATTGGTAATAATTTAAATTGTCAAAATATAAATGTTGTAATTGATGGTGAAAAATTGGAATTAGTAAACAGTTTTAAATATTTAGGGATAATCATTGATTCAAAATTAAAATTTTTTAATTATTTTGAAAGTATTATATCGAAGATTGCCGGAAAAGTAGGTTATTTAAAAAAAAATCAGTTCTAATTTAAGTTTGTTTTCTAAAAAAACTGTATTTAATACTATTATATTACCACATTTTCTTTATTGTTCTTCCATTTTATATTGTGCTCGTGAGGAAATATTTGATAAATTACAAATTTTACAAAATAAGGCAATGCGGATTATTTTAAATTGTGACAAATATACAAAAATTAATTTAAAATGAGATTGGTTGAATGTCAGAAATTAAATTTTTTATTTAGTCTATGTCTTTATACATAAAATTAAAAATAATTTATTGCCTGATTGTTTAAATTTTTTTTTCTTTTAATTATGACCATCATAATAAAATTATAAAACAAGAACTAATCAAAATTTTTATGTGGATTAGCTTATCAATCTATTTTTTATGAAGGTTTGAGAGAATATAATAATTTGGAAAATTCTATTAAATCTCAAAAATCATTAAAACTGTTTAAAAAAACTTTAAAATTACATTTAATTAAAAAACAAAATGATACATTTTACATTGATACAATTTACAAAATGTTAAAATTTTTCTGTCTGTTTTTGTTAAAAAAAGATTGCGCTTTAAAATTTAAAAATAAATATATAAAAATGTATTAAAAAATATTTAATTTTAGCTTTTTGCTAAATAAAACATGTTACTACTACTACTACTACTACTACTAAAACTTAGGGTTGGTAGACAATAAACTCAATTTTAAATATCATGTAACGAATTGCCTAAAGAGAGGTTTTTCTGTACTCAAAAGTTTGTATTGCCATGGGCAGACACTATTTAAGTCAAAAAACCAAAAAGTTGTTATCCAACTCTTTAATTTTCTCTCTGAGACGTACAAAAAAGTCAGAATGCCTGTTAGAGGGAGAGTTTCGCATAAGCTGAGTGAATCGGTTTGGTTGATCATGTTTCAGAGACGAATCCTGCACTTTTTGTGTTTCTTTTATAAAATAATTAAATTTAAAACAAATTCTGTTCAATTATTATAATAATTTAGACCTGGCCATACATGAAGTCAACTTTTTAAATTCAGATATCTCAAAAACGCCTGCTCAAATCAACTTTTACCACGTATACCTCTCTTAGGTAAAATACGTTGGAGAATAGGAATGTTTTTTTTAAGTTCAATACAGCAAAAGAAGCACATTTTAATTGTTAACCCCACAAAAACCCCCTAGCCGAATATTGTGACAATACCCCAATTATTAATAAAGTTATTTATGAAAAACTAAAATCAAATTGAACTTTTGACACTCTGTATCTCCGAAATCATCCACTTTTGGACTGAGGCAAGTTAGATCGTTATATCGTTTCTTAATGACCTGCTAATATTTCAGGCTGTGATTCCTCAAGTAATTTTATGAATAAATGTTCATATAAACATACAGGGTGGCCTTTTAGTGTGGCAAAGTACAATAGCTCCGTTACTATTTCAAATACATTAAAAATATTAATACAAAAGTTGAAGGGCAGTAAGTGACTTATAACGTAAAATTATTTTTAACTCTATAGGGTGGCTCAAAAAAGCGGAACAATAAAAAATGTACTTTTTTTAAATGGAACACCCTGTATATTTTTTCATTTTTAAATTCTAGATAAAATTATAATTATTTTTTATTAAATACATTATTAGTCTATACTTTATAGTTTCCGAGATATTGACTCTTGAAAAGTGACATTTTTGAACTTTGACAGCTTCTAACTTTCTAACAGTACGTCTTAGAGCAAAACGGCTTACATGTCCCTATCTTCAATTTTTATTATCTTCCCAAAAAAATCAACTTCCGGTTAAACCGGATGTTACTCGAAAGCAGGAAATATAGTTGTTCCGGTTTAACTGGAAGTTGATTTTTTTGGGAAGATAATAAAAATTGAAGATAGGGACATGTAAGCCGTTTTGCTCTAAGACGTAGTGTTAGAAAGTTAGAAGCTGTCAAAGTTCAAAAATGTCACTTTTCAAGAGTCAATATCTCGGAAACTATAAAGTATAGACTAATAATGTATTTGATAAAAAATAATTGTAATTTTATGTGGAATTTAAAAATGTAAAAATATACAGGGTGTTCCATTTGAAAAAAGTACATTTTTTCTTGTTCCGCTTTTTTGAGCCACCCTATAGAGTTAAAAATAATTTTACGTTATAAGTCACTTACTGCCCTTCAACTTTTGTATTAATATTTTTAATGTATTTGAAATAGTAACGGAGCTATTGTACTTTGCCACACTAAAGGACCACCCTGTATGTCGTAAACGGCTTAAATTTTTTGCTACGGGTGTTGAATTTTTTCTTTTTTAATGAGTTTTTTGTAATATCTTCGAAAGTACTTTAGATAGTATTTTCAATATTGGCATGTACTAATAGGACATAAAACCACATATTTTAGTTATAAAAGTTAGTTTTTTGTCCCACCAGTCCCTGCAAACATGTCCTCTGATTTTTTTAGAACAGAAGTGGTACGCCACTGACATTTTTCCATGGATATATACATTCTGATTAGCCTGATCAATTCTACATAAAAATGGTCTCTTGCGTTTTTCTCCTCAGGCACACCGTTCTTAATTAAAATAGCTTTATTTTGCAGTATTGACGAATAATTTTTGATCACATAAATCTAGTTATCCTGGAACGGTGACGTTCTTAAAAACATAATTAACGCCTTAACGGCAGTCTTATCTACATTTCCTCCCAGAAGAACTACCTGTGTTACTTGAAGATGTACCATATGCGCTAAGCTATCAAATGTGGTACATGTATGATGGAGCTCCTGCTCATTTCAGTGTAATCGTTCGCGACCATTTAGATGCAGTTTATCCGAATCGTTGGATAGGTCGCGGAGGAGCTCAACAATGGCCAGCAAGATCCCCTGATCTCAATAGTTTGGATTTTTTCTTGTGGGTCATCTTAAAACTCTAGTCTATAAAACCCCATTAACACTTTAGAAAATTTAAGGGAGCGAATAATTTCCTTCTGTGAAACAATACGGAATTCGCCTGGAATATTTGAACGAGTGCGCTATTCGAGGCTAAGACGAGCGAAAGCATGCCTATGAAGTGAAGGTGGTCATTTCCAACAATTTTTAAAAAACAAAATTTTGCATTATAAATGTCAATAATAATAAATAGTAGAGCTAATTTAATTTAATTATTTTAATTAAGAACGGCGTGCCTGAGGAGAAAAACTCAAGAGATCATTTTTATGTAGAATTGACCAGGCTAATAAGAAATAATATCCACATAGAAAAATGTCAGTGGTGTACCACTTTTTTTTTTAAAATATCAAAGAACATATTTGCAGGGCCCCACTGGTGGGACAAAAAAATAACTTTTAAAACTAAAATATGGGGTTTTATGTCCTATTAGCACATGCCAAAATTGAAAATATTATCCAAAGTACTTTCGGAGATATTACAAAAAACGCATTAAAAAAGAAAGAATTAAACACCCTGCAGCAAAAAATTTAAGCCGTTTACGACATTTTATGTTTATATGAACTTTTCTTCATAAAATGACTGAAGGAATCACACCCTAAAATATTAGCACGTCATTAAGGAACACCCTGTATATGCTTCAGGAATTTGTGGTAGCATTTTTTCCGCACCTTTTAGAGATATGATAATTTTCTGGCTACAACCCTGCTCCGACGCTGCTGCCGTAAAAAATCGATGCCATCCAACACGTCAGCAGCAAGAGAGTCGCGGCGCGTTGGCCGGCGGCGGCGTCCTAATGACGATTCTCCGTCAAAATTTGATCCAGTGGCCCACAAATCCATTACGGGGGCAAATTGAGCCGCTTTGCAAAACTGTCGCCCGAGTTGATTGAATGAGGGCCCCATTTTTGTTTGTAGGCCCGTCTGATGACGAGGGCCTATTTAATAATGTCTACGGTTGATAGATGGAATAAAAGGGGTTTTCGAATAGATTAGAGATCGCTTTTTCGATAATAGAGTTTGTCATTTATTTTCTGGCACTAGCTTTCTTTCAACAAATAGCTGAGGCGGTAAATTATTGCGAATGAACGTCGCTTGCTAAAAGGTTTTTTTCAGTTTTTAGATGGCTGACTAAGCCAGCGCAGTAGAATTGGGAGTTGTGGTTTAGCTTCTTCAAATCAAATACATTGCTGTCAATTTAAATACAGGGTCCACCAAAACAGTATTTATTTATTTATTGTTCACTTTACAACCACTCTTAAGATACTTCTATATGTACTTACAGGTAAAGGGTAGAAACTAGAAAAATCCAAGTACTTAACTAAAATTAGTTGTACAGGGTGTCTAGGAGCCGGGAAAACCGGGAAATCCGGGAAAAAGACGGGAATTTTACAAAGCCGGAAAAAACCGGGGATTCGACGGGAAAATCAAGTTTAAGCCGGGAATTTTGAATGAGCAGATAATTTCGAACTTAAAAATTTGAAGTAGGTACCTACTTATTCCTTTAGATTTTTCATCTGTGTTTTTACATCATGCGAAAGCTGTGGATTTGTTGGAAGGTCTGAAAAATGGTTTGCAAGGTCTTGATTTAAAGAAACTGCTTCAAATTTCAATGGATGGACCTCGTGTATATTTTAAGTTGGTACGCCTTTAAGAGGCTGAATTAAAAGATGAGACCGATAACACTTCTGCAATTTTAAGCATAGGCTCCTGCGGTTTACATACCGTAAATGTTGCATTTAAAACCGGTATTAAAAAAACAGACTGGAATATTGTGTCATTTCTAAAAGCTTGTTACAATTTGTTCAAAGACAGTCCTTCCCGACGGGGTTTATTCTTGTCCATAACTGGTTGTTCCGACTTTCCTCCTAAATTCTGTTCAGTAAGATGGCTAGAAAACATACCTGTGTCTCAAAAAATTCAATCGCTATACCCTCACTTGAAAAATTCATATCTTCGGTGCAAAATACGAATCAAAAGCCATCGCGTGAAAGTTACAAAATTGTAGTAAAGTTTGTGGATAATAAACTGCTGTTAGCTGAATTAGCCTTCTTTCAGTCACTCTCTGAAGAACTAGAACCATTCCTAAGACAATTTCAAAGTGATTGGTCTCTAGTTCCATTTCTTTATGAAGACCTATTATCCATTATAAATAACTTAATGAGACGTTTTGTTACAGACGAAGTTCTACAAAACTCCTATTTTCAAAATAGATGTTTTTAAAAAAGACAAGAATGGTTTATATTGCAACCTTAAAAAAGTCCAAGAGATTGATCTAGGATATGGGACTAGAGCGGCTATAAAAATATGCGTATCGGAGTTAAAGATAAAGAAATGATGATCTTTCGCCAGGATTGTCGAAACTGCTTGATGTATACAGTTTCCAAACTGAAGCTATAAGTTTTCTTAACCCCAACTGGCAGAGATCCAAAAAAATCCTTGCAACTGATGTCCAAAGCATTTGAAATTTTGTTAAATTCAAACAGATGCAGTGCGACTAAATTGGAAAAAGCGGATAGAGCATTTAGAGAAATTCTTACTGATCAGACTATGATAAATAAAATGAACAATTATTCCAGATGTAACAGAGTAGATGACTTTTGGATGGAAACTCTAAATGACAGTTTAACAAACGTGGTGCAACTTCTTCTAACAATTTCTCATGGAAATGCCACAGCAGAAAGGGGATTTTCTGTTAATAAGGAGATTTTGGTGGAAAATTTAAAAAGAAGAGTCACTTATAGGCCAATGATTAGTGTACGATTCACTACAAAAAATTGGAGGAGTTCAAACTATGGACATTACAAAATCCATGATAATTTCCATGAGAAATGCCTATTCAAGGTACAACACAGCACAAAAAGATAAAAAGGCAAAAGAGGTTGACAGCGACTTGAAAAAAGCAGAAAAAAGGAAGCTTCAAAAGCAAGCAGAAGAACTGGAAACCAAAAAGAAAAAAATTATCGAACAATCACAAAAAGATTTGGCAGCTATAGAACAAGAAATCGTAAAATTAAAAAAGTAACTATATTATTTGGTTGTGCTTAAGCCATGTGTTTTTTAAATAAATGTTTTAAAATTTAACAATGAAAGTGTAGTTAATTTAGGAAAACCCAGCCGGGAAATTTTCAAAAACCGACCGGGAATTAGTCGGGAATTTTGTTTTCGATTTTTGCTAGACACCCTGTTGTACCAATGACAAAATAAAATAATATAACAGAACAATAAAACAATATTTTAAATCTCTGCATTATTGTCAAACAGTTTTTTAAGCCGCTCAACACTAACAAGAAACATATCAAAAGATTTTATTATTTTTAATTCGTTGCACTGTACCAACATACGACTTAACGGGGATATATTTTCACTAATATTAAATAAATCATTGTTTGTAATTCTAAGGTTAATCTTTGGTACTTTAATCCCTATGTAATTAATTAAACCACAGTCTTTGTATTTGGTATGATTGACAATAAGGTATATGAACATGACAGCTATTTTGTTTCTTCTATGCAATAAAGTTGTGAATTAAAAACTATTTAACATTGCCCTGTATGAAACCATGTATGGATATGCATTATTTTTTCTGATATATAGAAATCTTAGAAAACGTTTCTGTACTTTTTCAATACGGTTAGTAAAAGTTAAAGCAGTGGGCATCCAAATTTGACTTGCATATTCCAGAGATGGTCTCACCAAAGCATTGTATAATTTAATAATTGTGGCTATCCTATAATTTTTGCTATTTCGTATTACGAAACCCAAGCACTTATAAGCCTTATTTGTAATATACATAATATAATGATTGTTAAATTTCCTATTTATCTGGGAAATTACTCCGAGGTCCTTAACTTCATTTTTTCGGTAAAGTTTTATTTCACTTACATAATAGTCATGGATAATATAATTTAATTTTCGCGTAAACGACATCACGGAACACTTTTTTGCTATTGAGCAGATAGGTGTAACCATTCATCTACACCTTGGCATTTATTGTTTCCCTAATCGAACTGTTAATTGCATGTCGGCTGTTAATTGTAGCCAAATTAAGATTTCATATTTTTATGCTGATAATAACAAAAAATAATCGTATTTTATATGATTTTGGAAAATATTGTTTACTATCCCACGACGTATGAATGGTTAAACTTTTCAAAAACACCTCTAATCGGTCCGAAATATTGCACAGGAAGAAAAAATAATAACTACTTGTTATGTTTCACAAATTTAATCAGTTTCCTGGCACGTTTTCGGCCCTTGCCCTTGTCAAAGGAGTACAAGAAGATACTCCGAAATATTGTATGTCTATGTATTGTATTGTGCCAAGTAAACTGCACGTAACGGTAGTTATCGTACGTCCCCGCAGTATATTGGGTCCAAGCGAGCCTTGACCACGGCTCTGCTGTTTCCTTTAACAGACAAATTTTAATGCGCAAGCGTGCAAGAGAGAAATAAACGCATGCTACTATTAAAAGGCAAGACAAAGAAAAATAATCTGTAGGGACAAGAAGCCAAATGAAGTTTCGATGTGGTTCCGACGAACGATGCCATTTTGCAGAAACGTGTGGAAAGAAGAGCCTAGAAGTTACATTGCGGGAGCAGTTCTTAGTTTATTTCCTAGAAAAATTTGTTGGCTCAAGTGCTCAACCGATTTCTGCAGTAAGGAAGATTGTATTAGTATATTACATAACGAGTGTTGAAAGTGGTACTCCTCAAACGAGGAGGTATTTAGCACGAGGCAGCCGAGTGCGGAAATTCTCCGAGTGTGAGAAAATTACTTTCACACGAGTAATGTACACAATTTTTCCTACGACCATACAAAATAATCAAAAAGAGTTTAATTTATTTTTAATAGTTTGTAGGTATTACCATTGTGTTAAACAAATTTTTTCAACACTGGAGTTGAAAAATGTATTTCAACTGTAGAGTTAAAAAAAAATTAAAACAATGGCCACTTACACATTTTAACTTACCCAGATTTAAATAAAAAGAATAATTTTTTCTCCTATTTGCTTACGCACATCATTCCTACTATCTATGTGCAGTGAATAAATTTCGTTTCTGATTTTTTAGCTGCTTGCATTCTTTCAATAAAACAATAATATACCTAAAGATACATACAAAAACAACTAAACACAAAACTAAAACATAACCTCAATATTATAGAAAGATAGAGATGAGTTAAATATCGATAACTTGTTAATTATAAAAGTTCTATAAAGCACCTTCACTTGTCCCATATCCTTAAACATTGTATGGATATTTTTATCCGAGATAATAATTGTAAAATTATAAATCGGTATTTCCTAGGGTATTCTATTTCTGCTCTATAGCTCCCTTTTTTTTTCTGTGGTTCAACTCAGTTGACAATATTGACATGTTTGGTGGGTTGCCTGACATATTTTCCGTTTTTGATATATTATTATTATTATTATTTTTATCATAAATAGGTACTATTAGGTTCCCAAAAATAACAAAAAAAAAAGGATTTTCTATAATTGCAGTAATGCCCTAGTGTACTTTACCCCACCCAGCACCCCAATTCGCCCCACGGGTCCCGTAAGTTTGTTATTTTTTTAAATAGTTTTGCTGTCAAATTCGTCGGCCATCAGCTGTTTTATATTTCAACACGCGTGTGATATAGAAGACTTTCTAGCCAAGTTAGGCGTGCTTTATTTCTCATTTTCATGGGTGGTCGTAGGAAAATGTATATTCAAATATTCATTGTCAGTTTGTAATTGTTTACATTTAATTTGTAATTATCGAATGTATTATTTACAGTACTAAGAGTGTGTCGTTTGAGCAAAACACTTAAGTTTGAATTTTGATTATTGTTTAATGTTTAAAACAAATGGTCGTCCAGAACCCAATTTATTAACACAAACAAATAAGGATAAAAATAAGGAAATATACGTATATTTACATTTTTTATTAAGTAACAAAAAATATTAATAGGCCGAAAAATACATTTATGGGCGTGGCAACCATAAAATGTTTGATCTGCGACGCTTTTCCTATTTGCTTAGAATACTAAATGACCCCCATTTAAAATACTCACGAGCCGCCACTGCTTTGGCCTCTTAATTGTAAACCTGAAACTTTTTCAATTTTGCACCAACAGACTTATAAAAACTTTTGAAAATTACGGCGCCCGTGAATGCTGCTAATTTACTCGTTTTTTAATTCGATAATCATTCGCCCCTAATCTTCCCGAAATTACCCGAAAATTATTCGCTAACGGGTGCAACTTCTAAACTGTAAAATTATGCCTAATTTTGCATAAATTTTGCCACCCCTCCCCAGACAGATAGTTAACGTCCCTTTCCGTTTCGGAATATTCAATATTCAATGACTTGCAAAAGTCTGGCTTGCCGCAAAAGGGCCTTATTTCCGCCGAGGTCAACGATATTGATTAACGCGCTGGTTGCTTATTTAATTATGAAAGCGTTCGGAAAATTAATTGGGTGTTACATTATTACATATTAAAATGTTATCTTCGGCCAGAATGTACTCATTAACTAAGAGGAACGAAGGACATTCTATCGACACTGACGCTATATCCATTTTGTGAACTATAATACTATACAATACTGGCAAATTTTATGTGAGTATGAGAGAGTAAACTAGACTGGGTACATATCGCTAATCGTCAGCCGAGGGTGCATCTAATATTAGTACTAAAAATTTGTATGAAAAAAGTATTTTTTTTATTTTCTCGTTTTTTATGTTTACTATTGCTTTCTTTGCCTCAAATTCCTGCGGACCGTGAAGGGGAAACATATCGCCAAATTAATTACTAACAACTGATCAAATCTAGAAAATAAAAAGAAATGGTGCAAAATTTCCATTTTCTCGTATAGATAGGTAGTGGAGACGGCATAGTATAGTGCTCGACGTCCTATTTCCAATGCCGTCTCGCTCGATTTTCTACGACTTTTCGTTACTGAAATATATGATATTGAATATTATGACATTGATATTGACATTGAGCCTGTCAGCACCGGCTCTTTAAAATCGCACAGCAAAGGTGTACAATGTGAGATATACTTTCCAAATTTGTCCTATAAAAATATGTATTCAATCAATTTAAACATAAGTAAAGAAACTATTCTTACATTGATAGCTGATAAATTGGTGAAAATGTTATTGTACCGAGCCCTTCGGGCACGGCACTGTTCGAGTCCGTTCATTTCATTTCATACTTTTGAGAATACCATTTATTAGCAATCTCTAATTGTAAAGCATTTCAATTCGCGATAAAAAATAAATTTAGTTTCTTCACAACCCAAGTTCGTTTTTTTCGTACCGAGGATTGTCGCTGTAAGAATCCGAAATTTAGAACACTTTTAGTACCTAAATAACGAAATATTAAAAAAATAAAAAGACGCGCCAGGAATTGAACCCGGAATCATCGTGACGACAAGTCGTAACCTATTATATACCGCTAGGCCACCGACCACTTTGAATAGTAGATTCTGTAACGAGGTTGGAATGAAAATTCGACCCGAGTGGAAGATTCCAAACGCGAGCGTAGCGAGCGTGAGGAACCACGAGTATCGAATTTTCATTCTAACCGAGTAGCAGACTATATTTTCTCCACGACCATCCAGTTCCATATCTGATTCATCCGATTTTTCACTCATTTTTTGACTTGCACTAAAATTTGTCTGAAAATAATTATTACAACGCGGCCATTTTTATCTGACACTGACAGTTTCGAAATTCATGGCAACCTATGTCGTTTATATCAATTACAGAATATTCATTCCGTATCTTGTTATGGAATGAAAATACACGCAAAACGCATAAGAAGCAAGTGTTTCAGAATAAATATTCCAACTCAAGAGCGAGAATTTTTACATTCTAGTATCAAAAATGATTTTGGAATTATTGCATTCAGTAATGGTCGTGGAGAAAATAAATTATAATATAGAATATCATTGCCGTAATGGAAATGTGGAGTATCGAAAATACTCACATAAATAATTTTTTTTTCCTTGTTTTTGGTCAGACAGGAAAGAAAAAGGTCCAAAACCGGACTTTGATTAATAACTTTTTTCCGGTACACCCTGTATATTCGAAATGTTCACACAACGTATCCCCACTATTCCTCTCTAAAACCAAAAAGTTTCAATCGTCCCACTCTACCCGTTTCCGAAAAAAAAATCGCAAATGTGAAAATGTCAAAAGAGACGACAACGACGACAACATACACACATTATTTTTACGAAAGCGCTAAGATAAGACGAAAATTTTCAAGAGGTGATCATGGGTGGTCGAGATTTCGTGCAGAGGGGATGTATAACATATATGTTAATAAAAATTTAGGTATTATAATGCCCAGGATAATTCCTCAACTTCGACACTGATGATTTAGAAGGAACAGACTGTCACGTACAGAGCCTGCCTGCCTATTTTTGGACAGGTGGTGCCTCACGGCTAGCAAAGTCGCCAACGGGCATCGACACATAAGCGCTTATTACCCCTCTGGTAAGGGGCTGGTGGGGGCGGGTGCCAGAACGTAAAATTACTCTCAACATCCGGAAGGTAGACGAATTGAATTTCCGCTCTCTGAACCTGGCAAACGGTGAAACCGCTAATCCACACTAGTACCCTGTATTTTGTTTAGGAATCACATTTACTTACTTTGTTCGTAAACGACGCGACAATATAACAAATTTTAAATATTTTTAGATTTAAGCTTGGTGAAATTCGCTGCCATTGCCACAAAGTCCCGTTAAACTGGCACGTGGATTCTAGGAAGACTCTTGCACGCGACTAAATTTTAAAGCCCCGGGTGACAATGTTGCCAAACTAGACAGTTTTAAGTATATCGGGTGACAACGAAATTACTACCCAGCTTGTCCCGCCTTTAGTAGGTTATATGGTTGCACTGTGCCCACATTTTCATTAGTAACAACAATCATTTCGAAATAATTTTACAAGAAAGTTTTTTCTGAATAAGGGCCTGTGAGCAGTTTAAAGCAGTTATTTATTCCTCAGAATAAATGGTTAGTTTTGTGTGGGCATGTTTAAAGTCTCGAATGCGGGAACCGAGTTTGAATAATAGATTAGATTTATAATAATTTGTTTATTTATTAAGTTGTACATTTTGTGCGAGTCTTGGATTTTTGAAGTGTTTATTTTTTAAGTATTTACTTATCGTGTTTATGCCATGCGGCTGTGTTTATTAATCCACCATTAGCGGCGGGCCATGAATTTCAAAGGACAAATGGAGAAATGTTCTGCTTATTATAGCAAAGCGATGTTTCTGCGATATGTTTTCATATCAGGATTCACTGGTTTAAATAAAATAAGTTATTTCCATAACACCCTGTATATCAGGAGTTAAGAATTTAGATGCTAATAATTAAAGTGTCCATTTTTTTACATTTTTAACGTGTGTGTAAAATAACAGTTTATTTTGTATAGCAGCATTTACGAAAATTTAAATTACGTATCACTTAAAAGTTCAGAGCGATCGCGGCAACGAATTTTATAATTCTATTCGAACAAACCCAAACGATATTTCTTTTCGTGAGTTTATTAGTAGATTTTAAAAAAAATGTCACATGTGTTGTGCGATAATTTTTTTTTAGAATGTTGAAAATAAATATTGAATAATATATAGGGTGTTCCATTTAAAAAAAAAAAACTTTGTTTTGCTGCGATTTTTTTTTCGCTACCTACCTTACCGTAAGAATCGACTTTCCCATACATATCAGCGACCCTCTATATATATATTTCTAAAACTTGTATTTTTAATTAAGCAACCATATGTCTGTACTCGGAAGGCATACGACACTATGTGCCATCAGCTTGATTTGTGGATATTTAGTAAAAACAATTAAGTTTAACATAGTTTTGAGGTTAGTGTTGATTTATGAATGTATTATCTTACTTTCACTACACAAAGTATTAATTATTTAGTGTTTCTTTGTAAATATTTTTTTTTTTTATTTTAATTATCATAATTATTACAATAATACAAATTATTTGTATTTTGATGGACATAGTGTTCTATACCAGTAAAAAATTATAAGCCATAATACATTTTTTACAAAAAATGAGTAGGGGAGAGCAAGGCAATATGACATACTATCTTTTGAAAATCAATTTTTACTAAACCAAAAGGTATATTAGGTTTTATTCTTTTCTTTTAATATGGCCTTTTAACGTTATAAGTAAATTAAAATATTTTACTTGTAAGAATTGCAACATTTAGGAAAAATTTCAAAAAATAACAAGCATTGCAAAAACCATTTAACCTTACAGGGTAACGCAAATTGACATACCAAATTATTCCCTTAAAGGCATAATGACATGGTTGTATGAACTGTCCAGTGAGTAAAAAAAAAATAACAATGTAAGTGTAAAATGTAGTTTCTACTTATATTTAGGGTTTGTTGTACATTAACGAAATTAAAAAAAAATATTGAAACAAAATATGAATAAATTAAGAACATCTTAATAAAATATAATAACATAAAATTCACTCTTTACAAGCATCGCAAATAAATTGCTTGCCAGCCCATTTTTTTCTTCTGAACAGCCTCGATTGCTTTCTTCATGTCTTCAGGATACCATGATTGACGAGTACTTTTTCTTTTGTACGTCGACACCATCTAAAAAAAAGTTAAAATGTCGTACAGGCAAAACGACACAGTGCTATGTCATTTTGCCCAATGTGCAATATAAACAATAAATATATTTTCTAGGTTATAATTTTATTCAATCATTTAAATGTTAGTGTAATATTAAAACTAAAGGGCTAATAGTTGTGGGTTAAAACTAAAACATTGACAGCGACCTTATATATTTTAACCAAAAATATTTTAACAATCACTTACCTTGATATTTTACATGGGAAAATACACAAACTCTCTAGAAAACAACAAACGAGCGACAATGCTATTTTATTACGACTGACGATCTTAGCGGTATTAAGATGTGTTTTGTAGTAGAGAACTAAACACGAATGTAATCGAACTGGGCCGAAAACAGTTAATATGTCATTTTGCCTGCTATGTCTTTATGCCTTGCTGTCCCCTATACTAAATGGAAATGGTATGCATTTTGGTAAAAGGAAAAGTAATAATAGACCAAATAAAACCTTATTGCCGCCTAAATGCCTATAGTCAGCTGGCGTTTAACATTATGTGTAATCCCCACCTACTATTATATAGATCTAGTTAGAGGCATATAGCACCAGGTGATTATATAGTATTCTATGCCGCTAAATGTATTGCTAAAGATATTACTAAAGATCCGAGGCATACAGATATTATTACCTTGGTGTCTTAGGCCTTAAAAATGCACATAGTATTAAAAGTCTACCCTGTTTCTCAGCTACCTTAACTAATTGGACTTGGTGTTGTATGCCCCACAAAAGAGTTTAATTTTCTGAATAAAACTACATAGTTACCTACTTTTTGTAAAAATTGGACATAGTGTCTTATGCCTTTGGAGTACAGATGTTGACTTACAATATTTTGTAATTAATTTTAAACACCTTTCATCAAAATAAGAAGAAAGGATTAATAAAGGGTGGGGGGGACTAGGGTAATAAGGGAAATTTGGTGGTTTGACTTTGGCTGCAGATAACTAAACAACTGTAAATATAACCTAGTTCTTTGTTGCAAGAGTTACATGATGGATAATTCCTTTGATGGAAGAAATCATAGATTTGAATATATCTTTTTAATTTAAAGAGAAAATCCAAGTTCCTATTATGGGAGTAATAAAAACTTTGTCTATTTGAAACATTTGTTCTTATTACCCTTAAGAAAAACCAGTCCGGTTCAGGAGGTAGATCACTTATATTTTCGTTGTTACGGTATTCCACTGGATTACATTTTAACAGTGTGTGCAAAAATTAAGAACAAAGAACTGCTACGAGTGTCACGTACATATATTAAATATAACAATATGAAATTTTTGTTTAAAAAATCCAGTACAAAAAAAAGGAGAGTTAAAAATTTTTAATTTGGCATCGAAATCTTTAGAAAATATTAGTTTTTGTATGAATTTATAGGTCATAGACAAGAAATGCCTTCAATGAAACTAGGGAAAATATTTTCTGCACGCCTTTAACTATAGGGGAAAAAAATAAACAAAAACTATAATCCTGTTAACATGCTTTTATGACCAAATGTTGTTTTTAAAATTAAAAAAAAAATGCTAAATTATCATACTACGAATTGTTCTGATAATACCTACAACACATCAGATACACACAATTTATCTTGAGCGAATAAAACCGTTAAAACGCCAGATGTAAGAGGCCGTTCTTATTACCCCAGTCCTCCTACCGTTTTTATAAACTAAAATTTTTGTGTAATTCTAAATCTAATTAATAATCCATCTCAGTCGCGTACTGATTGTCTTGCTTCTTCGAACGATACTCTCGGAGACACTGGCCAGCGGAACAGCTAAAAAATGAAAAACCTGTAAATGCGGGTAGCAACGGAATCCCCTTAAGGAAATAGACAGTTTTATGAAATATGAAATATACCTATATATTTAATTAAAAGAGAATATTGTGGCATATCGGACAAGTGTGTAACTATTTTTTATATTGGAATACACAGGGATCCCAGTTTAATGAATACCCTGGGGCGAAGTAGACCACGACGGCCGTTTCGTCATTGTTAGGACTCTATGGGCAGTCATAACCCAAGCCCCAAGCAATTCGAAGAACGACGGTAAAATGGACTAAAAGCCTCTTTGCAAAATCCAAGCGGCCATCATTACACTGTAGCGCCATCTCAACGGAATTAACTCCAATATAAAAGGCAGTTACGCTGGTGTGCTACGGTATATTATTGATGCCGCTTGGATTTTGCAAAGAGGCTTTTAGTACATTTTACCGTGGTTCTTGGAATTGCTTGCTTTATGGCTGCCCGTAGAGTCCTAACAAGGACGAAACGGCCGTCGTGGTTTACCCACCCCAGGGTATCCATTAAACTTGGATCACTGTGTATTCCAATATAAAAAATAGTTACACACTTTGGTTTAGGCTTTCGCGGCCAGTCGGTGAGCTAGTGTAGTCATCGTCATCGTAGACTGTCTACTTCCAGCACCGGAGATGGAAGGACCTCTGAAGAAGCTCGCCACTCGTGCTAGCGAAACGTTAGGAAGCAATTCCAACCGACGACGGCGACGGCCTTTTGACCGGAATGACTACACCAGCTCAGTTACACACTTGTCCGATATGCCACAATATTATCTTTTAATTATTTTCGCGGACACTATATCATCTTCTAAATATATTTAATGTTTAAAGAACTTGTTGCTAACTTAAATGTGTTTGTAGGGGGAATAAATAATATTTGCGCGTGGGTTAAATTACAGTTAATTCGTGTGGTGATATTGATTGTTTAATAAAAGTGCTATAAAGAGAGATATTTTTCTATCTATGTATCAGAATAAATTACGAATACCTACTATGCATTTAATTAATTATAATCATTGTCATTATCACATTTCTAAACTAATTACTTTTCTGTCCGAAATGTGGCAGCGTTGCCTTCGCCGTTCTAGCTTATCGTTCGGTCTTACAAGGCCAAACTCGCTTAGTCGTAGTCTGGGAATATCAGAACAAATAGATGGGACACAGTTTCCGTTCAGCTTTCCCTGTTTTCCACCCAGCAGACTCGTCGCTCCACTTTAGCTCAAAAGTGGAACGCGATGTGGAAAAAGCTGACTCTAAAACGACCTAATAAAATTTCATTGAAAATTTCATAAATTTATTTTCAACCAATTAGAAGGCTCCTTTTTGTTTACGTTGCTTATGGCAACGGGAGACTATCGCGATAGTCTATAGTCTATAGCCTATTAACCTAATGAAATTTATAAGTGATAATTTTTCTTACGTATACTACTACGACTTAATTTAAATGTCAAGTCATTTCGAAGTGACAGGTGAGACAAACCAGCAAGTATCAATCAGTTTTTTAGTCATACCTGTAATATTTATTGTTACAATAATAATGTGTAAGAAATGATTCGTTTTGGTAATGACTCAGCAAGTTCGATTACTAAAGAAATTGAGCAGTTAATAACTCATTTTTATTACTAAAATGTGAGAAACATTAAATAACAAATTTGATATCTAAAATCCAATGTCTTTATAGTTATAAATTCAAATATAACTTTAAAAAACATATTTCCGATGAGTTTAGTTTAATATGACGCACTGTATTTTTACAATAGAAGTTGATATTACTTGTTAGTAACTAAGGTTTATTACTAAAATTTCAGGAACATTAAAAGAAACTCCAATTTATGAAATTTTCGTACCGAATCCCCACGCAGCAGAATTAATTCCCGATAATTCTGCTGTTAGGGAGATTATAAGTGAGAATATTATCTTTTTTGCTTATAACGAATTATTATTAACATACAGGGTGTCGAAAAAGTTTGGAATATTGCAAATTCAGTGAACTTTACAGTTATTACCTAAACAGATTATTCGGCAATTATAAATTATTTGTTTGTTTGAAGGTGGTAGACAATGAAGTAATATCAAAAAAATTACCTTGTCGGACTTCTCTCCCCGGTGGTGGCTAACCTGTACCTGTACCTGAACTTTGGCTTAGATATATTGATGATACCTTTATTATCTGGACAGACAGCAACAAAGAGCTGATATGGTTTTTGTAACATAGTATAAGACAATCCATTAAATTTACCATGGAAACAGAAAAACATTCCACTCTACCTTTTCTCGATGTTCTCGTCAAACGAAGTGCTGAAAACATGAAAACCTCAGTGTACAGGAAACCCACTCACACGGATCAATACCTTAATCGCGGATCGAATCATTCAAACTCCATAAAACAGAGCATAATTCAAACCCTTTATCACAGAGCATCTAACGTTTGCAACAATCCGGAAGACCTTGATATTGAAATTCATCATCAAACATTAAAAAAGATTTAAAACAGAATGGTTACCCTGGAACCTTTGTAACTTATACCATCTCAAATCTTAAAAATCGCGAAGTAAAAACTAATACAGAAACGAAAGAGGAGCAAGCATTTCTACCTTATGTCAAGGGGATTTCTGAAAAGATTAGAAGGATAACCAAAAACTATACAGCCTTTAAATCCGGAAATACGCTTAGAAGCTTTCTTACAAAAGTAAATCCCCCCCGAAAACACAAAAAAATTGTATCTATCAAATCCCTTGCGAGTGTGGCGAATCGTAAATTGGAGAAAGAAAAAGACCTTTTCCCGTACGAGTTAAAGAACATCTGAGACATACTCAAAGAGGTGAAACTTCAAGATCAGGTAAAGCGGAACATGTATGGACCACCCAACAATATACAGTGGTCAGAAGCTAAGGTTTTGGACACGGAACAGCATAAGAGAAAACGAAAATTCAAAGAAGCAGCTTTCATGAATCAAAATACCCATATATTTAGTAAACGAAGTATTCTTTCTAGGTCTGCCCTTTTTAAACTATTTGCAATATTCCAGACTTTTTTGACACCCTGTATATATATTGCTAATACAAAACCAGCTTTTTCCGTCAAACCTCTTCAGTACAAATGCATTGTTCACGCCGGCAACACTGATTAATCTGTTGTCCTTATTGCGAGCATCGAAACATGTAATTAACTCTCTCTCTCATACTCACATTAAATGCCATGGTAACTATACCAATGAAAGATACAAGAAAGCACTAAGATTTATTAATGTTTTTATTATTCTACAAAAACATTTCCTTTTTTTTACACAAAATATCCCTAATTCACAACCCTAAAAAAATATTTTTATCTCCATTTTTGTTTACACTCGAAATGTTATCGAAAAGAATAACTTTCCGCTGGCAAAAAGGCCCTATTTTTACGCGGAACTGTTTTTGACAGTCGAGTCCTCTTCGGGGTTTATTTTTGTGGTAATGTGGGCATTTGAATGGAAGAATGGTTTTTGCCGATGCGATGCCTCGAAACGAGATACGTCAATGGTTTGGAACATAACAAATTAAAATTTATGCAAACAATATATTTTTAGTTCAGGTGTTTTTATCGGATTCGTTTATTGCTAAGACCATTCCCGATTGGTAGTTACAGTTACAGTTGTATTCATAATAAATATAGTTTTAAAAAACTAAAAAATCTAAAAAACACGCTTTAATAACACTGGCCGACAAAATTTTTTTTTTTGTTATAACACAAAGCTAAATAGCATCTTGTGGTAGAATGGACCTATCCAAATACGAAAATGAGAAAAAAAAAAGTTGTAACACGTAACGTTTTCTTGTTACATTTATAGTACCACATTTAATGTTACAATATTTAATATCTATTGAAAAAATTATTTAAGAATTTTCTAACTGTGTATATCGACTATATTTAAATTTTTACACCTACAAAACATACCTTACATCTAAGAAAAACACAAACATTACAAATATTAACTTAACACACTAATTAAATTTTATTTTTTCCTTTTATGAGGGGTCATATCTTCTCTTTTCAAAAACCAACAGTAATCACCCATCATGGCTGGATCCCATCGTCCTTGATAGCGAATTTCCATTGTCCTGATATCCTGGTGGAACCTTTTACCCTGCTCGTCACTGACGGCTCCCAAATTTTCAGGAAAAAATGGCAGATGGGAATGGAGGAAGTGAATTTTTAATGACATTCGGGCACCAAGCGATTTGTAGGAATCTAAAAGTTCATCAACTAACTGTTGATAGTTTGCATCCATTTTGTTGCCCAAAAATCCCCTTACTATACTAACAAATGAGTTCCATGCCCAGAGTTCCTGCCTGGTAAGCTTCTCTGTAAAGTTGACATCGTCCAGCAATTTTCTGATTTGTGGCTCAATAAAAATGCCTTCCTTTAATTTGGCATCACTTAACTGGGGAAAGACTTGTCTTAGGTATTTGAGTCCATCACCGTCTTTATTCATAGCTTTCACAAAGTTTTTCATTAGCCCAAGTTTAATGTGAAGAGGAGGTAGAAGGACTTTTTTGGGGTCTACAAGAGGTGCAAACTTAACATTTTGAGATCCCGGCTGAAATTCACTTCTTTGTGGCCAATCTTTTATTACATAATGCTGATCTACTGCACGACTGTCCCACAAACAAAGAAAACAGCAATATTTGTAAATACTCCCTGAAGTCCTACTAAAATTCCTACCGTTCAGGTAATTTTTCTGTTATAAAATGCATCCATTTTTACCGCCCCTAATTAAATTGACTACCTGCTAATGTAAAATGGTCTTATTAAGCTATTGAAAAATGGTATGTATTGGGGATTTCCCAATATTTTTTCTATTATTATAAGGGTATTTCCATTTTAAAAATAAAGAGCTGACCTGTGTTAGAAAAATCTTGTCGGCCCGTGTAATTAATTAAACTAAAAAGCGGAAAATAAATATGGTTTAAAATAATTCTTAAAATTCTTTATATAGGCAGAAAATAATAATGAACGATAAACATTAGTATTATTGTAAAAAAAGCGTGGGGTGCTCGATATACGAAAAATATAACACAAAGCGCCTCACGCTTTTTTTTTCACTATACCTAATACTACTGTTTATCGTTCATTATTATTTTCTGTCTATATTAAGAATTTCAACAATTTTTACTACTATATTTATTTTCCGCTTTTTAGTTTAATTAATTAGCGTGTCTTTTAGTTTTTTTAAACTATATTTATTTTTAATTTTTTAGTTTGAGTTATTGTTAAGAGAAATTTTTTTTTGAGTAGAGATAGTCATAGCGAGGTCCGGAGTAGAGATGGAGTACTGTCACTAATTTAACAATGCCTTTTGAAATGGCTAGATTTAAAGCAGTGGATCCATTTTTTTTAATTAGCTAGATTCAAAGCATTGGATTCACAAACCCGAACAAACCCGCTCGGCCAACGGACTAGCTGATAGCGAAAGAATGTACCAACACCCAACACTATTAAGCCGTTAGCCGAGTGCTCGAGCCGGAAAGTAGGTAGATAGTACGCATGCGCATACGGTGATCTCTATCTCTCTATCAGGATAATGAGATAAACTTATCAAATTATTGTATTGTCAGCGGTTCTTGATAAGTCTACAATATTTAAATTAAATCTGTCCGTTTAAAGTGGGTCAAAATCGGGTTCAAAGAAGTCGGTTACAAACAAACAAACAAACATAAGGCAAAGCTAGTAAAAGCGTGTTAAAAAAAAAAACATACAAGAATTAGAATGAAAGGTAAGTTTTGTCACATTTGCGTAAAACTAAATGTTTGTTTATTGGAGGCTATCACACGTCATAGATTATCAAAAATGCAAAGCATTGGCGTCCGTGTAATTAATTTACTTTGAAACTGCATGGTGGTAACGTTTGATAAACTTTGACAGAAGAACATAAAAATGCCTCGTCACTTGTCTGAAGTTGAAAAGGCTCAAATTGTATCAAGAATCGAAGAAGCATGGTCAATCCGTGCTGTAGCGCAGTTGTATAATAGAAATAAAAAAACTATATTAAAAATTAAGCAACGCTGGGAACAAGAAGAAGCCCTAAAGAGGAAAATTGGTTCAGGTCGTCCCAAAAATCCATTGGCAACTGGAAGGGATACTGTTATTGATACAGCATTTCCTGCCTCCCAACCTACCGCCAGCAGGAGAGTCAGGGAATCTGAACTAAAATGTCGCCTAGCTGCAAAAACAAATGTTTCTTACCGAAGAACAGCGACAATCAAGGATTATTTTCGCTTTAAATTATATATGCCGCAATCCTCAATTTTGGAACAGGGTCATTTTTACTGATGAAAAGACGTTTCAGTCGACTTATAGCGGACAAATTCGTGGGTACCGTCCAAACAATACCAGGTTTGAAGAGTAATATATACTAACCCCCTCACTTCTAGACATGGGCGTTTATCTGTAAATGTATGGGGCTGGACAAGTGTTCATGGACCTGGTGTTTGCTGAGGAATAGAGGGAAGATTTAATGCCGGAAATAACATTAACATTTTAGAAAACGTATTGTTACTATCTGCTGAGCAAATATATCCCAATAATACTTTCACATTTCAATAAGACAATTATCTTGAATATCTAGTCCATACTGCCAATGATGTAACCGACTGGTTTCAAACCCATAATGTGGAAGTGCTGCCTTGGGTCGCTAATAGTCCCGATATCAATCCAATTGAAAATATTTAGGGTATAATCGTAAAAAAAATATATAATCGAAATTTTAGGCCAAAAATTCAGAAGATTATTGGGAAATACTACATGCGTGCTGGGAAGAGCTTGATCCAAATATTGTGTCAAATTTAATTCAGTCAGTCAATAGGGAACTTGACAAAAATATTAAATGGTGAAAAAATTCTATAAATCATAAGTATAATAATATATTGTCATAAAACATATGGCAGTAAAAAAAAACAACATATTTCGTCCCAAAAGACCGCTAGCAAGATTTAAAAATGCCCCAAAATTCAAATTATCCCAAGCGGGTAAAAACGGGTCGTGACGTCAAGAAGTATACTTAATTCCTGTGAGACATCCACGAAATAGGTTATAGGTTGACAATAAATTGAACGACGTTGAGAATTCCACCTTAAAACAACAATACAATAACAATAACACACGGCAATCCAAATGCAAACTCGGTAGCTCGGCCACCGGTCAGGATGACGGATGACGGAAAAGTCATACTTCCTGACGTCATCGGGCCTTGGCGCGCTTAAAAGGTCGTTTGAAATGCTTTTGACACGCGCGAAACTTTAAAAAAATGTTACCAAGTTATTACTGATTTTTAAGGAGTAATAATTGGGTAATATTTTTTTTAGGCCTAACTAAATCATAATATTGAAAAAAAAAAATTGGAAAGTTCCCTATTCCGAATGGACTGGCTCAAGTAATAGAAAAACATGGATACCTATATGACCAAATATTAGATTTTATTTAAGTATTCTTGTTAAACGTTTTCTGTGTCTATTGTAATTTTTATAAAACTGTTAAGATATATCTTGACATAGTATAAAACAAAGTCGCTATCGCCCGTCCTGTCCCTATATGTGCTTAAATCTTTAAAACTACGCAACGGATTTTGAAGCGATTTTTTTTAATAGATAGAGTGATTCAAGAGGAAGGTTATTATGTATAATACATGCATAATATTATAGAGAAACACTGATAAACACTGATAAATTAGAGTAGGGAGAACGAACGACCCAACCTAACCGGTCTCCGGCCCGTTCAACGATCGATCCGAAGCACCGAAGCCGGAATAGACGAAGACAGACTATGTTTTATGCATGGATGTGAATTGTGGACGGGCCGGCAAACGGTTGAGTTTGAGGTTTGTTCGCCATATTATCTCACGTCGTATAATGCCGGGCTGCAACGCAGGCCGGGTACACGCTAGTTAAGTATAAAATAAAAAAAATTATTTTTGTTATTTTATTGAACTAACGCCCAACGCCAATGCTTTGCATTTTAATATGCGTTAAGCCGGTTTTACGCAAATATGGTTAAGGTTTCCTCTCATTCTAATTCGTGTACGTTTTTTTTATGAATACAACTGTACAAACGGGCTTCAACTTGTGGAGGAAGACTTTTTGTTTCCTTTCGATCCCATATTTTTTCGAAGCTTTACAGAGAGGACGCACCGAAGATGTTTGATCCCTGGCGTAGAAGCATTAGTTGCTTCCCTGTCGTTATACTACATCCACGATACGTTGGTCGCCGTCGCGTGCGAAAAATCATAGTTTTCGAATTCGCTAGGAAGTAAACATATCTACTATTTACCATTTGACTCACAGCGGCTTCAAAACTAGCCTCCTGATTATGATTTATGCCGTGGAAGCTAAATGCCGCAACGTAACTCGTTAATATTTATAATTAGGTTTTATATGAGCGCCAACGTTCGGACGGACTTCTTTTAATTCGGTCATGGCGCCGAGGGGACAGACAGAGGGGCTCTTTGTGTATGACAATAATAACACCGATGTTATTTTGATCGACTTGGAGACTCCCGCATGGAAGACACACGTGACATGAATAATTTTAACAGACTAGTAATTCAATTTATAAATATTTTTCTGAAGGTTTCTACAAAGATTTGAATCAATAAAATGAAATAAGCTCCATGTAAAGTCGCCACAGTGGATATTTTCCCGTGCGTCATCAATCAACGATCAGGACTCAACGTGGTTAATAACTCTGCATCCTTATTTATTACAGTAACAAGTTTGAATAAAAGCATAAAAGAACGTCTCCAGGATTCCGCAATAATCTAACGTGCTAGACAAGAATAAAACTATAAACGTCAATTAATTACTTTTTTTATTTGTTTAGTTGACTACCGTTGTATTTTAGAACGTCATTGTCAACCTTATTTTGATCTGCCAATCTAATTCGTATTTTGTAAATTTGTGTGCCTTAAAACTGTTCCTTTTTCTAAAAATAGTTCTTTTTAGAGCTAATTATACCCACCATCTGTTTTGGCGGTAAGTATTTATGGACTTTTATAATACCTAATTTATTTATTTTAAATATTCTAACCGTGAAAGTTCTTTGAAAAGTTTACGGCAGTGGCTAAATTCCCTTAAATGAAAGGATGTCAAAAATTTGACTTTTGCGATTTTAATAGTCAATAAAACACCAAACTTTTCTAGATTTTAAGCTTTAAAAATAGTATTAAATGTATTAACATTTGTTTGTCAATTTCTTTTAGATAATAGAGAATGCCGGGCAAAACTTAAAATAAATAATAATTTTTCGGGATATTATGTAGGTACGTCAAACAGTAGGCAGGCACGTCCATTTTATGAACTTAGACTTAGTTTTGACTTTTTTCGTCTCGTAATTTTGATTTGATTCATACGATTTTGATGACGTGAAAGTGATGACGCACGGGAAAAGATCCACTGTGGCGACTTTACATACATATACAGGGTGGGGACTTTAACTGGAATAAATTCGATATTATTAAAACCGCTGAAGTTGCGCCTACAAAATTTGGTTTGTGTATGTTTTGGACCATGCGGAATTAAAAAATGATATCGCCGCTGTTGCCAGATTTTCCAGTTTTGCGCTACTCGTAGTAATTTTGTTATTTTAAATGGAATGCCCAATTTATTTTTATTGCAGTAAATGGGGCGTGTCAAATTTAGTACAATCTCAAATTTACAAAATTCTATCTTCACTAGTTGCTGAGCTATGGCAACACTGTATTTCCATTAGAAAGTACCGGAACGCTTATTTACCTTAAAGTAGCGTTACCTTGGTAACATCTCCATAGTTACTAAGTTATTGACAAGCTTCAAGAACAGTTCTTGTCGTGTCAAAATGGCTTATTTAAGTAAAACCTTCAAAATAGAAATTCTCATTATGATCGGTTTCGGAGACCACCAACGTAACAGGTGAAAGATATTTAGAATTTTTGCAAGACATTTTAGTGCCAGAACTGATTGAGTCATACCCCACCGGAAATAATAACTTGGAAGAAAGATTTTTTTTCCAGGAGGATGGGGCGCCTCCGCACTATGCGGCTAACGTGCGGAATTACGTGAATACCGCCTTTCCTGGCAGGTGGATTGGACGACGGGGAGCTATTGAATGGCCAGCAAGGTCGCCCGATTTAACACCCTTAGATTTTTATTTATGGGGTGATTTGAAACAAAAAGTGTATGTTATAAAACCTACAAATATTGAAAATCTAAACTATCGGATTAGACTAGAAATCAGATCTATACCACCTCAGGTTTTACGCAGCATACAAAATGAGTTTTATAACCGATTGGCTTTTTGCCAAGAAGTCAATGGAGCGCATTTTAAACAACTTTTGAAATAATAAATCGATAGAACTAGTTTCGTGTTTTTGTGATTTTTTTCTCAAATTTGTTCGAGTTAAAAAACCGCCTGTAGCACACAGCTGAGAAATCTGACAACATTGCCGATATCATTGTTAATTTCTGCATGCCCAGAAACCCCTAGATAGTAAATTTTGTAAGCGCAACTTTAGCGGTTCTAAAGGTAGATAAGCGTTCCTGTACTTTTTCATGGAACTACAGTGTTGCCATAGCTCAGCAACTAATGAAGATAGAATTTTGTAAATTTGGGATCTTACTAAATTTGACAGGCCCAATTTACTGCAATGAAATTAAATTGGGCACTCCATTTAAAATAACAAAATTACTATGTGTAGCGCAAAGCTGGGAAATCTGGCAACAGCGTCGATATTATTTTTTAATTTCACATGGTCCAAAACCCCCACATACCTAGTTTTGTAGGCGCAACTTCATCGGTTTTAATAATATCGAACTTATTCCAGTTAAAGTCCCCACCCTGTACAGGGTTTTTCCGTATATTTTGGAGCACCCCTGGAGCTTTTATTTGAAGACCTAGAAAAAACTTTAAATTACCAAAGTTGCATGATTTCTCCTGAACTGCCAGAATTTGTTATCGGACAAAACAAATGAACATCGTAAATTTGTTTAATAATGCCAATGTCGATTTTTTAAAATGGAACACCCTGTATATTAATTTTTTTTTTAACTCCTCACTCTTTTCTGATTCCAAATATGTATATATGTTATATGTTTGTTTCATAAATTATTATCATTATTTATATTAATTATTGTTACTGAATAAGCATTATGTTCTAGCATGTTTTCCTCACACCAATATAGATTTTCTAATCCGCAATATTTTGAAATGAAATTTTGCCTAAACGACTAAAGTAAACATATAACATATATACATATTTGGAATCAGAAAAGAGTGAGGAGTTAAAAAAAAAGTTAATATACAGGGTGTTTCATTTTAAAAAATCGACATTGGAATTATTAAACAAATTTACGATGTTCATTTGTTTTGGCCGATAACAAATTCTGGCGGTTCAGGAGAAATCATGCAACTTTGGTAATTTAAAGTTTTTTCTAGGTCTTCAAATAAAAGCTCCAGGGGTGCTCCAAAATATACGGAAAAATCCTGTACATATACACTCCCGTGTAAAAAAAAAACGGGCATCATAAAATTTGGAATAAGTTTAGGGCTTTATAACATTTTTATTTTTACTCCGATTTAAGTGATTTTTTAGAGAGCTATTGGCACATTTATTAGTTTTAATATGCTTATACAAATTTTAAGAGAAATTATTTTTTTGACATAATATACAAGGATAATCAAAAAGTTGTTTTTTTGCTTAGTGTCCAAAGACCCTGTGGAATAATTAAGAAGCAAAATTACATCAAAATATCAGTTTTCATTGGGCCGCAAACATTATTTGCATTTTGGTTTATGTCAATACGTGCATTTGATCTCAGCCAAATCTATCCATTCATTATGGGGTTACTGTGACTAACATTAGGGATAGTATGACAAACAACTATTTTTGCCAGTTAGGTTTGAGTGTGTCTTGGTGTGACAGAAAAAAAACATAAACAAAAATTAACATTTTTGAAATTTAAAAAATCGTCAATTTTGGGGAAAACAAATTTCTTATTTAAAACATCAAAGATTTTAATAAACGCATATTTTATTAAAACTTTTTCTTATTTTTACAAGACTTATCAGTAACATGTAACATTCAACAACATCAACTTTGCAATTGAAAGTGTATCGAATTCCCGGATCCAACAATATTCCTATAATCTGAGACATAAATGACCTGTCCTTCTCATTAACAACAAAACTCTTTTTACCCTTATCATCACTTCTTAATCCTACCACTTCTATTTCTTTACTTGTAAGGGGTGATAGTGTGACATATGTTACACTATACCCATGTTCCACTGTCACAAAGTGAAAACCTGTGGGGTTACTGTGACATACCTACAAAAATAATATAGGGAAAAAAAACCACAGTCGTCTCCACAAATATATTAAAAGTCAAATTAAAGTGGTGTATGTATTCAGTTGTATTCATTGAAAATTGGTACAAGTCTTACGACCGTTATTTGCCATATTTGCGTAAATTCGGCTTTTATGCTCGATTTATTGTTTTTGAGGTTATAGTAGTGACATGGCAATCAAAGCATTGGCGTAGATAATAAAACGTCTAATAAAATGTAAAAAATATTTCTGTACTATCGCAAATTTTTATATTCAACGCACCTATATAACAACAGCAACAATAACAACAATATAAACATCGAATGTAAAAACAATATCAACAATTATTAAAATTTAATATTTTGTCTTATGACCTTCTTTTTCAAATACTTGAGCTAATCTGTTTGGAATTGAGTTAATACAATTTACAATAATATTTTGATCAAGGCCTTCCCAGCACTCATGAATTACTTCGTATAATTCATTAGCATTGTGAGGTCTAAAATTTCTTCTGTATATTTCTTTTGCAATTAGACCCTCGACGTTTTCTATTGGATTAATATCGAGACTATAAGCAGGCCATGGCAGAACTTCTACATTATTATGTTGAAGCCATTCCCTCACAGCATTTGCGGTATGAACCGGGCAATTATCGTGCTGAAAGACGAATGAGGTATGTGGATATAGTTGTCCAACAGATGGTAGCATTATATGTTCCAGAACACGCATATAATGTTCGGCGTTGAATCTGCCCTCCAATCGCCATAAGACACCAGGCTCATGAACACAAATCCAACCCCAGACATTCACAGAAAATCGTCCAGGTCGAATAGCAAGATCGCTAGTATACCGCTCTTCGAATCTTGTGTTGTCTGGATGGTATACCCGAATTTGTCCATTATATAGGCTGAAAAACCTTTTCGTCAGTGAATACTACCGTGTTCCAAAAATGATGGTCGCGGTATATGATTTAGGGCGAAAAGCACCCGAGATTGCCTATGTTGGTCTGTGAGCATCATTTTTTTCGCAGCTACGCGGTTTTTTAACTCTGATTATTTTACTCTTCTGCTGGCTGTAGGTTGAGATCCAGGAAATCTGACATCAATGACAGCGTCTCTTGCAGTTCCGAAAGGATGTGCCCTTAGATATTCCAGAAATGCGTCATCTTGTTCAGGATTGGAAATGCAGACCGGACCAGTAGGTACCAACCTTTCTTTTTAAAGACGCCTCTTGCTCCCAACGTTGCTTAACTCTTAAAATTGTGTTCTTGCCTTTTCCGTAAAAATTTGCTAGTGTCCGTATTGACCACCCATCTTCAATTCGGGCTAATATTTGAGCCTTTTCAAGTTTCGTCAAATGACGAGGCATTTTTAAAATTTTGGCATTGACAGTCTTTCACTTTTTAAAAAGTCAAAATTAATCAAGTCCGATTTACAATATAGCAAATTTAGAGTACCAAATTTTCATGAATAAAACTGTACATGTTTGAGTACCTACCATCATCAGCACCGAAGGGCCCAAGTTCCACTTATACTAGGAGTGTAAAATTTTTTTTAAAATTAAAAACTAAAAACCATGACTGGGACGAGGACATTTTGTGTGTTTAGACGAATACAGATTAAAATGTTATAAAATTCGAACGAAATTAATTTTCTTCTTCTACCCGTACTCCATTGTAAACAAATAACAAACTGTCAAGTCACACAAATTTCAGAAATGGTTGAGAATCGAACTAAAACATATGGGTTTAGTTCTCTTATTTTCACCCTCTGAACACATTCCCAAAATATTGCCCTTTCCTCCCCAAACACCCTGTATATTAACTTAGGAAGTGCAGGGTAAAGAAATTAGCCTATTTTTTAGTATTAGAGTAGAAGGGTGACTAAAACAATACTACCAAAAATATCCTGTAGTGCCAGCCACACTTTACCCGTCCCCCACACACAACTCTCCTCCCCAAAATCCATCCCCGTGACGGTTCTACTTCGCCAAGGCCCGAATACTCCAGACGTTCGTTACTCCAGTTCCTCCCGCAATCTCCCCCGTTCTCCCACTTTCGATCCAGGGGCTTTGGGGGGATGTTTACGCGTAGCTGGCGGTAGCGTGCTGCGTGGGATTTTGGACAGAAAAAATAAACTAAAACAAAGGCAATAAAAACAGAACTTAATGGAATATTGTAGTATTTCTTCGGTCGAAATATAAATTGAACACGATGCGAGGGTTTTTGAAAAGTTTAACGTTGATGTGAGTATTTTATTTATGTTTATATATGTAGTTTTTTTTAGGTAATGTAACGAGTAATTTTTAGTGGCAAACCCGTTTATACCCTAATTATTTGCATCAAAGAGGGCCTTGCATCTAAGGACGTAATGCTTAACCGAAGAGCTTAATACCTGTTGGGTGTCAGTAACTACCTGAATTAAAAATCAATCCGTTATTCCATCATCTTTGACAGTCGTTACAAGTAATTTGATTCATCGCTAATTTTTCCAATTTCTTGAACAATTATTCACATAATAGGCTTTACGGAATAGCACAAAACATTCATGGTTGAAGCGTATTTTCGAGACGGGGTTAGACAGTAAATTGTGAGTGGCAATATAATCCGGGTTTGTGCATGGAAGATTTTCACGAACATTTTCCTAACGTTGCTTTTTTTCTGGGTATTTTTATCATTGCCTGAAAAGAACCGTGGCTGTGTTTAGGGAAACAGGTTCTATACAACACAAAAAAAGGGCAGGAAGACCATCTGTAAGAACAGAAGAACTTGTTGCAAACGTTCGTGAAATAATGCAGAATACGCCAACAAATTGTATAAGGCGCCTGTCCCAAGAAGTGGGAAGATCTTATGGAACATGTAGGAATATTCTTAAGAAGCAGATAAATTTATTTCCTTTTAAAGTGCAAGTATTCCAAGAAATACAAGCCGCAGATTTTGAAAGACGTATAGGAATTACTCTCAATGGTTCACCCAAAATTTATTCGAAAGAAATGATTTATTAGACCTGACATTTTTTTCGGATAAAGCCTGGTTCCACCCCTCCGGTTATGTGAATTCTCAGAATACACGCATGTGGAGTAGTGAAAATCCCCATTTTTTTGTAGAGTCCACATTGCACCCTCAAAAAAGAGACAATATTTTGAATGCATTTGTGGAACAATTACTTGACGACGAACTACGTTTAGGATATTTTCAACAGGACGGTGCAACCGCCCATACAGCCGCCGAAACTATTAACTACCTACACAATTTTTTCGACGGCAGATTGATCAGTTTTCGATCAGACTTTGCATTCCCACCTAGATCACCTTGTTTAACGGTCATGGATTACTTTGTTTTTCCTCATTTAACAAACACTATTTTTAAAACACCAGTTGCAAATTTAGAACAATTACAAGAAAGGATTATCCAAGAATGTGGTAACATTTCTCCAGAGATGCTGGCTAACACTTTCGAAAATATGAAGAGACGTGTGAATTTATGCTTGGAGCATGGCGGTGGCCACTTTCTGCAATTTATGTAATTATTTTTCTTTTTCTGTTTGTATATTCTTACTTTGTTAATTTTGTAAACAACAAAAATAAATTTGTATTTGTCTACTTATTTTATTACTCATTAGTTTGGCATATCAAGTCATAATATGAATTTGAAACATTTTTAACCTAGATTTGGTTAGATATATCGTCTCCATATCATTGTGATCTAAACCAAGCCCCACGTTTTTTAATCCAAGCCCTCTTTGATGCAAATAATTTTTGCTCGCACGATATCTAATCCATATACGAAATTTCGTTTCCCACTGCAAGTAGTTTTCAAGCTGTCGAGGCCAAACAGACAAACAGATGAACGGACGGATATGGAAAACAGGTTTTTCTTGATCTAAAAAATGAAAAAGTTTAATTAATGACAATAATGAAAGCATTTAAAATATATATCATCCGGTTTGAAATGACAGGGTATTCCAAACTGTATATAATAACGTAAAAACTGAATAAGTTATATGGCCGAAATTGGTAAAAGAATGTCAGTCTCTGTCTGTAGCGCCATTTTTCAGTTATATATTTAATACAGTCAAGAAAACTTCATAGATGATAATATTAAGTCGTGGAACAAGCAACGGCAACTTCCGTAAGTACCCTTACGCGTCAGTACAAAATTTTATTGATAATCTGGGTTAATAGTCCCCGAATGTTCGAAAGGGTATTTTATTTATTATTGTTTTGGCAATTGAATGTTGAGAAACTTATTTTCGAAATTAATTAATGAACTGGAATCTAAATTTGTTATGCTTCGGAATTCTGGAATTTATTTAAAGGTTGTTTGTTTACCCAAGGCTTATTTGTACATTGGGAAAAGTTTAATTTAAATACGGGTTTGCGCCATTCAGAACTTTATAGATTGTAATCCCGATGTTTTTGTTAGGCATTGCAAGTTGTGGGGCAAATCACCTGGCCAAGAAAATGAAATAGTAATTTACGTTACAAGACCACAAGTAGTGTTCTTCAGGCCGAGACAAGCATTTCCAGGGCGAGCCGTAGGCGAGTCCGGCAAGTTTGGAGAGACCTGCAAAACACTAATTTTCGGTTGCGTGACGTACAATATTTTTTTAAGACCGACACTTCGATATACCTACATTTAATTTTTTATTTTATTTTATATTATTTTTAAATGCGTCGTATGACGTCTCGTAACGGGCGTTTGATTTTACTGGCAATATATCGTAAGTAGCTTTCCTTGGTGCTTCCAAAATTTCTTCTGGAATCTCATTTTCCGTGTCGGATAATACAAAATCTGAATTCATATTTTTAAATTTGCTCACTCGCGAAACAAGTTTGACATAAACAACAAATTAAAAATCAACGAACTGTCACTCGACAATACATCGAAATGTTGTTATCATAGTAACGAAGTCAAGGTAGATTGTATTATCAAAGAGCGATTGGAAAAATTAAAAAACAGTGACCGGAAATAGTAATTTACGTTACAAGACCGGAAAGTAGTGTTTTCCAGGTCGAGACAAGCATTGTTGGCTTGGAGATACCTGGAAAACACTAATTTTTGGTTGCGTGACGTACAATATTTTTTTTAAGACCGACACTTCGATATCTTAACATAGTATAAAACAAAGTCGCTGTCGCTGTCTGTCCGTCGCTACCAGCTATATATGCTTAAATCTTTAAAACTACGCAACGGATTTTGAAGCGGTTTCTTTTAATAGATAGAGTGATTCAAGGGGAAGGTTTTTATGTATAAGTAGCGACCCGCCCCGGCTTCGCACGGGTGCAATTTCAGAAAGTGGCATGCCGGGTACTAATATATCGGGTTTGTTCGGGTTTGTATTTATACCAGCGGGTTGCAACGCATGCCGGATACACGCTAGTATTTTATAATTTACGCGAAACAAGTTTGACATAAAGAACAAAATTAAAAATCAACGAACTGTCACTCGACAATACATCGAAATGTTGTTGTCATAATAACGAAATCAAGGTATCTTGTATTATCAAAGAGCGATTGGAAAAACAAAAAACAGGGTGACAGTTTTAGAGACCGGAAAAGTGACATTAGACACCGGAAAAATCTTTTCCGGACTCTAATGTCACTTTTCCGGACTCTAATGTCACTTTTCCGGTCTTGCGATCGGAAAAACGTTATTTTCTAGACGAAAAATTGTCCAGAAAGTGTAAATTTTCTGGTCGGTTTTAAAAAAAATCTTTTGCCGGTCCCTCACGTCCATTTTCCGGTTTTGTTCGACAAAACGTTATTTTCTGGATGAAAAATTGTCCAGAAATTGTATATTTTCTGGTCGGTCTTAAAAAAATTAAATTTTACTCTCTATCCCCGGATAAACCTAACATACTAGTAAACTTTTTTCAGGAAAAAGGTCATTCTTGATAGATTCGTCAGAAACCGTTCAAAAAGTTGGCGTCCAGCGGATTGCAGCGGTATAAGGTCTCGAATAACTTCGATATTAATTGAAGAATAGTATCGTAAAAATAAAAATATATAACTTTTAAATAGAACACTTCCAGACACAACTAAAGTTGCTCAAATGTTTATTTTACACCTAAAACGTTAACGAGACACTGATATTCAAACAAAAAAATGTTTCTGTAGTTTTGCTGTGTGATCTGAGAGATCTTATTCCTCTCGTTGTCGCTGGCGAGGTCAGGGCCGTCGCTAAACACTTATGATTAGGAGGGGGGGGGGGGGGACAACTACCATGAAAAATCCCACTCATGATGCTGCATGAGTACCATCTAAGCTAAAAGCCTGGGGATTTTTTTTCGAAACACGCCCAAATTTTGCAAAATTTGGTCAATATTTTATAGGAAACACTACTCGGTCATTCGTTCAACAGAAGGTCACTCCGTTAAAAACTAAATAGGCGAACCTTTATCAAATACATCCATCTGGACCATGCAAGGACAACAAACAAGAACGTAACTTATGTAAGGTAAATAACATACCTACACACTATAAAAACGGTCTATCAAATTTTCTCGAGACTTGAGAGCCAAAGTTCTTGGCTATTCGCTTTTTTGTAGGTCTGCGTATCACTACTACGTGCCAGCACCCAGTTGTGCGTATGTACGATAAGTGGCATTAGAATTAATATAAAAGGTGGAGAAATTTCATAATATATAAATATAGTATCCACCTCGTTATGTGTAACAGCCAACTATAACCAACTCAAATGATAATGGCCCCCCTCCTCTCTTAAAGACGCCCCTGGCCGAGGTAATACATTAAAACGCGTCTGGAAATGAGTCCGTATGAAAGAAAAAAGACGAACCTTTGCTTTCAGTAGTTTTTCCTTTTTAGATAAACTATGTATTATACTAATAAAAAAATATTTTTTCATTTAACAAATTGTGCTCGATGTCAACGCGGACTAAAAGGGTTGTAACGGCGCGAAACAAAGGCCGTCTGGGCCCCGGCTAGCCAAGGGCGGCGGGGCGTCGCACTGCGAATCCCGGGCGACGCAGACGCACGCGGCGTCGTCTTGGCCGCCGCCGCCGCGACGCTTTTCATTGTTGTTCGAGGGATCGACGACGCGACGGAAGGGCATTAGCGCTGCTACATTTGGAGCAGTTTAAATAAATGGACTGGCATGAATTTTGAGTATTCTTCGAACGAAAGAGCACTCGTAGGTATGGCGACATCTTTTCATGGTATTTAGGTGTAGCTGAAGTACAATATTGGGAAGGTGGGAAGTCGATGATGACGGCGATGTCGTTTTTATTTGTCAAAAATGTCGATTTTAATTGGCAAAATATTTTTTTTAATTGCCATTATTGAAACTGGTAACCTGTTCCCGGGTACTCTATTGCTCTCACCTACATTTAATCTCGGTGCCAAACTACCTCCTTTTTCTCTATTCTTTCGGGAGGTGATATCGTCTTTTGTATTTCGGGCTAGCTCATTTATATTTTCGTCATCCGGCATTTGACTCATATCTCCGTTGACGACATCGTTGGTAGCAATGGTAGCAGGAATACTCGGTAAACCCCTAATGCCGGCGTCATCAGCGGAAGTACCGGGTCTTCGAAGCTGTGGCACTTCGGGAGTGTAAGCTTCGGCCATTATATTGCCTGTACTACGGCGTACAGGTGATCTCTTTATTCGTAAAAAACCGTTTCGACTTTTTTTAATCTCAATGTTTAAAATGGGCGCCAGGACTCTTCCAGAATCCGTTTTATACCTCTGAAATAAGTCTCACTTAATTCCAGGTCAATTTCCACAAAAAATTTGACTTCGAAATTTTTCCACTTTCAAAAAGCCAACTTTCTTCACCAACCTCCGATTGAAGGTTTTCTTTCGTCAGAATGTAGGTGATACTCCCCTGAACACTTTTCATACAGGAAATTCCGTTGGTGAAACGTCCAGTAAAAAATTAAAAAATATTTTAATTTTTCTTCAAAATTTTGCGAAATTGAGCGAAATTATTCTAAGTCGCTTAACTTCTTAAAATGGCTCTAACTTCCTTAGGGAACGTCTCTCGAGGTTCCGGAACTCGGCTAAATGAGTTATCTGTTTAGTAGAAACTTTTTGTCTCGTGAAAATTTTTTCAAAATTTTCCACTTCAAAATCTCAACTTTCTTCACCAACCTCCGATTGACACCATTCTTTCGGGAGGCGGTAGCTAGCGTGTCTCTGCACACTTTTTATACAGGAAATTCGGTTGGTGGAACGTCCGGTTCCGTTTTAGAAAATTAATAAATTTTTTCCAAAAAATTTTCTAAGTCCTAAAAATCTTAAAAAATCGGCCAGCGGTTCACTTAGATTATCCACTTCCAGTAGATTTTCCAGCAAAACTTTTCTTTCAGAATCTTCCAATTGCTGCCGTCGACTTTTCTTTTTCCTCTGTATTTTTCTTACTCTGTATACTTTGCGGCAGCCAGTCTATTCAGCGGCCGCCAGCAAAAACCTTTTTGCGAATTAAACTTTCTTGTCTTCAAGCGAGCAGCGGCAGAAAATCTTCCGCCAGCGTACTCTGGTCATAAATCTCGTTCAATAAAATAAAACCCTTGTTTCTATTTTTCAACATCCAAGTCTCAGGTATCCAAAGCAAAAAATCCGCCCCCGCGAAAATTACTACTTTGCAATCAGCCTGAGGAGCCGAAGGCAATACTAAAACCCCATCTCTTGTTTATTAGTATTTAGCGGCCGGTAAGGCCTGCCTGTTCGCACTCAAGATAGTGATGTGTCATTCGTGAATGATTCGATCACGTGGATTCAATCACTTTTAAGTATTGAATGATCGAATCTTGCTCTGCTTAAATCTATCAATCGTCACGTGACTACTGGCACTGACCGATCGGAGATCGAACGATCGAACCGATGGCCGAGATTGGCTTCGCTTCGAAATCAATATAAATGCGCATGCCCATGCATCATGCATCACCGATTGAAACGACGTCGAACGACGGTGCCGTTCGCGGTTGGCGCCACAAAGTTTCAATACTGTAACTGTACTGGTCAATCGTTCGTTTAAAAGATTGACACGAGTGGGATCGACAATCAACGACCGGACCGATTCGGACGCGCGAATGTCAATACCAATCGTTTCACCTGCGATTGCCGAAAATGATCGATTGAAACGATCGATTGAAAAGATTCGATCATTTTCAGTATCAATCGCCGATTGATAGAATCCCACTAAAATGAACGAATGACACATCTCTAACTCAAGACTAAATAAAATTAGCCTTCATAAAAAGAAATATTATAACATCTCGGCGACAACTTATTATCACCTACGCCATCTGGCGTCTCCTTAAGAACTGGCGATTCCGTAACAAACCTGCATTTTATTTGTCTTGAACATTGTATACATTGTGCTCACCACAATTGATCTTACACCCGCTCATTTATCCCAGTTCCTTGCACTAGTTTGTTTAGGGAAGTGTCCGTATATCATCTGGTTCTAGTGTTAGTTGCCGAGTATTTGGTGCCTTTTTCAATCCAGCGACTCGCATTGTTATATTGTATGCTGTGCAGTTTCCCTATCTAGTCCGCAAAGCCTGCAGCTTAGAGCTCCGTTACACAATTGTATACGATGCAGGATGCAGGTGCTTCTTAACTGCCATGTGTCCTGTCAGAATTCCTGTGATGATTATCAGCTGGTTGCTGGTCATCAGGAGAAGTTGTCTCTCCAGTTTCGAGTGTGTGGTTTAATCCCTGTCTGCTTTGCCCGTAGGTTTTGGGAGCGTTAATCTTTGTCCATCATTTTTTGTAAATTGATATTTTTTTAAATGTGGCGCTATACGTAAGTCACGTAACGTAGGTATGACAACACTGATTTTTAAGGTGCGAATTTTCTGCCGGTCACTATAGAGAAGGTAATAAACTATGGAAATAAGTCAAATGTACCTTTTAGTTTTGGAATAAAATATCGAGTCGACTCGTCATCTTAATAAAGAAAAGAAAATTAAAAAGTTTATTAATGTATCTGTATGTATGTATCTGTCACATTAGTTAGATATGATTTTAGACTATGTTTTAGACTTTTACCAGATTTTTGTGTTTTTTTTTAACCATCTACAATGTATAATTAATTTGTGTTGGGCTACATGCTTGGTGAAACTGTTGTTCCATTGCACAGGAAGAAAAAATAATAACTACTTGTTAGGTTTCACAAATGTAATCAGTTTCCTGACACGTGTTTTGGCCCTTGCCGGTCATTATCAAAGGAGTACAAGAAGATACTAAATTCAACGTGACATTACAAAGGTATTTATATCATATTATGGTAACTATAAACATGTTATAAAATTAAAATTAGGATTAGAAGATTGAACCGTCAACTGTTGGTTTTCCTAATTTTTAAAGGTACAGATACATATTTAGTCCTAATTTTAGGATAACCATAATATGATATAAATACTTTTGTAATGTCACGTAGAATTTAGTATCTTCTTGTACTCCTTTGATAATGACCCGCAAGGGCCGAAACACGTGGTGTCTGGAAACTGATTAAATTTGTGAAACATAACAAGTAGTTATTATTTTTTCTTCCTGTGCAATATCTACAATACATGCCTACTACACTATTTTTACAGCGAATTGACAGGTCGGCGCTTGTCGTTGGACCTATTTATGATGTTGATGGGCACATGAAATTTTTACTCATTCATTTAATTATTTATTTGCACAAATAAGAAGCCAACAGGCCAATAACCAACTTGGCACCCACGGTTTACAACGTTGTGTACAGATTTACACCTATTACTAAGATTGTAATATTATCACTATTAAAGTTAAGAACAATACCATGATCTGTAAGCCTTTTTAAAAATTTGAAAAAGTAGTCCATGCTTAAAGTGGAGCTGAAAGTATGGGAAAGGAAGAAAAACTAAAAGTCTTCCTCCACAAAATTTAATAGAATAAAATTTTCGACACCTTTTTAGAAAGGTTTTTTCTTCTTCCCCAATTTATTTGGTTAGTTTAGACCCCCTTTACTGACTTCTCACATACTCAGTATGTTTTAATTTTCAGCAATTTCCTTTATACTCTTCTACACTTCAAGTTTTGATTCCATACAAGCTCCATTAAGGTTCTACACCACTTTCTCTTCTGCTAAAACCATAAGCACCAAATATATTTTCGGTCTTCTGACGATTAACGTTTTTACGTTCGAAACATGTAGAGTGAGACTTGAAGAATTTTATTCTATTAAATTTTGTGGAGGAAGACTTTTAGTTTTTTCTTTCTTTCCCGTGCTTTTTAAAAATGTTAATAGAGGTAAACTAAACAAATCAATATTGTGGTATTAAACATTATAAAGCGTGGTTATGCGATTTATGGGAGAATGTTTTCATTCTCCCATAAATCCAGTGACGTAGCTAGGGGGGGGGGGGGAATAGGGCGACCGCCCGGGGCGCCATATTAACAGGGCGCCAAAATGGTCATTAGAAATACGGGAATTTAAAAATTTACTAATACAATTACATTTAACTGTAAAAGTTTAAGTCTGTTAATATATTTTTTTAAACTAAAATTCAGATGTATAATTTTAGTTTTAAGATTGTCTGGTAGGGCCAGTGGCGGTTTCTCCACAGGAGCACAGGAACACGTGCACCCCATACTTCGTAAAGAATTACCCCATAAAGAAAAAATAATGGTCATTTAAATTTATCTTCTTATATAATATGATACCTAGGGACTTCATTGTTATCGATAAGTTTGCTGCAAATAAAAACAGATGATTGGACTTTACTTTTAAACAATGTACCCACTAATGAAAAATGAATTGGCCTTTTTTATTTTTTTTTATTTTATTTCATTTTCAATAAAATAAGTAGGTAGGTAATCATAAATTTTTAATATATTTACTAAAAATTTAAGACCAAATTTGGGCGTGGTCTCCAAAAAATTTTCGCCTGCGGCGCATTTTGCACCCCCAATTTAACAATTTAAAAACCGCCACTGGGTAGGGCGCAGAACTACTATTCGCCCGAGGCGCCAAAATTCCTAGATACGTCCCTGCATAAATCCATTCTAAGTTATGTACTGGTTTAGTTATAAACATTTGTTTTAATTCACCGATGATTAAAAAAATGTCAAATCACCAAGCGGGTAAAAAATAAAATGGTGAATTACAAAAAAAAAATCATGCTTTTTCTCTTTTGCATATCATAATGTTTCATTGATAAGTATTATTTGTATCATGACAGTAACACAAGGCAGCGGGTGTCCCCCATAGACAATTTACCTTTAGATACGTACAGCTTATCTCCTGCGCAAACAAAAGTTACGTTTTATGGGTGAAAAAATACGTCCAAGCGCATGGCTCGTCGGTCAGCTGTCTTCATTCGGGGAACCTTCGTGCATGCGCACAAACCTCGTGTTATCGGCCGTCCTACTTTATCGACAATAATCGACGCGCTCAAGAATACTCTCCAGAACCGGCTCGGCCGCCATTTTTGTTGTTGTGTTTTAAGGTTTCTCTGCGGATTCCTTGTAGTTTTCTAAAGTTTTCAGCTATCGGATCGGCTATCGTGGATTGTGGGACTGGTGTTTAATATTTATGGATTTCTGGTTTTTGTGTAGTTTAGTTAGTGAATTGTGTTTGTGCTTTTAGTGACTCTGATTATAATATAAACAATGCATGACTAGTACTAGTTGCAGCCGTTGTATAATTGTATTATGCCCAAATAGGGGTAAAATAAACCCTCTATGGTGGCATATGAGCAAGAATTTAAATTTTAAAGCCCGGACCTGTCTATTTTCCCATTCGTCAAACGATAATGTTGCAGTGCGCATGTCTAATAGTTCCCAGTTTTGTTTACATGCGCGAGGCCATAAAACTGCCACATTCGTGATTATTGTTTGTTTATCTAAAGGTAAATTGTCTATGGTGTCCCCCGGAGACCAACACCGATTACCTCTTCTATTCTCCCCATCAGACACCGTTTTATAATTGAGTCAAAGCCTAACACTCTGTGTATCGTTTAAATTGATCAATTCCCATATAACCAAATATTCCCCGTCAAATAAACTGGAGCTCTTTAACACCCTCTTGCTTGAATGATTATCGATTATCAGCCCCGCTTATCAATTGACTGCTAACAAGGGCTGAATGCATCCCTGGGGTATCTTTTGCGGTTTCGGGGGTTGGTTTAGGTATCTTCGGCATAAACAGGTATATAGCTTAAATAATGAAACTCCGCGAAATAGGGGTAGTTAGGGGAACCTCACGGGGTACGATTTTGATCGCTGAAAAAAGGTCAAATTGCAGGTAGTGTTGTAGTTGTAATTAGGAAATATTTGGTATTGGGTGAATTATGGCCACGAACAGAGCTTTAATGAAGGCGGCAGAGACGAGTTCACTCCCAAAATATAAATATTACCTGACTGCCAAAAAGGTGATGGCTGAATTCACTCCCAGACGATTTTATACCGTAATTAGAATAAGTGTTTATGATACCTTAAAATCTAAACACTGTTGCCAAGTCATTCTTTTCGCCAAAGTTATTTTAGTTCTTAAAATAAAACAGTAGCAAAGTTCTTATAAATAAAATTTTATTATAAACTTTATTAAAAAAATCAGAAAATTCCGATTCCGTACAAAAATTACAAATTACAAATGACTTATACAAATATATACAATTATACAGTTATCAAGTTCTACATTTAAAAGAAATATTTTTTATAAATTGAAAATTGGTAGGGCGGCCGTTCTGTTGTTCCTTTAAATTATTTTCTATAAAGTTTTTTCTTAATAAGTACTATTTTTCGATCGTATACTTTCGCGACGGTATTAATACTTTGAAGCTTAATATAAGTATCTAGTTGGAAATCTACAAGAACATTTAAAAATTGATTAAAAATTGGATGTGCATTGTAAAATGATGCATTATAACGAGAATGAAAAGACTCGCATGCATTTGTTGTCCTTTTCAAAGACGACGAGTTTTCAGCCCCAATGTGAGGAGGAAAAGCTGACGTTTCTTCTATATCATTTTCGTAAGTAATTACATAAGTGCATCAAAATTACCGATAATTTTTTATGAAAGCATGTTGTCTAAAAACTGGATGAGTTTATTTTCATATTTTGGTAAAAGAGCCCGACACCGAAGGTGAAGGGCTCTTTAAACAAAATATGAAAATAACCGAATCCAGTTTTTTACTGACAACATGCTTGAATGAAAAATTATCAGGTCTATTTTGATGAACGAATGTAATTTGGTAGAATGTTTCTCGAGTACGTGAAATGAAAGCACAAAATTTAATATTTTTATTTAAACGTTATATTTAATTATATGAAAATAAACAAATTAAAAATTGCATGAATTGCAGTGGAAAACACAATTATTGTAAAAATTACTATTTTTGGAGTCTGCTGCATTACTTGTTAATGTATGTGAGTTTAATAAAATCCATGAACTGTCTTCATATACAGTGTGTGTATAAAGTCTGGAAACGGCTTAATAACATTACAATTTACTGGCCGATTTAAACCAAATTTGGTACAGTTGTGTAAGAGGATCTAACGCACCGAATGACGATATTGGCGTTGTTGCCAGCTTTTTAGTTTGTCTGGAATTCGAACGAATTTTTTATTTTTAAATATAACACCCAGTATATTTTTACATTTTAAAATTCCACATAAAATTATAATTATTTTTTATTAAATGCATTATTAGTCTATACTTCATAGTTTCCGAGATATTGACTCTCGAAAAGTGACATTTTTGAAATTTGACAGCTTATAATATTTACCTTCTAACAGTACGTCTTAGAGCAAAACGGCTTACATGTCCCTATCTTCAATTTTTATTATCTTCCCAAAAAAATCAACTTCCAGTTAAACCGGAACAACTATATTTCCTGCTTTCGAGTTACATCCGGTTTAACCGGAAGTTGATTTTTTTGGGAAGATAATAAAAATTGAAGATAGGGACATGTAAGCCGTTTTGCTCTAAGACGTACTGTTAGAAAGTTATGAGCTGTCAAAGTTCAAAAATGTCACTTTTCGAGAGTCAATATCTCGGAAACTATAAAGTATAGACTAATAATGCATTTAATAAAAAATAATTATAATTTTATGTGGAATTTAAAAATGTAAAAATATACTGGGTGTTATATTTAAAAATAAAAAATTCGTTCGAATTCCAGACAAACTAAAAAGCTGGCAACAACGCCAATATCGTCATTCGGTGCGTTCGATCCTCTTACACAACTGTACCAAATTTGGTTTAAATCGGCCAGTAAATTGTGATGTTATTAAGCCGTTTCCAGACTTTATACACATACTGTATACTGGTGGTTTAGTAATGTATTTTTAAGTTTACTTTCGGTAACTTTCTCTAAAATTAAACTTAATGAATCACTTCCAAATCGCCACATTTTTACGACTTTTTAAATTTGATTTATGTATGTCAAAATGACAAATACAATACATGATATCAACACAATAATACACCTACAAGGTGCTATTGTAAATATTAATTATTGTTACTTAGATACGGACCTATAGGGAAATTTTCGGCGGAACATTTTCGCACCTACTGGGCAATTTTCGTCGAAAAGTTCCCGCTTCATATGGTAGTTTTTACACATGAGAGAAATATTCAACTAAATAGTCATTCAATTTGACCAACTTTTCATTTTCTGATTGAATTGAAACGATATCTAGAGCAAAGCACTTCCCAACGTCTTCTGCTTTTAGAAATGGTAAACCAAATATATAAGTTAGACATTTAGTTACCTCTGTTTCTGCACCGTTTTTTAACTGATGATTGGCAAGACCTAACTGTTGAATTTTTCTAAACCAACTTTGACCCAGGTGAAATAGGCATCCCTTAATTTCAGTAGTTGGGAATATTTCCCGGATCGCTTTATGTATAGCTGCTTTAAAATCTGCAGTTATGATTTTTAGGAAAAAGTCGTGACCGGTTACAGATAGGTATGCTTCTTTGAAATAATGAAAAGCTAAGCTAATTTATATGAAGCTGTGTTTTTATTTTTTAAAAGAAAGAAAACGAGAGGAACATAATGACCATTTTTGCAACCCTCAATATTCAAAAGTGCCGTCAACATATAATTCCGATATTTTTGTTAAAGCAAGAAAGTTACTTTTACATGAAAACATGATTAGGTACATAATTTTTTTCGTCATTTTTTAGAAGAAAACGTTCACCTCTATTTGTTTTTGTTTCTACAGAATTTAGTTAATTATGAAATTCAAAGATATCTTTAGGAATTTTTGGTGCATTTTGAGACCTAGCAACATACATATTTTTTCTAATTCTTTCAACGTCAGAAGTGGTAATAGTTTCACATTGGGATTCTCTTAACTCCTTTCTGATTAAGCCCATTGGTTTTGCCGAAACATCTTCAACTTTTATTTTCACTGAATTGCTTATAGTTTGCCTGTTCAGAATTTCTTCAGATATTTTGTCATGGTTATGGATTAAACAAGATTCTATCACTTCAACACTGTCTGGTTTAGTTTTAACTAATGCCTTGCACGGCGGTTTCCGGGACGTACAAGCCCATCTTTTTAAAGTGTCATTGGCTAACAACTTGTGAAAAGAAAATTTGAAACCGTTGATAACTAACATGTCTTTGCCTTTTTCACTTTTAACTATTGAAGCTTCCACTGCAAACTTTTTTTATACACACTATAAATCACTTCGTTTTAAACAAATTTGGTACCTATGTTCAATTTGGTATGTGTAACTAATAAATAATCTAGAGACGCTAAGGGTTTATTATTTCTATTTTTTTAAAGTATTGATTTAACTCCTCCCCAAATATAAAACAATTTGCTAATAATCTCTTTTTAATCATGGTTAATGTTAAAATAATGAGTTCTCTAAATTTTGATGGATAAAAATACTATTTGGCAACAATGTATCAATTTCTGAAAAGTAATACCTTTTAATCCTACTTTAATGTATATTCGCTTGGGAATGAACTCGACCTATGTTGGGAGTGATTCGACCAATGGAAAAACTGCCTGGTCAAGCCGGGAGTGAACTCGTCCCTGCCCAATGAAGGCACTATGTTCCTAACAAATTTTGGGAAATTGTATTTATATATTAGTAAATTCACAAAATTTTCCCGTGTTTTAACCAACTTTAAAGAGATGTAGTTATCAATTCGACATTCAACGTTTTTAAAGTTTGTTCGGGTTTTTTACATTATCTTTTATCTGTTTCTGGAACCCATTTAATTATATCTATATTATTTTTGCCAATTATTAGATTGAACAAAATTATAACAAAATATAAATTTACAAATTAGAGCAATTGGTATTTAACCAGTTTTGACTGATATCAATACCGTATCAGTGTAAATTTCGAGGGGGGGAGTGAGAAGTAAGAGTTTTTGATCCTTAAATTTGTCAATCGTCAGAACGAGAGAAAAATAAATACACTTTTCTGTTTGGCATGCTTGAAAGTGCAACCCTAGTAGTTTTGGGTTAACCTGAGCGACAAGCTTATAAAATGTTTGCTCTTTTAGGGTTTCCCGAGGGGTTTCCGAATTGACGCAGATATAGATCCTTAAAACATTACCTCGCATTATACAGAGTGGAATTTTTAACTGGAATGAATTTAGTATTAGAAAGCCACTTTATTCGCTAAAAAAAACCACGACTTCGTTTATTTTTAGTTTGGCTTACTTTTTTTTTAAATGTAAAGGTATGTATTGTGAAGGTGAAGTTTCTCTAAATTTTTGGTTTTGTTTCGTAAACTTTGGTTTTTAGGTGACCCCAAAGAAAATCTAGACGATTAAGGTTCGGCGATAGTGGCGGCCATTCGATGGTACACATTTCTTCTTATCCAGCAGATTGTAAAAACTTGAGGCGGAGCACCATCCTGCTGTAACCATATTTGATTATCATGAATGCCTGCTTCTGCATGGCGAGGAAATAAAGCAGTCAAAGCTGGAATAAGTTCTCCTTGCAAGAAATCTAAATATGTTTGGCCATTTAAGTTACCTTCAAGCATTATTGGCAAAATAACGCGGTCGCCAATAATTATACCTGCTTAAATTAAGTTTTTGCGGAAGCTGGGTGTGTATTTCTTGCATCCAGTGAGAATTTTTTGCGGACTAAAATCGACAGTTCTGTTTATTGACTTCACCATTAAGTACAAAAGTACACTCATCTGTAAAAAGGATCCAGTCCAAATCAACTAAATGCTGATCAAGTGCATTCATCATCAGTTCACAAAACTGAAGACGGCGGTCCGAATCATCTTCTAGTAATTATTGTACCATTAAAATTTTATAAGGACGCATTTGACGTGATTTTACTAACTTGAATGCAGACGTATGGCTTATAGTATTATAGGATAACAGTAAAACAAAGTTAAACTTGTAAATTTCCACTATATTACCAAGAAAAATGACATGTTTCGCTAACACTGTATAGCTTCGTCAGATGACTATGATTTAATAAAAGGTGAAAATAAAAATAAAAGGTTGGTGCACTAAAATTATTAAAGATGTAAATAAACCAATGGAAGGGTTACAATAGCGAGGAAATCCAACAGAGGGTTTAAAAATTAAATTAGATAAGGTACAATATGGGTAATTTACAAAATATTAAGTATATGGTCAACAGAATAAATTTAACAAAGGTGAATTATTTAAATCTAATTGATCATTAAGTAACAGGTTCGTATTTTTAAAATTATTTATTTCCATAGATTCTAACAAATTCAATTTTAAGTCTTTGTTTTCTGTATGTAAGATTTGAAAGGAAGTATCGGAATTATGTTGATAATCAAGTAAATGGTTAGCATAGTTTGAGTCTGCTTTATTTTTTAGAAAACTGTTATAATGTTCCTGTATTCTTTTGTTAAAATGTCTGCCTGTTTGGCCAATGTATGTTTTGGGACAATCTTTGCATTTTAATTTATAGACGTCTGATTTATTATTTTTATCGCTTTTAGTTTTATTGTTTTTGATAAATGTACTTAAGGAGTTATTAGTTTTGTAACACAAATTTATATCAAGTTTGTTAAGAAAATTGCCAATTACTTTACAAGTTCAACTTTGTTTTACTGTTATCCCGTAATACTATAATATGGATTTCCACCTAGTATCGGCTGAATCAATTAACGTATGGCTTATGTTATTCTCTTGCAAGTTGCCGAACTGGAGTAACAGGATTTTCTTGAAGAGCAAGTAAAACTTTTAATTGCATGTCTTCATCCATTACTCCAGGCTGCCTCATTCTTGGTATGTCCCTGACGTGGCCCACTTTACGGAAACGTCTTTCAATTTTGCTGATTGTGCCTTGAAAAATTGGTGGTAGATCGGGGTGTGTTTTGTGAAATAAACCTGCTACTTCTATTTCGGTACGCAATCTGGTGCCAAAGCCGATCATCATTAAAATTTTGATTTTTTGTGATTCAGTTAAATAATCCATTTTAGTATTACAAAAACACTTCTTACTGTAAAGTAACTGTTTAAGCAGCACAAAATACTACAACAAATAAGTATTCACTTCTTCTAAACCGAAAATAAATATCGTTCATTGTTGCCATTATTTTCTGGCTTTCTAGATGACCGAAAAGCAAAAGTAAATGGATGGTCGTATTTTCTTTTTGATGCCCTTTCCAACCAGCTATCACAATTAATACATTCTTTTACATTTGAAAAAAATAAGTTGTGGCGGTTTCTACCTCAAAAAGAGGGATAAGTTTCATTAATTTTATTCGTATGCCAAACTAAAAATAAACGCAGCCGCAGTTCTGTATTTTTTCAGCAAATAAAGAGGCCTCCTAACACTGTATTTATTCCAGTTAAAGTTAAATTCGATTAGTTGGAACTATCGCAGGCTAACGTCATAAAAACGGGCCGCCATGTCAAAATAAAATTCGAGCATGGCAGAGAATAGTAGCAAAGCCTTTTTCGAGATTTATTTTTTCATGGCCCGTCCCCGCTCGGCTATAAATCCGCCCGTTCCCCAGCCGGGCCAATTTCTAGCTGCGTGTGGCATGTTTTTCGGCCATTATCCGTCGACTAGTGCTCCGGGGTGGCCGTGCACCCGTCCGCCGGGGGATAGGGGCATAGGGATGAACGGTATCGAATGTTTTTTTTTATCGATATGATCGCTTGGACACACTCATCAGAAAGAAAAGAAGACGGTGCACTCTGACTTAATTTTATTGCACCATGCTTTAAAAAAAAAGGTGCTCCTCGTTTATAAGTAAAGATTCTGACGTCTTTTCAATAAAAGTAAATCAAAACTCTTGTCCCCTGTCGCTTTGAATTGGATTCTACTAACTCTTTTTTTCTTTTGCTAGAATCATAAATTTTAAATGATTTGCTTTTAGGAGATGCTTAGCTCTAGTACTACTTTCACAGTGGTGGGTACACCAAAAGGACTACTTTATAAATAGGTCGAATGGCAATGAACTTGATCCGGTACGTCTAAACCAGACATGCCATTGTCGTTGTAAGATTTTACAACTAAATAAAAACCATGAAGTGCAACACACTTCAGTGTAGGGCACGCTAAACACATTTCATCAAAACAGTCTGCATCATTGCAGATCAGAACCGAATCACGCCGAGGCACCTACTAGAATGTGGGCAATCCGTTACAAATCCTGTAAAAATATTACAAGATGCAATTGTGTCCATGAAAATAATTAAAAGTAAAAACAAGACAAGTGTGCATTTATATTTGTGTTTCGTCTTCTGTGGAGTTGCTTTGGGCATTGAATATCAAACTATAAGAATAGCGGATGTCCGAGAAAAGTTGACAACCGAGTTTTAGACGTATTGGAGGTGGTTTGGTCGCCATTGTGGAGTTGACCGTAACTCTAACCTTAAATCTGTCGTTATAATGCAGTGCGTCGGCAACAGATGTCTCAAATTCACTGATATAATGTCGTGGTGTTGCCGCATATCGTATTTTATTGGAATTTTTAAGGACTTAAGCATTTTTAACAGACAATAAAATAGGAGGTTCTCAATTCCAGCCTAATATATGTTTTTGATAATAATATGTACGCTGATTACTCCGGGGTAATTGGACCGATTTTTACAATGATTTTACCGTTGCATTAGGTGTTAAATGTTAAACAAATAAAAGTAGATAAAAAGCGACAGCAAGATTGTTTTTCGTCCAAAATTAATCGTTTCTGTCTTAGTTAAAATAATAACAAGTAATTAAGAACAGATAGGTAATGTAATATTTAACGTTAAAAATATAAATGGGAGAGTATTAAGTAAAATACAGTTTATTTTTATTGTTTTCTAAGATATTATTGTTAAGTAAAGGTTTGGCGCCTTCAACTCCATATAAGTTTTAAGTTACACCTGTTATTATTTTTATTTTTACGATCCATTGCATCTGCCTCTCTTCTTCTACCGAAAAACAAAATAATCTTAATCCTGGGAAGGCGCGAGGCGACTTCCCACATTGAAAATAACCACACTTGTTGCCGGCCATATCGCGTCACTCAGTCTGATCCTTTTAAAGTCAAAAATAAATATAACATATTTTTTCTTCAAACGTCACAAAAGTGATAACTTATGTGACGTTTCTCAATGACATTAAATGTCAAATTAAATTTTTAATTGTTATATTTGTTTTGATAGATGCCAAATAAGTACGTATCCATGATAACGATACCAAAAAGAGAATATACATATATAATATGATGCACGTTTGTGTACTTATGCCAGTGCAAGGCGATCCAGGCGCATGATGGTATGGTAGTGGGGAGAGGATCATGCAGCAAATCAAACAGACAGGCGGCAACAATGTTTTAATTTAGCAGTAAAAAGGCTTGTCGTTAGTGGCTGGTTTAACTTATTGGAATTATAAAATCGGTGGAGTATAAACATAACCGGGTCGCCTTGGCAAAATTCTGTATCGAGAACTATCGATATGTCTCAAAACTTTCCCCTTCTTACTGCCCCGTCATTCCCCCCGAGTCGAATCGAAGCCGGCGGGGTCGAAAGGGAGAGTTGCGAACGGTCAAGGACGCAGAACCGTCGGCTGAATTAATAAGGCATCGCTGTTTGGCGGTTTTAGGGTGTGAATATACGTTTCGTTTGGTTTTTATGTTCAACGTTGGCTATCGATCCGGTCGGTAGTTTCATTTATTAATGGGACACGCAGGACGTGCCGTAAATTCCGGACCTAACTAGAACAGAAAAAACATATTTTTACTTCTTAAAATCGGTTTTTGCGTTTACGAAATGTTAAATTTTTGGATACAAATCGTCATATTAAAATTATTAGCAAACCATAGAAATACAAATCTTAGTCTGAGTAGCTTTCAAATCATCACCAAATTGCAATATATCATTAAAAAAATTGTTTATGGGGGGTATTAGGCACTTTGAGAAACGGCTACAAGTACCTTACAATCAACACAAATTCAAAACAAATATACAACGTAGTGATTAAGATGTTTTTGCAAAGAGAAAAACAATTTTTTAAAAATGTTTGTGCGCTATTAACTGCATGTGGTATCATAATGCCATACAGTGGCGGCTCGTGACTAGTGAGTCAGGGGGGCAAAATGTCTATTATTTTCGAAAGTACGTGTCTGTTTTTTCTAACTTTCTCGTTGTGAATTTTAATTTCATCAGCATAAGCACTACTTAAACAAGTTAAAATATTAGTTTGTCCTAACATCTCAAAACTTACCACATTATAACGATGTTTTGTACTATTTTCATGTTTTTTATTTTCTCTGAAAGATGTTTTAAGTCCTGCACCCCATTTTTAGTCCAATTATCATCCCCGTCAAAAAGAAGACACGAAACAAAAAAAAGAATTTTTGTCCTTACAACCGCATATCCAGAATATTTTATTATATATTTCTTTGTCAAACTTACGCGTAAACTGTGCCTTACTTTAACATTTTGATTGCACTTGTACAATGTTCAATATTGGTAGTGGCCGCACTGCATTTTTTAAATCAGTTTTTCACTCGAGAAGGCGCGTTGAATTGGGACGGATAATCGGTCGCCCGCCGCTGCCCGCGCTTAGTACAACCTCGAGAGCGCGCAACTCGCTTGTCTATGGCCCAGGACCCCCAACATTTCTGAAAAAAACTTTAAAATATCTCGAGAGAAATACAATCAATTTGGCAACAATGACAACCTCACTTTACTATACACGCTGCGCACGCATTAATTATCCTCGTTTCAACGGGTATAGTGTTTCTTAGGTCAATTTAATGACATTAAACTGTGGGAATTTCCTAACCATAGGCGTTCCACACAAATAATTAATATGCGTATACACACTTATAAGTTTGTTTTACATTAGGTGTTTGTACATACTACACTTTATAAACCCACTGTATATATAATAATATTATATTAAAATAATAAATATAAGGTAACTCAAAAATTCTATATACAAAACTAAAATCAGAAAAATAAACCTGACACGGCACGACACTGCTCAGAAAATGCTTTAATTTTTTTACCAGAACTTCATTCTCGTCAACCAGACTCCGGCCCGTTCATCAAGGCATAACCACGTATATTTTATCTTCGTCTCTTCCACGCCATCGGCGGTCACTGGCCTATCTCTGTCTGGCAGAATCGATCGTCAGACGGGCCGGGTACCGGTTCAGCTTATATCCTGGCGCTTGCAATCGCAACAAATTACATGCTGTTGCCAATTCTTCAAAATTTTCGGATTTGTAAGCACAATGTAAGTACCAATATACGAGAAACAAGGGTTTGTTAATTAGTTTTTAAGCACTGAAAACACTTTTGTCTTGATTTCAGTTATATTGTTTCTTAAGGACTAAAGAATGTATTATTATAACAATGAATGGCTTGTTATTTTTTTCTGTCACACTCAAAACTCCTCGGTTTAAAGTATATTTGCAAACTAGCTTTCAAAAAAGTTACTGACTAACAATTGAATACTGATATAAATGAAATATCTTTAATAAAAAAAACTTAAAGAATTGAAGAAGAAAGATCTGACAACCCTGGTTGTGCGGTCGGTCTCTTTGAGACTGTTTACCGCCGTATGGAATGATTGGAATGTCCTCAAACTGAGATTGGATAAGTAATACTTTCGTGTTTCGTTGCTGCTGAGTGCTGACCAATGTTAATTGTTCTGGCGGGGAAGTAGAGAATTTTGTCTAGCATTTTAATTATCTGCCTGCAGTGATCTGATTTAAATTTTGGTTTTTGATTATGTCCTATGTCCCTACAATGCGGCTGAGAAAAACTGAAATAATACAAATAATTTTTCGTGAAACCTAATACTCAATAAATAAATTTATCGCTGCTATCGCTATCGAATTGCTAACTACTTATGATTTCATGATATATCAATGATAAAAAAAAATTCCGGGTGCTTTATTATTTACATAATTTGATCTATCTCTATCTGACATGCAAAAATACACAGTAAAAATAAATTAATTGAAACAGGTATTATAATTGGTACGATCAATAAAATTCAATTTCAGACAGGTCAGTTAGAAGACTCTGAACAACGATGTGACCTGCGCAACAAATACGTTAAAACTAATAATACGGAGCGCGGTGATTGCCGATCGCTATGAACGCCCAACGGCTTGTGAATTATAGGTTCTAACGGATACAATTCGTTTTTGGGGACGCTGTTCTGCTTTCTTAATTATAGAAAAAGCGCTTTACTAAGAACAAAATGCGTCGCATTGAGAAGATACAATTTATTTACTTTTTTTATACTGATTACTATCCGTAAAAACACTGTTCTAGCAAATCTGGAATTGATATAACACTAAAGCGGGTTTGATACACGAGAAATTAATTTAATATAAGTTAATATAAAATAAGCTATACAGGGTGTAAATACGAAAAGGGGTAATTCTTTCGCTTATTTAATGACTAAAAATTCATATAAAAAAAAAAAGAAAAAAGAGAAAAGGGGGCATGACCCCTGAAAGAATATCTCCCTGTAGTTTCTTAAAATCATTTGGTATGCCCAATGATGTAAGTCCTATAGCATAACCTATATTCCAAATTAGAGCTAAATATCTCAAAAACTACAAGAGCTATAAAGAAAAAACTAAAAAAATCTTGAAATTTCAACACCCTGTAGATCGGCAACGAAGCTTTTGCGGACCTATGTTTATATGAATTTTTAGTCATTAAATAAGCCAAAGAATTTTCTTATTTACATGATATTTAGGAACACCCTGTATATAACATTATTTTCCTCAGTGTAGCGCCTAGTCTGCCAATGTGAAGTGCCCATTGCCCACCAGTGCTATTTCAGGGAAAAATTGTCAAACGTTATTAAATTTTGAGAGGGGCATCTTTTCGAACGATAGGTTTTCCAACCCCCATTTGGTTGTATTTTTGTGATCTTATTTCATAGGACAAAATATGTAACTTTTGTTTGAATAATTTTTCTCTCCGTTGCCAATTTCCAGCGATAATTGGCTATAAAAATGTCAAAATTCTTGACGTTAATTATTATTTTTTCATTATAATAATACCGTGCGAGCAAAAATTATTTGCATCAAAGATGGCTTGGATTAAAAAACGTGGGGCTTGGTTTAGATCACAATGATATGGGGACGATATATCTAACCAAATCTAGGTTAAAATTTTGTCAAATTCATATTATGACATGATATGCTAAACTTTTTTGAGGGTGCAATGTGGTGCAATGTGGACTCCGTCACATAACCGGTGGAACCAGGCTTCATCCGAAACAAATTTCAGGGCTAATAAATCATTTCTTTCCAATAAATTTTGGGAAACCATTGAGATTAATTCCTGCGTCTTTCAAAATCTGCGGCTTGTTGGAATACTTGCACTTTATAAGGAAATAAATTTAGCTGCTTCTTAGGAATAGTCCAGCATGTTCCATAAGATCTTCCCACTTCTTGGGACAGGCATCTTATACAATTTGTTGGCGTATTTTGCATTATTTCACGAACGTTTGCAACAAGTTCTTCTGTTCTTACCGATGGTCTTCCTGCTTCTTTTTTGTGTTGTATAGAACCTGTTTCCCTAAACACAGCCACGGTTCTTTTCAGGCAATGATAAAAATCCCCAGCAATAAGAGCAACGTTAGGAAAATATTCGTGAAAATCGTCCATGCACAAACCCGGATTGTATTGACACTCACCATTTACTCTAATCCCGTTTCGAAAATACGCTTCAATCATGAATGTTTTGTGCTGTTCCGTAAAGCCCATTGTGTGAATTGTTCAAGAAATTGGAAAAATTAGCGATAAATCAAATTACTTGTAACGACAGTCAAAGATGACGGAATAACTGATTGATTGTTAATGCTAAGCATTACGTCCTTAGATGCAAGGCCCTCTTTGATGCAAATAATTTTTGCTCGCACGGTATAAATTCGAAAGAACCAAGAGTTGTTTCCTTTGCAATAAAGAACGCGACTCAAAAATATTTGCGAAAGAACGAGACGAGAAAAATGCGAGACGATAGTGAAACACTAATGGCATACATTTATTCTGTCATTTTGGAAACTTCCGGCAAAAATACTAAAGAAACCCTTGAAATTGGGGACACACGTTCGGCTGATATTACATAACTAAATCCCATGCACCCTTAACAAACCAGAAAACATTATTACACAGTGGCCACTACAGTATATAATTGGGAGCTGTCCGTAACACGTAGACCTCTCCGATCCGATAACAGCTCCTAAAAGAGATATATCGCCCGGCCGCCATTATTACCACAGAAAGAACACACTATATTACAGCCCGGTCCCTTTTCTCCTTTAAATTTATAGTTACATTTCCCCTTTGACCCATAAATTTACAGATTCGAACACCCAATTTGGGATAAGTGCGATCTGGTCCTGGAAGGTCATTATTTGATTTTTTTTTCATTTATGAACACCTTTTCGTATATATTTCTACAGTGTCACCAGTAAAGTCCGCATCATATGGGATTTTTTTTTTATTAATAGCTTTATTCAAAATTTGACTTTGGCATCAACTTCTGCTTCGATCGAGATGAAAATTAAGCAAAAAAATAGTAGTCACGTGATTGGCATTATCTGTCAAATTTTAATTTTTTCCAAAAAATAATTCAAAAGTGGGGTTATTTCTGAAAGTATCGAAAAAAGTTATAAGAAAAAGTTTTTTTAAATGCAGTTTCTGGCCCACATGCAAAATATAATTTCGATTTTTACCTAATTTTGTAAATTGCACCACTTTTGCAAAATAAGACTCAACGCAACCTACATAAAACTTCTTAGTTTTGACAATGCTTTATTTCAGATACATTTTCTTTAAAATAGCGCCATATTAAATGTGTGTTTTTCTACAAGGGGTTTTAAATTAAATCGTTGAAAATAGATACACTTTACGTTGGGTTAAACTAAAATTTATTTTCCACTTAATGAACACTACTACGTTTTAAAAAATACTTATTTCATAAAGTTACCTTATACAGGGTCAAAAACAAATAAACTTTGCATCAAATGCGGCCAAATTTTAATAGCCCAATTTTGATTTTGTAGAATAACACACATTTAATATGGCGCTACCTTAAAGAAAATTTATCTGAAATAAAACATTGTCAAAACTAAGAAGTTTTATGCAGGTTGCGTTGAGTCTTATTTTGCAAAAGTGGCGCCATTTACAAAATATGGGTAAACAATCAAAATTATCTTACCCAGCTGAAATTTTGCATGTGGGCTAAAAACTGCATTTAAAAAAACTTTTTCTAATAACTTTTTTCGATATTTTCAGAAATTACCCCACTTTTGAATTATTTTTTTGAAAAAATTAAAATTTGACCGATAATGCGAATCACGTGACTACTATTTTTGGTTAATTTTCATCTCGATCGAAGCAGAACTTGATGCCAAAGTCAAATTTTGAATAAAGCTATTAATAAAAAAAAATTCCATATGATGCGGACTTTACTGGTGACACTGTATATTCTACGCTTGTTAAAGAGAATGATATCTCATTATGCTTGATCCTCATTGCAACTAACAATTTTGTTAATTGCTAGCTACGTTGATTGACACAAAAATTATCTTTTATCGTGAGAAATCTCTGTAGGAAAATCACCATACACAGAAAAAGTATTATAAGTATACATACTTTAAATTGACTTTATGTTAATCGTAATGAAATGTGGAATTTTGAATCGACTTTAATAATTACCTGTAATCATCGCTGTATTCATTGCGTACCTCTCATCGCGGCGTCCGCCTCGATTGCGTAAGATGTGATTGCACTATTAAAATTAGTATCTCATCAATGACTAGTGGGATTTCTTATTGCTTGGTGCATCGAAAAAAATACAAGGGACACCAAAAAGGTTTCCCCCAAAAATAAAATAAAACACTATTTTTTTAACCTCCCTTGACTTTCCCGTATGTACTCAATAAGAAAAACTCCTGCTTGGTCCTGACGCTGGACGGACATAACTTTTTCCGATTTTATTTTTTAACGTAGCCAAGTCTTATTGCTTGTCACTCACTATCTTAGTCGATCTTAGAGACTTGGACAGAATGGAAAATTTTTTGAATAAAATGTTTCGACTTTCCTCACAACATTAGAATTGATTGCTTGCTTCTAAAGCCATTTCCCATTCTGGTCTAGTGTTATTAATAGAGACCGGATTATAATCAACCAAAAGTTTGTGAGATATGCACATATATATACATATATTTTTTAAAATATATGCAAGATATATGCAAAAAACAAAGAAATATGCAATGAATATGCAGTAATACGAAAAATATAATATGGTTGGTAATATGGTATGGTTGGATTAAATTAGGGTTTTACTAAACTAAGGCATTGTGTATTTAATAAAATCCACCAAAAAATAGGTAACTTTGGAACTAGGCTCAGTTTAAAATCCAAATTATCCACATTTTCCCCTGACAAAACTTTTGAAACATTTATTAAAAATTTAAAACCTTTATTCATTTCTATTATTCCTTCTAACTTCGACATTACTGCTTTTCCTACCTCACCTCGTACTTGCTTACAATTATTAATGCATTTTTCTACAATATCCATCGACTCTAATAAACTACTAGATGTTTTTTCTAGTTTTAAAATACTTTCAGCTACAAAACTATAGTTACATTTTATATAAATCAATTGTTGTTCCACTTTAGAATTTTAAAATATTTGTTTGCATTTTTTATTACACTGAGAATCATCTTCAATTTGGGAAACAATCTCACATCGGCTATTAAGTCATTGGCCAAAGGGAAGGAAGCTCTAATAGTTTCTGCAACTCTATTTAATCCATGGGCCAGACAAGTTACATGAATCAAATTTTCATAAAATATTTTTAAATTTTTTCCTATCTTCAACATATATGACGCAGCATCGGATAAAAGGATAAGAATTTTAAGAAACCGCCCTTAAATAATTATAATACTTTCACAGGTAAATAGGTATCTAAGATAATCCATAAATAAATGAAAATAAAATTTCGTTTTGATCAACTTAGTATCTGAATTGGGTTATACCTTTTAAATTAGAAAAATATGCAAATTATGCCCTAAGTACCCTAAATATGCTGTCGATGGCCAACTTTCAAAATATGCATTAAATATGCATTTGCATAAAATCCTGTCCTAGTTATTAACCAAAACTGGTTTAACTAATCATTCGCTTGTAAAATAAATAGTCTAAAGACTCGGCGTCGCCTAGTATTAATTGTCGTAAATGCTAGTGCATCTTGATTGACGGAAAGGTTGTGATACAATGCTTCAAACATGCATGGCTTTTTAAAACATTTAGCTGTATGGACATATTATCTTCAAATATCTTTATTTTAAAAAGATAAATTTTATCATATATTTTTAGAAACATGTCCAATTAGGTAAACTTATTGGCAATCTTAAAACCGTTTCTTATTTTTCCCAAGATTTAATAAGGTAGCAATCTGCACAAAAACGCTACCATTTTGTGTATAGGATCAATAAACTGAAATATCTGTGGGAGTTGCTAATTTGTTGAGTAGTATTGAAAGACGGTAGATAACCATTCTTGTAAAATAAAATTGCCAGTGAAGCAGTGGGCATATAACTTTTTACAGTAAAATAAAGTAACGAATGAGTATTCTGCATAATAATATGTTGCCCATGTATGTAAATGCAACGTTACTTATACTTATACTTTTTTTTTTAGGTAAATACTGTCTACAATCACGTGTTCTATCTACGCAGTAAGTATAAATTAATCATAATTTTTATTTTAATTATCATTAATGTTCCAATTAGATTCGGAGGATGTTATCCTAGTATTTGTGTTGGGCGGGCGACAGTGTTAACCTATAATTGCTGTCCTAATAATTTCACTGTCAGGCGACAGTGGTAGATATAGAAATCAAAGCCAGTAATTTCTTAAAATAAAACTAAAATTGAGAATGTCTTTAAGAAACCAAAATGTAACCTTAAAGAGTCTGGCTTTTCGCTACCCTAGCTAGCTCAACAGGGCAGTGAGTTCACTGGGTTATCTTACCTTAGTACGGCCAATCAAGCAATGCCTGTCATATCTATCATCAGACATTCACCGACAAAACCAATGATTTTCTTTAGGCGCCAGGTAATTTTCGTCAGTAAGAAAATTACCAAAACATTAGATTGATTGATGTTGTAATGTACGCTAAATAAGTAAACACAGGCTTACGTAAAACTTTGAGTAGTGTATTTACTTATTAAAAGTGACAAAGTAAATTGGTGATATTCCATTTAAAAGTACATTGTCATGGTAATTAAAAAAAGTAATTAATTTAAATAAATGCAAGTAGTGTATTCACTTATGAAAAGTGACAAAGTGAAATGGTGATCTTCAATTTAAAAGTACATTGTCATGGTAATTAAAAGAAAAAAAAAATTAAATAAAATGCATTTCATGACTTCATATCATAATACCTAAATATCTTGTACTCTGTACAAGGACGTTTGGTACTAGCTAGCGAAGAGGTTTGGTCGACTAAACGCAATTGCCTCACAAATTTGGTACCTTACAATCTGGGTTAACCGCTAAATAAAATGTTTTTAGGAAAGAAAAATCAAGGCATGAGTAAATGATTTTACTTTTGCTAACATTCTAAACTGGGTCCGTCTTTGGCCACAAGAAATACTAATAATTAATCCAACGGTATTCTAAAAAGAAATGGTAAGGCCTCCGACAGTCCCCCAGGTTAAAATGATATACCCAAATAAAATAAAAGTTACTAAATCTACCACTTAGCTGTTATACGGTACTCTAGGCAAGAACTGTGCTAGTATTATTTGTCTGGGTGACAACAGTAAATCAGTGCTGTGGGTACTGCATGGCAGTCAAGATATCCAGAACCAGTAGTCTTCCAAAATATTCAAAGTATAACCAAAACTTGAGTCTTCCGGGTCCAGTCAAAAGGACAGTACAAGAAGATAGCATCAAATGAAGTAGAAAAAATGTAACGTCTGATGAAGTCAGAAGATAACCAAGAAGTAGAAAGAAGAAGAAGCAGAAGAAGTGAAGAAGTGAAGAAGTGAAGAAGTGAAGCCCTACGGAGAACAGTACAAATTAGTAAATGGTACTTTCAAGTGGCCCCCCGTAGAAACAAAAAAAAACCCCAGAGAAAATTAATCCCATCAAATGATTCGGTTATAGTTTTATTACTGTAAAAACCCTCTTAAATTTTGTGTAAAATAAGCAAAAACTTAACCCCCAAAATAGCACGTGGAAGTTACCCCAATTTAAAGTAGTAAAAACTAGTTTTCCCCATGAAAATTACAATCTTCCAACAATGAAAATAATGGCAATTAATCTTACTAAAATAATATCAAATATGCATACCTCAAACCAATGAGAGCTTCCTGTTTTCTTGATATTTTTAAGGTCGTTGTTTCGGACCAGGAAGAAACTTAAGAAACCGAGAAAATCTCGCTGGAAAATGAATACTGACAACTTATGCTTATTAAGCATCAAAACCCATTCATTTCCAATTAGCACGGAACCGCTGATCCTCAACCTGAGAAGTTAACTACTTTAACTTTTGCGGTGCCGCGTGTTTCTTCCCCAGCAGCTTGCAAGAAAATGGCCAATCTCCGAAAACGGAAATAGGAAATTTATTTTCAAATTTCAAAAACCTGTCATTCTCTTCCTTTCGACTCTGGTGGCGTTCAAAAATGTTACCCAAATATGCTCTGTGGCCAAATCCAATCGAAATCGCTTAATACGGAACTCTAACAGTATCAGTAAGACCTACGGCAACCAGTGCCAAAAGATTAACATAACCCCTTTAACAACTGACAGAAAATGTAAACAAAATAAGTAATGAACTTACAATCGAAAGTAAAAGAGTACCAAAATTTATGTTGATATGCTTATTAGAAGACAAAATTTGAGCCATAGTGAGAACACAATGTCAGGTACGCATCCTGAGAAAAGTAGGATCTTATACAAGGATGTCAACGACGATCAGACAGAGAGAAGGTTTCGAAAAGAAGGAATATCCATGTTAATTTTAAAGAATTAATAAGGAAAAAGGTAGGTTGCAATACTTTATACGTGATGTTAAATCTGGGACATCACACCACTCCCCCACCAAAAGAAAATTACCTCGTAATTTTCTACAAAACCTTAACTTAATAGATACGAGATAAATTTATGCCAAAATCGAAATCACACGCTTTCGAGTAGGAAAATTGAAATAGACATGGAAGAATAATACTACCACTAGAAACCCAAAAATATTCCAGTGACTGCTCTACGGTCAGCAATTCCCGGAAACCCCGAAAGAAGAAGGAAGTTGTCCTGAGCCACCTGTATGGTATAAGGATCTGAATATAAAAGTTGTTTCGATCTTAAATAGACTTAAGTTAGCATTGCGTTGCACCAAATGCGGCTTGGCGAACCTCGTGTACTAACCTCATACAAGTAATCTCAAGGCACAACCCACTAATTCCAAAAGAGACCGAATAAAATTGACCGTACAACAATACCTGAAAGGTGGAGAACTAAAAAAAATAAACAATAGGAGAAACAAAAAAAAATAATAAATTGTAACCCAGATGCTCCACCGGTCAAACGGAAGTAATATTATAGTATATACCAAACTAAAAGATACACTAGTGTTTTAACACATCTAAATGCATCACAGCCTTGTCATGAAAACTAAATAGGGTGTTCTGAAAGATGACACTGCTCCAGACCTGTCGTATCACACTAACCTTCGAGCGAGGTCATGCGCAGTAGTTTGGTCCTCCTCCGGGTTACGACAAGCGCAAACTGGTCCGTATTACGGCTCCGAAGGCCAGACTTCGACCCCCCGACACATGACTCTTCCCGACAGATTTGCCCTCCGTAGAACAAGCGTCTACGTTAAGAAAGCGGCAAAGCGTCATCCTGGAGCACCCAACATCCCTCAGCCTGTATTCAAAAGAAAGAAAAAAAAGGCTGGAAAGAAAATAGGACACAATCGGTAAACTACATATTGTCTAATCAGACAAAGGACACAGTCGGAAAATAAACTTAACTACTTAGTTAAGCGTCAAAATCAAGATAGGATAACCTCAAGATAACTCAAGGTAACCTCAAGATAACTCAAGATTACTCAAGATAACTTCAAGATAACTTTAAGATAACTACTATAGATTATACATTTGCTTTTACTAAAAAATTAGTGATAACTATAAGTAATACATTTTAAAAAACAACGCAACGTTTGGGGTTTTTTTTTAAACTTAAACACTGCTAAAAGACAAACTGAATGGTTATTTGAACATGAACCAAAGTGAAGTAACCAAATCAAAATTACTAAATTAAGTTTCACCGTATTTCGAACTTACACTTGTCCCGTTACGCGCCGAGTCAAGTATCAGCCCGTCACAAGTTAACAAAAATTTAGAACTTACTGAACCAAATCAATCAAGAAACTAAATACTTAAATTAAGCAGTGACTAACTCAAATAATAAAGTAGCTGAAGGCAATCTTTATTATAACTTTTAGAGGGCTCTTACCCCAACCAGTTCTAGTGCAGGATAATTCTTATGCAAAGCAGTATGTCTAGATACCGACCAAGGTTCGCGCCAAGGCAGTTACCTACACATTCTGTAGCCCATCGCTGCAGGGCTCAACAAACCCCAACGGTTTTTCTATTCCCCAGTAGGAGCATAATACGGCTTCAAATCTTGAACATGCCATCTCCCTTTAGATTTACCGTTTTTATCCTCAAGCTCGTAGACACAGTAACCACATTTTTTCCTAACCTTATAAGGACCTTCAAACTTGCCCGCCAACTTGGCAGTAAAGTAGTTACCAGCGTCTGACAGAGCAAACAAACGTTTCCAAACTAAGCTTCCTACTGAAAAATGAACATCGCGACGTCTTAAATTATATTGATCACTTGTTTTTAAATGAGCTTTTTGGAGTTTCTTTGCTACAAAATCTCGCAACTTCGCCAAAGTTTCAACCTTTTTAACTAACTTATTTTTAGAAGGATCGTTGTCCTCGATAGAGTCACTATCAGAATTATGGCTAGAACTATCGCCTAAAATGGTTAGTTTTTCGTATTCGCTACCGTGCAAAACCATTTCGCAACCGTGATTGAGAAAGTAAGGAGTTCGGCCAGTAGTTTGATGTACGGACGAGTTTACGGCACACTCTAGAGATGATAGATTTTCATCCCAAGTACGTTGAGTGTCTGTCACAAATGCAGAAATCATAGTTTTAAGCACCCTATTAACACGTTCTGTAAGATTTGGCGATGGATGATAATGAGGATTAAAAATAACTTTAATTCCATATTTTCCTGTTAACTGCTCAAAGAGGCGATTTTTAAATGTCGACCCGTTATCGGTGCGAATAATTTCAGGTACACCCTGACGCAATATAATTTGGTCTTCTACCAATTTGACAACAGTTTGTGCGTTTGCGCGCCTAATAGCGAAGAAGCGATTCATCTTACTAAAAGTGTCCGTAACAACAAATATATACATGTGACCTTGTTTGGTTTTGGGTAATGGTCCAAAAATATCCATACTAATAATCTGCCATATGCGATTAGCAGCAACATGACCACCCATAAAACCTGCTGGAAGTTTTTGTTCAGGCTTGACGCGTTGACAAGTCAAACACTCCTTAACATACCGTGCAACATCCGCTCTTAGACAAGGCCAATAATAAAGTCTAGCAACTTTATAATAAGTCTTATGAACGCCTAAATGTCCGCCAGTCGGAACGTTATGACACGAATGAAGTACCTCCCTACGATTTTCTTTAGGAATTACTAACTTCCAATACTCTACATTCTCTCTCAATTCTGGTAAATCTAGTTCCACATACTTAAAAATTTTGTCGTCGCTAACTCGCCACTGCGGGTAAGACAATGGATTTTCCAAAATACGTTTCCTAAGCTTAATATACCACTTGTCTTTAACCTCCTGAATTTCTATGTTGGAAGTCTCCAAGTCACCGCTAGTCTCTGGAACAGCCCTTGACATTAAGTCTGGTCCAAAATGATCACGACCTTTCCTATGTACAACAGTATAATCAAATTGTTGAAGACGAAGAGCCCACCGTCCTAGACGACCTTGTGGATCCTTCAAATTGTCCAGCCATTTAAGGCTATACTGATCTGTAATAACAGTAAACTTAGTATATTCCAAATAACAACGCAGCTTTTCTATAGCGAACAGTACAGCAAGAAGTTCTCGTTCGGTAGCAGAATATAACCTTTCCTGACGACTTAAGGTCCTTGAAATATAACAAATAACATGTTCTCTGCCATCATAAAATTGACTCAAAATTGCGCCAACGGCATAATTACTGGCATCTGTAGCCACAACGAATTCTTGTTCAAAGTTAGGGCATGTCAAAATAGGAGCTGAAATAAGTGAGTTTTTAATACCCTGAAATGACCTCTCGCAACTTTCGTCCCAAACAAATTTTATCCCTTTTCGAAGTAAACGAGTCAATGGAGAAATCAGGTCAGAATACTTTGGAACAAACTTCCTATACCAAGATATCATACCTAATACCCTACGTACTTCTGTAATATTTTTAGGATTCGGCATATCAAAAATCGCACGCACCTTATCGGCGTCTACGGAAATACCGTGTCGGTTAACTACATATCCCAAGTACTTCAATTCTGAGCGACAGAACTTACTCTTAACCTTATTCAACGTTAAGCCAGCTGTTTCCAAGCGTTGAAACACTGCTTCCAAAACCTCAATATGTTTATCAAACGTAGGCGTGACAACAATCACATCATCAAGATAGCAAAACACATAAGGCTGCAATTCTGGCCCTAAAACAGTCTCAATTAAACGCTGAAAAGTTGCAGGAGCATTATGTAAACCGAAGGGTAAACGACAAAATTGAAACAGACCACGACCAGGAACTGTGAATGCGGTATATTGTTTGCTGGACTCCTCCAATTCCACTTGCCAATATGCGCTCTGCAAGTCTAAAGAAGACAGATAACGCGCACCACCTAATTTATCCAACGTAGCGGAAATATACGGCAATGGATATGCATCTTTCTGACTAACTTTATTTAATTTACGAAAATCGACACAAAACCTCTGTGTTCCATCACGTTTTGGTACTAAAAGTACAGGAGAAGACCATGCTGAAGTAGACCTTTCGATGACACCTGCTGACAGCATCTTGTCCACTTCCTCGTCGATTAGCTTCTGCTTATAAGGTGATACAGGGTAATACCGCTGTTTAATTGGTTCGCTGTTAGTGACGATTTTATGTTTGACAATTGAAGTGCAACCTAATTTTCCTTCAAACTTGTCAAAATAAGCAGATACGACAGCTTCCAGTCTAACTTGTTGGTCAGCATCTAAATCTGCTTCACATTGAATTAAAGAAATTTCTGGGGCAGAAAAATTTTCGTCCGAAAAATACCACTCGCCTTTTCTCATGTCAGGAACTATACCCAACTTAACCCAAAAATCAATGCCCAAAATCAACTCATGACGTAGCTCAGGAACTATATACAAATCAACTAACTTGACTACGTCACGTACCCTAATTGGCACAGAAACAATACCAAGACAAAAGCAAGTATCATTATTCGCGACAGTACACGAAGCTGTTCTGTTAGGATCTAGCCTAACCCCTAAATTCTTTAACTTAATCCAACCCTTTTCGCCAACAAAATTTTTATTTGCGCCGGAATCTAATAAACCGTAGAAATCTAATCCCAAAATACTAACCTTTAAGAATGGACATTCACCAGGGCCAACATGTGCTAATACATAATCTAAAACAACCCTATCTTTATATTCTAACTCTGTTTTTATAATTTCTAAATTGTTTAAACTATTTTTATGACTAATATCCAAATTGGTCGAATTATTCGAAGAAGTCAACCCTCGACCTACTGACGACTTCCCGAACCGTTTCCCGATTTTCTAATTTGCTTTTTATTACATTCAGGGCAAGTTTTCTTTGTAAACCCTTGTTTTCCGCAAGTAAAACACTTTTGAATTTTTGTTGTGCAGTTCTTAGCCATATGATTAGGTTGATTACACTTAAAACAGACTAATGATTGTTTAGTACAAGAATCGCCGCCCTGAACATTGCGTACGATCGGTTTTTCCGAATGTTTAGAAAAATCCCTCCTAGGTGGATTATAGTCTAAGTCAGGCTCTAAAAATAAATTTCCTCTGCGAGGTGGTTTAAATTCTTCTACACGCAGTCGAGTTTCTTCAAGTTTGCGACATAATTCAATAAGTTCGAAAGGTGAATTAATCTCATGTAAGGTCAATCGTTCTTGATAAAAAGGTAAAATATTAGCTCTTAAAACTTTAAGTCTAAGTTCGTCCGATACACAATTTGGCATGCGGTCAAAAAGTTTAGTCATAGCCGCCACATAAATACCAATTGGTTCACCAGTGCCTTGAGTTCGCTCTAAAATTTGCCGCCAAAGTTTATCACCCAAGTGAGATGGTAGGAATTCATCCTTTAACAACTTTACTAAACCATCCCAATCACTACAATACCTAACGATAAGATGATAATAATTTAGGGCATCTCCATCAAACAAATCTGCAGCACAACGAAACAAGTCTGCTTTACTAACACCTCTAGAATGGCAAAGTTCTTCGACACGTTCAAGAAACGCATTAAAACTAATTCCAGAAGCGATACCCGAAAATTTTACATCCCACTTCCAAACTGGTAAACTATTTACATAAGTAGAAGTCACCTGCGGTGCTACATTTCCTTGCGCTAAAGTAAAATTGCTAACATTTGCTGGTGGTGTATTCGCATTATTATGTATAGTAGAGTGAGCATTTGGTGAAGATTGAACGATTGTGTGCCCTACTGCGTTGGAAAAATTTGGATCCAGTGGAGCTGAAGGTTGTGTTTGTTGATCTTTTAAAACTTTAAGTCTCTCCTCATATTCAGAGATACAAGTAGCTAAACTAACAAGTGCTTTAGACCTTTCTTCATTGATAACACGCTCCTGATCTGGTATTCTGTCAATACGACCGACTAAATGAGCTATTTTTGTTTCAATCTTACGTAATTGATTAGAAGATCCATTAAAAGTTTTAATATTATCAGACAACTCTTTAATCTTACTATTACATTCCTTAATTTCAGCCGCAGCATCAAGATTGTACGAACTATGAACAGTACTACCGGATTTTTCCAACGACAGCAAAGAACGCAAACATTTTCTTAAACTGTCTACCGTTCCAGTTTCTGAAACGCCTCGTGCAGAAAGCTCACTAATAATTTCATCTTTAGACAAGCGATCAATATCTAGTTTATACATCTTGTAAGATAAAATAAATAACTTTAAGCAATAAGTCAAAAATATACAATCAATATCAAATATAGTAGTTACCTTTTCCTAGAATTCATAAGAAAAAGAATACTAAGTCAAAACCTAGAATATACCCATCAAATATACTTTTCAATATAAGTATACTCAGTCAAAATCAATACGCAATATTATAAAAAAAATTGCAAGTCTCAATTCCAGATATCAGTATCAAAAAAATTTATCAAAATTTCAAAATCTACCAATGTAACTGTACATCAGTAAAAAAAAATCTGTATCAAAATAATATACCAAAATATTTCAAGTATGTACCTATGTATGCATCAACTAGCAAATAAAAATCAGTACCAAAAAAAAATATACCAAGTTATTACCAAACTGTACCAATATTATACCCAAAATAAATATCAGTACCAAACAAAACTCTCAGTATTTCAAAAGTGTACCAATTTATCAAGTATACTAAGTCAATTGAGCACAATAGTACCACGGAAATCAAAACAAATATTTCAGTATAACATGTCAAAATCAATCAATGGTTCTGTAGGCATTACATAGATTAACCATACAAAAGTAGAAACCTTTAATTTGCTTTGTGGTATTTATCAAAAAAAAATCAGAAGTTTGTCAACAATGGCAACACTGTATAGCAAAACATGTAGTGAAATTTATTACAATAATCTCACCCCCCCAAAAAGAAAAATACAAAAAGTACTTATTCCCACATAATATCCCAAATCAAGATAAGTGTGTAAAAAAAAAATATCCAAGCACTTCAAAATATCTGGTAATTAGTGGCTTACCTTACTATAAAACAAGTTTCCTTTATGCTAATACAAAAGTGTGCTACACAATATGTCCACTCAAGACTCACAACTTGAAAATTTTTAAGTTTTCTTCAAAATACTGTACTAAGTACCATCAAATATTATCAACCGAGCTACTAAAATGAATTCATATTAAAAAACTTTATATCGAAACCAAAAAAGTTAACATCGTAACAAGTTTTACCAAGATATGATACTAAAGAGAAAAAATTTAAAAAACTTGTTCGAGTAAAAAACAATGAACTAATTTTGTTTCAAAATTTCCACAAAAGCAAAAAAAAATAGCTTGGGCGCCAATGTTATCCTAGTATTTGTGTTGGGCGGGCGACAGTGTTAACCTATAATTGCTGTCCTAATAATTTCACTGTCAGGCGACAGTGGTAGATATAGAAATCAAAGCCAGTAATTTCTTAAAATAAAACTAAAATTGAGAATGTCTTTAAGAAACCAAAATGTAACCTTAAAGAGTCTGGCTTTTCGCTACCCTAGCTAGCTCAACAGGGCAGTGAGTTCACTGGGTTATCTTACCTTAGTACGGCCAATCAAGCAATGCCTGTCATATCTATCATCAGACATTCACCGACAAAACCAATGATTTTCTTTAGGCGCCAGGTAATTTTCGTCAGTAAGAAAATTACCAAAACATTAGATTGATTGATGTTGTAATGTACGCTAAATAAGTAAACACAGGCTTACGTAAAACTTTGAGTAGTGTATTTACTTATTAAAAGTGACAAAGTAAATTGGTGATATTCCATTTAAAAGTACATTGTCATGGTAATTAAAAAAAGTAATTAATTTAAATAAATGCAAGTAGTGTATTCACTTATGAAAAGTGACAAAGTGAAATGGTGATCTTCAATTTAAAAGTACATTGTCATGGTAATTAAAAGAAAAAAAAAATTAAATAAAATGCATTTCATGACTTCATATCATAATACCTAAATATCTTGTACTCTGTACAAGGACGTTTGGTACTAGCTAGCGAAGAGGTTTGGTCGACTAAACGCAATTGCCTCACAAATTTGGTACCTTACAATCTGGGTTAACCGCTAAATAAAATGTTTTTAGGAAAGAAAAATCAAGGCATGAGTAAATGATTTTACTTTTGCTAACATTCTAAACTGGGTCCGTCTTTGGCCACAAGAAATACTAATAATTAATCCAACGGTATTCTAAAAAGAAATGGTAAGGCCTCCGACAGTCCCCCAGGTTAAAATGATATACCCAAATAAAATAAAAGTTACTAAATCTACCACTTAGCTGTTATACGGTACTCTAGGCAAGAACTGTGCTAGTATTATTTGTCTGGGTGACAACAGTAAATCAGTGCTGTGGGTACTGCATGGCAGTCAAGATATCCAGAACCAGTAGTCTTCCAAAATATTCAAAGTATAACCAAAACTTGAGTCTTCCGGGTCCAGTCAAAAGGACAGTACAAGAAGATAGCATCAAATGAAGTAGAAAAAATGTAACGTCTGATGAAGTCAGAAGATAACCAAGAAGTAGAAAGAAGAAGAAGCAGAAGAAGTGAAGAAGTGAAGAAGTGAAGAAGTGAAGCCCTACGGAGAACAGTACAAATTAGTAAATGGTACTTTCAAGTGGCCCCCCGTAGAAACAAAAAAAAACCCCAGAGAAAATTAATCCCATCAAATGATTCGGTTATAGTTTTATTACTGTAAAAACCCTCTTAAATTTTGTGTAAAATAAGCAAAAACTTAACCCCCAAAATAGCACGTGGAAGTTACCCCAATTTAAAGTAGTAAAAACTAGTTTTCCCCATGAAAATTACAATCTTCCAACAATGAAAATAATGGCAATTAATCTTACTAAAATAATATCAAATATGCATACCTCAAACCAATGAGAGCTTCCTGTTTTCTTGATATTTTTAAGGTCGTTGTTTCGGACCAGGAAGAAACTTAAGAAACCGAGAAAATCTCGCTGGAAAATGAATACTGACAACTTATGCTTATTAAGCATCAAAACCCATTCATTTCCAATTAGCACGGAACCGCTGATCCTCAACCTGAGAAGTTAACTACTTTAACTTTTGCGGTGCCGCGTGTTTCTTCCCCAGCAGCTTGCAAGAAAATGGCCAATCTCCGAAAACGGAAATAGGAAATTTATTTTCAAATTTCAAAAACCTGTCATTCTCTTCCTTTCGACTCTGGTGGCGTTCAAAAATGTTACCCAAATATGCTCTGTGGCCAAATCCAATCGAAATCGCTTAATACGGAACTCTAACAGTATCAGTAAGACCTACGGCAACCAGTGCCAAAAGATTAACATAACCCCTTTAACAACTGACAGAAAATGTAAACAAAATAAGTAATGAACTTACAATCGAAAGTAAAAGAGTACCAAAATTTATGTTGATATGCTTATTAGAAGACAAAATTTGAGCCATAGTGAGAACACAATGTCAGGTACGCATCCTGAGAAAAGTAGGATCTTATACAAGGATGTCAACGACGATCAGACAGAGAGAAGGTTTCGAAAAGAAGGAATATCCATGTTAATTTTAAAGAATTAATAAGGAAAAAGGTAGGTTGCAATACTTTATACGTGATGTTAAATCTGGGACATCACAAGGAGACTTATATATAGTATATAAAAAATATTTTTAATTATAATTTTTATCTAATTTTTTTTTCTAGTTCAATTTTATACAGTGTGTATCAGCCTAATGGAATAAATTCCATAATAAAAACATGGGGGCGTGTCCGAAAAAAAACGCTCGGACACGTCGATTGGTATTTCTAGTTGCGCATTTTTTTCAATAAAAACTTTTTATACAGGGTGTGTCATGTAACAGTGGTCAATACCAACTTTCTTATTTTCAATGCATCTATATTATTCAATTTTTGGATTCTTCAGAAAATTTTAGACATATTTCTTGTACAATATCCTATACTATCTTCAACTGTTTCGGAAGTATTAAGTAAGTGTTTTCAGATTTATTGCATTTCATCGTTTCTTTTTACTAATGATGAATGATGGTAATGTTAGATAACAATATTATCGAATTAGAACATGTTTTGTTTTCTGATGAGTGCACCGTTACACTTCACTGTCATGCTAATCGTCAAAATTGCCGCTATTGATCTAGAAAAAATCCTCACTGGATTAGAGAAGAACCTACGCAATATCCTGAAAAGGTTAACGATTGGACAGGAATAATAGCTGGAGAGCATATCATAAGTCCCTTTCTCATTAATGGCAATTCAAATGGCGATAATTATTTAGCACTGCTCCAAAATGGTGTCCTGCCAACTTTGACAAACTTATATCCTGATTCAGCAAACCCACAACTTCCAGCGTGGTTTTAGTAAGATGGAGCACCGCCCCATTACCAAAACAATGTCCGGCAGTATCTCAACCGAGTATTTCCAAATCGTAAACTTTCGTTCTAATGTGACTCCACAGGTAATAATCTTGAGAAATCTTCTTCCTATCCAGCGTTTGTAAAAACTTTATTTAAATATTGTCGAACATTTATGGCGTAATGAAGCAGAACCAGTGGCGTGCAGTGACATTGGAAACAGGGTAGGCATAAAGATTTGGCGGGGAAAAAGGAAAACCGCCGGAGGCAATGCGGCGCAGGCGAACATTTTTTGATGCCACGCCCACATTTCGTTAAAAATTCGGTCAACTATTATTAAATTTCTGAAATTAAATTAGATTAAATTTGGTTGTTTAAATATTTTTTAAAAATAGTAAACACAGCCAACAGAACATTTTATTAACATGACTGCAACCTGTAAGCCACTTATGATTATCATAACACTTATCGCTAAAATACCTGTTGCAATTTTTCTTTTGCTGCACAATTTTAAGGGAGGGAACAGGACGCCCCGTTAAAATTATGGCTTGTTTATTTTTAAAACTTCTGGACCGAAACGGGATTGTTTTTAGCCCTTGTACGCAATTTTCATTATCACTGCATTGTTGGGTAACAGGGTAACAAACACTAATTATCTGTAAAATAAAAAATATACGGGACACTAAAAACGCAACATTATTATTAAAAAAGAAATATCTTTATAACGCAATAATTGCAAATCGCGCACGTGTCCGGACTGCGTCGCTGGGCCGCGCTGGCGATAGTAAACAGTTAATTTCCGCAAAATCCCGAACGGAACTGTAAGACTCTCTTTTAATAAAATTCCATAAAAATATAAAAGCTGTATTACTGCACGACGGCTTTACAAAAACTAAAACTACCTACTTTTATTCGTACCCTTGATACTTCTAAACCTCATAAAGATGGGTATGTTTATATACACAAAACTAATTCTAAGCGTAACATGATACTTTATATGGGCCTGAAGGCGCCAAACTTTACTTATCAATAATGTCTTTGAAAATAATAATATAAAGTCAGTTCTACAGAACCGAAAACAATGTGACCTGTCGTTTCACACGTGACAAAATTAATTGCGCTACGACATTTGCCAATCGCTCTGTCTCGTTTTAACATAAGGCGCTACATCCCTGCCTTTAAATCCGTACTGGAAACCTGAAAATATAGGTGCTGCCTTCAAACGAAGCTATAACCTGCATAAAAAAATTTAAAACACCTTCGTCCTGCTCATATGGGCCACCTACAAAGGAAATATTATGCTGATTTCGGTCGGTTTTTAATGCGATTATTACGTTTGTTTGATGATTTATGTTTATGTTGGGACAATCCTTGGTACTATTATAGAAATATAGTATAGACGATTAATAGTTTCATAAAAACGTAAATGAGGAAACGCATAATAATATGATTTTCTGTAAAAATTAAATTGGGAAATGTTATAATTTTTTTTTGTAAATTTATGATTTTACTAGGGTGAGCAATGCCTTTTTACCTACATTGACTGCACGCCACTGGGCAGAGCACCATTCTGCTGTAACCATATATATTCGATCATCATGAAGATTTGCTTCTGCATGGTGAGGAAATAAAGCAGTTAAAGCTGATAAAAAAGACTTATTTTGGGTAAAAACAACTTATTAACTTGTCCAGCACTTTTGCCCAATTAAAACAGAAATGAAGGCTGCATGTTACCTTACTTAATCAACAGCAAATTTTTTTATATTAAATCTGAACTTTTCTGCCACTAAAAAATGTTATACTATTAATGTTGTCACATAAAACATAGAAAAACATTTTGGTACTATTATTAAAACTTACGAGAAGAGTACATATTGCATATTTCATTGTTGATTTGCAAGCACACATCATCCCTCAAATCGTCAATATTCCGGGAGTATTTTTGTTGTTTCCGGGTATCGTGAGGTTCAACAGAACTACCAAATATTTACTATAAAATAATTAATAATAAAAAAGGTTTAAATTTACCTTATTTTCTGCCTCAATGGGATTAACTGACGTGCTGGGCACAGGTGCAGTTAGTGTAATAGTTATGATCCATCATGATTTATCGTCCGAAAAAAGAATAATAAAATTTTAACCTACAAATTTTTTGTTTGGTGAATTGTACTTACATGGGCTTTACCGTAAACACAAAAGTTAATAAATATAAATTAAACTTAAAATAAAATTCACGAAAAGCACTTTGAAAAAGTAATAAAAAGCAACTAAAAAAATTAAAAAACACAATTCAGAACCTGACGTGCGGGCTAAATTACGGCTCACTACGAATCTGGGGAAGTTTGGATTTCCATATATCAGCTGATCAATGACAAATAACTGCTGTCATCTGTTTTAAAACTAGAGAATTCGTGCCGTTTACTATAGATGTATATTGATGGTGGAAAGTTGAAAAAAATACGCAAAAAATTCTCTTGTCAAAATTTGACACCTGTCAATATGTCAGAACTATTACAATAACCGATAGTAATGAAACAAACGTGGGGTCGTATAGATATTGTCACTAAGAATGGAGAAAAATTTAAAAAAAAATTCTACCCGTCGAAATAAAATTTTGACAATTTTTTTTTTAATTTTGAAAATTTTTGTCGTTTGTTCGGGTTTGTATGTATGTTTGTTTGTAACCGACTTCTTTGAACCCGATTTTGACCCACTTTAAACGGTCAGATTTAATTTACATTTTGTAGACTTATCAAGAACCGCTGACAATACAATAATCTACTAATCTAGCTCAATCTACTCAAAAATTTATATATATAATAACTTAAACTAAAAAATGAAAAATAAATATAGTTTAAAAAAACTAAAAAACACGCTTTAATAATTAATGAACTAAAAAGCGGAAAATAAATATAGTTTAAAATAATTCTTGGAATTCTTAATATAGGCAGAAAATAATAATGAACGAGAACCATTAGTATTATTGTGAAAAAAGCATCGGGTGCTCGATATACGAAAAATATAGCACAAAGCGCCTCACTTTTTTTTTCACAATAACACTAATGTTTATCGTTAATTATTATTTTTTGCCTATAGTTATTAAGAATTTCAAGAATTATTTTAAACTATATTTAATTTCCGCTTTTTAGTTTGATTAATAAAGCCCGTTTTTTAGTTTTTTTAAACTATATTTATTAAACTTAACGTCTAACCCAAATGTATGTGAATAGTGCTTAAATGTCTAAGAGACTTCTATTTGTTTTTCCAGACATTGTTATTGTCTGCGACCACATACATCAGCTAATCTCCAGATTAATGCAATTAAACTCTTGCCTTTATTTACACTTAAAAACATTTTTACGGCTCATTTAAAGTCTGTTTTAACCGGTGTTTTTACTGGTGCTTAAGATAAACAATCTTTCTTTTATCTTAATACACAGCAGTTGCAGTAATAAAAAAATCAAAAATCTCATTTTACGACGATAATAAAGTTTTATATGTGAAATGGTATTCTTCACGCCATAAAGTTGTCTCGGCCAAACAGACTGTGAACGAAAAATATGGATGATGTGCATGGGCGGAACAATTATTGTGGGAAGATCATAATAGAAATCTAACCTAATTTAATTATAGCATCAATAAAAATCTAAATATAAACATAAGATTATGTTTTGAAGCTGAATTTATTTTTCATTAAATGATTTTTTTTTATTTATAAAAAAATAGAACATAGGTTAATCAGCGCGTGTGTGCGCGACTGTCGGCTGCAAAATGGAGAGAGAAAAAAGAGAGAGCGAGAGAGAGAGGGGGTATTAGTGTGCCTGCTGGCCATCAGGGGCGCAATGCCAGGAAATTTTAATTATTGAGTTAATTTGTGATTCAATATAAATATTATTGAATTACAAATTATATCAATAAAAAGACGCACAAAAGTGTTTGTTTTATGGAATAAAATCACACTTTTATTTTAACCAAGATTTGGAAAATAAATAAGGAAACACTTTATCGCAAATAGTTTTTTTTCTATGTTTATTTATAAATAAAAACTGCATTGACCACCATATGATAATAATATACCAATATATAATTATAATACCAAATAAAAAAATATCTGTTTAGAACAAACTAATGTCCTTAGGTTACGTCTCACAGGTCTTACTCATCAGGTGGTGTCTCAATTCATATAATACATCATAATACAGTATATGAACCACAAGCACTAGGCCGCAATGAGACACCTACTAAAACATCCATAAACTATGTAGGGGATTCTTACAGCATTCTCTGAAATAAAAGAAACAGAAACAGTATCTGGTTGACATTAAATTTTTATGTAAAATATGGTCAGTGGCCAAGTATCTACTCGTCGAGTTACCTCAAACCATCATACTTGTGCCATCATGTTGCTCTATGTATAATATTTCTTAAAACAAACAAATTAGTGTTAAATAGTATAAAATATAGTACTTAAGATCTACCAATCTAATCTACTCAATAAAACAACAGTTCGTTACTGATAGATTGTTAGGTATTCAGGCAAAAATATATTGCAGTTGTCCGCGGCTGCCCAACGATAATTTGTTAAGATTGGCTTGTAAACTAATAATAAATATGAGACACATTTCATGGTAATTTATTTATTGCAATCTCACATTTCCAATATATAAAATAGGTATAAATGTAAAATCAATTTGATAAACAATAAAAAAATAATTACCTGCGTGGTAGGCTGGAATATTAATTGAAATATTACATACATCGGCGAAGTTTTCTTGATCAGAAACTAATAAAACTGTATTAAATATTAAAATGATAATTAAAAAATGAATTTAATTTCCTGAGAAAAAAACCTGGACAAGGGAAATTGACAGTTTTGACATGACGGGCTGGCTGGTTTGTTCCGATTAGCACCTTGCTCAGTTTAGGAAGCGTTATAGTAGGTCAGAATATAACTGTCCTTCTTTTCTATACGTCAACAATTTTGGATGTAATATTAGTAGATCAAAATTTAAAAGTGCTTAATATTCACTGACATTATGACGTGTCAAACTGAATTAGCAAAATGCCAATGCCTTAAAGATTGTGACTTGAGTTTAGAACGTTGCTTACTCGAGAAACCAATCAACGGTGCATACCAGCATTAAAGTGTACCATTATACAATAGGTATTATTAAAAAAGGAAGTTGAAACACGCATATAATTTTTTCTAAAAAAATGCATTTCAAAAAATTTAATTAAGAGGGGTCCGTGCAATTCTTGTTTAATGGGGGGGGGGGGGGGGGTTATTTATGAAAGGATGGTTTGTTTCTTTATCATGCATGTAATTTTTGTTACCTTTAATTGAACATGTTTTTGATTTTGAGATTTAGCTTATTTTTCAGAACCATTGCAAAAATTAAAAAATAAGGTTACCTACATTAAACTGATTACCAGATCTTGAGTCAACAACTGTGAATCTATATAAAACAAAGAAGTACCTAATTTACAGGTTCAAAACATTGAAAAATTAAAAGTTTGTATTCTTATTCATTCTATTATTTTAAAGGGCAAAACAAAATTACATAATTCCAAATAATCTATTTATTAATTTTACCAGTACAAAGTAATTTTGGAAAAATATCGATTTTACATGACGGAATAATTAAATACAATACTACAAAAAAATTAAAAGATTTCAAAAATTAGCAACTTTTAAAAATATAATAAAATAATTATTTACTTATACTATAGGTACTTAAATGATCGTTAAAATTTGTTAATCAGGTAAATTGGCTTCAGTTCCTTTTTAAGTTGCCGTTCATATCGAATCTACAAACATTTTTGTTAATAAAACTTGACCAACATTTTTCTGCTTCATTAATAAGAATAACATGTAATATAATATTACCTATTCCTGCAAAGAAATGTGTACATATTTTATATTATTGAGTAAATTAATTGTATCAGTATGGTATTCGCGGAAACGTTTATAAATGGTTGAAGAATTATTTATGTAACAGGTCACAAAAAACAAAAATGTCAAAAACATATTCAAATAGAAAAATAAATAATATAGGAGTTCCTCAAGGAAGTATACTAGGTCCAATATTATTTATTTTATACATTAACGATATGTCTTTAGTTTTAAAAAGGTGTAAGTTACAAATGTTTGCTGATGACACCTTAATTTACATTAATGTTTTAAATATTTTTGATGGTCTAACTAAATGCTCTAAATTCTGAGATAAATATATTATTAAATTCACTAAAATAAATAAATTAAAATTAAATATTTCAAAAACTAAATGTATGCTTGTGGGTAATAATTGAAATTATCAAAATATAAATGTTGTAATTGATGGTGAAAAATTGGAATTAGTAAACAGTTTTAAATATTAAGGGACAATTATTGTATCAAAATTAAATTTTTCAAATTATTTTGAAAATATCATATCGAAAATTGCCGGAAAAGCAGGTTATTTTTTAAAATAATTAGTTCTAATTTAAGTTTGTTTTCTAAAACACTGTATTTTTAATACTATTATATTACCACATTTTCTTTATTGTTCTTCCATTTTATATTGAGCTAGTGAGGAAATATTTGATAAATAACAAGGCAAGTACCTATTTTAAATTGTAACAAAAATACAAAAATAAAATTTATGTTAAAAAATTTAAATTGGTTGAATGTCAGAAATTAAATTTTTTACTTAGTATGTATCTTTATACATAAAATTAAAAATAATTTATTGCCTGATTGTTTGAGAAATTTTTGTTCTTTTAATTATGACCATCAAAATTATAAAACAAAAACTAATCAAATTTTTTATGTAGATAGAGTTTCTAAAACATAAGCTTATAAGTCTATTTTTCATTAAGGTTTAATAGAGTATAATAATTTGGAAACTTCTATTAAATCTCAAATATCATGAAAACAATTTAAAAAAACTTTAAAATTACATTTAGGTAAAAACAAAATGATACGTAATATTTGATACAATTTGCAAAATGTTTAACTTTTCTGTCTGTTTTTGTTAAAATAAGGTTGCGTTTTAAAATTTAAAAATAAATCTATAATATACTACTACATATTATACAGTGACCGGCAGAAAGTGCGCAGCATATGGGAAAGTTGTTTACCTTTAAGTTTAGAAGATTAATTTGATTTTAGATAGGTTCTGCATGTTCTCAAACCAAAATAACACCCATTAAATCCGGTAAAAGTCTTATGGTATACGAGGTAGGATCAAAAATTTGAAATTCCACTAAGAGTAAAGTACCACCATCTTTCATTTTAGAATATTTTTTTAATAAGAATTATTGTTTTAATTTCAAAGTTATACTCAAATTCCAAATTTCGCTTATTTTGGACAAAAAAATTGATTTAATCGTGTTTTCTCAATAACCCTGTTAAAAAAATAAATGGCAACCGAACAGTACGAAAATAAGATTTTCTGCAGACTTTGTTAGAGATTACCGTTGATCATAAGTCCGATTAGTTTGTTTTCATATTATTATGGCTTTTTAAAATAAAAACATAAAAATATTAAATATTTTTGTTGCACACCGTATTTTATTTTCTGAGGGAAAAAGTTATAATTTCATCTAACTGATATTTTTTGATTTAGATTGACTTAAAGCACCTCTTAAATAGTTTTTTATACATTGAAGGATGCATAGAAAGTTTCCTTATTTTGCGTGAGGAATAAAATCCGTTCAAAATATATTTTTAATTTAAATTTTTTTCTTTATAAATCAAAAGAAAACTTGCTATGCATACTTCAATGTATAAAAAACTATTTAGGAGATGCATTAAGTCAATGTAAGTTAAAAAATATCAGTTGGATGAAATTAACTTGTTCCCTCAGAAAATAAAATACGGTGTGCAGCAAAAATATTTAATATTTTTATGTTTTTATTTTAAAAAGGCATAATATTATGAAAACAAACTAATCGGACTTATGATCAACGGTAATCTCTAACAAAGTCTGCAGAAAATCTTATTTTCGTACTGTTCGGTTGCCATTTATTTTTTAATCCATTTTTTGTCCAAAATAAGCCAACTTTGGAATTTGGACATAACTTTGAAATTAAAACAATAATTCTTAGTAAAAAAATATTCTAAAATGAAAGATGGTGGTACTTTACTCTTGGCGGAATTTCAAATTTTTTATCCTACCTCGTATACCATAAGACTTTTACCGGATTTATTGGGTGTTATTTTGGTTTGAGAACATGCAGAACATATCTAAAATAAAATTAATTTTCTAAACCTAAAGATAAAAAACTTTCCCATATGCTGCGCACTTTCTGCCGGTCACTGTATACATATTTATAAACGTTTTTATAGTCTTATAGGATTTTTTAGTTTTGCGCCTAGAGAACTAATAAATTAAAAGTTTTTTTATTATCTATCTTCTTACTTAAAGTTTATTTTTATATCAGTTCTTTATGATTTTGAGTTGATAGATTTTCTTTCTTGCCATAATTTGGTTGAGGCGTTAGTAACAACAAACTTTTGACAGTAAATATAACAACCAAAATTGTCTAGCCAGTTACGGATTTACATTTTGTAAAATACAACGTAAATACAAATGATATCCAATAGGTAACCGTTATGAATTGATAACAAAAAAAAAATATTCCCATACCTTACCCCCAAAAAGGGATCAGTTTCATATTTCTGACACTAATACCTACATATACAGTTAATCCTCTCACTTGCATGCCCTGTATATAGCTTAAAGCAGTTGTAAAGAATAAGACATGTTTGATTTTTTGACATGCAAAATAGATAAGGCTGCTCATATACAACCTGATTATTATCAGTGACGTGGGTATGTTTTTTAACCTATACGTAATTTACATAGTTACATTAGTATTATTATTACAATCATCATTAAAAATAACAATACAAGCCACTAAAACAATTAGTAGGTAAATTCTGGGACGTACCTAGAATTTGAAAGCATCAGAAATTAAGTTGGGCGCACAGTTTTGAGAGTCTGAATTCAATGTTATACTTGGGGTCAGGGCCGGATTTACCAATAGGCAGACTAGGCAGTTGCCTAGGGGCGCCAAGCTTCGGAGGGGCGCCAGCCGGGATCTGAATATACTATACTAAATAAACTACGTAAAAGGGCTCCGATCCGATCCGATTGTTGCGTCATTACCTAAAATCCTATGCGAAACGCGCTAGGCGAGCAGCAGGTGTTACTTCCTATTCGTTTGGTTAAGAGGTTAAGTGAAATAAAATAGTAATAGTTATTTGAACTTCTTAGTTACACAATTTCTACCCGGCGTTCGCATTCTAATTAATTTAAAAATGAATTCAAAATTAAGCGGGTCTAAAAGACGAAAATTAGACAACGAGAAAAAAGGGAAACAGGAAGCTGAGCTGAAACTTGTACCCAGTGGCGGATTCAGAAAAAATTGACAGGGAGGCACTTACTTGTTATCTTGGGGTGCACGAAAAGCCCGCTGCGGACAAAACGCGCCGCAGGTGAAAATTTTTTAAGACCACGCCCAAATTTGGTCAATAATTTTTAGTAAATATTTTAAAAATGTATGATTACCTACTTAGTTTATTGAAAATGAAATAAGATAAAAAAAATAAAAAAAGGCCAATTTATTTTTCATTAGCGGGTACATTGTTTAAAAGTAAAGTTCAATCTTCTGGTTTTATTTCCAGCAAACTTATCAATAACAATAAAGTCCCTAGATCTACACTTTGTGATCTGTGTCAAGTTAACTTCGGGTTTAGGTCTTCCCTCAATTTTAATTTCAATTTTTTGCTCAATACTTAATGAGCTAAAATTGTTTCTCAAATATTCCACATTCCTAGCCGTTTTGGCATGTTTATTTTTATTAAAATAAGTCCTTACTACCCCAAAATAATACACTTTCTTTGTAAAAAAAACCACAGATTACAGTTTTCTGTAACAAAACACAAATTCTAAAATCCTAAAATGTATGCTTTTTATCTAACGTGCTTTTACGCCATCTTTTCGCTAATTATCAAACCACGTTGAAAACCTGATTTTTAATATCCATTTCTAAATGCTGTAAAGTTTTGGCATCAAAAAAATATTTGGTTGTTACAGTACAATGCTTTGTCACTGTGTTTGAAATTTTGGGTGTTGCGCTTAGGTTGGTTCGTGCGAACTTATTATGACAGGGGGGGGCACGTGCCCCTGTGCCCCCCTCTAAATCCGCCACTGCCATTAAGTTGCCTTTTTAGTTAGAGACCTATAATATACTTTCACCGTTAAGCTCAGTGCTCTCCTAATGTACCTACCTTTACATACCTAAATGGAGGAAAAGCAAGACCATAGATAAGCTGGTTAAACTCCCTGCCCATGCCATAACAATACAAGCTACCTTCTCCCACAGCAAGAGAAGGGACAACTAATTCTGGCTTCATATTTCTTCATTTTTTAGACAGTTTTGGTGTTAAGTGAATTCTAAAATTGGGCGTGGTCACAAAAATTTTTCGCCTGCGGCGCTTTTCCTACACAAATGCCCAAGATGAGGGCGCTTTCAATAAATGTGCCTAGGGGCGCTTTTAGTATAAATCCGGCACTGCTTGGGGTCGCCACTTTTTGGCATAACCCAACAAGGACATTTAATTCAGCAGTAGTTCATTCTTCAAGAGACCCGTTTCTATTAAACAAATAAAAAACAAAACAACACACGAAATATCATTAAATAAATTAAAACTAGTAATTTCAAAATTAAATTCGAATAACAACTATAATATGGAGAAATATTGAATAAAAAGGTGTTAAAAGAAACATTTGGCAGCATTGGTTACCCAATATTAAATTTTATAAATTCTTGTTTAAAATATGGAAATATGCCTGATGAATTAAAATGTTCTTACATTACACCAGTGCCAAAAGTAAAAAACACTAAAAGATGGGATGAGATGAGGCCAGTAAATGTTTTATGGGATGTTGAGAAATTATTAGAAGAAGTCGTATATGAACAGGTAATGGAATTCATTGATGCCAACAAAATTTTAGTTTCCTTTCAAGCTGGTTTTCGAAAAGGGTACTCTACAGAGACAGCCATTCAATGTGTGATTGAGACGTAGAAGAGAACCATTCATCAAGGGCAAAATATTATAGCTGTATTTTTCTATTTTAAGCGGGCATTCAAAAGAATAGACAGGGCTAGATTATTGAGTAAATTAATTGTATCAGTATGGTATTCGCGGAAACGTTTATAAATGGTTGAAGAATTATTTATGTAACAGGTCACAAAAAACAAAAATGTCAAAAACATATTCAAATAGAAAAATAAATAATATAGGAGTTCCTCAAGGAAGTATACTAGGTCCAATATTATTTATTTTATACATCAACGATATGCCTTTAGTTTTAAAAATGTGTAAGTTACAAATGTTTCCTGATGACACCTTAATTTACATTAATGTTTTAAATATTTTTGATGGTCTAAATACTCTAAATTCTGAGATAAATATATTATTAAATTGGCTAAAAGTAAATAAATTAAAATTAAATATTTCAAAAACTAAATGTATGGTTATGGGTAATAATTTAAATTGTCAAAATATAAATGTTTTAGTTGATGGTGAAAAATTGAAATTAGTAAAGTTTTAAATATTTAGGGATAATCATTGATTCAAAATTAAAATTTTATAATTATTTTAAAAGTACTATATTATCAAAGATTGCCGAAAAAGTTTTAAAAGAATCAGTTCTAATTTAAGTTTGTTTTCTAAAAAAACTGTATTTAATACTATTATATTACCACATTTTCTTTATTGTTCTTCCATTTTATATTGTGCTAGTGAGGAAATATTTGATAAATTACAAATTTTATAAAATAAGGCAAAATAAGGCATTTTAAATTGTGGCAAATATACAAAAATTAATTTTATGTTGAAAATTTTAGATTGGTTGAATGTTAGAAATTTAATTTTTTATTTAGTATGTATCTTTATACATAAAATTAAAAATAACTTATTGCCTGATTGTTTAAAAAAAATTTGTTCTTTTAATTATGACCATCATAATTATAAAACAAGAACTAATTAACATTTTTATGTGGATAGAGTGTCTTAAACATTAGCTTATAAATCTATTTTTTATAAAGGTTTGATAGAATATAATAATTTGGAAAATTCTATTAAATCTCAAAAATCATTAAAACTGTTTAGAAAAACTTTAAAATTACATTTAATTAAAAAACAAAATGATACGTAATATTTGATACAATTTGCAAAATGTTTAACTTTTCTGTCTGTTTTTGTTAAAAGAAGGTTGCGTTTTAAAATTTAAAAATAAATCTATCAAAATGTGTTAAAAAATGTATTAAAAAATATTTAATTGTAGCTTTTTGCTAAATAAAACATGTAACTACTACTACTACTACACAAAGTCGGCATCTCGTCAAATCCCTATTTAATTAAAAAGGTTACATATTTATGTTTTGCCCTATAATATGAGCATTATCAGACCTACAAAAATTTTAACATCATGTTAATTTTTTAACATGATAATAATTCCAGTGTGTTCTATTTACGAAAATTGACTTATGCACATTTATCCAAATAAATGGCATATTAGCCTTATTTTAATACCCCCCTGTATGAAAACCTAAAACATAAATTATGGAATGTAAGGATCTATGTTTTAGTTAAAAGCTATTAATTTTTTAAATATTTAGCTTTATTAGTTTCAAAGTTATTGTACTTTCTTCTCGGTATGTTTTTATATAAAATTTTTTTTTTTAATATTCAAATCTCAACAACGGTTAGAGATAGGTATGGATTATTATTAACAAAAGTTACTTAGGTTTTAATAAGGTATTCAAAACAGCTAAAATGTACAGGGTGTTCTATTTAAAATACCGAAGTTGGCCATAACTTCCGGTATAACCGGAAGTGATTCTAACATGACAATATAGTATATAGTATTTAAAAAGTTTAAAGTTTACCTGCTCAAAATCAAATTTTAAAAATAATAACTTCACTCAACGTGAATCACCATGCTTACAGAATAAATCTGTCAACTTTGGCCATTCAACCTTGAGAAGTGTATATTATCTCTAAGAATAATGTAGTAGACTATAATCGAATCAAATGAGCCCAGGTACCTAGGTACACTGAGAAAACGATGCCTTTGCATTAAATAAACTTTATTAGCTGTTAATTGTTTACCATCCTAAAATAGAGGCGATATAGAGCGTTATTTAATTAATAATAAGTATAGTGTCCGACCGAAACAAGATTTTCAGCCGAAACCGAAACTTAAAAATGTTATTGTATTACTGAAATTTAATTTATTTTATATAGGACGAAATCGATCTTGGGACCGGATTGAACTCTTCCCACTAAAATAAAAAAACAACACTGCCTACGAACCCACCCAAAGTTAGCCGAACGGTGCGCGACAACTCACGAACACCGAGTTTCGGCATGACCGAAGGTTCGGCCGGTTTTTGGCCGAAACCGAAACTGTCACCGAAACTAGATTTTTGGTCGAAAGTTGCCGAAACCGAAACCGAACCTTCGGTCTGTCTCTAGTAATAAGATTTATTATTTGGTAAGATATATTGCTTTACTGTTATAATGATAAAGTTGATAAACCAGTTGTTTGTTAATTGTTAAGACACGTATATTTCACATAAATATACCCATCTAACGTTAAATGCATATCACTTTATGGTAAAAATATGGCACTTTAACTAATAAAAAATATGTATAACCAACAGATTTACGAAATTAGTAATAAATAAATCATAGTTAACAATAAATTTGTTGTCTATTGGGGTAAACAGGCGATATAAAAGTAACGAAATATTTTTTTATTGTTAAGAAAATCATTCAGTTAGATTTAGAGGAAGAGTTTAAAAATAAAACTCTCATGTCGGGTTGCATAAAGATTATTAATAATAATTAACTAACCAGCAACTTTGACGGTGACATAATGGACATTGGCAGAAATAATTAAAGCGCCATAATTTTTGACTTGCTAATCAGGCGCTTTGATTGTGAGTAAATAATGCCTGCCAATGTCACTAATGTCACCGTCAAAGTGGCCGATTAGTTAATAATTATTAAAAACCTTGGTGCAACCCAACATTAAACTTATTAAAATAAATACTTCGTTAAACTTAATGCTGATATATTGTTCCAACTAAATGTAAAAATTGTTTCAAAAACAATTTGATTAAGATTCTAAGATCTAATAACTTTTTTCGATATTTTCATAAATAAACCCACTTTGGAATTATTTTTTTGGAAAAAATTAAAATTTGACAGATAATGCGATACACGTGACTACTATTTTTTTGCTTAATTTTCATCTTGATCGAAGCAGAACTTGATGCCAAAGTCAAATTTTGAATAAAGCTATTAATAAAAAAAAATCCCATATGATGCGGACTTTACTGGTCACACTGTATAAGGTACTATCAGGTAATCAGGTACGCCACTGTTAAATATTGTACGATGTCGAGCAATCGACCATTGAAATCCATGAAGGACCCCGTGCAAGATGTAATATTTAATATTAGAATGATAAAGCTCGAAACCAGTCCGGTCGGGTCTTAAAATTTCATGCCCCGGCTTAATACGACGCGACGATGCCCCGTTAGGTTCTCGGAGAACGCAGCGACTGACTACTTCAAGCAAAGGTAAACAAACATTGCGGATTATTTGGGGTTAAGTAAACAGTGATACTGTATTAAAGTTGTTATTGTTATTGGAATGCTTGAACGGTATAAAGACATCTGAGGTTCTTGGTTTATTTGGTTAAATTGTATTATATTGTATTTATTGAAAAAGCTTGAAATACCGATAACGTTGTGGCAATCGCCAGGGCAGCTTCTCAGAAGCTCGGTATACTTTTCCGTACCAAAAAGTTGTATACACCTCAACAACTTTTGACACTCTATAAAGCCCAGATTCGACCATCACTGGAATACTGCTCTCATATCTGGAGTTCTGCACTGAAGCATACCCTTCGGTTGTTGGATTCCATCCAAAGGAGAGCCGTTCGTCTAATCGGCGACCACGAGCTGACTAAGAACCTCGACAGCTTAGAACATCGAAAACAGGTTGGTGATTTGACTCTCTTCTACAGATATTTCCATGGCAAGTGTTCGACAGATATTGCCCGCTCGATTCCACCTAGAGTAATGCATAGCAGAAACACACGACGAACCACTGCCGCTCATCCCTATGTGGTTCAACTTAGTACACCCCGAACATCATTGTTTCAGAACTCTTTCATTTGGAGGACGTCATCTTTGTGGAACGGCCTTTCTGAGACCGACCAAAAAAAAAACTAACATACCTACCCTTTAAACAAAAAAAGACGGACCTAAAAATCTTGCATAGGAGCAAAAGTGTGTGAATCCGCCATGTTTAATTTTAAAGGGAAGATAATACTAGATAAATAATATTATGGTGAATTACAATCCCTTTTAATTTTTTTTTCTCTTGGATAATTATTCTAAAAACCCAATGATTCTTGGCCATAGACATTTTGCCTCTAGATAAGCAAACAATAGTCACGAAAGTGGCAAATTTATATATGGCCATGCGCATGTAAATAAAGTCACACGGGAATAGGCATGCGCACTGCAAAATTATCATTTCATGAATGGGGAAAATAGACAAGTCCGGGCTAAAACATCTCATTTGTGTGGCTTAGGCCTAGTTAAATGTGTTCAAATTGATAATAATAAAATAAAATTACATATCAAGAACTATCACTGTACGAAAAGAAAAATCTTAAGTTTCAATAAACTTTGTCGGAGACAAGACACATTAAAACTTAAGATTTATCTTTCCCTCAATTCACTACTTATACCTAAATGTTTTTGACAAAGTCTGTTAAAACCCTCTAATTTTCTTTTGCTCTCTTCATTATTCTACCCAAGACAGGGCTATTTCAGTACCCCTTGACTTACCAGTATGCTGAATTCTTGTCGGTCTTCTGACTATTCATATTTAACACCTCGTGTACACCATTAAAAGCTCCAATACGGCTCAATCCCACTTATTATTTTCTCTATTGTTAACAACATCAGCATTCCACTATTTACGTTATTTTCCTGATAATGAGTGTTTCTACACTCGAAACATGTCGAATTATTAAGAATTATTCTAGGTTCGCCTAGTTATTCTAATATACTTGTGGAGAAAAACTTTGTGCTTTTCTTTTTTCTATACATTTAATTCCACTTTGAGCATGGACTACTTCTTCGAATTTTTATACGTTTAAGTGAAATTTCGTTTTTGCGCACCATACCGTTAACGAGGCTGCTGATGCGGTCGCAAAGGAATGCGCAGGCAGGCATGCATGTCTGCCGAACTAGCAAAGTATACTGTAGCTAGACCACTGGGATTGATCAAAGAGGAGATAGATCGGATAGCTAAACACTTTGTACAAAGCAAATAAACATAGCTAACAACCTGTAGCGTCCCTAAGCAATTGTGGTCCCTACTTGATAACAGGAAAACCGCAGCGTTATTACAGCATAGTCGGAGAGACCTAAGAAATATCACTGCCGTAGTCACCGGACATTGCCTTTTCGGTAGACACGCCGAACGTAGGCAAATACCAGCTAATAACTTCTGCAGAAGTTGCAGAGATGATGAAGAGGAGGAAATTATTCAACATTTCTTCTTGTGTGAATGTCCTGGCCTCGCGAGAAGAAGGTTCAATGCCTGCGTTAACCAGCTGATGCGCATAGGTTTCGCGGAACATGTGTGTTATCACAATGATCCTCATAGAACTACATGAGCCTGTTTGGACAGTGCAAGAAGTCTGCCATTCTAACCTTACCTGAAACCCCGAGCCCCCCCCCCCTCTCCTTTTCACCGTGCCGGACTTAAAGTGTAACTGTTTCGACAATCACGTTCAGTAAGGGAAAACTTATAAAAAAATGTGCTTTTTTTCTTTCTACCTACTAATTACCTAATCTTCTTAGGAAGTACCTATCAGATACCCACCTTTTCGCTTAAAAATACTTATCCAACATGTAAAATAGTTTTGGCGCATTAGCGAGGTCGGCAAAAACAAAATCGTTCGAATTTTTTTTTTGCAAAATATGTTTGTAAAATCCGACAACACCGCCTATAAACAAGAATTCCCGTGGTGCACCCCTTGCCGTGACCCCTTTAATAACACAAGTGTTTTATTCTTCGCGAATAGAGCGCCTCGGGATAGGTTTTATGAAGGGTGGTCAAGACGGGACAAAAGAGTTACAGGATGTCCCGTATGTGCACGTGGGAACTTTGAGTCAATGGCGAACTTTTTGTGTTCTGATTCAATGGAAAAGAAGACGTGGTCCGAAGGGGGAGGGGGGCGAAAAACTCAAGGTCTACTTTTTATACGTCTTTGGTTGATTTAACAATGCTTATATTATAAGCGACGTACTTATTTTTATTGCCTACCCTTGATAAAATATTATTTTAAAAAGTGGTTATTTGGGAGTCTCGTTTTTCGTAGTCGTTCCGTGTAGTACCACTTAATCATTGTTATTTTTCCTAAATACTGTAAAACATGTTGAAACTAATAAAAGTAAAACGTCTAGGAGTATTTGACATCATGATAATAATGAGGAACTCACACAAATTTTTTTTATTGCATAAATATGGCTTTGTTATGTAAATTTTGATTTTTAGGTGACCCCAAAGGAAATAATCTAGAGGACTAAGGTCCGGTGATAGTGGCGGCCCCCCTTCTTCCTATCCAGCGGTTTGTAAAAATTTCTCTTAAATATTGTCGAGCAATTATGGCGCAATGAGGCAGAGCACCATCATGCTGTAACCATATTCGCTAATTATGAAGATCTGCTTCTGCATAGGTTCTCCTTGCGAAAAATCCAGATATGTATGGCCATTTAAGTTACCTTTAAGAAATATTCGCCCAATGACGTTGTCGCCAATTATGCCTGCTCAAACATTAAGTTTTTTGCACTGTCTGGGTGTGTATTTCTCGCATTCAGTGAGGATTTTCTGCGGACCAAAAGTACACTCATCTGTAAAAAGGATCCAGTCCAAATCTACTAAATGCTGATCAAGAGCATTCATCATCACATCACTTCAGGATCATCTTCCAGTACCTCTTGTACCACTACCTATAAGGAAGCATTTGACATGATTTCACTAATCTTAATTCAGACGTATGGATTATGTTATTTTTTTTGCAAATTGCCAAACTGTTTACTTGAAGACTGCCTTAAGAAAGTGCTTTTCGTTTTTCAAAATAATCAGTATTTTGTGGTAAAAAAACAAAAATTGATTTTTGTTCTTTTCGGATATCTCCGGAAGTTATTGGAATTAAAAAAAATATTTTTAATAAATTATCCAGCATTAAAATATGCAACTTGGCCTTCATTTAACCAACTCTCTATCTCTTATAGTTACCGAGATAGCAATACTAATGCATCGAATTTGTAACACCCTATAGATATGTGTGGATAAAAAAAAATTAAGTTATGTCATTCTATAATTCTATATAATAAAGCGCGTCCCACGAGTCGACTTTTCTTTACGAGTCCCGGCGGAAATATTTTTAATTTACGATAATCGCCGAACAGATAAAAAAGAAGAATGTACGGTCGCAGATGCGGGATAGAGGGGAGACTGGGGAAGGCAGGGACACGGAAAATAACGGACTGCGACATAAAGACCGATTATCATCTAAACCAGGATAGTCACGAATTCGAGAGTCTCGCTACGTTGCCTGCTCCACTACTATGCTTTTTAACTCGGGACACTCTGTGTAACCGCCGAAGCAATAACAAAATTACATTTCCCATTTAAATGGTTAATAACAGGGTGTCCAACTGTTAATTTAAAAGGTTAATTAATGGTTAATAACATGGTGGCCCTCTGCCCATTTATATTTTAAATTAATGGTTAATAACACGGTAGCCCACTGCCCATCTAAATGGTTAATTAATGGTTAATATCAGGGTTAACTGTTAATTTAAATGGTTAATTAATGATTAATAACATGGTGGCCCACTGGCCATTTAAGGGGTTAATTAATGGTTAATAACAAGGTGGCCCTCTGTCCATTTATATTTTTAATTAATGGTTCGCATGGCCCACTCTGAGCATAGGACTCCATAGCATCTAAACTACTTAACTTTTGGAATTATACAGGGTGGCACACTGCCCATTTAAGTGGTTAATTAATGGTTAATAACAGGGTGACCCACTGTTAATTTAAATGGTTAATTAATGATTAATAACATGGTGGCCCACTGGCCATTTAAGGGGTTAATTAATGGTTAATAACAAGGTGGCCCTCAGCCCATTTATATTTTTAATTAATGGTTCGCATGGCCCACTCTGAGCATAGGACTCCATAGCATCTAAACTACTTAACTTTTGGAATTATACAGGGTGGCACACTGCCCATTTAAGTGGTTAATTAATGGTTAATAACATGGTGTCCAACTGTTAATTTAAATGGTTCATTAATGATTAAAAACATGGTGGCCCACTGGCCATTTAAGGGGTTAATTAATGGTTAATAACATGGTGGCCCACTGGCCATTTAAGGGGTTAATTAATGTTTAATAACAAGGTGACATTCTTACACCAACATCGAAAAATCGATATTATCGATGTGATCGGATATATCGATAAATATCGATAATATCAATAATATCGATAAGTATCGATAAATCGATAAATATCGACAAACATCGATAATATCAATATTTTATTTTTATATCGTTATTCGATATATCGATTTAGGTATCGATACATAAATCGGTATATCGAATTTTTGCCCAGCCCTAGATATTACCTTTCACAAAAAGACCCCGCTAAAGATGTTTGTACTTGTCTGGAATTAGGCGCGGGGCAACCAGCTTGCTAAAACCACACGTTATTAAATTGATCCTTAATAAAATAGTTATATCAGTTTTACCTTAATTAAGAATAGTATAAACAAATATTGTTATTAAGTTAACTTTATTTTTTAGTAAAAGAATTATCCGATATGTCGGTGTTGCCAAATATGACCAAATTTTCCCTAAAAATGTTATTATTATTTATATTAAGGTTATACATTTTTAATTTAAAATAGTGTTTAGTATCATATTAGGTATAGGAAAAAGTAACTAGGTACTTTTCGATAAATAAAAAATCCAATATGTAAAAAGTTGCTACAGAAATGTGTTTACAAATGGAAAATTATTGGGAAATAATACAACCGATCAAAGGAAATGCAATATGGTTTTTTAAAATATCTCAAAAACCAAAAGAACCAGAATCGATCCGCAAGCACCAATAAACTGCGAACATAATTTCCTAAAACTTTTCCCATTTAACATCTTTGTTGTAACGTTTTCTTTGTGGATTTCTTGCATTCTTTGCTATATTGGGTACTTACCTTTTTCTTCATTTAAACAGCATAGCTAAGCAAAAATCTTTGCTTAGCTAAGTTGTTAAAGGTACGTTTCGCAAACAAATCGTACGAGAAATAAAGATTCGCGAGGACAAAAATTTGCCACACCACACGTGATTATTGTTAGCTTATCTAATGGTACATGTCTATGGTTGAGAATAGGCCACCCGGTATTTATTTAATCTATTCTGATTATATCAAAATCTTTGCATTTCTGTTAACACGATACTTCCAAATTTCCAACGCAATTTGGCTTCGAGCAAGATTGTGACAATCATAACGCAGACGCTTTAAAAAAAAACCGTCGCGAGAGAATTGAAAGAATCTGCTGAATTCGGGAATTTAGGAGGTATTTTAGATTTATGGGATTGGGCTCGAAAGCCGTTTCTGAAAAGGGATAATTAAAATTAGGACGCGTTTTGGACCTATTGTGATAAAAAAGCCAATTCGGAAAAAAAAATTGAAGAGGAGTAAGAATACAAAAAGAATATCTGTATTGAAAAATAACCCATTGAAAATTTTAGGAAATAAAAAATCCTGTTAGGTATATTTCAAAGGCGGCTATATAATAGTAGGTATTATAGGTATATTATTTTACAAGCGGATAATGTAGGCCATAATAAACGAGGATGCTATAATGTTTTTTAATCAGATGCTCAAACAGACCTCCGTTTACTGTCGAGTAATATCCTAAACGGTCATAAAATTCAGTTATAGGGTGTCTGGAAAAGATAAGCAAAAAATGTAGGGGATAATTCTAGACCGAAAATAAATGCCATCTCTTCTATAACATTTTTTCGAAAATTGATTAATAGAGAGATTTTGGAACGCTTAAAATAACAACAGTAAAACACAGTGTTATGGTTAATTTTATTAACGATAACGATTACGGTGACAATTACAAGAATAGGTTTTGAACGCCTAAAAATAAATAATTTGACAGGTGCAAACATAACCTTTTATTTCTTTAATTGTTTGTTTATGTTTTGAATTCAAATAGAAAATATTATTAGAAGACGAATTCCCAGAGTTGACGGCAACTTAATAAGGGCGCTAATTCTTCACGATATTTTTTAAGAGCCAGTAAATGCGGTGGCACGTGGTATTGAGTTCAACTTGAATAATATGGAACCAAAGTATGCTAAACTCAACTTTAGATTTAAAAAAAGTCTTTTACAATCGTTGTCTTCGCCAGCTACAGGTTTAAATAAAAGGTCTAAGTGATATTTTAAAGTTTTAATAATGAAGTTCTTCCCAGTTAAAATGAAAATATTTTCTTGTATACTTTTCCATAAATCTGGATTTTCGAATGGGTTTTGACCTGCCACTTCCCGTAATAAAGACAAGTCATCCTCATTCCGAAATCTCAGTCGTTTTAAACTATATTCTGGACCTCCATTTATAAATTAAACAAATTACGCTACTTTTACACCACATTTATTTATGGAAATCACAAAACAATCAACGAAACGGTACTAAAATGTATGGTTATGTTAGATTCCTGAATTATGTTGCCAAGTCGTTTACAAAAAAATATAATTATATTTCTTACCGCAGCGTAATTTTATGATTTACAGTAAAATTTTGAATTATGTATAAAAAAACTTTTCTGTTCGGTTTTATCAGAACTAAGCACAGTTATAAAGTTATTTCAATTTTATTAAGTGTTTTCCGAAAAATGATCGCGTCCGAAATATGTTCTTATTAAATTATATAGGTAGGTATTGGCAACATGGCAAATTAGGCAAAATAAGAATAACCATAACGATAGCCTTCCTTATATCTCCGTAATTAACGAAGCTCGTTATCGTTAATAAAGGAATCGTCGCCTCGTTTTAGTACTGCGCATGCTCAGAATAACGATAAAGACAGTCTGAAATAAGAGTTCCAAAATCTCTCTATTAACGAAGTTACAAGGTGTTAAGCTTAAATTTTATTTACAGTTTTTTTGCAATACCTTTTGCCACGCTCATAATATTTTGAGGAAATCTCGTATATGGGGCTTTTTCGGGATGAGGAATACAAATTTGCGCATTTTGTAGAGGGCGCCGCATAGGAACCTACACTTTAATTTGAATGGTCCCAACTTTTTTGTCCTGCACTGTATGCGCATTTTGACTGAATATTTTTATTCTCCTAACTATTTGACATAAAAAAGGTATACTAGGTACTTTTGTTTCGATAAATCTAACCGTTTTCGAGAAAAACGCTAAAATAACATTGCTTGCATGTTGGGAATACGAAATCATTTTAATTTATTAGTTTTAAATTTAATTAATTTACTTTTGTAAGAAGAATTAATTTATGCATTAAAGAGGAAGAATGTCACTTTGAACCTTTGATTTGAATGTTTGATTTATTATTCTACACCTTTTCCAAATGTATTTCCGAAAGTGTCGAATTTATTTCAGTACAGTCAAATGCAGTTCCGAGAGCGTCAAATGTATTTCAATATAGTCAAATGTAGATTGGAAACCGTCAAATGTATTTCAGTATAGTCAAATGTAGATTAGAAACCGTCAAATGTATTTCAGTATAGTCAAATGTAGATTAGAAACCGTCAAATGTACTTTAGAATAGCCAAATGTATTTCAGAAAGCATCAAATGTATTTCAGAATAGTCAAATGTATTTTAGAAACCATCAAATATATTTCAGAAAGCGTCAAATATATTTTAGAATATTCAAAAGTATTTCATAAAGCGGTATTTGTAAATATTCAGCGTGAATTATAAGCAATTATATACCTAAAATATACATTAAATTTGATACTTTCGGAAATACATTTGATAATTTCCGAAATATATTTGATGCTCTCTGAAATACATTTGATGCTTTCTGAACTACATTTGACTCTCCTGAATTACATTTGATACTTTCTAATCTACATATGACTATACTGAAATACATTTGATGCTTTCTGAAGTAGGTACATTTGACTATTCTGAAGTACATTTGACGGTTTTTGAACTACATCTGACAATTCCGAAGTACATTTGATGCTTTCTGAACTACATTAGAGTATTCTGAAATACATTTAACGCTTTCTGAAATCCTTTTAACGCGTTCTGAACTACAAATGGAAAAGGTGTAGAATTATCTCCTAAATTTTTGCTCAGCATTTCCGAACACCCTGTATAGTGTTTTTTTTATACATGTTATAGGTACATACGTCTGTTGGGCAAAGTTATTTTTTAGTATTATCTTGCGTTTTAATGGGAAATTTATGTTATTTAGATAATTATTATAATATATATTATTATTTTAAATCAACCAGTAAATAAATAAATAAATAAACAAAAATAAAATAATCGTATTCTATTTTTAAATATCGGAGAAACAGAAGCACTTTTAAACGAAAATCGATAAACAATTTCCGAACCGAAGGCGCAAATAAACACATCTTCCACAGTAATTTTATTCTACGATAATTACTCCACGCATCGAACCCCCCTATAATTATTATTCCCCGAGATTTTATTCCCTTCTTTGAATTTCTTATTAAGGTCGGCCTTTGTCTCCCTTCGTTGCCCGTAGCTCGCCCTGCACAAAACATTTAAAGTGTTTACAAAACCTTAATTATTAACGGACAAACACACTTTAGCACCGACAATGGTTTACATTTCTATATTAAAAATTGCCTAGGCAGGGTTGCCAGATTGATATTCTTTTAATTGATGTTTACTTTTACCTTGCCCTTTAAGGGAATCATCACACAAAAAATGTATTTTTCCAACAATAATAGTTAGTTTTGGGAAAAAAGGTATCTGTACTACGGAGATAGGGTATTATTATTTGGCCTGATTTTTGGATAAAATTAAGAAGTAATACATTGATCATAACATAATGTTCCAATTGCTATAATTTTTAAAGTTAACAATAGACTTAATAGACCATGAGAGGAGCTGCGTCTGTAGCTATCTATATAGACAGTCAAGCAGCCATAAAGGCAATTTGTTCCAGCAGTACTAAATCAAAATTAGTAAGGCGCTGTTGCAACAATCTCTGCACACTTGGTGCTCAGCATCGAATCACCTTGTGTTGGGTTCCTGGCCACAGCAATATACAGGGTGTTCTCAAAGTTGAGTCATTTATTTTACCAGGTTGTAGAACTCGTAAAAATAAGTAATTGTACCAAAAATCATGTATATAAAAGTTGCAGAATAAAGAAGTCATTAACAATTGAAAAAATGTAAAATTTAAAAACTTAAGATCTGCTCTTTGGTATTCTCGACCACTAAAACCCGTAAAATGAATGAATGATAAGTAATTTGTATCCTACAAAAAAATAAGCCATACCCAGTATCGCCAGTAAACAAAACATTGATAACGCAGTGGTCGAGGATATCAAAAAAGCAGGTCTTACAGTTTTTAAATTTTACATTTTTTCAATTGTTAATAACTTCTTTATTGTGCAACTTTTATATAAATGATTTTTGGTACAATTACTTATTTTTACGAGTTCTACAACCTGGTGAAATAAATGACTCAACTTTGAGAACACCCTGTATATGGCAACGAGACTGCTGATGCGCTCGCCAGGAAGGGCGCAAGCAGGTCTGTCGAACTAGCAGAAGCTATCTATATAGACAGTCAAGCAGCCATAAAGGCAATTTGTTCCAGCAGTACTAAATCAAAATTAGTAAGGTGCTGTTGCAACAATCTCTGCACACTTGGTGCTCAGCATCGAATCACCTTGTGTTGGGTTCCTGGCCACAGCAATATATATGGCAACGAGACTGCTGATGCGCTCGCCAGGAAGGGCGCAAGCAGGTCTGTCGAACTAGCAGAGAATACTGAGACCACTGGTCTTGGATCAGTCAAAAAGGAGATAGATCGAATAGCTAAACAACTTGCGCAAAGCAGATGGGCAGTGATGACAACTTGTAGCAGAAGAAGGTTTAATGCCCTGGGCGAACCATTCTTTAATGATCTGGAGGAAGTGAGCAGCCTGCAACTGGGTCAACTCACTCAGTTTATTAACAGCAGTGGCTGGTTTAAATGAGCTGTCAATTATTAGCTTGTAGCTACAATTTTGGCGGCGAAACTCTTGTATGTTGTCAGGGTAATTTATAGCGTTTTCCATTGGTAAGTTTAGTGCATATCAAATGTATTTCTATGTTTTACCAATTAATAACGCCATAACTTTTAAATTATCGCACGTTGTGATCAATGTTTCAATCTGTAAATAAAATTAAATTTTTGCATAATGCTAATAAAATATTAAGAGCCCCTTACAAGTTTTATCGGTGGTGAATGCGAAGGTAAAAGAACTTAGCCCAGTTCTGTCTCTGTCGCCAACATCTTAACGTAAAATAGACCAGATTCAACATAAATTTATTTATTTATGGGGAAAAAAAATACTCATTTTATTACCAATTTTTAATTTTTTTAACTTTGTTTTCGTCTAGCTACACAAAATGTTCTAGTCCTATTCATGTTTTTAATATTTTTTATATTCCTTCGTGTACGTGGCACTTGGGCCCTTCGGAGCTGATGATGATACCTACTTTCTAGTACCGAAACATGTATACCCCCTCAGAAAATTGAATTTTAATATATTTGTGGAGACGACTGTAAATTTTTCCCCATATCTCAACAGCTCCACTCTGAGATAATGGACTACTTCCGTAAAAATAAATGTATTTAATGGTTGCAAGATAATATGTATGTGTGTATGATGTGAATAAACGAAATTCTGTATGATGGGAATATTTATTCCAGGCCTAGGCCGGGAATATCATATTCCACTATTGTTGTATGTCTCATTGCTTAACAACGGTTAACAATACTGGAATGATGACTTTTGTGGCGTCAAAACACCGTAGAAAGATGTAAGTTTGCCGACGATCTCAGAAAATAGTAATTTACGTTACAAGACCGAAAAGTAGTGTTTTTCAGGTCAAGACAAGCATTGGAGCTTGGAGAGACCTGCAAAACACCAATTTTCGGTTGCGTGACGTACAATATTTTTTTTAAAACCGACACTTCGATATACATTTAATTCTTTATTTTATTTCATATTATTTTTAAATGCGTCTTATGACTTCTCATATTGTTTTTCCAAAGTCAGTGTGATGACATTCCAATCATTCCATACGGCATACAATGGTCGGTCTCTTTGAGACTGTTTACCGCCGGTTGGAATGTCATCACACTGACTTTGGATACATTATAGCGGGCTTTTGATTTTACTGGCAATATATCGTAAGTCGCTTTCCTTGCTGCTTCCAAAATTTCTTCTGGAATCTCATTTTTCGTGTCGGATAATTTAAAATCTTAATTCATATTTTTAAATTTGCGCACTCGCGAAACAAATTTGACATCAACAACAAATTAAGAACCAACGAACTATCACTCGACAATACAATATCGAAATGTTGTTATAATCTCTCTAGCAGCAGAATTATTACCGATAATTTTTTTAAGGTCACGAATGGATTTGTTGATAGAAAATTACCCCAGTCGAAGACGAGGGAACTTTTCTATCAACAAAAACATGAGTGAAACCGAGAAAAAAGTATCGGGAATTAATTCTACTGCGTGGGAGATTCGGTAAGAAAATTTCATAAATTGGAGTTTCTTTTAATGTTCCTGAAATTTTAGTAATAAACCTTAGTTACTAACAAGTAAAATCAACTTTTCGGAAATAAATATTTTTTTAAAGTTATATTTGAATTTAAAACTATAAAGACATTGGATTTCAGATAACAAATTTGTTATCTAATGTTTCTCACATTTTAGTAATAAAAATTAGTTACTAACTGCTCAATTTCTTTAGCAATCGAACTTGCTGATTCATTACAAAAACGAATCATTTTTTACACAATATTATTGTAACAATAAATATCACGGGTACGACTAAAAAACTGATTGTTACTTGCTGGTTTGTCTCACCTGTCACTTCAAAATGATTTGACATTTGAATTAAAATGAAGTCGTAGATACCTAAGAAAAATTATCACTTATTAATTGCATTAGGTTAATAGGCTATAGACTATCGCGATAGTCTCCCGTTGATATAAGCAACGTAAACAAAAAGGAGCCTTCCCATTGGTTGAAAATAAATTTATGAAATTTCATAGTACTGAAATAAAGGCAGATTATTGTGTTAACAAAGAGCGAGAAATCAAGAGTGACCGGAAAAATTTTTTGCCGGTCCCTCAAGTCCATTTTCCGGTCTTGATCGACAAAACGTTATTTTCTGGACGAAAAATTGTCCAAAAAGTGTATATTTTTTGATCGGTCTTAAAAACATAATATTGTAATGGAATGGATTTTCTTAAACCTCCACGGAATAGAAATAAATTCGAAAAAAAAATGTGGGTTTCATCAAAAATAAATCATGAAACAGAAACCCATTAACTTCTAAAACACAGAGAAAAACCTTATTCGCGTACCAGCTCTGTCTTTAATAGGTCTAAAGACCTCCGGCCTGAAACTGGAACTTTCCCTTTCCTTCGGCTCGCTCCGCTCGGTCGCTGCAATAAAGGGCACATAAATTGAGCCGAAACTCCGGCAGAAAATCCGCCGGCGTGGGGAGCGTCTCGAACAGAAGATCTCAATGAAAGGAGTGGGCGGACATTCCCCCCCGAGGTCCCTTTTAAAAGGCGGTAATGTTTTGGGGAGAGCGCAGGGGCGTATTTAGTCGGCGTCGGGTTACGCCACGGGTTAATAAACTTCTGTGGATGTTGAAGGTCTACGGTGTGTAGAACGTAAATAATATTCTAAGATAATAACGTCCAGTGTTTGGCTGCTTTGTAGACTGGTAAACAGGTAGCGCCAGACTGGCCGTATAAGTTTTCTTTCCCTCAAATGTGCCCCTCCCCCCCATTAATTTCACATTAAATTGTATTATCTTTTTTGAAGCACCTTGTATGATGAATTCGCACACCAAATTTTATTATTTTCTAATCAGCCAGTTAAAAGTTATTGAGGAAAAACTCTTCGAAAATTTTTAAAAGATTGAATACGGCTCTGATGCACACCTCAATGAAACCACCAGTAATAAACTATAGGGAACTTTATCAAAAAAATTACCTTGTCGGACTTCCATTGTCTTTATTTTGTTACTTAACACAACGTTTCGGTTAGTTAGTATCTCTAACCGTTTTCAAGTGTAAACTAAACATACGACCAAAAGATTGAAGAAGTATTGGCCAAAGGAGAATATTGGATACTAGCCAAGGTCCAACAGCAACGATTGAGGAAAGGATATACCGAACGCTAAAGAAATAGTCAGCCTACATTCCAGATGCCCTCCGAACAAAACTAACACCACACCATAGCAAACCTCCTCATCTCTACGGTGTTCCTAAAATTCATAAGAACAACATGCCACTAAGACCAGCTCCAGGGATTCTCCTACAAGCGCATTATCAAAATTTCTTCTTGAGATAATAAAACCGTTACAGGGTAAGTCATTTTCTTTTGTTCAGAACTCTAATCATTTTGTAAATATTCTAAAAACCGTCAATTTGGAACCACAAGACACATTTGTCAGTTTCGATGTAGAAAGCTTATATACCAACGTCCCAATAGGGGAATCACTGCATATCATCAAACAAAAGTTACAAGACGACCCAACCCTTTCAGAACGCACTAGTTTGCCGCTGGATGGTCTACGTAGTTCCTACTTTCAAGTAAAAGATAGATTCTATGCCCAGGATGACGGTCTTTCAATGGGTTCATCTCTCTCTCCGGTGGTGGCTAACCTGTACATGAAATGGTTCGAGTCACACGCTATTAACACTGCCAAGATTAAGCCTAAACTTTGGCTTAGATATGTTGATGATACCTTTATTATCTGGACAGACAGCAACGAGAAGCTGATACGGTTTTTGGAACATATTAATAGTATAAGACAATCCATTAAATTTACCATGAAAACAGAAAAACATTCCACTCTACCTTTTCTCCATGTTCTCGTCTAACGAAGTGCTGATAACATAAAAACTTCAGTATACAGGAACCCACTCACACCGGGCAATACCTTAATCACGGATCGAATCATTCAAACTCCATAAAACAGGGCATAATTCAAACTCTTTATCACAGAGCATCTAACGTTTGCAACAATCCGGAAGACCTTAATATTGAAATTTCAAACATCAAAAGAGATTTAAAACAAAATGGTTACCCTGAAACTTTTGTAACTAATACCATCTCAAAACTTTAAAATCGCGAAGTAAAAACTAATACAGAAACGAAAGAGGAGCAAACATTTCTTACAATACCTTATGTCAAGGGGATTTCTGAAAAGATTAGAAGAATAACCAAAAACTATAATATCAAAACAGCCTTTGAATCCGGAAATACGCTTAGAAGCCTTCTTACAAAAGTAAAACCCCCCCGTAATGAAAACACAAAAAATTGTATCTATCAAATCCCTTGCGAGTGTGGCGAATCGTACATTAGAGAAACAAAAAGACCTCTTCCCGTACGAGTCAAAGAATATCTGAAACATACTCAAACAGGTGAAACTTCGAGATCAGGTATAGCAGAACATGTATGGACTAACCACCATAATATACAGTGGTCAGAAGCCAAGGTTTTGGACACGGAACAGCACTGGAAAAAACGAAAATTGAAGGAAGCAGCTTTCATAAATCAAAATAAACATATATTCAGTAAACCAAGTATAGATATCCCAAATCTCTGGAAGCCTCTTCTTGTCCAAAACCAACAGCTTAAACTTCACACTCCAATAAGCACGTAGGCGGAGTCATCAAGCTTCATTGCACATGGATAGTATTTAAGACAGTAGTCTTAGAATAATTATAATTTAGTTTACACTTAAAAACGGTTAGAGATACTAACTAACCGAAACGTTGTGTTAAGTAACAAAATAAAGACAATGGAAGTCCGACAAGGTAATTTTTTTGATATTACTTCATTGTCTACCACCTTCAAACAAATAGGGAACTTGCATAAAATTAAATTTGAAAAGTAATGCTCTTAAGCATAAGCTAATATCATCAAAAAACCCGCAGTTCACAAAAAAATGTTTTTTTTTTAATCCTCTGGATTGAATAGAAGCGATTACAATTTGCTTGTGACGTCAAAGCGTACTACAATACATAGCGCGAAAGCGGACTATACTTAAAAATTTATTACGGCTCTGATATACAGGGTGTTTCAATAAAAACTCCCAGGCCAATTATTATTTCAAAAACTAAAAGTGACATGTAAATTCTATAAACGCCAGCTTTTAGCCTCTATGATTGGTTTCACAACTGTGTAAAAAATGTGTTTGAATAATAGAAGGTGTAGGTGGCGCCACGGTGCAAAGAATTTTTTCGATGACAGGAACTTTTAAATGTTGTGGTTCTTAAAGATAATTACTTTTTGAACAAATTATGTCGCATACAATTTTTTTAATAAATCCAACATGAACGGAGATATTTGGGGTTAGGTTTTTTTTTTTAAATAATTTAAGTTATAAATATTTTTAATATCCTTTAGCAGATTTTAATTTAATTTTGGTAATGATAATTTTAGTGATAAATTATTATGTCCAGTGACGTCTCAGGGGGCGCTTTAACAAATAATATTGACAAAAAATAAGACCCATTGAGTTTTTGGTAATTTGTATATTTTTCTCGGATTAAGCAACTAAAAATATCCTTTTCTTGTCTGTTAAATTGTTTTCATATCTTGCTTCGTTTTCGAGAAATAAAAATAAAAACAATTTTATTGCAATCTCTGGAAAACAAAAATCATTAAATAAATAATACGTTGTATTTTTGTTGTTTTAAAGCAAAGTTAAAACATAAACACATAATAAAATAAAATTAAAAAATGTTTTAAATTCTATGAAAGAACTGATGGGAAATTATACAAAATTATTAATAAAAATTAGAACAATAGGTACCAAACACTAACTATTTCTCGAAACCGAAGCAAGATATGAAAACAATTTAACAGACAAGAAAGGAATATTTTTAGTTGCTTAATCCGAAAAAAATATTAAAATTACCAAAACTCAGTGGCGTCTTACTTTTTGCCAATAATATTTGTTAAGGCGCCACCTGAGACGTCACTGGACGTAATAATTTAGCGCTACACGAGCGTTTTATCACTAAAATTATCATTACCAAAATTAAATTAAAATATGCTAAAGGATATTAAAAATATTTATAATTAAAATACGAGTTAAAATTATTAAAAAAAAAACTTAACCCCAAATATCTACGTACATGTTGGATTTATTAAAAAATTGTATGCGACATAATTTGATCAAAAATTAATTATCCTTAAGAACCACAACATTTAAAAGTTCCTGTCATCGAAAAAATTCTTTGCACCGTGGCGCCACCTACATCTTGTATTATTCAAACACATTTTTTACACAGTTGTAAAGCCAATCATAGAGGCTAAAAACTGGCGTTTACAGAATTTACATGTCACTTTTAGTTTTCGAAATAATTGGCCTGGGAGTTTTTATTGAAACACCCTGTATACATCAATGAAACCACCATTCCCACTTATGATTATATCACATGTTTCTGCGTTACCTCGTCTAGTCTTATTTCCTGTTTCTAACCTGTTCTTTTCTATTTCACTTATCGAAACAAAGATAACCTTATAATGAGGCGCTTCACTGCAAATAAACTAAAAGTTTCTAAGAGGATGACGACGTCTTTTTAATTGTTTCTAGGAAAGGTTTGTTACACTCTAGGAAGATTTTTATTATTGAGATTTCCATAGGTTCTAATTGAGGATGTTGTCAGCGCTGAATATGATAAGTTCGGTTATAGTGAAATAGTATATTACATAACAGTGTTGAAAGTGGTACATTTCAAACGAGAAGGTATTTAGAACGAGGCGTTAGCCAAGTGCGAAAATTCTCCGAGTGTGAGAAAATCACTTTCACACGAGTAATGTACACAATTTTTCCTACGACCATACCAAATAATCAAAAATAATTTGATTTGTTTTTAATCGTTTGTAGGTAGGAATCACCATTGTGTTAATCAAATTGTTTCAACTCTAGAGTTGAAAAAAATAAAAACAATGCCCACTTACACAGTTTAACTTACCTAGATTTAAATAAAAATAATGACTTTTTCTCCTATATTTGCTTACGCACTTCATACCTACTATCTATGTAGGTAAACAGTGAATAAATTTCGTTTCTGATTTTTTAGCTGCTTGCATTTTTTCAATAATATACATACAAAAACAACAAAACACAAAACTAAAACATAACCTCAACATTAAAAAGAAAGATAGAGATGAAGTTAAATATCGATAGCTTGTTAATTATAAAAGTTCTATCTATATTCGATTTGTTTTGAATATTGCTAAAATAAATTTACTTACAAAAGCACATTCACTTGTCCCATATCCTTAAAGATTGTATGGAAATTTTTATCCGAGATAATTGTATGTGTAATAAATCGGTATTTCCTAGGGTATTCTGTTTCTGCTCTATAGCTGTCCCTTTTTTTTCTGTGGTTCAACTCAGTTGACGTGTTTGGTGATTTGCCTGACATATTTTCCCTTTTTGATATATTATTATTTTTATCATAAATACTCTTAGGTTCCCAAAAATAACGAAAAAAAAAAGGGTTTTTTTATTTGCAGTAATGCCCTAGTGTAGTTTACCCTACCCAGCACCCCGATTCGCTCAACGGGTCCCGTAAGTTTGTTATTTTTTTAAAATAGATTTGCAGTCAAATTCGTTGGCCATCAGCTGTTTTATATTTCAACACACGTATTGAAAGAAAATATTTCAACACGCGTGTGATATAAAGGACTTTTTAGCCAAGTTAGGCGTGCTTTATTTCTCATTTTCATAGTAGGAAAAATCCTATTTCGCCATTAAAAGTCTTTCCTGTAGTATTTTTTCTTTTTCATTGCTCTCCTCCTTATACTTTCCAAAAGCTTATTGTTCTTATTATTGTCGCTGGATGTCGAGCGGGATATTATAGAAGATTCGAGTGAACAAACCTGAACTAAACTTTTCTTCGGTACCACACAATGAACTGCACGAGATATCAGGATAGCAAATTGTTTTATCTGCAAGTTTCCACCCTGGTTGCTCCCCTTTAGGCTTAGGTGATTCTCTGTGTCTTCAAGTTTTATCCAGTCAGAGGCGTAACCGATGTTTTTTTTTCTGGGAATCCTGTCTAAATTGCTTTAGAAAATTTATTATGAGTGACTGGAAATCGATCATTATTAAGGTGGGAGTATCAACATGCTTGCCAACCTATATATACACAAAATCTAAATAAAATAAATATCGACTGCATATTCCGTGGGTAATAATTGACATATTAAATAAACATCAAGGAATTGCACAAACTATTTTAGGAGAATTGTACATACAGTGTGACCAGTAAAGTCCGCATCCTATGGGATTTTTTTATTAATAACTTTATTCGAAATTTGACTTTGGCATCAAGCTTTGATCTAGATGAAAATTAAGCAAAAAAATAGTATTTTGTGGAAGTAGTCCATCTCTCAGTGGAGTGATATTATAAGGGAAAATAATAACACACAGTCTGCTCCACTAGTTTAATCGAAGAATTCAAAAATCCTTAGACCGTACATGTTTCGAAGGCAAAAACCTTCATCTTCAGCGGTATATAGTTAATTGGTTACATGAAGATAAACACTTTCGAAACATGTACGGTCTAAGGATTTTTTTGAATTCTTCGATTAAACTAGTCAAGCAGACTGTGTGTTATTATTTTCCCTTAAAAAAATAGTACTCACGTGATTCACATTATCTGTCAAATTTAAATTTTTTTCAAAAAATAATTCGAAAATGGGGTTATTTCTAAAAATATCGAAAAAAGTTATTGGAAACAGTTTTTTTAAATGCAGTTTTTAGCCCACATGAAAAATTTTAGCTGCATAAGATAATTTTGATCTTTTACCCATATTTTGTAAATTGCACCACTTTTGCAAAATAAGACTCAACGCAACCTACATAAAACTTCTTAGTTTTGACAATGCTTTATTTCAGATACATTTTCTTTAAAGTAGCGCCATATGAAATGTGTGTTTTTCTACAAAATCAAAATTGGGCTATTAAAATTTGGTCACATGTGATGAAAAGTTTATTTGTTTTTGACCCTGTATAAGGTAACTTCATAAAATAAGTATTTTTGAAAACGTAGTTTGTGCCTGAAAGTAATACACCTTAATATTAAGACAAAAAGAACACAGTGTCATCAGTAAAGTGTTCATTAAGTGGAAAATAAATTTTAGTGGTGGGTAAAAAATCAAAATTATCTTATGCAGCTGAAATTTTGCATGTGGGCTAGAAACTGCATTTAAAAAAACTTTTTCCAATAACTTTTTCGACAGTTTCAGAAATAACCCCACTTTTGAATTATTTTTTGAAAAAAATTTAAATTTGACAGATAATGCGAATCACGTGATTACTATTTTTTTTTCTTAATTTTCATCTCGATCGAAGCAGAACTTAATGCCAAAGTCAAATTTCGAATAAAGCTATTAATAAAAAAAAAATCCCATGATGCGGACTTTACTGGTCACATTGTATAGCGAAAAATATCGGTTGAGATTTTTTTAAACATTATTATGTAATTAATTATTGTTCTTTCTCTATACAATTAAATATTTCAAAATTAGCAAAATAAATTGATATTTTTGCAATATGTCAGATATTACCTAAATAATGTGTCGACGATATTGATTTTATTTAAATGTTAGTTAATAAAATAATAAACTAAAAACAAACAACCCGAAATAGGTTATAGTTTGGCAATAGATTGAATGACGTTGAGAATTGGGGGGTATAGATTCAAAGTGTACAATCTCCATGTTTCATTAAAAATAAGATAGATGTCGTTTTACATAGTAATTGTAGCCCTGAATCGAAATAACTCATAATTTCTTGTCAAAACGGGCAAGCTCCGACGGATTTTGATGGCAGAAAATTGGGATTAAATTTAAAATGTACAAGTTCCATCGACGTTTAAGTTTCGAACCGTACAATTTCCTGTTCAATTTTAAAAATCAAAATGTACAATCTCCCATGGGTTGTTTTGCTGTTAGTTTCGAATTATTTCAAAGCGTGCAAAATCCTGCACAGACTTGTTGATAATAATTCGCGCCAAAGCCATTACGAGTTTACCTTTTTAAGTTAATTGCATGTGATGCGTGAAGCATTAAACAGCGGTTGTTTGTTGCTTACTATTTTTTTGTATTTTAATGTATTGTTTTTAAGGTGGGAGTATCAACATGCTTGCCAACCTATAACCTATTTCGCGTAGATTTATTTATGTTTTCTAGCTTTTATACAAAATTTAAAGAAAATCAGTATTGACTTGACATTCTATAGGTAATAATTGACATATTCAATAAATATCAAGGAATTTCATAAGTTATTTGAGGAGAATTGTATATCGAAAAATATCGGTTAAGATTTTTTTTAACATTATTATGTCATTGTCACTCATTGTTCTTTCACTATACAATTCTCCTAAAATTAGCAATGAAATAAATGGATATTTTTGTAATATATCAGATACTACCTAATTAATATACCGACGATATTGATTTTCTTTAAATGTTAGTTATTAAAATAATAAACTCAAAAAATCAACGCGAAATAGGTTATAGGTTGGCAATAGATTGAATGACGTTGAGAATTCAACCTTAAGATTAAAAATTTTGTGAAAAATGATCCTTCAATTATTTTCAAAGTGGGCAAACTCCATATTTGCTATTTTCAAAATGGACAAACTCCATTTGTTATTTCCAAAACGTACAATCTCCATCTCCTTTTTTCAAATAACTTTCATATTTTTTAAAAATGTTAAGGAAAAAAAATGGTTTTTTAGTCTCAGATGTGCCATAAATACAATAAAAAAGAGAAACTGTCCTAATTGTTTGTATTTAATGAATTATAAGTTTTTTTCGTTTACTGATAATTTAGGAAACATGGAGATTGTACACTTTGAATCTAAACCCCTCAATTCCACCTTAACCTTCGTTGTACTGCGCTAAAAAAATATACAGAATACTCTGCGGGGTACAACTGTACCCCGCTTGAAAGTGTAAAGTTTTGCACTGCTACTTTAAATGTTATAAATTATTATTAATATAACATAATAATATAATATAAATAATGACTCCGCTAATCATGTAACAAGGGAAACTAAAACAAGAGTATCCCAGCCGACATTTTCTATTTTTTTTGTGGAATTGTTCTACAATTTTTATGAAAATTTATGAGATAAACACCCAGCAGGTGGTAATTGAGGATAACTAGACGTGTCGAAGCAAAACATTTGAATTTTAGAAAAATATTCGAAAATTTCTCGCTCTGGGGTACGTTTGTACCTCGCTTGGTACGACGAAGGTTAGAAGAAAAACATTGAAGCAAATCTAAAAATATATCCTTATTAAGGGAACTAACAAATGTGTATCATATACTTTTAAGTTGTTCTTATTTTATTTATTGGCGTATCATGTTTACACAAATTATGTCAATCATATCAATGTCATTATTGTCACAATCAACGTTGTCTGGTTAGTTTCGACTGGTGTGTCGCCACAACCTTTTAAAGTGCGTGGCCTCATCTTTTTAACACGCTTTTATTAGCTTCACCTGTATGTTTGTGTGTATGTTTGTAACCGACTTCTTTGAACCCGATTTTAACCCACTCTAATCGGTCAAATTTAATTTAAATTTTGTAGACTTATCAAGAACCGCTGACAATACAATAATCTACACGCAAAAAATTCTCCTGTATTTTGACAGCTGTCAGGTATAAAACGAAGAAGCGATTTTGACGAAACAAATTATGGGGTCGAATAGTAGTCGATGAGGTGACTTAGGGAAAAATAAGCAAAAAATTCTCCTGTCAAAATTTGACACCTGTCAATATGTCAAATCTTTAAAAAAAATGGAATTAATGAAAAAGCCGTGATGAATGAAAGGTCGTATGTATATTGACGGTGGAAAGTTGAAAAAAATACGCAAAAAATTCTCCTGTCAAATTTTGACAGCTGTCAGGTATAAAACGAAGGAGCGATTTTGACGAAACAAATTATGGGATCGTATAGTATTCGATGCGGAGACTTCGGGAAAAATAAGCAAAAAGTTCTCCTGTCAAAATTTGACAGCTGTCAATATGTCAAATCGTTTAAAAAAAATGATATTAATGAAAAAACTATAAGGTCGTATGTATGTGAAAAAACTATAAGGTCGTATGTATGTATATTGATTGACGGTGGAAAGTTGAAAAAAAATACGCAAAAAAATCTCTTGTCAAAATTTGACACCTGTCAATATGTCAGAATTATTACAATACCCGATAGTAATGAAACAAACGTGGGGTCGTATAGATATTGTCGCTAAAAATAGAGAAAATTTTTTTAAAAAATTCCACGCGTCAAAATAAAATTTTGACAATTTTTTTTTTAATTTTAAAAAATGTTTGTCGTTTGTTCGTGTTTGTTCGGGTTTGTATGTACGTTTGTTTGTAACCGACTTCTTTGAACCCGATTTTGACCCACTTTAAAAGGTCAGATTTAATTTAAATTTTGTAAACTTATCAAGTACCGTTAATATAATAATCTACAAATCTAGCTCAATCTACTCAAAAAAACATTTTTTTCTTAACAATAACTCAAACTAAAAAATGAAAAATAAATATAGTTTAAAAAAACTAAAAAACACGCTTTAATTAATCAAACTAAAAAGCGGAAAATAAATGTAGTTTAAAATAATTCTTGAAATTCTTAATATAGGCAGAAAATAATAATAAACGATAAACATTAGTATTATTGTGAAAAAAGCGTGGGTCGCTTTGTGCTATATTTTTCGTATACCGAGCACCCCACGCTTTTTTCACAATAATTCTAATGTTTATCGTTCATTATTATTTTCTGCCTATATTAAGAATTTCAAGAATTATTTAAAACTATATTTATTTTCCGCTTTTTAGTTTAATTAATTAAAGCGTGATTTTTAGTTTTTTTATACTATATTTACTGTTTTTTATTTTATAAGTAATCTCTTTTCAACATTTTTTTGGTATGAAACTTTTTTCCCTTTAATTATGTTTTGGGTTTAACGAATTAATGTTCTATTTCAAAAAAGCGACGTCTCTGACTTAGTCACCCAAGTCTCTTAACCTGCCGATTTAATCCACCGCGGTATCTCCCTGTCCCAACTGATTTCGGAGATTCCCCCTTCCTAGGTCTTTCCCGAATTTATTTTGTTCCCTTTTCACCGCTCTCTGGTCTTTATACTTTCTAAACCTTATCGTCCTTTTGAGCGTCGCTGAATTCGGAGCGGAGAGGTATTAGTGGAAAGGTCGGTACGTGTGAGCAAATTTATTGTTTACTTTCGACGATTTAGATCTTTATTTACTGCCTCCTAAAGTTTTGATCGGGGATAATACCCTACATGCTATACTGGGTGTGCTATGCCAACAGTAATGTTTTAATTTCGTCCTCCGAGCAAATAAGGAATCAAAAAGAGAAAATGCTTTTGCTTATTATTACAGGATGTATTGGTAATAGTTCCACAACGTACAATAATGGGGTATAGATTCAAAGTGTAGAATCTCCATGTTTCCTAAATTATCAGTAGACGAAAAAACTTATAATTCATTAAATACAGACAATTACCATAGTTTTTCTTTTTTATTGTATCTATGGCACATCTTAGACTAAAAAAACAAGCAGCAAAAAAACAACATATTTCGTCCCAAAAGACCGCTAGCAAGATTTAAAAATGCCCCAAAATTCAAATTATCCCAAGCGGGTAAACACGGGTCGTGACGTCACGAAGTATAATTCGTGTGTGACATCCACGAAATAGGTTATAGGTTGATAATAAATTGAACGACGTTGAGAATTCCACCTTAAAACAACAATACAATAACAATAACACACGGCAATCCAAATGCAAACTCGGTAGCTCGGCCACCGGTCAGGATGACGGATAAGTCATACTTCGTGACGTCATCGGGCTTGGCGCCCTTAAAAGGTCGTTTGAAATGCTTTTGACACGCGCAAAACTTTAAAGAATTTTTACCAAGTTGTTACTGATTTTTAAGTAGTAATAATTGGGGAATATTTTTTTTAGGCCCAACTAAATCATATTATTGAAAAAAAATTGAAAAGTTCCCTATTACGTTAGTTTTTCTTTTTTTATTGTGTTTATGGCACATCTCTCTCATGGCAACCAATTTTTTTCCTTATTTTAAAAAATATCAAAGTTATTTGGAAAAGGGAGATGGAGATTGTACGTTTTAGAAATAACAATTGGAATTTGTCCATTTTGAAAATAGCAAATATGGGGTTTGCCCACTTTAAAAATAATTTAAGGATCATTTTTCATAAAATTTTGAATGAAACCGTCTTATTTCGCCCATTGTTAGTAAGGTACATTGAAGGGCACATACAATTACCTTTCTAAACTTGTATGTAATGTTAAATAATAACGGTGCGAAAGCAAGGCGCAAGGTCGCGATGTAAATGCCGTGAAGCGACGTGCTCTAGAAGGATATTTGCGTTTGGTAAATGTATATTACAGGCAACGTACGGCGTAACTTGTTGTTGTTTGTACGTCGTACACAATTATGAGCGGTAAAATGTTTACATTGGATGGTTTCTCTTGGTTTTATTTCACTATGCAGTTACCTTCTTATACAGTGTCCGCAAGAAAGTCCGCATCAAATGGGATTTTTTTTTATTATTAGGTATAGGTAAAAATTGAAAAAGCAGTTAGTTTTTGCTTACCTAAAAACCAAAAATGACGTATACTGAAGCAGCTGCACGGCTTGCGTTACCTGTCCAATTTGACATTTTTAATAAAATAGGTTCAAAAATGCCCTTATTTATAAAAATATCGAAAAACTTTATCCGAGAAAGTTGTTTATTTAGGCATTTTAGCCTCTGTACGAAATTTTGACAGTCTAGTACAATTTTTATTTTTTGCCAGATTCTTGAAAATTTTGATCAACCCTCGTAGATTAACTTTTATACATCGATGTAAAACCATTTGCCTTTACTTTATTTGTAATGTTAATGCAATTTTGTGTAAAATTTTTGTTTCCAATTATTTATTTTGCTTCAAAAACTGAAATTGTTATTGATCAGTATGTAATGTTTGATGCAAAGTTTATCTAATTACATCAGTTTTGTCAAAACCGACGTTTCTTATTTTTCTTAAGTTAGCAAACGGATAAACAAAAAGAAAATATTAGGATGCTTTCGTTGAAATTTTACTTAATTATTATTATTAAATTAAATTAATTTTATATTAAACTATATTTTTGTTAAATAAAATGTTTCGAGCGATTAATATTTATTCTTTTTGATCCAATATTAATTAAGTAAAATTTCAACGAAAGCTTCCTAATATTTTCTTTTTGTACATCTTTTTACTAACTTAAGAAAAATGAAACACGTCGGTTTTGACAAAACTGATGTAATTAGATAAACTTTGCATCAAACATTACATACTGATCAATAACAATTTCAGTTTTTGAAGCAAAATAAATAATTGGAAACAAAAATTTTACACAAAATTCCACTAAGATTACAAATGAAGTAAAGGCAAATGGTTTTACATCGATGTATAAAAGTTAATCTACGAGGGTTGATCAAAATTTTCAAGAATCTGGCAAAAAATAAAAATTGTATTAGACTGTCAAAATTTCGTAGAGAGGCTAAAAATGCCTAAATAAACAACTTTCTCGAATAAAGTTTTTCGATATTTTTATAAATAAGGGCATTTTTGAACCTATTTTATTAAAAATGTCAAATTTGACAGGTAACGCAAGTCGTGCAGCTGCTTTAGTATACGTCATTTTTGGTTTTTAGGTAAGCAAAAACTAACTGCTTTTTCAATTTTTACCTATACCTAATAATAAAAAAAAATCCCATTTGATGCGGACACTGTATGGTGTCGATAACCGGGGCGACGATAACTGGTGAAAGGGTGTCGATAACTGGGGAGACGATAACTAGTGAAAGGGTGTCAATTACTGGTGTAGCCAAAATTACATTAAATCGCCATAAAATGTTCTAATAGTGTCGATTACTGGTGCCTTTACCTTATATGTTTCTTTGTCCCGTATGCCTTCCTATGTCATTCATCCAATTGCAATGAAATTTCGGTGAGTTGAAGTGCGTAGGCCTGCAAAAGTCTCTGCATAAAAAGGTGGCATTGGAAAGCATGCCGGGTACTAATAATGTGAACAATATTTCTTGACTCGATGGTGAACCCGCCTTATTATTATCGCATCTTAGAGGAAGCGACCCTGTGTGAAATCCAAAGCTATTGGGACGGCCAGCAGCGAAGCGACGGGTGGAAGGTTTCTGAATTTAAAAAAGGTGGCATTACAATGCATGCCGGGTGATCGCTAGTTAATTAATGATAATTATGGGTTTGAAGAGGGAGCGGTACTTATTCGATAAAGTAGTTTTATACTTTACACTGGATAAATATAAAGGAATTTATGTTTCTACAGATTCAGTTATTTAGAAGGCTAGCACAAGGATATACTAAATACTACTGCGGCATAACAATTTTAAACGTTTTGGGTCGTGGTTATATCCCAGAAATATTTACCAACTTGGACCGAAGGAAATGAGGTTGTTAATTTACTTAGAAAACGATTTCAAGCCGAAAACTTGTCCAAATTACATTAAAACTTTATGATAAAACGACTAACTTAAAACTTAGCTGCAACAAAATACTTAATTACAGCGGAAAATGTAAAGGGGGAAAAATTCGTCCCTCGGAAAAGCCCGAAAATTAAGATTAATGACCAGAAAGGCAGATAACCGGCGACAGTGTTTTTCTTTTGGAGATTTACGAGTTGTCGATGCGATCACATGGACAAATTAATTTTGGAGTGTTCGTTATGGGGGTGAAGATTAATTCCATAATACGAGATGATTTATTTTGGCGATTTTTTTGTTGGATATTTTGATATCAAAATCAACTTCACTGTTAAATATGTACGAGATTTTGGGATTAAATTGTGCCCACGAGAGCTTTTCATCACGAGGTCGAGAACAACATATTAAATTAATTGATTCAGCCGATACTAGGTGGAAATCCATAATTATAATATTATGGGATACAGTAAAACAAAGTTGAACTTGTAAATTTCCACTATGCAGTGTCACCAGTAAAGTCCGCATCATATGGGATTTTTTTTCTTAATAGCTTTATTCAAAATTTGACTTTGGCATCAAGTTCTGCTTCGATCGAGATGAAAATTAAGCAAAAAATAGTAGTCACGTGATTCGCATTATCTGTCAAATTTTAATTTTTTCCAAAAAATAATTCAAAAGTGGGATTATTTCTGAAAATATCGAAAAAAAATCATTAGAAAAAGTTTTTTTAAATGCAGTTTCTAGCCCACATGCAAAATTTCAGGTGCATAAGATAATTTTGATTTTTACCTATATTTTGTAAATTGCACCACTTTTGCAAAATAAGACTCAACGCAACCTACATAAAACTTCTCAGTTTTGACAAGCCTTTATTTCAGATACATTTTCTTTAAAGTAGCGCCATATTAAATGTGTGTTTTTCTACAAAATCAAAATTGGGCTATTAAAATTTGGTAGCATGTGATGCAAAGTTTATTTGTTTTTGAACCTGTATAAGGTAACTTCATAAAATAAGTACTTTTGAAAACGTAGTTTGTGTCTGAAAGTAAAAAAATAAAAAATTAAGTAAAGGGGTTTTTAATTAAATCGTTGAAAATAGATAAACTTTACGTTAAGTTAAACTAAAATTTATTTTCCACTTAATGAACACTTTACTGATGACACTGTATTCTTTTTTGTCTTAATATTAAGGTGTATTATTTTTAGACACAAAGTACGTATTCAAAGATACTTATTTTATGAAGTTACCGTATACAGGGTGAAAAACAAATGAACTTTGCATCACATGCGACCAAATTTTAATAGCCCAATTTTGATTTTGTAGAAAAACACACATTTAATATGGCGCTACTTTAAAGAAAATGTATCTGAAATAAAGTCTTGTCAAAACTGAGAAGTTTTATGTAGGTTGCGTTCAGTCTTATTTTGCAAAAGTGGTGCAATTTACAAAATATAGGTAAAAAGTCAAAATTATCTTATGCAGCTGAAATTTTGCATGTGGACTAGAAACTGCATTTAAAAAACTTTTTCTAATAACTTTTTTCGATATTTTCAGAAATAATCCCCCTTTTGAATTATTTTTTGGAAAAAATTTTAAAAATTAAAATTTGACAGATAATGCGAATCACGTGACTACTATTTTTTGCTTAATTTTCATCTCGATCGAAGCAGAACTTGATGCCAAAGTCAAATTTTGAATAAAGCTATTAATAAAAAAAATCCCATATGATGCGGACTTTCCTGGTGAGACTGTATAACTAACTTATTTGAAAATATATATATACTAACTTACTTAAAAATATTTCAACACCCTTTAAGTGAACTTTTTGTCTTAAAATTGAGTATGGAATAACACCCTTAAATTTGGCCACATACTTCATTAACACCCTGTATAATAATATATTATACAGGAAAGTATCAGAAACAGGTAATTGCCTTTTTTATGATGAAAATAAAAAACATTTATTTTTATTAGTATCCTGATATTTTATTTAGCGATCGGTTAAACTTGAAGTGAAAAATGATGGGAGAAATAATAGATATTTAACTTCTGTCTTTGTTTTACCTTAAAACTAAGAAAAGAAGAAATAACAGCGATACCGTCTAAGTAAAAAATATTAATATGTAAGAAATTTTAAGATCAATCGGACAACTGTTTCCCTACGATTTGATTTCTTGACCCGAGGGAGCCAAAAATTCGCCAGTGGCATTATCATGTAAATCGCAAAATCTTCGCATAACATTAAAAGTGTCCCGAAGTTGCCAAAAAAATGTCAATAGGTTACAGATGTGTCCGGCCTAACAAAGATGCCGTCTCACCCTTTATTCATCCTTTAAACCATCGGAGTTAAACCGGTCTGACTTGTAGAACGGACAAGACAGACAAGGAGTGTATATGAGGATTCCAGTATAATATGGGTCATTCCGAGATATTAACGACTTTTCAAACACTTACTTAGAAATTGCATTGCAAACATCGATTTTTTTCCGCGGTATATTTTCTGTTCTGTGTACATCCCTGAACGGAAATGAATGAAAGAAACACCGTCATCATTACCTCAGATCAATGTCGTGGAGGTCACATCTTTGGGGAGCGGGGAACCCCCCCGGTGCAAATAACGGCATCAATTTTTAGCTCCATATAGACCATACCTAGCACCCAAATTATAAAGCTAGCACCATGTTATTAAGCACTTTTCCCGGGGGGGGGGGGGGGTAATGTAACACTATCCCCTAAAATTTTTAATCCCCTTAGGGGTTTATTTTCTAAAACCCCTTCTTAGTGGATGCCTACGTTATAAGGAGGAGACATCTTCGAAATTTCACTATTCTAGGATCAGGATTTTAGGCTGGGCGTTGATAAATCAGTCCATCAACCACTTTAAAATTTTATATAATTAAATACAATTCACATATAACATAAATAAATATAGTTTAAAAAAACTAAAAAACACGCTTTAATAATTAATCAAACTAAAAAGCGGAAAATAAATATAGTTTAAAATAATTCTAGAAATTCTTAATATAGGCAGAAAATAATAATGAACGATAAACATTAGTATTATTGTGAAAAGAGAGTGGGGTGCTCGATATACGAAAAATATAGCACAAAGCGCACCACGCTTTTTTCACAATAATACTAATGTTTATCGTTCATTATTATTTTCTGCCTATATTAAGAATTTATAGAATTATTTCAAACTATATTTATTTTCCGCTTTTTAGTTTGATTAATTATTAAAGCGTGTTTTTTAGTTTTTTTAAACTATTTTTTTTTCATTTTTTAGTTTGAGTTACTGTTAAGAAAAATAATTTTTTGAGTAGATATAGTCATAGAGACGTCCGGAGTAGAGATGGAATACTGACACTAATTTAACAATGACTTTTTGTGTGTGGAACCATTTTTTTTTAAATGGCTAGATTCAAACCATTGGATCCACAAAACCGAACACACCCACTCGGCCAACGGGCCAACTGATAGCGAAATAATGTACCAACACTATTAAGCCGAGTGCTCGAGCCGGAAAGTAGGTAGATAGTACGCATGCGCATACGGTGATCAAATTATTGTATCGTCAGCGGTTCTCGATAAGTCTACAAAATTTAAATTAAATCTGATCGTTTAAAGTGGGTCAAAATCGGGTCCAAAGAAGTCGGTTACAAATAAACATACAGGTGAAGCTAATAAAAGCGTGATAAAAAATAAAAGACTTCCAATATTCTTTGTTTATTTTCTAAAATCCCTTCTTGCCTACGTTATAAGGAGAAGACATCCTTGAAATTTCACGATTCTAGGATCAGGAGTTTAGGATGGGCGTTGATAAAACAGTCCATTAACCACTTTAAAAAATTTTATAATTAAATACAATATACATACAGTGTCACCAGCAAAGTCCGCATCATATGGGATTTTTTTTTATTAATAGCTTTATTCGAAATTTGACTTCAATTTGAATTGCACCACTTTTGCAAAATAAGACTCAACGCAACCTACATAAAACTTCTTAGTTTTTAGTTTTGACAATGCTTTATTTCAGATACATTTTCTTTAAAGTAGCGCATATCAAATGTGTGTTTTTCTACAAAATCAAAATTGGGCTATTAAAATTTGGTCGCATATGATGCAAAAATCATTTGTTTTTAACTCTGTATTTGAAAACGTAGTTTGTGTCTAAAAGTAAAAATAAAAAATAAAATAAAGGGGTTTGTTCGTTAAATCGTTGAAAATAGACAAACTTTACGTTAAGATAAACTAAAATTTATTTTCCACTTAATGAACACTTTACTGATGACACTGTATTCTTTTTTGTCTTAATATTAGGGTGTATTATTTTTAGACACAAGCTACGTATTCAAAGATACTTATTTTATGAAGTTACCTTATACAGGGTCAAAAACAAATGAACTTTGCATCACATGCGACCAAATTTTAATAGCCCAATTTTGATTCTGTAGGAAAACACACATTTAATATGGCGCTACTTTAAAGAAAATATATCTGAAATAAAGCATTGTCAAAACTAAGAATTTTTATGTAGGTTGCGTTGAGTCTTATTTTGCAAAAGTGGTGCAATTTACAAAATATAGGTAAAAAATCAAAATTATCTTATCCATCTCAGATTTTGCATGTGGGCTAGAAACTGCATTTAAAAAAAACTTTTTTTCGATATTTTCAGAAATAACCCCACTATTGAATTATTTTTTGGAAAAATCTAAAATTTGACAGATAATGCGAATCACGTGACTACCATTTTTTTTGCTTAATTTTCATCTATTAATAAAAAAAAATTCCATATGATGCGGACTTTACTGGTCACATTGTATAACATAAAAAAAGAAAAGACTTACAATATTCTTTGTTTAATTTGTAAAAGCTTTTATATAGGAACGCTATTTTTTTCTCAATCGATTAATAGATAAACCCGTGACAAGAAATTTCGTTTTAAAGGAGTACGCGAATTATGCATTTTACAAACCTATATTTGAATAACTTTCCTGCAGATTTGGCTTTTGCTAGGTATGGTTATATTTATCAAAGTTAAACTGACTTTTTCTATCGGAACTAAACATGAAAATAATTAAAAAAAATTTTTTTACGTCAAAATATATCTTATTAGACTGGAATAACCCATATTCAGCTTTCCACCCTTGTGTCTATTTATTTTTTCAAACCCCCAAGGCTTTTTCTACCGTGTTAATACCGATAATGGCACTTAGAGCTGTCGGGTCGAGGCGGTTTTTTTTTCTCCGGTTCTTGCCCTCTTTTTTTGCCCTCCGCACACGCGGTTGTTTGTGCGTGCACGAGACCCATCAACCCGTACGCGTACGGGGTAGTTTTACGATGATAAATGGAGGCCGCACCCCGATTGTTTATTTCTGCATTGGGATTGTTGTATGTTGTTGCGACGGAGCGTGCCACCCTGACGCGTACGGGACGATCGCAGTAGCGTCGATGTTGTAGTGCTAGTTTTTTAGTATTGAAAATACTACTGGGTTCGTATATACGGGTATATTTCATGAAAAATGAACGCGACATGCGACATGCACATAAATAACACGGCGGTGAAGTTTAAACAAACATCCGAGCAGCACAGGATCGATGACATCATGCTGAGTAATAATATTGTTTTGTTTTGGGTTTCGGCATTTATTATTATATTTGTTGATATTAAGATATGGCCGGGAGAGAGAAAACAGAACAGTAGTTAATAGGTAGTATTGAATCGGCCAGTAGGTACTTGTACGGTTTACGTTTTTTATTAAACATATAAAAACTGCATTATTCATTTTAATTAGGGTTGCCAGGTTTAAATCTGGAAATCGCAGGACACAAATTTAAAAAAGAAGGACTGGCACGAATAAAAAAGGACATTTTTTTTAAACTAAAACAGAATTTATTTTATGTAAAAAATGAACAAAAGCTAAGTTTTATCTAACAAAATAACAACTTAAAAATGCTTTAAAAATGTCTTATTATTATAGTATAATTATTATACAGAATATATTTTATTAGAACGGATGGCGTCCAAGAGCTTTATGTTTCTAACTGTCATATTATAAAATTATTTGCAGGTTAAATTATACTTATTAATGATACTAGTTCGATATGAATACTATAACAAAACGTGTGCAACGTTAAACCACGAGGCGTTAGCCGAGTGGTTTAATTGCACAAGTTTCATTAACAAATTTCATAATATCGAACGTGTAATGCGGCGGTCTTAAAATATTAAAAAGGAAGTTAAGGTAAAGAAATAAAAAAAAAGTGGAAGAAACTAAAAAGTGAATATCGCTGAAAGAAAGAGAAATAGCGCGGCGGTCTTGACGTATTACAAAGAAAGTCGGGGGGCGAAGATTGCAAAAAAGCGGGAAAAACTCAAAAATGCTTATCTCTGGAACTAAGAGCAATAGCGCGGCGGTCTTGAAATATTACAAAGGAATTTGGGGGTAAAGAATTGAAAAAATTGTAAAAAATAAACAGTGAATGTCGCTGAAACAAAGCGAAATAGCGCGGCGGTCTTGGCGTATTATACAGAAAGTCGGGGGAGAATGGATAAGTATACCAATCCAAAACATTTCATAGCCGACTTAAGATTTAGACATTTCATGAAGAAAGAGTACAAGGACCAGCAGGTAAATGGATGTGTATAGCTAAAGAAATAATTTTGCCGCTATTTTTGGAACGGTGGTTTTGAGCTCTCTTCAATATGTAAGTACTAATATACAGATTATCCTGTATTTTTTATTTTAACAAAACAGTCAATTTTCTAAGTATAATAATTTAATTATTATTTCAAACTAAATCGGAGCATCCATGCCCTCATAATAACGCGTGATAGCAGCTCCATTGTGTCAACACGTTACATACTCACAGATAGGAGTAGTCTGTGACATAATGGTTTACTTCTGGCCACTGTATGTGGTACCTAGGTATTTTCAATACGCCTATGATACTTGCGTAAGATGCAAGATCTGTGAATTTTTTAAAATTAATTACTTCTAGCATTGAATATCAGACATCAGACTATAAGAATAGCGAATCTTCGAGAAAACTTGACAACCCTGTTTTAGACTGTATTGGAGACGGTTTGGCCGCCATTGTGGAGTTGATCCTAAATCTATAGCTATAAATGCAGCGCCTCGGCAACAGATGTCTCAAATTCACTGGTTATGTCGTGGTGTTGCCGCATATTGAATTTTTTGGAATTTTTAAGGATTTAAGCATTTTTAACTGACAATAAAATAGGAGGTTCTCAATTCCAGCCGAATGTATGTTTTTAATAATAATATGTACGCTGATTACACCGGGGTAATTGGACCGATTTTCATAATGATTTTACCGTTGCATTAGGTGTTAAATGTAGATAAAAAGCGACAGCAAGTATAAGTAAAATAAGTTTTATCTCGTCGAAAAATAGCAAAATACGTAATACACTAATACAAACAAACTGGATGTTTCTTAAGTAAGAAAGTAAAACCTACTTATTTTAACCATTTTGAAAAATAGTAATACCTAATTGCAAATTAAAACCAAGTTATACAAACCGCACATCATTCATATTTTACCCATCATATACGTTGTAGCCTAGGTATGTATTGAATAGTGAGAGTCGTCATTTAATTCTGTTAGAAATAGATAACATGGCAGTCAATATGTTTTCATGTAATTTACGTTGGAACGTCAAAAGGTTAAAAATATTATATGCTACAAAGCAATTAAGAATAGGAAAATTTTTAGGTCTAGAGTCTAGACTATACTATAGGTAGGAAAATAAATGTAAGCTACTTAAATCGAGGATAGGTGTAGGTACTTATGTGAAATCAAGTTTTACGAAAAGCTATAAAAATAAATTTAAAAAACTCAACGACTTAATGTCCAATTAAAAGTTATGTTTGTTCAAACAGGGCAAAAATGTTTTAATTTAGCAGTGAAAAGGCTTGTCGTTAGTGGCAACATCAACACGCTTTATTGTTGGTGACTCATTGTGCCATCTATGAATTTAACGTAGCAGATTTAGGAAATCTGCTTATATGGCCTTCTTGTAGTTTGATATTCAATGATTTTAATGCTTCTAGGCATTGTGGGTTTATTCCTATGGACGCTCGACCAGGGGCCGGCTAGCGGGCCCTGTAAATAAATTCTAAATTATATTAATAAGGTGGGATTAACGACGCCATTTTCTATCGTCAATTCGATAACTATTGACGATTCACATGCGCGCTGCAGTGCCGTGTTGAACAGAGTAGTTATTTTGATGCTTTTGGCATACGAAAAAAAAAATACATACATTCTGGAGCTGGTAGAGCAAGGCAGACGTTAGTTAGCCGGTCATAGTTTTGTTTACGTTCGTGTTTTGTGCAATTACGGAACCTTTCCTGTTTAAACAAACACATATTCTCTAGAATTCTTAGGAGAGATGACATCTAGATAGACTAGAAAATATCGTGTTACCAGTAAAAAATGTTGTTTTTACTTTAGTTCTGAAAATCGATGTGTTTACTTTCAAGGATTTTAAAGTAAATTGTGGCAATTTTAGTGGTTCCAAAAAACTGCTTTGTTAAAGTTTCTATGCATTTATTAAAAAAAATACCGGCATACCATTCGTCAATGCCTCCCTGACCAACCCTTCCAAAATTAGGTACTAATTATTTATTTTTTAATAATTACAATGTGCATTCCCGCCATTTTAAATAACAAAACGGTCAAAGGCATGTATGATATTAAATAATATATTTAAATTCAATCCTGAGTTAACATTTGAATAAACTTTAATTTTGTCAGCTGCTCTAAATTGTGTTATTTTTTAATGTACGCAGATGACTTAAAAGTTTTTTATGTGGTCACTAATCACTCAAATGCCTTCCTCATTCAGCAGGACGAAAATAATCTTTTTTGGTACTGCCATGCCAGCGTAACTGTCTCTACCTTAATCTTAAAAAATGCTCCATTATTACGTTTTCTAGAAATATAAATAAAATTTTATCAAATTATACTATCAACAATATACCACTAACAAGCGTCTCTACCGTAAAAGACATAGGTGTTTGTTTTGATTTTAAAATGTTATTTGATCACCATATCCAGCAAATTACCACCAAAGCTAAAAAATCACTTGGTTTTATTATAAGAATTTGTATGGGTTTTAAACAAATATAATCTATTCGTACATTATACGGTATACCTGTCATATGTTATAATATAAATAAAATGCAAAACCAGCTTTTTTTTTATATACAACCCAGTACAACAAATTATCACTCTAACTCGCCTCTGAATCGTTGCTGTGTAAATCGTATAATACACTTTCAAATTTGGTTCAACTGGATATATGTTTTCTTTCCCTGATGGCTCTAACCAGTGCAATCAAAAAGTTTTATTTAGATCATATTGCATAGGAAGTATCTTATGAATTCAGGTTTAGTATAATAACACTGATCTGTTAATATTTTGTTTAATGTTTAAATTAAAAACATATTTTTATATACCTTTATTTTTTTATATAAGTAAAACTTAGAACTATATATTTTTTTATTTAGTGAATACTGTTCCTGGGTTCGTCCCGTGTGTTAATGTAAAATAAATAAATAAATAAAATTATCAAAAGTCAATAAAACCGATATTTATAAAATCCTATTTTTCGATAAATAAAAACATATGCGTCCATTATGAAACAAAAGAGGGCGTCGCGATGCTAGCGTTATTGAATCCTAAATACAAAAATGCCTTCATATGGTTTGGAAATAAACGGTGGAAAGAATAAAGGTATGCTTCATACTTAGATAGAAGAAATGTGTAATACGCCATTAAAAATTATCATTTTACTCGATGGTATAATGGCCATTTTAACAGTCGATGTCCGCTAACTACACCACTGAACACCAGATTATTGAAAAATCACCGACATATTAGGATGGAACTAAATGGGCACTTATTCGGTGTTTTTCCACCTTGATGCTAGATTTGCATGTTTACTAATTTGACATAATATTATTATTCGGATGATAAATCTGGCAGAGTTTTCAATTTACAATAATAGAGCGGGTCACGATATGCCTTAAGTTAAGTTTCTTTCATGATATTTATTTAGTTTCGATTTATTTACTTCTGACATGTAACTCATCAGGGCCTAATTGAACAGAAGACAATGACATAATATGATATTAACAGGTGGTTGCGTTGAAAAAGTTCCCATATCAGCAAGCTCACGCGTCAGGTTGAGTCATATTATTTTTTCCGATTTTGGTGTTTTTAAGTGGTTCTGTGGCTGTTTTTTGTGTAATGTGTGTTTTAAACATTTTACTTTTGGATTTCATATATTTTAGAGACAATATATTAGGTATCCTATATTTTTATCTGCTGCTTTGCTTATTCTTTTTTTAAATTGAATACTTATTTAATATACTATTATTCATAAATATATTTAAAGAGTAATAATATTATTATACTTTCTTTACCAAAATTGGAGGTTTCTTTTGCATATCCTGGTATATGGGTATATAAGTGTAAGCACGGTTACCGCAAAAACTTTATTATTGAACCTAGTTACAGACTAGGCCTTTAACATGCGGAAACAAAACTTCTTCGAATTCAGGCTCTTTCGGATTTAATTAAATAAGAATGAAAATAAACTCATGCAGTTACAATATAACACGGTTTCAAGCAGAATTATCGATCATTTGGATGCACTAGTGCTATTATACCCGAAAATAATTTCCAGTAAATTTTCTTGGTCGATTTTTTAATAACATTTATTTATTTATTGTTATAAACGGTTCCTAAGATATGGCTGGCGTCCATTCTTATTTAGCCATCCGGTACATAAAAACAGATTAAAATAAAATATTGTGGCATATCGGACAAGTGTATAACTGAGCTAGTGTAGTAAGTAGACTGTCTACTTCCAGCACTGGAGATGGAAGGACCTCTGAACTACTCTGAAGAAGCTCGCCACTCGTACTAGCGAAACGTTAGGAAGCAATTCCAACCGACGACGGCCTTTAGACCCGAATGATGACTACACTAGCTCACCGACTGGCCGCGAAAGCCTAAACCAAAGTGTATAACTATTTTTTTATATTGGAATACGCAGTGATCCAAGTTTAATGGATACCCTGGGGCGGGTAGACCACGACGGCCTTGTCCTTGTTAGGACTCTACGGGCAGCCATAACCCAAGCAATTCCAAGAACGACGGAAAAATTTACTAAAAGCCTCTTTGCAAAATCAAAGCGGCTATCAATACACCGTAGCGCCATCCCAGCGGAATTAACTCCAATATAAAAGGCAGTCACACTGGTAATAATCGAAAGCTAGACAACTAAATAAACCACGAAGTGTATCACAATCCAGTATAGGGAACGCTAGTTGCGTTTTCACCGAAACCGTTTTCGATCCTGTGTATTTCAATATACAAAATAGGGACACACTTGTCCGATATGCCACAATATTTTCTTTTAATTATTTTCGCGGACACTATATATAAACAATGTTTATTTCACATGATTTTAAGGTAAAAATAAACTAGTTAAAGTATTTTTCACCCTAAATGGTATCGACTTATTGAATGCAATAAAACTACTGGTTTAATCCCATTGTTATACACAATCAACAAGCAAATACACTACAGGGTAGGACTTTAGATATTTAATTCGTTATTAATAATATATTATTTAATGACATATGAAATATTTCTTAATATTACCTATATATTATCCTAAAATTAATATTACCTGCTATAATTACAAATTATAATCCGACCCTGACCGACAGTTTATTTGTATTTTTATGGCCGAGCTCTTGCAAAACGTCCAAGGTAGTTAAACGGAGTCAACCATTTATTGTGAAAAATACTTTACAAGTAGTATTATGGGTATTCTTCGATACATTTTTCTACATTTAATTTTTCGCATTCCAATTTGGCCTGTCATTTTTAATAATAATAAACGATTTAAGACTGTCCCTGTGGGGAAATCCCCTCGAAAAAAAGGGGTGTGAATGCACAGTGACGGTGCGACTTTGGAAAATGGAAGAAACAAGGGTCGCGCCAGGGATAATTCATCACCGGGGATAAGAGCTGTCAAGCGTCAGTCGGTCGGTATAACGGCGCGGCGTAACGCCCGATGCATTGCGGTAGGCGGGGGTGTATGTAATCGATATTACAGACATTAGAGACGAAGGTAATAAAACGGGATTACTTCACATAGAGAGAAATCTGTTTCTGGTGATCATTAGTTGGATTGGGGTCAATAAAACAACTTAAAACATCACAATTTGTATATTGCCGACGTTTCGACCTCTCTGAGGTCATCTTCAGGGCGCTAAAAGGGATTTTTAAAATGTAACGGGAATGTAAGATATTTTTATATGTTAATTTTAATTTAAAATCACATACTTGGTCTGGACCGATCAGTACATCAGATTAAAAAAAAGTAAGGTCACGTCTGTCAGTACTGCAGTACTCGTTAAAGAGTGCGTGGATGCCCTAAAAGGGCTTTCAGATATCAAGGAAGTTTTACTGGTCTGGGTTCCGGAACACCAAGGAGTAGTCAGAAGACCGACAAGATTTCAGTATACTGGAAAGTTAAGGGCTGGTGCAAAGGCCCTGTCTTGGGTGGAAAATGAAGAGAGAAAAAGAAAAATTAGGGAGTTTTAACAGACTTTATGAAAATCATTAAGGTATAAGCGATGAAAAATCTTGAGTTTCATTCAACATTGTCGGAGAGGGAAAGAAAAAAGGTCTACGCATCTGTAAAAGATAAAAAAGGGGAATGTAGAAAATGAAAGTTAATAAAATGAGGTAGATGCTTACCATTAAGTTTGAAATAAAATACTGTTGGGGTATCAGGCTTGTTACGGCCCAGTTACCCCGGCAGTTGTCAAAATATACACATTGTGTACCAAATTAAAAGATTTAAAGGTTTTTAAAAAAAATTTTAAAAATTGTGGAGAAAGACTTTATGCTTTTCTTTTTTCTATACTTTTAACTCCACTTTGAGTATGGACTAACTTCAAAAATATTTTGTTATTCTACTTATTATATAGAAATAAAGAAATATTTAAAAATATAATAAAAGGAGGAACTTTATACTGATATTAATGTGATTTAAAAGAAGAATCCGTGATATTTTTGCTACCCGCCTCAATGTAAATATTAGGCTTATCGGCCCAGCATGTTGGTGGCGCTCTCTAATCGATACTTAAGGTCCTTTAATAAAGATATTATAATATACTCCTACTCATCACTACCCACGCAATACAGCCGACAACGATTTTAATGATTGGGGGAAAGGTACACTAAAATAACTCACTAATACCCTTATAGATTATGATTGATATTGTGTTTTAGAAAATGTTATAATAATTGGTATATCTATATATACAGGGTGAATCGGGAGGAATGAGCTAATCTCTAAGGGTGTAATCTATGCATCAAAATAATAAGAAAAAACTCAAAAAATGTTGTTATCCAATATAGAGTGCGTGGATGCCCTAAAAGGGCTTTCAGATATCAAGGAAGTTTTACTGGTCTGGGTTCCGGAACACCAAGGAGTAGTCAGAAGACCGACAAGATTTCAGTATACTGGAAAGTTAAGGGCTAGTGCAAAGGCCCTGTCTTGGGTGGAAAATGAAGAGAGAAAAAGAAAAATTAGGGAGTTTTAACAGACTTTATGAAAATCATTAAGGTATAAGTGATGAAAAATCTTGAGTTTCATTCAACATTGTCGGAGACATGTGAAAGTGGTAAAATAAGAGGCAAAGAAAAAAGGTCAACGCATCTGTAAATGATAAAAAAGGCGAATGTAGCAAATGAAAGTTAATAAAATGAGGTAGATTGGCTTACCATTAAGTTTGAAATAAAATACTGTTGGGGTATCAGGCTTGTTACGGCCCAGTTATCCCTGCAGTTGTCAAATCATACACATTGTGTACTAAATTAAAAGATTTAAAAGTTTTTTAAAAATTGTGGAGAAAGACTTTATGCTTTTCTTTTTTCTATACTTTTAACTCCACTTTGAGTATGGACTACTTCTTCAAAAATATTTTGTTATTCTACTTATTATATAGAAATAAAGAAATATTTAAAAATATAATAAAAGGAGGAACTTTATACTGATATTAATTTGATTTAAAAGAAGAATCCGTGATATTTTTGCTACCCGCCTCAATGTAAATATTAGGCTTATCGGCCCAGCATGTTGGTGGCGCTCTCTAATCGATACTTAAGGTCCTTTAATAAAGATATTATAATATACTCCTACTCATCACTACCCACGCAATACAGCCGACAACGATTTTAATGATTGGGGGAAAGGTACACTAAAATAACTCACTAATACCCTTATAGATTATGATTGATATTGTGTTTTAGAAAATGTTATAATAATTGGTATATCTATATATACAGGGTGAATCGGGAGGAATGAGCTAATCTCTAAGGGTGTAATCTATGCATCAAAATAATAAGAAAAAACTCAAAAAATGTTGTTATCCAATATTCATTTGTTTTCAAGTTACAGCGTTAAATAAAATAATAATATTGTTAAACCAGAATATGCACCATTAACATTGTTTAAAATAAATCATTGGTTTAGTAAATCTACAAAAATACCGCCATTCCCTGCTTCGTTTCCGAAGGGCACGCGTGGCTCTTCTAATTGATTCGTCACTTTCTTTAATATTGAGTACAGCATTTCTAATGCGTCTAATTAATGCATCCCTAGTATCTACTTTTACTTTATTTACCTCATTTTTTTCCCAACCTAATGAATTATAGTCCAACGGTGTGAGGTCTGGCGATTTTCCATAAGAAAAGGGCCAATTAAATTATTGTTGATAATGCCGCACCACACGTTTACTGAAAACCTGTACCGTAGAGTGGGGTTACTTTGCAATGCTATTAGGATATTATGCTGCATCATTTTTTTGAAACAAAGGTTTGCAATGTATAATATATTTTAAGGATTGTAAAAGTGTTTTAGTAAGCATATCCCAACAATTAGATGAGACATTTCGAATCACAAAACGTTTTTTTAAATTATTTTGTATTGGGCAAAGTTACCCCGTATGTGGGGCTAATTTGCCATTACGTATAAAATCGTTATAAAGCTGCCTATATGCTAAGTAAGGGGTTACTTTGTTCACTTAAAAGTTGCCACAAACGGCTACAATTTTTTTTTGGTGGGCTGTCAGAAAAATAAACACAGCTTTAATTAATTAATATTTTTTACATTTTCTTTATTTAAAAAAGATATACCAAAAAACAACATTTTTAACAACTTAGAACACAGGTAAACTAAAATAACATTTTTAGTAAAAAAAAACATAGGTAGGTAAAGCTTCAACTAAGAACATTTTAAAAAATCAAAACCTTTTCTCTTAACGATCAAACAACAACAAAACTCCAAAACTAAATGTAGGAACGGAAGAGATCACATCTTTAAAAGTTAAATGCACTTTTTTTTTTTTATTTATTTATTTTACGTCGGCCTTTTTCCGCAACGAGGCCAATCACCGACGCCAGGGAATTTGTCACACACTATCTGGTAATTTTGCCGAATCCCTCTTTGTCGAGGGTAGGGTTCTTTAACGTGCCAACATCCATGACACGGGGCCCACAGTTTAACGTCTCTTCCGAAAGACGGCGCCACCTCTTAAACCAAATTCCAAATTTAACATCGACGTTGCCGGCATCGGGAATGGAACCCGGGCCTACGATCTGTGAGGCTGCTGCGCTAACCACCAGACCACAACGTCGACTAAATGCACTTAAATTAAATGCACTTAAATTCTCACTAAATTGATGAATATCACTGATATTTTTTGGTTTTTTGAGAATAGTTTCGATATCATCATCATCATCATCCTCATCATCATCATCATCAACGGGCTTTTGGTGGAAGTTCTTGACTTTATTAGGTATATACGGTACGTTTTGGGACATTGAATAAGTTAACAGCTGTTGCATAAGACATACCTCTAGCACGCACGGCGTCAACAGCACGGGCTGGGCTTTCTTCGGTATAATCTCTATACCGACGGGAGCCTAATTTCCGCTTATAATTTCTAACCATTTTGGTATATAAAAACAAAAGTTATTATCAAATACAATGTGAAAAGTTCGGCGGCAAAGTTGCCCCTCAATGGAAAAAAAAATACATGTCGCCATATTTTATTTAATATATTTAACACAAATTATTTAAAAAAATTTCATAATCCAGCATATTATTAGGAAAGGTATCTAGTTTGATAACAACAAGCTTTAACACCACTTGATTTAATCCTAGCGGTCCGATAGGCATTAGAAAGTTAGCTATTATAAATAAGCATTTTACCACCTGTTTACTTACTTGAAAATTTTAACCGCCAAACCACCTGTTCACAGCAGCTTGTCGGCGAGAGCTATCGCAATACCGTTAGTAAATGGGTTGGACCCTTCTCCCCTCCATACTATTTACGAAATAGGAAGAAATTAGATGTTGCCAAATTCCTTTCTGAATGGGCAAAGTTACCTCCGCGGGCAAAGTAACCCCACTCTACGGTATTGAAAATTATTTTCGACTATTGCTTGAGGATTTTCGTCCGACCGTACATGGGAGTTTCGATAATTATTGTTGATGCCGTCACGGGTGAATGTAGCTTCGTCAGTAAAAAGTATGTGCGATACAAGATGACGATTATTAATTATCCACTCACAAAATTGCATACGCTTGGCGTAGTCTCCAGGTTGAAGATTCTGTCATGGTACGGGTATAAGCCTTGCTCGTGAAGCGTATTGATCACTCTTTTTTGGGGAATCCCCAACTGAGTTCCAATTCTTCGTGAGCTGGTCATTGCAGCTTCTACTAAAGCTAGAACATTTTCTATTTTTTTTTAATCCTGTCGAATGGCTCGTTCGGATGATACATTAGCACTTGGAAGCGTTCCGGTCCCGCACAGTTTATTGAAAACTCTGATAAAGGCCTTTCTGTTCGGTGTTCTTTGATGTGGAAATCGTTGACGATATTCTTCAGCAGCCGCTGTAGCGTTCCCATTACACAAACCATAAATAAAAAGCATGTATTCGAGATGTGAATAAATGTATGGCATTTTACAAAATTTAAATGATACAAATCCGAAAGTTAACGGTGAATCAATGTAACATTTTATACTGACACTAACAGGATAGTGACAGCACAACAATCAAAAGCGGACAATAATACCATTTATTACAGGAAAGCTAAATTAATGCAATATTTTGTTTTTGCGTTATAATTTTAAAACAAATAAATATTGGATAACAAATTTGAGTTTTTTCTTATTATTTTGATGCATAGATTACACCCTTAGAATTTAGCACATTCCTCCCGACTCGCCCTGTATACAGTGTGGTTTTTTAAGTGTGCAACATATGGGAATTTTTTTTATTATCGATTTCTCAGAAAATTTTATTCTTGATAAAAGTTGGTGCATGTCCGATAATCATATTAGGTGCACTTGGAATGGTTGCAAGTCAAACGGCGTACAGGGTAGGCCAAGAAATATAATACTTGTACAAGAATAAAGTACCCCTATTTCAAAAAACTTCGCAAAATGCTATTAAGAAAAGTTGTTTAGAATTAAAAGTTATGCATAGATTCAAAAACGTGACCTCCTAAAATAAAAAAATATATTTTTTAAAAAAACATTAATAATTTCTCAAAAAAATTTTTTTTTTATATTCACCATCAAGACCTTCATAAATTAATTAAGATCAAATCAGCTTAACATATATTTGTTCAAATTCAAGCATATTTGTAAAATTTACTTAAATTTTTAATTTATTAAGGAATCACTAACTTCATGTTTGTTGCAAGGGTATTAAACACAATTTTAAAATATCCTAAAAATTCTTTTTAACAAGATAAAACATTATTAATGGTAATATGCTAATTAAAAAACTATCATTTAAAGTGCAAAATTTTTAATTTAAATGTTTATTAAAAATTTTTTTTGGGAAAATATTAATGTTTTTCAAAAAAAAATATTTTTTTTATTTTAGGAGGTCACGTTTTTGAATCTATGCATAACTTTTAATTCTAAACAACTTTTCTTAATAACATTTTGCTAAGTTTTTTGAAATAGGGGTACTTTATTCTTGTACAAGTTTTATATTTTTTGGCCTACCCTTTACGCCGTTTGACTTGCAACCATCCCAAGTGCACCTAATATGATTATAGAATATGCACCAACTTTTATAAAGAATAAAATTTTCTGAGAAATCGGTAATAAAAAAAATTCCCATATGTTGCACACTTAAAAAACCACACTGTATATAAAATAGCAACTTCGCTACTATCAAAAATATTGCCTCCCCATTAATTTTACATGAGCCCTTTTATTACTCTTGAAACGGCACACGATTGTTTTCTTTCTTGCCTTGCGTGTGCGCCTGAAATAATAATAATTATAATATTGGTGTCAATTCCAATAATAACTTTTCAGTAATATCAGCAGTATTTTACATTTTATACCGGTTTAATTAATACTGATATTATAATTTTAATTGTTTACAACTGGGTTTACAAAGTTGTCGGTAATTAATTAGGTAAAATGATTATAAATATGTTTTAGTATTACGTGCCTTCCGTATTAATTACGGCTGATTTTTATTTAAAAAACGGCCAGAACAAGTGCAAATAATTATGAGTTGTGTGAATATGAATATACATGAAGCAAGCGATAATTATTAAAAGGGCATGTCAGGGGCAACAGCACCGAAGCTAGAACGGGGATTTCCTTGTTTTTTTTCCTTCGGCTTCGGACGCCGATCTTATAAACGCGTTCAACATTCTGTATTTAAATCTCGAAGAAGGACGGGTAAATTACAGAAAATTGTAAAATATACAGTGTCAAAAAAATTACCTTGTCGGACTTCCATCGTCTTTATTTTGTTACTTAACACAATGGTTCGGTTAGTATCTCTAACCGTTTTCAAGTGTAAACTAAATTATAATTCCAAGGCTACCTACTGTCTTAAATACCATCCATGTGCAATGAAACTTGATGACTCTGCCTACGTGCTTATTGGAGTGTGAAGTTTGAGCTGTTGATTTTGGACAAGAAGAGGTTTCCAGAAATTGGGGATATCTATATTTGGTTTACTAAATATATGGGTATTTTGATTCATGAAAGCTGCTTCGGTTGGTGCATACATGTTCCGCTATATCTGATCTCGAAGTTTCACCCCGTTGAGTATGTTTCAGATGTTCTTTAACTCGTACGGAAAGAGGTCTTTTTGTTTATCCAATGTACGATTCCCCACACTCGCCAAGGAACCAATAAATTGTTTTTCAAAGCCACCTTTGATGCTTGCTCATAAAATGACTATTGGAATAGTTGTTAAATGAGTTTTCTGCAAATAAGTCTTGATGCGTTAGAAATTGCAATAGGGTTGTAATTTGTAATTAGGAAAAATGTTTGATTTTTAATTCTGCATCGAATGACATTAAAATATACAGGGGTTCCTATTTAAAATAAGAAAAATAAATTGCTTTAAAGTTTGCAAAGTTTGACACTAAACTTTGGACACCCTGTATAATTCGTAATAATTAAACTTGGTTAACGAGACTGTTAGACGTAATTTAATAAGTATAATACCTTTGTATAATTTTATTAACGAGGCATTACTTTTATTTTTTATTAATTTTTAAAACCAGTGGTGCAAAACTGATATTTTTGAGTTTTTATTTTTTTTTCGCTTATAATACTGAATCGATTTAAATAAAATGTTAGGGTTATGTAGGTAACTATAGGATGCACCCAAATAGGTAAGAAAATATACACACTTTTTTTGGAGCACCCTGTATGAAAAAAAATATATTTTCCTGAAATGCGCCCCAAGATACAGGTAAGGTCTGCAAAATATCAAAATCCTAACTTAAATACTAAGTGAGCTATAGAAGACGGGAGGTGAGGTGCTGGACCCTGTATATATAAATGAATGTTGATATATTCCTTTGCCCCCTGTGCGTTTCTATACCATTCATTCGATTACGATAAAACTTTGGTGAGCTGTTGTGGGCACGCCAAGAAAGGTTTCTGCAAAAAATGGCATTGCAACGCATACCAGTTACTAATAATAATTATTAATAAATAGAATAATTCTGTAACATATTTCTCGACGCGATGGTGAACCCGCCAAATTATTATGGCATCTCAAAAGGACTCAACCTGCCGGGACGTGTACAAGTACATCGGGACGTTCCTGTACCGGGAAAAGTGGTTGTGCAATGCATACCGTTTGCTGGCTAGTAAAAAATAAACCGATAGTAACAATTGACATTATCATAATCACTACTAAGGGTTTCATTCAGCTATATAAACGGGAATAGTTTTATTGTTGTTTTTTATACTAAAAACAGTTCAGATTTGTTAAATATTGATTATAAGGGAATACGACGATTTAGAGTTTAAAAATACACCTCCTCATATTGTTCTAAAAGTAAAAGCATCCGATGTTTGTAATAATTTGCTACCAAGCACATCAAGACAAAAATATGAACACGCTTACAGTAACTTTATGGACTGGAGAATGCAAGCCAAGGTGAATTATTTTTCTAAAGATACTTTGTTAGTTTATTTTGAAGAGTTATCAAGAAAATTAAAACCATCAACATTATGGTCCCAGTACTCGATGCTGAGGAGTACCATGATTATTACAAACTGTGTCCATATATTAAAATACGCAAAGCTACGCGCATTTTTGAAACGAAAATCGGAAAAATATGTTCCAAAACAATCAAAAACCTTAACTCCTAAAGAAATTCATCAATTTCTAAAAGATGCACCTGATGAAAAGTATTTGCTGGTATTTAAAGGTATCTTTTAAAAATATCTTATGGAAGATTGCATTTTTGGTTTTAATTTCAGGCTGCTTTAGCTATTGGCATATGCCGTTGAGACGTGTAAATTTGGCACCAGGGCGAAAGATATAGCGAAATTTTTGCAATTACCGAATCCGGAATTATATACAGGCCACTGTTTCCGAAGGTCATCTGCGACTATTTTAATTACATAATGCCGGAGCAGATCTTTTAACTCTAAAACGCCATGGGGGCTGGAAATCCAGCAATGTTGCTGAATCCTATATCGATAACTCTATGGCTAACAAAATGAAAATATCAAAAAGTATAGTAGAATCGATTCAGCCTCCAGCGCCACTAGAACCTGAATACAACAATGCTGTGGAAGCTCAGTTCGTTTCTCCATCAACTTCAACTTCGACCTCGGCTAATATTTCAATTGCCGAAAATCTGTTGAAGCGAAACGACCTACCAGGAATTACTTTCCAAAATTGTTCAAATATAACTGTTAATTAAAATGTAATATGTATTATGTATTTTAATTCTGAACCTCGTTTTGAACACATTAAACAACGCAATTTTCCAGTTCGAATCGACACCTTAGAAATATGAAGAAAAAAAATCGTAGATGATAAAATTTTATACATTTACGTAATTCCATTCTATAAATAAATAGGATAATCGACCAGTGGCGGCTCGTGCCATTTTAGTGAAGCAGGGCCAGGTAAACCCTTAGCGCCGCAGGCAAAAAAATGTTGGGTGCCACGCCCTTTTTTGTTAATAATTCTTGCTTTTGAAGTAGGAAAAATAAGCAAAAAGGCACCTAATTTAATTTATGAATTTACAATCATATCTTGAATAGGTATACCTAAACACGATAACAAGTTGAAACACACAAGCAATGTCAGTGGTTTCATCTGCGATAACAGCGATAAACGGAGAGTCCTTTATTTCTTTTATGACTTCATCATGATAGTCATGATACACATCTAACATACAGTCCAGAAGTTCATTTTGTATGATTTTTGATGTTCCTTTAAATACTTTTGATTTTTCAATATGATCTTTAAGAGTTTTGTCTAATTCTGAGCTGAAATTTATTAATTCACGAAATATGCCCCTATTTTCCGACGTCTCTTTTTCGTCATGACCTCTCAAAGCCAACTCAAATGCACCACAAAACCGAACGCAGTTTATAATTTGGTTTAATATGTATCTGTTTTTATCAATTTGTTCGTTTTTCTTCATTATTTCATTGTGAAATGCAGAATTTAATTGAGTTTTAATGTTAATTTTACCAAGCATACTGAAATTAAAAAATATATTGTTTAAATGTACCTTAGATTTTTCATGTGTCTTCATTTTGTCCCAGATATGGACCAAATCATCTGTACCTTTTTGGGACCAAGTTTGCTCCCCACCAAATAAAACACACATAAAACAAAATAGTCTATTAGATTCATCACAACCGCACACCCAAGTATTTTTTCCATAAATATTTCTATTAAATTAACGCAAACGCACTTTCTGTCCGCCCTGAGTTTTTTCTATATTTAAATCTGGTAACGGTCGTCCTAACTCCTTAATTTCCAATTTCTGTTCTAAGGAAATGGTAGAAAATGGAGTTTCCTTTAAAAATCTAATAGTATTCATTACTTATGTATTTCTAAAATAAAAAGTTCGTTAACCCTACATTAAATCAGCTGGCCAAACGAAAACAAATCGGGACGCGACGCGAACATCAGCTGTTTGAAACGTCTAACATCAAACGGTCAAACGAAGAGAGCCTGGCTACCGTCGCCGAGATTTTTGCCTGCTTGCATTCAAGGTCATTTTCCAATGTTTTTTAATGAGGTGATGGCGTTTCGTCACCTCCCGTGTGCCTCGTCGCGCTTGGCGCGGAAGCTACGTTACCGTTTTACGCATAATCGCTTCCTTTTAGATGGAAATTTGCACCCGACTGTTTCCATTTTTAAATTATTTTGCTACTTGCTTTAAAAACGAGAATATTAATTTTAATAGGTTTTGGTAATTTGTAAAGGGCAGGACGCTAGACAGGAGGGCAGGTAGTGCCATGGCACTGTGGCTCTACCCCACGAGCCGCCACTGTAATCGACTATACAAACAAATCAGAAACCGTAAATTCCATTAATTTAATTTTTATTAAAATTAATTTACAAGTTGCATAGCCTTTCGCGTGGAACAATAAACACGCCGTTTGTAACTAACCTTAATTAACGATTAAATAAAGTGTTTTACATTTTTTTACTAATAACCGCATTCATAAATATGTAATATGAATTATTTATTTTTAAAGTCACAAAACGAGCGGCTACAGGCCAGTTTTTAAGCCTTGAAAATTGATGTTTGGATGAAGTTACTAAAATTTATTTTAACAAAGTTTAAGATGAATTGGTCGCTTTGTCGCTTTTGAAAATATATGCGGACAGATATAAATTATATTGACAAAAAAATTATAAAAATTGATTTCAAATTAAGGAAGTTACTTTTGTCTGTCTCATGCAAATTAGTGAGATCATAAGGGGCAAGGCGGCGTTCAGGCGTAGCAGTGGGGACAGACTACATACCTTTTAATTACGCGACACAAACAGCGTTTCGGCCGTCCAGGTTGTAAATAATGCGAAACCGACCAATTGGGAGAGAGCAATTGATGAAATTGGCACATCCAGCTTTCTTTATTCTAGCTCTGATTCTGACAATACAAACCAAAGCGTGGAAATATGTATGTTCAGTGAAACCTATCTGAGGCGGACACCTACGGGACTGTCTAAATGTGGCCGCCTAATAGAGGTGTCCGCCCATGGGAAATTTGTTGTATTAGGTAATATGTAAATGCAAAATTATTACTACCTATATGTATGTACAAATAAACATTTTTTTTTTTTTTTTTTTTTTTTTTATGATCGAGCACAAGCACTATAGGAAAATCCTTTAAGGCGCTCTGGGAGCGGTGCGTGTGCGAAGAAAGCGATTCACGTTTTTCTTGAATCGTTGGAGGTTATATTCGGTTGGAAACACGGTCTCAGAAAGGCCGTTCCACAAAGATGACGTCCTCCAAATGAAAGAGTTCTGAAACAATGATGTTCGGGGTGTACTAAGTTGAACCACATAGGGATGGGCGGCAGTGGTTCGTCGTGTGTTTCTGCGATGCATTACTCTAGATGGAATCGAGCGGGCAATATCCGTCGAACACTTGCCATGAAAATATCTGTAGAAGAGAGTCAAATCACCAACCTGTCTTCGATGTTCTAAGCTGTCGAGGTTCTTAGTCAGCTCGTGGTCGCCGATTAGACGAACGGCTCTCCTTTGGATGGAATCCAACAACCAAAGGGTATGCTTCGGTGCAGAACTCCAGATATGAGAGCAGTATTCCAGTGATGGTCGAATCTGGGCTTTATAGAGTGTCAAAAGTTGTTGAGGTGTATACAACTTTTTGGTACGGAAAAGTATACCGAGCTTCTGAGAAGCTACCCTGGCGATTGCCACTACGTGATTATGCCAAGACATATTTCCTCCCAGGTTGACACCCAGCAAATTAATAGACGAAGTCAGTGGAATTGCGTGTCCTGCCATAACGATATCGGGTTCTGCAATGTTGACCTTCTTAGAGAAAACTGCAGCCTGGGTTTTTTGAGCGTTAAATTCGACTTGGTTACTGTCACCCCAAGACAAAATTTCTTCCAGGTCTTTATTGAGGCGTGATACCTCATGTTGTCTGCGAAGATGTGCGTCAGTAGCCGATGTTTTAGGTTTCAAAGTAAAAGATGAGATAAGTGTGCTGTCGTCAGCAAAGCAATATAATGGATTTTCTGTTTTCGCTAGAAGGTCGTTAATGTACAGTAAGAAGAGAGTGGGAGACAATATGGACCCTTGAGGAACACCAGCATTGATGGTGAAGGTGTCTGAGAGAAACCCGTCAATCGCCACTTGCAGAGAGCGGTCCTTGAGGAAGCTAGACAACCATGAACAAAATCGACCGGGCATACCATAAGAACGCAGTTTGCTTAGGAGCCCCTCGTGCCAGACACGGTCAAAGGCTTTAGAGATGTCCAGTGCAATAGCCCGGGACTCCCCATGATGTTCGATAGCGTTGCTCCAAAGATGAGTGACATAGGCTAGCAGGTCTCCTGTTGATCTGGACTTACGAAAACCATATTGATGGTCGCTGATAATTTTAAGGCCTTCCAGGTATTTTATAAGCTGTTGGTTAATAGCTTTCTCCATCACCTTTGATATAACTGAAAGCAATGCGACTGGTCGATAGTTGTTTGGCAGGGTTTTCTTGCCTTTCTTTGGTATAGGCTGGACTCGCGCCTTTTTCCAGCAAGATGGAAATATTCCTTTTTTGTAGGATAAGTTAAAAAGTCTACAAAATACTGGTGTGAGTTCATCGGCGCATTTCTTGAGCACTATAATAGGAATTTCATCTGGACCAGAAGCTTTTTTGGCATCGAGCCCCTTCAAAATTCGTTTGACAGAACGCTGACGGAATACGATATCAGTCATTTCCGATCGAACTGCTGGAATGTTCGGGGGTGTTTTTCCCTGAAAGTCTACCGTAGAGTGTGAAGCAAAGAGTTCTGCGAGTAAGTTCGCTTTATCTTCAGCCGTGGTTGCTATTGTGCCATCAGAACGTGTTAGCGGTGGAATATTTGATTTGGTAAAATTTTGACTGACGGCCTTAGCGACTGACCAAAAGGACCTAGATCCGTTAGGACTGGCGAGAAGTTTATTTTTGATCCTCATGTTGTGAGCCTCTTTGTTTTGATCTATCGTTTGCTTGCACTGGTTTCGAGCGGTAACAAAGATGGTGCGATTCACATCGGTAGGATTTTTACGCCATTGTCGGTAAGCTAGATTTTTAGCTCTGACAGCACGCTCGCAGTTCTTGCTAAACCAGGGCTTGCCATTCGAAGGGCGCTTCTTGGAGAAAGGAATAAAGGCTTCCATGCCAGTAAGAATGACATCAGAGACCTCTTGAGCACAAGCGGATGGATCATCTGAAGAGAAGCATACTTCCAGCCAAGGAAAAGTGCGAAAATGGTCCCTTAGGTCTTCCCAACTAGCTGATGTGTAGTGCCAAATTTTACGAGGTTTAGGAGGTTGTTCAGAACAAATTGGCAGCTCGCTTAGAGTTGAAATAAGTTTGTGATCGGAAGATCCTAATGGAGGATGAACGGTGACTGTGTATAGGTCAGGGTTGGATGTCAAAAAGAGATCTAAAAGACTAGCAAAATCTCCATCTCGGTCTGGAATTCGCGTTGGTTCTTCCACGAGTTGAGTTAGACCAGAACTGATCGCAAAAGATTCCGCCTCACGACCCTGTTCATCGTTGGTATTTGAGTATTTGAGCCAGTTGATATTGTGGACGTTAAAGTCACCAAAGATAGCGACTTCGGCATTAGGATGGTTGGTTTGCAAGAAGTCAATTGTGTTTGCTAGTGACGAGAAGAGTGCTCTGTAATGGGTGTCACTTGGAGGACGGTAAAGGCAGCAGATAAACTTGGTGATTTTCTGCGTTGATATTTTAAACCACATTACATCAAACTCTGCTGTTTCAAGTGTGTCCTCTCGTTGGCAGCAAAGATCATCTCGGATAAAGAGACAGACCCCAAAGTTGCGTCTAAATCGGAAATGAAAATCGTATCCAGGATATAAATAGCTGACGGTGTTCGTTGACGATCTGACCTTTGTCTCGGTCAGTGCGAGCACATGGGGCTTGGATGTTTGTAAGTGCTGGTGGACTGAATTGATGTTGGTATTAAGCCCTCTGATATTGCAGAAATCAATTTTGAAGCTGCTGTTTTTGGGTGTGTCAGCAACTGTAGGTGCCACACTATTTCTCCGTTGAGTGTTGTTAGGGGAACCCAATATATTGTCGGAGACAGTGGATGTTCGGTTAATATCGCTTGATGAGGCCACAGGATCAGCCCCCACCCGGAGATCCGATCGGGGGGCGAGTTTACCTCCGGAGTATTTTGGTCCTGGAGCTTCCATCATGCTTTTTCTTCCCACCCTGGAAACCGGGAACATCGGCACAGCGACGAAACGTTGACTCAAAGAATAACTCAAGAGCAACTTCACGCCGCCTAAGCCGATGCAATGGTATCTCACCGGGCGATGCCGGGTGGGCCAGCATCTACCATATGTGGGAAGTTATTAAACATATCAAAAATACACTAGTTGCTTGCTTAGGATGTAGTACTAAAAAAATCTAATAACATAGTTTGATGTGTTTGAGTTTTAAACTTGCAATCTAGAAAATGTAATTCCAAGTCCGATAACAATTCCATTGCTGTAGAGTCATTTGCATACTCTTGTGTGATGAAACCTTTACCATACTAATGGCTTGTTGATATTGTTGATAATAATTGGTGACATTTGTTTGATTACTGCATTCAACTTCTTCTTCATCAGAGTCGTCAGATATTGATGTGGTTTCAGTTTGGGCTACATAATCGGTAAGAATGGATTCACTGTCATCTTCTAATAGCACATTGCTATCAATGGTAATGAAGTCGTCCAAATCATTGTTAACAAATCCTAGAAATTCAGAGGTTTTTCCATATCTCACGTAAAATAGAAAGAGGTAGGTTATCTTCTGCTGGAAAATCGTCACTTTCTACAATTTGGTTTTGATCTATTTTAATTCCTGCTTTACGAAAACAATTTGTAATTGTTTCTATTGTAACTTTTTGCAAGGCAGTTTTTATAAAATAGACAGCGTCTAAAATATCCGTACAGTCTAAGTATAATTATTTAAGCTCTGTCTCTCTCTGTTTCAGATTGCCGCCTCTGATCTCGTCAAGGATCACCAGGCTGCCGTGACAGCCGCTTCTGAACTGCCACTGAAGAAACAAAAGCTCGATGAGTACCTGCAGGGTACCTTGGCAAGGGTGCCGACCTTCCCACTCCCAGCTGCAGCTGCGGCGATTATGCAGCAGCAGTTGTACTCGGCTCTGGAACCGGTTTATATTCATAGATGCTTACAGGTAAGCTTATAGTTGTCTAGTACTTTTACTAATTCGAAATAATTTAAAGTCAAACTAAATTATAGTATAAATTTGTTAAATGGATTGGCAGCTACTAACACGCACGTAAAGTGGTCGGCCTGATCCTCGGACAGTCATATAAATAATCATGGATATTTTAGCTGTATGTTATTCTAGTTGCCATCATAGTTATACTCACAGTGATACAAATTTTATATTTTTGAAGAAGTAGTCCATACTCAAAGTGGAGTTAAATGATAAAAAAAAAAGCACAAAGTCTTTCTCCACAATCTTTATTCAAATGACTAGGCGAACCTAGAATCACATTGACATGTTTCGAGTGCAGAAACACTCATCATCAGGAAAACAAAGTAAAAGGCAAAATGCTGATGTTTTTAGCAATAGAGAAAATAATAGTGGGATTGAGCCGTAATGGAGCTTTTATAATGGTGTACAAGAGGTGTAAAATTGAATGGTCAAGTCTTGATTGTCGGTCTCAGACCAATGTTGTGGCGGTCATATCTTTGGAGGCGGATCTCTTACTGCTGCGTTGCCATACAGCAGACTTTTAATAAGGTTTTAGACAAGGATTTAAATTTCCCACATCATGCTATTATAGTTATTAATGATACTAGTTTGATATGAACACTATAATGAAACGTGCACAAGTTTCATTAACAAAGTTCATATCGAACGTGTATCATTCAAAAATTTAATCTACGACAGTGCAAATCGATTTTATTCGTCTAAATTTCATTGATATCAGATAACGTTTTCGTAATTTTTAAAATTTTCAGGTGTCCATATTAGTCGATATCATGGTAACCGCATTTTTGATTGTTTCAATTTCGATTTTGACAGCGTCATTATTGCCGTGTAATTTTCTATTGTATGCAAAGTGTTGGCCAAAAATAATTTAAATATGGGAGATTCTGAATCCGAAAGTGTCCCTTCGGATGTTTACAATAAATAAATGTAATCCGTTTTTCTAACTAATAATAACAAATAAATAGTTTGCACCGACTTTCTTTTTGTTTCTGTATCTTAACATTTGGATGTTATTATGAATTCATAATGGCACCGAGTGCTATTATGAAGGTCATAATGACATCTAAATGATAATCGTAGATTAATACTTTTATAACAGCGTAAGTTTGGCAAACAAAGTGGAGGGGCGAAATTTGTATGTTGATTTACTTCAGAATGGAATACGATTTTGTCAATAGGTTCATTTGTTATTGTTTCATTTATAGGTACCAGATCATTAAATTTAACTTACTAGTTGAGTTGGTGTTAGACTTACCTTTAATATCAACCAGTGCGGTCACTAGCTCAGGAAAAAAATGAAATGATTAGTCCCAAATACAAAATATGCAATTAAAAAAGTATTCTTTAAAAAATCGATTAAGAATAGTTGCTCACCTTTTATATAATAATAATAATAAGTTTATTTAAAATTTAATAATATAATAAATATGTTTATGTTGTCTTCTATAAACTTATCTTCAATCCCCTGAAGCTGAGCTTGTTAGGGGCAAATCTTATTTTTTGTTTTAGTATGTAAAACCATAAATCATTAATATGCATTAAGAATCAAGTTTTAAAGTAAAAATGCTAATTTATAGTATAAACGCAGCTTTTTTGAAGAAATATATTACCTATAATAAAATTATTAATTTACAACTTTTAAGTAAAAAATATTACGTATATAAATTATTCAGAACAATATTAATTAATTAAAGCATTTCTAAAAATATTTTCAAATTGTCTGTTTTTAATATCCATGTTTTTATTTCGACTTAAAATTTTTTTAATGAAATCAATTTTTTAATTTTTGTTGGTAAATAATCGTTTAAATAAAAACATAAATATTTGAAATTTTCTTGTCCTATGTTCAATTGTTTTGTTTCTGAATATAATTCTTTTGATGGATAAAGATAATCTTTATTGAATATAATTTTTAGAAACCTTTTTTGTAATATTTCTAATTTTTTAACTAAAGTTCTATTTATTCCTCCCCAACCTAAAATTCCGTAATTTAAATAAGTTTTAACTAACGCGTAATATAATATTTCCATATGTCTTACATTTAAAATTTTTTTAATGTTTTAAAAATCGGTAGTAAACTTCTTAATTTTTTAATTAAGTATTCTAAGTGAAAATTCCAATTTAATTTACTATCAAAAATAATTCCTAAATATTTTATTTTATTAACTTTAAAAATTTGAATGTCTTCATTTATTTGAATACTATTCATATTTCGTGGGAGGTTATTTAGGTTTAAAGTAAAGGGAATATAATTTGTTTTATTAAACTTAATTGTTAACAAATTGTTATCAAACCAATTTTTTATAATTTTAAAATCTTTTTTTATTTTATTATTTAAGTTTTCCGAATTTGTATCGGTATAAAAAATTGTTGTATCATCTATATTATCGGTACCAACCCTACATAATATGTTTGTGTATTGTAGGAGTACAACAACGTTAGGGGTCACCTAAGCGCCTTCAAGCCAGTAGCCCAAAGTATCAGGGAACAGAAACTGAGGAGTGCCAATGCTCTGGGATTGGCTGCCAGATGCGCGGCCGATCCACCGTTATTGCAGAATCCGGAGAGGGTGGTTATGATGTCCGAATCGGAACGGTAAGAAATTAGTTTGATGTATTTTTCACCCTAAATGGTATCGACTTATTAATTGCAATAAAACTACCGGTTTAATCCCATTGTTATACAGTTATACACAATCAACAACCAAATACACTACAGGGTAGGACTTTAGATATTCGTTATTAATAATATATTATTTAATGACATGAAGCACAAGCACAAGATAGTTAAATATTACCTGCTATAATTACAAATTATAATCCGACCCTGACCGACAGTTTATTTGCATTTTTATGGCCGAGCTCTTGCAAAACGTCCCAGGTAGTTAAACGGAGCCAACTAGTTATTGTGAAAAATACTTTACAATATTAGTTTCAGTTTACGATCAGATTAAAAAGTAGGACGTTTTTCCTGTTTGACAGATGCACAGGGTTGACAAAACTTGTAGAGTTCAGTCAATTGTGTCTTCTTGTAAACGAGTTTCTTTGAAACCGGCACTGTAAAACATTTCTACATTTCAGTGTTTGTTTGAAGGTGGTGGACAATGGAGTAATATCAAAGAAATTACCTTTTCGGACTTCCATTGTCTCTATTTACTTTCAAGTAAAAGATAGGTGTTATGCTCAGGATGACGGTCTTCCAATGGGTTCATCTCTCTCTTCAGTGGTGGCTTACCTGTAGGTACATGAAATGGTTTCCGTCACACGCTATTAACACTGCCAAGATTAAACCTAAACTTTGGCTTAGATATCTTGATGATACCTTTATTATCTGGATAGACAGCAACGAAGAGCTGATACGGTTTTTGGAACATATTAATAGTATATATAGTAAGACAATCCATTAAATTTACCTTGGAAACCGAAAAACATTCCGCTCTACCTTTTCTCGATGTTCTCGTCAAACGAAGTGCTGAAAACATACAACTTCAGTATACAGGAAACCCACTCACACGGGGCAATATACCTTAATCACGGATCGAATCATTCAAACTCCATAAAACAGGGCATAATTCAAACTATTTATCACAGAGCATCTAACGTTTGCAACAATCCGGAAGACCTTAATATTGAAATTTCAAATATCAAAAAAGATTTAAAACAGAATGGTTACCCTGACACCTTTGTAACTAATACCATTTAAAAACTTAAAAATCGCGAAGTAAAAACTGAAACAGAAACGAAAGAGGTGCAAGCATTTCTTACAATACCTTATGTTAAGGGGATTTTTGAGAAGATTAGAAGGATAACCAAAAACTATAATATCAAAGCAGCCTTCAAATCCGGAGATACGCTTCTTACAAAAATAACCCCCCCCCCCCCCTTAATGAAAACACACAAAATTGTATCTATCAAATCCCTTGCGAGTGTGGCGAATCGTATCGTAAGTATTTAAGACAGTAGCCTTAGAATTATAATTTAGTTTACACTTAAAAACGGTTAGAGATACTAACTAACCGAAACGTTGTGTTAAGTAACAAAATAAAGACAATGGAAGTCCGACAAGGTAATTTGTTTGATTTCTACATTCCGTTATAGAAAGGCGCCATTTAATAAAAAAGGGATCGTTTAATATTGAATATGGAGTGCCAAGAAGCAAAACGGTATAAGTAACATTTTTGCTTAAAATGAGTACAGATTCAAATAAGTGAACTCGAATTTGCTCTGTATCAAAAGGATCCAAGTGATTTTTTTTACTATTAACGCCATATTTTGGTCGGTAAAAAAACTAGGTTAACAAAATTGCATTAATATGGAGTGGCAAACATGTCGAAGATCACTTAGACCTGTTTGCTGTAAATATTCTTAATGTTTTGATCCTGGTTTGGTTACTTGGAATAGTTTAGGCTTCGTTGAGTTTAGTAAAGAACAGGTGTCGAACAATGTGTATGTCTGTCTCATTCGATTTCCTTGATATTATCGTGTTAGATCCAATAAAATGTACAAAGAAAGGAATATTTAAATGGCGGGAAATAGTTTCGCTCCTATACAAACAAGAATATTTTCTGTATTTTTTTTCAACGTAACAAAAAACCCCAATTTTCCTGTTAATCAAAGTGAGACCAGCTTAATACTTAATGCAGGACGACCAAATTTATCTTTGGAAAATTTTAAAAACCTCTACACTGGAGTCATAAAAATACAGAATCTAAAATGAAAGGATTTGACGCCATATATTCCCCCAATTCATCATAAATTTTATAAAGATAATATCAAGAAAGTAAACTTAAGAAGTCAACACGAATCACAATAAAATAAAAACGACATGGAAAAAATTTTAATCGAAGATGACGATTTATGAATATGAAAATTAAAAATAATGTATTCTGGAAAATAATTTTCTTTCATTTTCTTAAAAACGCGTGTAGTTATTACAGAGCTGTCGCAATTACTCCTTAAAAGTAATTCAATTACAATTACCCATTACCCTCCGAAAAAGGCATCAATTACAATTACCAATTACGAACAGTATGATAATAGTATATTATTTAACGAGCGTATAATGTAGGCCATAATAAAACGAGGATGAAGTTTACGGCACGAGCCAAAGGCGAGTGTTGTAAATCAGCCGAGTGTATTTTGGTTCATTAGACGCGAGTCAAATACTATACTTTATCTAAAACCATCCATTTATACAGTGCCTGAAAAAAAGTTGAGTTCATATGGGAAATATAATAATTACACTTGTTGTTTTATGATAATTACACTTGTTGTATTATGGATAGCATAATTCTCTTATTATCAGAAAAAAAGTTGAGTTCATATGGGAAATATAATAATTACACTTGTTGTATTATGGATAGCATAATGCTCTTATTATCAGAAGTATTATGCACCTATTATTAAATGGTTGTAGATAAAAATATTTAAATTACCAATTACCCACTAAAAGTAATTGATTCCTTGATCAATAACCGCATTCGAATTACTGAGCTTAATTCAATTACTTTTATACGAATTCGATTACTTTATGGTAATGGAACTACCCTAAAAGTAATTGAATTCCTCTGAATCTATAAGTTATAGGCACTTTATGGCAAATAAATTACTCTGAGTAATTTAATTACATTTTGGTAAGTAATTGAATTACATTTTGGTAATTCAATTACATTTTGATCATTGAATTACATTCTGGTAATTGAATTACAGTTTGGTAATTGAATTACATTTTTAAAATTGAATTAGTATATAGCAATGGAATTACTTTTTTAACATTTTACAAAAAAGGGTTGTATAGGTAAGGTATTATTTTTTTTAATAGTAGTAGGTCCTACTATCACACTTTATTATAGAAAGAAATTTAACAAATTTCGAAATTTATAGTTAAACTTGATCTCCTAATTTTGATAAGTACCTACTTACCTTTAACAAATTGACCAATAATAACAACAGTCTTTTTTATTTAATATGATTTATTTGTTGAAATAAAACAAACGTAATATTAGGGAAAATAAAAAAAAAAATTCTATCCAGAGTAAAGGAATTATGAAAGTTTTTAAAGGAATTGAATTATTTTGGAGTAATTCAATTACTTTTAATGTAATTGAATTATTCGGGAGTAATTAAATTACTTTTTAGGTAATTGAATTATTTGGGAGTAATTAAATTAATTTTTATGTAATTGAATTATTTGGGAGTAATTCAATTACTTTTTAATATAATTCAATTACTTTTAAGTAATTCAATTACCTCAGATTTCTTAAAACCAATTACCAATTACGATTACTTTATCACAGTAATTGGAAAATCAATTACAATTACTATTTTTAAAAAGTAATTCAATTACAGTAATTTGAACACGATTTTTCAATTATTTTAATTCAATTGCCGACAGCTCTGGTAGTTAATACTTTAAAATATATAAAAAAAATACATTTCGAGGCACAAGGATCCAAGTGACAATTAACAATAAATTCTAAGGTGTACCAAACAAAATGTCTTAAAGTTAATCAAAAATACTTAAGCATATTCTACATTTATTCTTTAAAAAATAATTTCAAAAACTTTATCTTAGATTTAACAGCAACCAATTAACTTTAAAATAGGATAGGATAAGTCAATAGTCACTTAAGGTCTGGTCCGCTACAGTTCCTTTTGTTGAGCGTCAGGCCAATATAAATTTCTAAATTGTTTATTTAATTTTTTATGTCATATAGATTCGAGCGAACTTACCAACCGAACGTGGCTCTAGCACCACCAACACCCAAAAAACATCGATACGGAAGGACGCACGAAACTGCTACCAGTCCGCAACAGTCTTCGTCCATATTGGAAAAGGGCGAGTTACTGTCACCACTTAAGGCTGAACCACCTCCTCAATCTCCTTTGATGAATGGACATCATATTAAGGTAAAAGTTTAATTCGCCCTTGACTTAATACCTAATTTCGGGCTGTTTCTCCGAAAGGCACGGTTGCTCAATAAAGCACTTTTAAATACTAATTGGTCCACTAACTATTTCCAAATAGTGAGTGGAGAAATTACACAGTTGGATATCATTTATCCAACACATATATCCAACACATGACAGTTATGACTATCATTATCAATGTCATTTTAGACAAGTAAACTATCAAATAACTCACGTTCATATTTAAAGTAGTATTCTATTTATTTATATTATAATTGACCAATTGGGTCAATCAAACAAAAACAAAACTCCCAATTTGTCTAAAGCGAATAAAAACCTTCCTCTTGAATCACTCTATCTATTAAAAAAACTGCTTCAAAATCCGTTGCGTAGTTTTAAAGATTTAAGCACATATAGGGACAGGACGGGCGATAGCGACTTTGTTTTATACTATGTTAAGATAATGAAGCAAATCCAGGTAGAGGTAAATATATGAACTTGTTCATTTCTTTCGTGAACTACACGCTTGCTATAAATCGGAAACAAGTGATGTCAAATTGAGTTAACGTACAGGCATTACTAGTGCTTGGTCTGAGGGTATTACAGTACTCGTCTAGAGGTCTATAACGTCCCCACTTGGCACCTACGTCGCCTTGCTCGAAAGCAACTCGCACTGTAACAAATCATCTACGGATTAAAAATAAAAATTTATCAAAACTTTAATCACTGATATTTTACTTTACAGGATGAGGCGGAATCGGCTAAAACACCTCCCTCTTCAACATCACCAGAAAAAATAATCGACTCTACCGTTTCCGTGCTCCAGACCACCAACTCGATACTGATCCAACCACCTAAATATAACCCGGAAATCGAATTGTCAACCGACACCGAAGACAGCGCCTCAGAAACGTCAGAAAAAAATAATTCGGATTACGCCAAGCTAGAGGAAGTTTTAAAATCGGTTAATAACGACGACGTACGGGAAAAAGTACTGGAACTGTTTAGGAACTTGTCGAAAGAACGCGAACGGGCCGTTTTAGAAACGCGTACTAAAGATCAGGATAGGATGAGTGAATTGGAAGGAAAAAATGCGAATCTGGAACGGGAAAACTTGGAACTCCGAAGAGAATTAGAAGACTTGAGGAGACAATCGGAGAACAACAACAAGCCTGCACGCGAAAATATTATTAAGGACACCAACAGCGACTTGGTTACTAGTTCTTCCATTATTGTACAGACCGCGACAGAAGACAAGGCTGTAACGTCCGCTGTTCCATGCGTTCTACAGAAAAGTGTCATTGCCAGTGTTGCCAGTGTAGCTAACAGTGTTGCTAACGGTATTCCAAACAGTGTTGCCAACAATCTCGAGGCTCAATTGGAAGTCATAAAAAATACGGCGCCCGAATGATCCGTTATTGTGATGTATTCGCGAGGGGTCAGTTTTTCTTCTAATTTATAATTTGGTTCCGGTCAAATTGACCGGAGGTTAAAGTTAAAAAGATTAACCTTGTGAGGAGGATTTGAGGGGCAGGATCGAGATGATCCCGAGTTATTGATATTATAGATTTAACTGGTAATTGGGATTGAAATGAGTGATATTTTGTATACATGGAAATGGTGCGAGTGTCTTGTAACTTGATATTTAGTTGATTAAAAGTAAGCTAGGTCCATTTACGAATAAATACGGGGTGTTATGGAAATTACTTAATAAAATTAAACCCGTCAATCCTGACATGAAAACAAATTGCGGAAAAATATGTCGGCAATAAAGTGACTATTATATGAAAGTCTGGCAACAACGCAGACCCAACAACCACTTCCTATTATCCGTAAGGAGCAAGTAGATGACGTGCGCTATTTTATTAACGCGAAATAGAGACCTGTTTTTTTTATACTCGATAACTTTTTAATTCATTAAGATATTTACCTGTTTTTTTTACACAAAAATGTAGGAAATATAACGCAAAAGCAAAATCTGTCAAGAAATTCGCCTAACTTTGCCTGCTTAAGTCAGTAATACGGTATGGCAGTGTTATCCCAGTGGGGAACTTGCACAAATTTGTTTTGTTGCATAAACATGTTCAGCCACACCAAACAACAACATATAGAAAATATAACGTCTTAAATATCACTCCTTAATTTTTTATAACTAATTAAAGTTTGCCGTGTGACGTCACGTAGTATGAATAACCCGCTCTCGCGCTATGTATTGTTGTACGCTTTAGCGTCACAAGCGAACTTTAATCGCTGCTATTTAATCCAGAGGATTAAAAAAAACATTTACTTGTGAACTGTGGGTATTTTGATGATATTAGCTTACGCTTAAGTGCATTATGTTTCAAATTTAATTTTCAGGCAAGTTCCCTAATGTGGTGTAACTTTGCCAATTTTGTTATTAAAAATCAACTTAAATAGAACTGATGTGACTTACATATTAAATATTATTATTATTATTATCACTGCCCAATTATTGCTGCCTATTTTATGCTTAAAATAGTTTTAAACGGTTACCTAACTATATGCCATTTTTATTAGAATTCAAACACTTACACATTTTAAATGTAGACTCGTCAAATTTGACATCAGTTATTGGGTTTAAATCGACAGGAAGGGGTAGAAATCGTCCGTTTTTCTCAAAGAGACCTAATATAAGTTTAATAAAGGCGAAAGAAAGACTCAAATAGTGTGTAATAGGACAAGAAACGGTTGTACACCAGTTTCACCATGTTTAAACTTATTTGTTCAAAATCGGTAAACCATAATAAAATATTGTGGGAGAGACGTTTTTCTCCTCAAAATTCTACGAACTCCTATAATGGTCTATAAAGAAATATAAATATGTGTCCTTTAGTTTTCGATATATACCAATTAACAGTTCTGTATAGCCAAATAGGGAAACTAAAGGTTAAATAAGAAAACAAAATCTGCCATTATGCCACTAAGATGCTACGCAAGGGAATTTAAATTTAGAAAAACTAGACCACATGAGATTATCATTTTCTTACCGGTAATGTTGATGTAAAAAATAGTTTAATGAATTTACCTTTCGTGTTGTAATTAATTTTTTTTGGTACTACGTTTTCTATTATTATTTATTACTAGGTATATTTAATTAAATAGTCAAGTTACAAGTCAGAAAGACTTAATAAAAATAGGAACACCTTTCTTAGTTGTACTTTAAAGACTTGATAATAAAATAAATCCCAATTACCTGTATTGTATTGTACTGTATACAGATCTCGTGTCATTTTTACTGCTTCTCAAGATGACTTTGTAAAACAATAGATCTCTGAATGGGAGCAGTTGTCGCGGTAAAATCTCAAATCCACTACCAATTTTTTTTAATAATGGTGTTATCACTGCTTTGTCGCTTCAATGCCCAAACTTCACAGGAGAGCTACTTTAGCTCGATGAACAATCATCGACAGCGCGTGGTATAAAAACGATATAGCTGTCAGAACACGAGAGTTAAGGTAAAAACACATTACTTTCATCTCACGTGAGTTCACATCCTATCACGCCAGAAATAAAATGCACGAATTTCAAGCAGAATTACATTATTATTATTTCGCGTGAAGTCATATATCATTCATTTTATAAAAACAAGCTGTGGGGTGCTTAGCTAATCGTAACCAGAAAATGTGGAAACTAAATAATAGTTCATCTTCGGAGTTTGAAGAAGATTTGGGAAGAGCGATTGAAAAACTTAAATCTAGGCAATGGATACATGACATTAATTTAAAAAGAAGGGCAAAAAGTGAATTTCACACTTTATTCCAAGGGTTATTGCAAGGTGATCAAGATCGTTTCTAAGATGTACTGTCGTTAAATCCTCCATTTTTCTAAACTTTCGCGCTTCGCGAAATTAATGTCTAAACAGAAAATCTGAGCGCGTGAAGACCTGCAAAATCATGTGCTTTCACGTGAACACACCGTATGACAATATTGTGTCTCTTGTTAATCTGCACCTATGGAAAAACGGGTATCATCAAATTTACTGCCCATGTGTCTTCACGTAAACTCACGTGACAGTAATATATTTCTGCCTTTAGACTCGCACTTCATCTTTTGCTTTGATACTTTCAAATGTTCAATAGAACGTTTCTTAGCTAATTGTTCAAAAATGTGACATCAATTAATTAATTCTTGAGTTACTTATCAGGTAACTTTAAATGTACACAGATAATTAAAAGGAAATATTGTGGCATATCGGATCGGACAAGTGTGTAACTATTTTTTATATTGGAATACACAGGGATCCAAGTTTAATGGATACCCTAGGGCGGGTAGACCACGACGGCCGTTTCGTCCTTGTTAGGACTCTACGGGCAGCCATAACCCAAGCAATTCCAAGAACGACGGAAAAATTTACTAAAAGCCTCTTTGCAAAATCAAAGCGGCCATCAATACACCGTAGCGCCATCCCAGCGGAATTAACTCCAATATAAAAGGCAGTCACACTGGTAATAATCGAAAGGTAGACAACTAAATAAACCACGAAGTGAATCACAATCCAGTATAGGGAACGCTATTTGCGTTTTCACCGAAAACATCTGCCATTTTGCAGACCAGAAAACAGATCAACGCTGGCACCCACTAGAATGCGCGCAATCCGTTTAAGTTTTGTGCCATAAAAATGTTTAGAATGGCTCAAAACGCAATGGCGAAAACGCAAATAGCGTTCCCTATACTGGATTGTGATGCACACAAAGTAGCCTGCTAATTGTTAAAGAGCTGCAGCCCAACATTAGTAATATAATTAACACTCACAAATAATACTCATCTAAGTAAATATCAAATGAAGGTAAGGCAAGCCATTGGTGCTCAATCATTTTAAAATCATTTTAGTGTTTGTAAACCTGCTGACCTCTTAGACTAGGTGCTTTTTGACTATCGCAGCAATTAACGACTACATTACATGACAAGTATATTCACATATAATTAATTTGTGTTGGGCAGGTTGGGCTACATGCTTGATGAAACTGTTGTTCCATTGCACAGGAAGAAAAAATAATAACTACTTGTTATGTTTTACAAATTTTATCAGTTTCCTGGCACGTGTTTCGGCCATTGCGGGTTATTGTCAAAGGAGTACAAGAAGACACTAAATTCTACGTGACAATACATCATATATTATGGTAACTATAAACTTGTCATACGTAGAATTTAGTATCTTCTTGTACTCCTTTGACAATGACCCGCAAGGACCGAGACACGTGTTAGGAAACTGATAAAAATTGTGAAACGTAACAAGTAGTTATTATTTTTACCTCCTGTGCAAGTATATTTACACTAACTTGTAAAATTAAAATTTGGGCACTAAATCAGTTCACTTTACAGACCTCCTGGTACTGTCTTGTAATATTGGTATATAATGAAAATATTTGTGGTATCCTAAAAAAATGTGTATCCCTATCATAATAAACATGACACTGGTTCTGTATACAGTCAGGGTCTACAAATCCTTATTGTACATAACCGTCTTAACGTCGACATATTATTTATTGTAAAACAAACTGAAACTTAGACTGTTTTTATAATATTAAGATTTTTAGACCACACGAAAGTAACTTTAAAAAGAGTCAATTAGATGTACTATTATAAGTATAAAAAGACACTGTGTATATTATTATAGACTTTGTACAAATACCAAGTTACATTATGGGACAAAAGTAGAGCAACAAAAAATGCAATAATTTTTTAACTTAATATGGTTTTTATGAGTTCAAAAATTTACCAGATAAACTAATACAGGGTGATTTACGTTGAGTGACTTAATAAAAGGTTTCGGAAAAGATTAAAAATTACTGTCATTTCCGTTATGTACTAAATATTCAAAGATAATTTTACTTGTTTCCGAGGTCTTCTAGTAGGCTCACTCAACGTGAATGACTCTATAGAACTCCCTCGTTTAAAATATAATATTATGTAGTAAAGTTTTACCTCAGAAAATTATACTAGGTGTAAAAATTATGTAGGTTTCGTTGTTTTTTCTTTTATTTTCAATACTGTATAATGCTTTAAAAGTAGCCCCTGTAAATATTTCATTGTAATTTTAGATGAAACAAATTGTTTAGGGACAACAAATTTATGTATTATTAACGTTTAAAAATATTTGAGTGGGTAAATGCTTGGAATGATTTTGTTTCGGCCTTTTTAATTTAGCAAATTGTGTCGTCCCATTGCCGACATGTTCACAGTTGACAGTGCTGTTTGAATATTTTTAAACCAATCGATTTCTGGTTAAAGTTTTTTGGTTAATGAAAAAATATGGATCTCCAGAAGACCTATTATTGATTCCAATCACATAAGAAATTGATATTTTGCATCGCAAACGCCTAATTTCAGATGCGGCTCCTGGCTGCCCTACCACCTAGAGTCAATTTATCTGCTTTTTAAAGCAAATATCAAAGTATATTTAAAACTGGAACGCAGTCGGTCGTGATTTATCGAAGCGATTATAATATGTAAATCGGTAACGTTGTTCTCGCGGGCTTAGCCCATTATGACCAGTATCTATGTCGTCATGGTCCAATCACAGTAGAGATCATAAACATCGTTCTTAAATAGGGAGTTATCTAACCTTTTTTGGGCTAAGGCGGTCAAGCAATATTATCTAACTCGGTGACGCGGTTTAGTTGTTGGTTCGTCGCGAATGCGTGTTATTTGTTCATTCTCGTAAACAAATGTTTCTTTACTTTCTAGCTTCTAATATTCTTAATCGCCCTGTATATATCGACCTAAAATATATCCGGTTTAAGCAGGGTTAATGCCTAATCACCATACAAAATTTTGCCCTTTCCCGTCAAGTAATAGTTTCTGATATATCGAGCCAACCGACCAATGGAAATGGGAAACATATTTTTTTCAATCTAGGGGAACGTTAAGAAGTCAATACCTACCTGATAAGTCTCGAATTTTCTCGTGAATAAAATTATTTTTTGTTGTTTATTTTTTTTTAATGGTAGCACAAAACAATCTTGTACGGCAAATGATGCCCCCTGCAGACCTAAAAAGGTAAACAGTCCTATCGTAGGTGTCAACCTAAAAAACAATTATATGGAGACTGTATTGAATTTCAATCTCGATGAAAGGACGGGTAGATCGGAACTACTAACAATGCGGTGAACTCAAAAATCGTTTCGTTCCGTCACAAACCGATCTAAAAACTTGTCTGAAATAGAATTCCTAGTAATTCTGACGTTCGTCTCCAAAAATTGGTGCTCAGTTTTTAACAATGTTTCGATGTTCTCTGGCTTTCGAAATTCAATGGTTTAACTAAAAGGAAACCTCAGAAAGCACACTCCATTTCGGTGCCATCAAATTGAGGCCCTAAATAAAGCGAAATGAGTAAATTTTTATAAAAGTTCTTACTGTTTCCAGCTCTTTCTGATGTACCCGTTATAACAAAGACAGCGAAACCTCTGATGACAGGACGTTGATAATAATCTTTAGTAAATTTACCATTCAAAATCATTCCAATTGCTTACCCAAAAAAAAAAAAAGATTTTTTCTAAAATGTCTTTAATTTTTCGCTTTTTGTACAAACGCTTAGTAGAACCTGAGAAGTCGTTTTTAAAAAACGAAACGTAGTTGTTAGTTTTTACCGATTCGGAATGAAATTGTTCTTGTTAAGATTGTTTTCAATTTATAAAATTGATTAAAGGTGAGACTCGGTTTTGGTTTATTTTATGAAATAATTTTGTTGACCTAACAAAAATAATTAAAATAGAATTTTATTCGATGACAGTACGTAGGTACTTTACGAGGATGAGGTTTATGTGATTTACGTTAATTTTCCGAGCAATGGTCAGTACGCGAGTTCTCGGATATTCTTGGACGGTAAATATACTAGCTCAATAAAAAATCGGCCAAGTTCTTAATAGCTAACATTGTAGAACCCGATTCTGGAGCTTATTTTATAGCTGACCCATGGTCCATAAAGCCAAATTACGATTAAGGATAGTATTATGGGATATAGTAAAACAAAGTTGAACTTGTAAATTTCCACTATATTAACTAGAAAAATGACATGTTTCGCTAACACTTAGCTTCGTCAGATGACAATGATTTAATAAAGTTGAAAATTAAAAATTGGGGTGCAATAAAATAAAATTATTGAAGATGTATATAAAACAGTGGAAGGGTAACAACAGCGGGAAAATCCAACAGAGGGTTTAAAAATTAAATTAAATTAGGTACAATATGGGTAATTTATAAAATCCTAAAATAAAATGCAAAGATTGTCCTAAAACATACATTGGCCAAACGGATAGACATTTTGACAAAAGAATACAGGAACATTATAACAGTTCTCTAACAAATAAAATAGACTCAAACTATGCTAACCATTTACTTGATTATCAACATAATTTCGATCCTTCCTTTAAAATCTTACATACAGAAAACAAAGGCTTAAAACTAAATTTGTTAGAATCTATGGAAATAAATAAACTTAAAAATACCGACCTGTTACTTAATGATTAACTAGATTTAAATAATTCACCTTTGTTAAATTTATTCTGTTGACCATATACCTACTAAGATTTTATAAATTACCCATATTGTACTTACCTAATTTAATTTAATTTTTAAACCCTCCGTTGGATTTTCCCGCTATTGTGACCATTCTACTGTTTTATACATACATCTTCAATAATTTAATTTTATTGCACCCCCATTTTTAATTTTAATCATTGTCATCTTACGAAGCTACAGTGTTAGCGAAACATATAATTTTTCTAGTTGATATAGTGGAAAATGGAGTTCAACTTTGTTTTACTATATCCCATAATACTATAATTATGGATTTCCACCTAGTATCGGCTGAATCAATTAATTTACGTTTAAGGACGTTTAAACTTTCTTCTCTGTTCTAATAAATCTATATATAATCAACGGGACTTGTTTTCTCTTGTTTTTAAGACTTTCTAAAAATGAATCCCTATCTTAAAGGCTACCGTCCGTAAAACCTTATTTTGGACTCGTTCGTCATAACTTGTAGCAGGGAGATTATTATACAACACTTGCGTTTACGGGTAAATAATTTAAAATATATTTATATGGACTGCTTCTCCTAAAATAAGTCAGAAAATCAAGTTCTACATTTTCGGCCGTCAAATACAAAAAATACTTTTTTTTGCAACATTCTTAAGAAAATTAAAATACTATAATATCTTTACCAACGGAAATATTTCAATATACGGGATGTCCGGAAAATATGACACCCTCTACCGACGACAACAAGCAGCTTTGATTATAACTAAGTTGGACTGTGACGTTAAGAGTATCTAACATAGTAAACGTATTTGCCGGATACTCTGTATGATCCAAAATAATTTTACAAAAACGTCGTCGTCGTTTATATTATTCATTGTTGGGTTAACAACATAATTTTATATCGTTGACCAGACCTTGGAGGCAACAAAGAAGGGAATTGTTAAGGTTTTATCTATATATTACGATTTAAAAGTACAAAATGTGGTGCAAAGCATCTCCCAGTATATACATTTTAACTTGTAGTGTGACTGTCTTCAAGTGTGTATGAGGTTAGAAGATGGACGGTTAAAAACGAAGATTTTAGGTTTGGAAAAAGGTGCTGTTAAAAAAAATATTGAGGAAAGAGGCGCCACCCTTGCGTTTATCGTCGAGCATCATCATCATTATTTGGATTAAAATAGTTATTTATGCAACAAGGGTGTAAAGTAGCATTTTTTTTTCGAATGGGAAATTTTTCGCACGAGCCGCAGGCGAGTGCGCAAATCACATGAGTAAAAAAAATGTACTTTACGCACGAATTGCATACACAATTTTTTCTACTACCGGACGTTATACAGGGTCGCTGTTATGTATTGAAATGGTCGATTATTTCTTAAAAGAAGAGAGTTATCTAAAAAATATTAAGAACAAAAGTTATAGGAACAATAACAATAATAAAATTTCATATATGTACTTACAAATACGGATTTATATTCAATTTAATTGTGGACTATATAAATATTAAATGTAGTACAGCTTTTAGAATTATTAAAAGTTAATCCTTGGCTCTTAAGTCTAGAATTTACTTGTAAATCTTTACAATCCACACGTCTGCTGTTACAAGCCAAATTAGAACTAGATGTAAATGGTGTATCAGTTAGCTTATTTATATTGGTTGAAACTTCAGAAGACAAATTTGATGTAATATTACTTATTTCGATTTCAGGAATATTGTCAAACGTACTAGTGGAATTAGAAGAGGAAGCATCATTTGTTAATATTTTATTTGATATGTCAATTTTTTTGCTCAGTGTACTGTCAATGTAACCCTCTGCGACGGCAGATGATTTCCATCCCCCATGCTTCTTTACTGTTATAAGGTCTCCTCCAGAATTTGCCAACATAGTGGCAGATGACCTTCGAAAAGAGTGACCAGTATAACATGTTGGATTTGGCAATTTCAGATATTCAGCTATTACAGAAGGCATCTTACCAAATGTGTTTATGCCCATAGGTTGTTTCGAACATTTATTTTGGGCATATTTTAAAAATAATCTGGATGATTCAATATTAGGAGGTCTTAATGTCATATATTTTATAATGTACGATAAATAATTTATGGAATTATTTGGGTTTAGAACTGTAAAAATTCTTTCCATACCATTTTTTGAATCAGGAATTCTTATAATAAGGACTGTTTCCTTGTTCTCAACATCATTTATTGTTATTTTCATCAGTTCTTCTCTGCGACAAGCCCCAGAAATGCCAATAATAAATGCAACCTAAAATAATAAATCGTGTCGATATAAAATCTATAACTATTAAATACAATCATTTTATAGAGAATCTAAAAGTATTAAGAACTAACGTAAAACTTCTATAATTTGATATGATATGATATTTTACCTTACCAATAGAATTAAATTGATGTAAAGTTACCTTTATCATTAAAAACTTCGAATCCGGAGCCTCCAAAATAAACTTGATGAAATGACTTTTCTCAAATATTCCTGATTTCTTTGCTTTAGTAGCCTTTGCTTCTCTGTTTAAGAAAGGCAATTAACTTGTGGTAGGTTGAAATATCTACTGAATTTTTTATTTTCAAGGTAGCCTTAAGCATGGAAAATATTGACCACATTGTCGATGATTTATAGCCTTTTAATTCATCTGAAAAATAAGCTAGCAAAACATTTTCTGAGTACCTTGTCACTTTATTTTTCTTGCACCAACTCATAAACAATATATATTTTTGCTCGTAAACTAACCGAGACTTGTTGGGAAGCAAATTCAAAGTAGCTTCCTGTGCAGAATCTGCAATATTCGGCGGAGTGTTCTCAAAATCCGATAAATCACTGTCCATAACAATACCTATAACACATTTGATATCACAACTCAAAACTTACCGTATTAAAATCTTCACTAATTCCTAAAATCATTAAAACACCTGGCATAAATTACGAATTGTCAACATTCAGATACGTCAAACAGAAATCGCCATTTGTCCATGGCCAACCAGACCAATTTTAAGTAAAAATGCAGGTATCCATATTAATGTAATCATTCATATTTTTTACTTTTTTTAACTAGTGCGTAAAGTAATTTACTTTACGCACTAGTTAAAAAAAGTTAAATTTTAGACACCTTCCATAGTGTGTAAAGTTAGTGTTTTACGCACGGTAGTAGAAAAAACCTTTTATGTGCGTTATGCATATATTAAATTTTAAGTTTAATTTAAAAGCTAAAAATATATTTACCGATTACCCTACAAAATCTCCAATATGCCCCTTGTTGTTGTTGTTGGAGTCAACTTTTTCCAAAAACAAAGCGCTTCGATAGTTGACACCCATAAGTGACATTAACAGCTGATACTGCTTTCTTCCTAAAAGTTTCCAGTTCAGTAGTGCGAGAAAACGCGTCACGTTTCAGAGAGTAAAGTGTCTTGGTGTTTACTATTTAAGTTAAACAGCGAGTAAAATAAACCAGTTTAGGTTTATTAACAGGGTTGGCAAATATCATGATATTTATATAAATATCCAAATATCCGATATATTTCCAAATTTGGATATTTATTTATATTTTAAATTATTTCATCTGTTTTCTGTGAAGATATATTTTAAAAATTCAAAATCACTTAATTTCATATAAACAGGTTATAAACTTGTAAATTTGTATTTTAATTCTATTCAATGATAGTTGCTATCACAATAAAAAGTTTTTTTAGTACTCCTGTGTTAGGAATGTAAAATGTAGGTAAAAATACAAGTTTATGAATATGAACACATCATATGTTTCAACTTAAAACCCAGAATAATTACTGGGCTTGTTAATTAAATTAAAATGAATCCAAACTGGATTTTTTATTTTTGGCATTGTAAACTTTTTATTTTATAAAACAAGCAGCAAAATATTGCTCCGTTCAGTCAGAAATCGGAATAAAAATGCCACGCGGCAAAACTAAGAACAACAGGTGGTCAACGTCTCGGAAAGACGGGGAATCACCGCATCGTAAGCAGCATAATACGCTGTTGCCGGCTCAGCGGCAGCGGGGCCATGTTTTTATACTGATGAATAGAATTTTAGAAAAAAAAATATTGATATATATCAAGATAAATATCGTCGCATAAATATCATGATATTTATCACGGATATATATCCTGCCAAACTTGTTTATTAACTCCCTTATTTCCAATAACAAACGATATCATCATTTGTTATTATAAATTGATATTATTAGTGTATCTATTCTAATTACGGCACAATAGGTTGCCAAACCTTGCGCATATTGAGAACTAATCCAGCTGTTTGTGTATTTAAAAGCACATGGCATGTTGGTGGCTTTGTACTACGCCGAAAATGTAAATTATAATATGGAACGCGAAACTTGCCGCTTGATTGGTTCGTAGCTACAATTTGAGCTTCTTCAAAATTTACAGAGAGGTAGCATTTGCCATTTATTTTTTTCTTAATATTTTATTTCGTTATTTCTTCGTTTTATCCAAAAATCAGCCAAATGCCCATCTCTGGAGTACAATTACCTACAATTTTACTTTAAAAAATATTGGATTTATAAATTAATAAAAGCAGACAAAGAAGTATGAGCAAATTTGACAAACATTTCGTTTTTTGCTTCTATTAATTTATCAATTAAGCTAAGCTGTAGGTAATTTGCTACCTACAGACGGATATTTGACCACTTTTTTGGAGAAAATGAAAAATAAAGGAAATATTGATAAGAAAGTGAAATGGTGATCGAATGGCGTCACTAGTGTTTATTCTTAAGGCAAAGCTTTTTTTTAAGCGCTCCATAATGTCAGTAAATATTGGTACTTTCTATTAATTTCCTAATATTAATGGGTCTCTCTTGCTTACCTCATATCTAAACAAACCTAAGCCAGTTATCTTTGTCGTTAACAAGTCCATCTTTAAGGTTTTCCTTGCCGTTGCATTTTACTTCGACCAATTTTGGGGACAAGTTATTAAAATTCTCAGGAATCTTTTCAAAAATCATACAATCAATTTGTATACAAGATGTACGTAGGTTTAACGTGCGCCAGTCGCATAAATGTTTTTTGAAAATGCAATTGCAAGATGTGCAGGGCGGTAAAGATGTATTTGGTGTATTTAATAGCAACCTGGGTACCACCCAAGATCTATAAACTAACAAGGTTGCTGCTTTATAGAGCAGCTACGCGCGTGTAGTGCGTAAAGACGAGAGCAGCGGGTAGGCCGCCGTGTTGACGCTCGAATAAGACGACCTAAGTAGTTAGTTCATAAATCTTGGGTATCACCCATACAGGTTAATTTTTCTACTATAACTGAAAACAAATCGATTTTCTGCTACCTCGCTCACTTACACCTTTTAGTTGCGCCACTACTTTATCTCGCACTAGGCGACAGAGTAGTCCGAGGACGTATTGAAGGTTTCCATGGATTTTACTTTTGTATAGGCCAAGGGCCTTCAAGGCCTCCATGGACGACTCTGCATAACACCTTATCCTAATGTAGCCTAGTTTAATGTTGACAAATATAAAGATATTTACGTATACCGATTTTTATCGGGAAAGCATCGTGAATCGGAAATTATTTCTATCTAAACAAGGTACACCATACGTCATCTTTATCCGTCCTGAAAATTCCAAGCAGCACAAATGAGAAATACAGAAGGATTAAAAAATATTTCATTTTAATAGTCTATCTATGGAGAAATTAGTAAGAAAATTTATTAGTAAAGGACCAAATTGATAGTTGGTAGAGGTGCTTTTTAATCATTCTGTTTTTAAAGAGTAAATGTGTTTTTTTTTTAATTTTTGTTATGTACCTACAGAGTTGGTAAAACTTTTTCTTAAGATAGATATACTAGCTAGTGTTTTCTAAATTTATGTGCTTAAGAAGAAAATATTTTAAACACACACACACTCACACACAATGAAATTATCGCCGTAAAAATGTTAGCAACTAAAAAATGTAAAACAGCTTTCAAAAAGTTATACCACTCTTTTCTTGTATAGGTTTAGAGAGAATATTGTTTTTGTTAGTTTTGTAACTTTTTCAGTGTTTGTCTGGTTTTGGAATAGGTTTTAAGAATTTTTTTGGATATGCAATTTTTTAACAGTCGTCATGTACAAGACCAGTAAGTTGCAGACATTTTGTCTTTGACGGATGAAACTAATTATTTACAATATTCTCCCGAAGAAAAAGATACAGGATGGTTCCTAAGCGAATATTCTTCTATTAGAAGACCTAGAATTATTTTTATTAAAGAAATAAGTTTTACGGCTATTTCGGTTTTGGAGGTTTAGGTTAGGGCTCGGAATTTTTAAAATATAAGTATTCGAATAGTCGTTTGGTATGTTATTCGAATAGTCGAATAATTCGAATAGTCGAATATAGTCGAATAATTCGAATAGTCGAATAGATACTTGAATAGTCGCATAGTCAAATATTCGAATTTCGAATAGTCGAATATTTGAATAGTCGAATATTTAGATAGTCGAATATTTAAATAGTCGAATATTCGAATAGTCGTCTATTTAAATATCGAAATACAGTCGTTTAATCACGGTAGAAGTGGTTTAACTGCTTGCTGACTATATAATTTTATTTTTGTTTTTCTTTTTTACGTTAAAATTTACAGTTTCACAGAAAACACGAATAGTCGAACATATAAATATCCGAACAAAGTCAAATAATTAAATATTCGAATGGGCGAATATTCAAATAGTCGAGTAAATACTTGAATAGTCGAATATTTGAATAGTCGAATATTTAAATAGTCGATTATTCGAATAGTCAAATATTCGAATTTCGAATAGTCGAATATTTGAATAGTCGAATTTTTTAACTAACAAAAAATTCGAACTTAGAATAGTCGAATATTTGAATTTTCGAATACAATACCGAGCCCTAGTTTAGGTACCTATGTAATCTCTGTACCTGATATCGTATTTAATAAACTACTAAAATTGGCTATTTTTGAATTCTGCAACGGGTTCTACAGTTTTTTTGTCACAATACATCATATTATGACAATATTGTGTGTCCGATTTAGCATAGGTTTGTTTGTTTCGATATTTCTTCCAATCGCAATCAATAAAATTCTACACCATACCCTACTAAACAGTGTGAGTTTCTAACTTGGAATAAAGTCAGTAAAACCAGTAACTGTGTGTCAATAAGTTCCTAATTATACCGATTGCTAGTGGACATTGTTGCTATGCTATGATACAAAGTCCATAATTGCTACCAATAACTTCAATACAATGTAGGTCAGAAATTAAGTTTTAATAATGCATGTTTTAGATAAATTACTAAAATCAATTGCAAAATAAGTACCTACTATAAATTGAGACCATAATTTATTTTTATAAAACTTCTAAAATTAATAAATGCTGCCAAAAAGGCTATTCCTGTAGGACTTCAATGCTTTATTATTGCAAAACTTTGGTAGAAGCCGAAATGAAATTACACCATCCCACTATTTTTGCGATAAATTTTAAAAGACGAGAGGAAACGACCTGCGGATTTTGCACTGCTATTTACTGACTAGTTTGCTATAAAATAGAATAAAAATGGTTGAATCGTTACAAGTAAATTTTTTAAGAATTCGAAGCTAAAAATGCGTTTTTTAAAGAGTGCGCTATTCTATTTTTACGAATTAATTTTATTAATATTTATATACACGTTCAATGAGGATAAAAATCTCTTTAAGATAAGCCATAGTTTGTTCAATTCGGTTAAAGCAGACCAAAGATACAGCCTTTTAAGTATTTTTAGTTGTTACCCTTTTCCACACCATTACTGTGAAACCACAAAAATTGTTATTACATAATTTATAGAGGATATCAGTGAGTTTATGAAAACCTAACTCCTGACCTATATTTAAGTTATTAATAGAAATTAGGTACTATAGCATAGCGGCTACGACCACTAGCGGTAGAATTAGGAACTTATTATTTCCAGTAATTTTTTTTGGTCATATTTCATAATACATTTTTTACCCCACTCGCTCACCATATCCTTCTCGATTTTAAAGAATTGGTGAGACAGCATAATTGCCGGTTCATAATGGCACTTTGACAGATGCAGGTGAGGAGACGTCTCCGAGGGGTGATATCTACTACAATTGGCTTATTAACCCTTTCCGGACGGCTGACTCAGCATATGCGACACCGAGGAAAAGTGCCACACGGACGGCTGTCGCACATGGTCGACAGCATATAAATTGTGTCCTGGACGACTGTCGGTTCGGATGTGACGCATATCATTTTTAAGACTTGGTATACAGACTGCTGTCGCAGCTTTTGCGTTCACTGCATACAAACCACTCAGGCGGCTGACGCATAAGGTCGACACTGTCGATCATCTGCGACATCCGGCAACCCTGCAAATACAGTTACGTGTCGAGCGTCGGTTTGTGTTTTCGCGCCAGTATGCATTAACACCACCAACCATCAAAACCAGAGGAAAGGAAATAATGTTTTTTTTCGTAAATAAAATACATTTTTACAATAAAAAACATGTTTCTAATGTTTAACTACAAGGAAACGCAACTTCGGAGCAGTGTCGCACATAGTCGACAGCCGTCTGTGCGGCACGGTTAAAACGTCTGTCCGTACAGCACAAATTATCGGGTAAGGCCGCCGTCCGGAAATGGTTAAAGTCAGCGGCACGGAGTTCAACTCAATCATTTGAGGTTAGGTTAGTTTGTTTGTCAAATTATGACAAGACGTCATGCAGTTTGGTTTGTATCTTTGCTCCACGAGATAAACGTCAAAATTTCACCTGATTTTTTAAATTTATGTATTCTGTTTGTGTGTGTTGGGTAGTTCAAACATATAATTGGCGTGTCGGTGTTTGAAAAATAATTAAAATGTTCCCTAACATCTCTCAATAAACTACAAAGAGAATGACGTCTTATTGTTTAGGTTCCTTAGGTACCATCCTGAATATTCTAATTTATTTTAATAAAAATATTTTTTATCCTTGTTCGTTTATTGCATGTTTTTATTTTGTTAATCCTCTTGAAATTAATTTTATAACGCAAATATTTTTATATTTTAATTTTTTGTTAGAAATTATGTGATATATAGCTTATCGAGTTTTAATTTTTGCGTTTTACAGTATTTTTAGTCACCATTTTTGTTTTCTTTTTAACTTTGGCAGCTTACAAATTATTTTGTTGTTTTCAAGGAGTATGGCAATGTAGTTGAGGCGATAAAAACTAAATTCAAAATTGTTCCTAGTAATAATAAAAATTTGACTGCCATTTTTTGAATTTGTAGCAATATAGTATTTTGCCCACTATATTGTCATATTTCTGAATTACAAAACCTTTCCCTTAAAAAATAGCACCATCAGTAGGTCTATTTGCTTTTATAAGGTTTTGTTAGATGAGTAAAGAAGAGAAATTTACTGTCTTAAGGTACTTACTTATGCCGATAATTTGGACACTGCGCCTATTTTAATGTTATAATAACAGCGTGTTTGATTTAGTAGGCCTGTTTGATCCTAACAATATCAGTTTAGTGCTTTTTTCAGTGAAAATCTTGGTTTTATTCATCTACGCTTTATTATAAATCCACAATATCTTCGAGTCATCTTTGTAAGAATTTAAAAATTTTCGAAAAATTGTTAAATTTGTTATTGAATTATATATTTTGTGATCTCAAAATATGTAAGAATGCTGTTAATTGTAGTTATATTCATTATAAGTTTGTGTGTGTTATACATAGCTATATTATTATAAATAATATACACAAATTATTACGTAAATATATATTTCTGAATTTTATGTGTCAAACAAATAAAACCGCATTAATTTATAAAACGTTTCTTTTTTCACCCCACCACCCACCAGCACTCTGGGAGCATGGCGTTACATAAGTCGGTGTGCACCAGTACCACATATACAGTGAGGACGTAAAGTCTGGAATAAATTCATTATTTAGGAAACGCTGAATGTTTTTAAAAATCGCTCGGACACGTCGATTTTGTTTTTTTAATACGAATGTTTTTCAATATTTTTTATAATACCGAAAGCACTCTGCTTGGATCAACTTTAATTTTTTAAATGGGAACCCCCATTTTTTTTTTAATTTTAGGATTCTGTGCATATTTGTGAACATTTTTTATCTAACATGTCATTACGATTTATTGACAGTTAAAGTTCGGAAATAAAAATAAATACAACAATTAAATCAGTATTAGCATAACTCAGTGAATATTGACTTGTCACATTGTTACATTTGGTCAAATTAGACAGTTTTATGCTTCGTGTCAAAATATCGTAATATGTGTCATTATTTTCAAGATAGATTATTTTTACTCTAATGGCTACTTTATACCTCAATTAAATTAAACTGAACTTAATAAATTAAGAGAATTAGGAAGTTAAAATACTACATTCAAACGTAACCATTTATACCTACAATTAAGGAATTAAACTAAACTAAGAAGTTGGCCAACTTTTAACTTTGTCATTACGGTGAATGTAATAAAGAAGAATTTGTACACATAACCCTAAATTCTTGTTTAATTTTAGAATTATATTTTTGATATTTTGATTATTCCAAAAAGTTTCACGATGGTTGTTAACGACGGTACAATAGAGACTTTTTGCACCTCTTAAATTAATATCAGTTTTTAGCTCCGTTATGGTTAACTTTATTAAACATAACGAGTAGCGCCACTGTTAAAACCAGAGATTTTGCAGCGCCTATACGTTCTGTCTGTAGTTATTAAGTTGGCGCCGGCGCACCTAAACAAAATAAAATACCTAACCTAACAATAATTTGATTAAGTTGTATATTTTAATGTAAAGCTACAATTGCTTTGGATTTTAAGTAATCGCTTATCACAATTTTAATTCATAGCAATGATGCTTGATAACTTTTGTATGTTTCGGCAACCATGCAGTTTAAGCATAACCATAAGGATAACGATAAGCTCTTCCTTATCCTTCCGTAAATAACGGAGTCCGTTATGGTTATTAACCATAGCGGATCACCTTTCTGACATTGCGCATGCTCAGAATAACCATAACGACAAACGAATGACGAATTAAGAGGTGCAAAAAGTCTCTATTGATTGAATTAGTACAACAGTTCCCATGCATTTATGATAAAACGGACAAAAACCAATAAGATAGGTTAGGAGCACCTTCTTTGTCTCTCGTAGATTTATTAAGTTACTTAATGTGGAGGTATAAACTATTGCCTTAATTTCTTAGTTTAATTAATTAAGTTTAGTTTAATTTAATTGAGGTATAAAGTAGCCATAACGTTTTTCTAATTTTTGAAGTTAATTAAGTAATAGTTATTGTGAAATTTTTTTTTAACAAAAATGAAACTTAATAAAGCACAGAGGATAGAAATTCTAATGATAATAGGATATAGTGACAGGGTAAGAACCCAACAAGAAGTGTGTCAGTTATTTAATGAAAAATATCATAATCGTCCGCCAATTTCACAATCAGCTGTAGTAAGATCGAGCATAAATTTCTTCAGCTTATAGTCATGTTCGAGATGCCCCAAGAAGTGGTCGGAAAGCATTGAATGATGACAAAAAGATGGACGTATTATTAAGTGTTCAAGAAAATAACCATATTAACTCTAGGAACATGGCTACAAACTTAAATATTTCGAAAACAACGGTTTTACAAGTATTGCATGAAAATAAGTACCATCCTTTTAAGATGAAAGTCCTTCAAGAACTTTATGAAGAGGATTTTGACAGGTGGCTTGAATTTTGTGAAATTTTACAAGAAATATGCATTAAGAATCCCAATTTTGTTAAAAACATTGTTTTTTCTGATGAATCCACATTTTGCTTCAATGGTGAGGTCAACACACAAAATTATAGGTATTGGTCGGATATAAACCCAAATTGGATGAGGGAGGGACATACTCAGTATAGACAAAAAATAAATGTGTGGGCAGGCGTTGTGGGTGATATCGTGATAGGACCGTTTTTTTTTAATGAGAATCTAAACGGTCAACGATATTTACATTTTCTAGAAGATGATCTTACTCCAGCTCTTTCGACGATTTTTCCTGATGAAGAAAATCCCGATTTACCACATCAGAATATTTGGTTCCAACAAGATGGTGCCCCGCCCCATTATTCAGCAGAAGTTCGCGCTTATCTTAATACTATTTTTGAAAATAGATGGATTGGAAGGAGGGGAGCTATTGAATGGCCGCCGAGGTCTCCCGACTTAACCCCCCTTGACTTTTTTCTGTGAGGTTACCTTAAAGGTAAAGTTTTCCAAACTAAGCTAATGGACATGGAGGACTTCAAGAATCGAATTGTTCAAGAAATATGGTCAATCAGTCCGGAAGTTGTCAGAAATGTGCAGAAAGAATTTTTCGATCCTCTAGGTTACTGCCAATTAACCTTTGGGCAACATTATCAACATTTATTAAAATGATAAATAATTAATTGTTGTATTTATTTTCGAACATTAACTGTCGATAAATCATAATGACCTGTTAGATAAAAAATGTTCACAATTATGCACAGAATCCTATAATTAAAAAAAAAAATGGGGGTTCCCATTTAAAAAATTAAAGTTGGTCCAAGCAGAGTGCTTCCGGAGACACCCTGTATAATAAAAAATATTGAAAAAAAATCGTATTAAAAAAACAAAATCGACGTGTCCGAGCGATTTTTAAAAACATTCAGCGTTTCCTAAATAATGAATTTATTCCAGACTTTACGTCCTCACTGTATAACAAGTATATCGCTAATGCCATGTTACAACCTTGTGTCCCCTATGGAGGACTAAAGCGGGATACGGAGTTTGTGGATCATGTAAACACTGAACAGGGTTTTTGGTACTAAATTTTTGAAACACTAGTTTATTACATAGGATAGCAAAGGTAGTTTAGTTTTTCGTTTTGTAGTAACGGCAATGAAAACGCTATGACATTAGTCCGGGAGTCCGCGAAAAATATATAAATTATCATCCGCTGTGGCGAGTTTAGTTTTTAAAATACAGTTGCGGGTCGCGAATTATTACGAATTTATTATAGTCCTATAGGTGTTTCGTGAGAAGTTATAATTGCCCTAGATGTATTATGCATAGCATTAAGTTAAAAGATTCAATTTAGCCAGGGATTTCTTTTTTTGTCAGTGGAAATCCTACTTTAACAGTTTTTGACTTACGTAAGTTATGTAGACCCAAAAATGGTGACCCAGGAAATAGAATTATATATTTGTTCGCTTATCCTATTAAATATTAATATGGTTACCTTTTTAAACTACTACTTATATGGGCTAACATACCTAATGTTAAATAGTTTATTTCAACCTTACTATTGCCAAACAATAATAATATCCTATATAATAACAATAATAAAAATAATTCCTTCGAAATCAAATAGCTGATTTTTAAAGGTTAATAATATGGAAAGCTGTTTTGGCATTTGGCAGAACTAGCCGTTACCCGGTTTTATCAACCTACCGGTTTTGTCCAACTCTCCCCTATCTATACCTAAGTCAGAGAAATAATTTCTACCTATTTTGCTTGAAACAGAAAAGGATACTTAGATAATGCAAAATGCAAAAACTATACATTAGAAAACCTAACCTTTACGAACAAACATTTTAAGAACAAAAATTTCACAAACTAACTTTTCGACAAAAACGGCGTTCATATAAAATGAAACTTATATTATTACTTATTGATGAAATCAACTAACCTGCAAGGCACACAATAATAATGATCCCTAATGAAAAAGAATTAAAAAATTTTAACTTATAAATTTTTGGTCGAATGAATAATAGTTGTAGGTACTTAGGTACCGGCCAAACAAAAGTAATTAAAATTCAATGAAAGTAAAAATAAAAGGCACAATAACCACTGAATATTTTGAAAACGTAATTAAATGTAACAAAAAGCACAAAAACGCAATTCATAACTCGGTGTTTGGGCTCATTACGATCCACTACTAATCTGGGGATATTATTATGTCCCAATATCAGCTGATCGATGACAAATTTCTGCTGTCATAGAGAGAATTCGTGCCGTTTACTTTATTATTAGCCGGTTTAGAAAAAAAATTAATTTCTATGCCCTAACCCTAAGGGAATAGTTATTTATTATGCTCAATTATTATATTTCCTGTATATTAGGAACTAAATGTAATGAATGGAAAACATCAAATACAGATTTTTAAAGTAAAAGCATAACTTGCAGGAAAAATTTTCTCAGCAATAAATTTTCCAGTGGATCCCAACGCTCGCCATTTAGGGTAAACATACCAGTTATTGGACCCATGCGAGCTATTGGACACCCAATTATATCAGCATAAAACAAGAATTCTGTATTTAGTAGTTCGCTAAGTTTTGTTGGGATGTCGCCATTGTACTATTAGTATCAATATTGACATAAATTACATTTGATTGATGTTTCTATTTTGGCGCCAAATGAGACATTCTTTGGTCATGCACAAGAAATACGGTTTGCTTAAGTTTATATTAAGAAGTCTTAGGTAAATTTTAGTGTCATAATTACTGGTGAAATTGTTTCAAAGTGCTCCGTATAAATATACAAGGTACTGCATGGTGTAGTAAAGCTAAGTATTTTTAAGGTTTAAATCAATATATTTAAATTAGGTTATGTCTTACAAGAGTGTCCAATAACTGACCTAAAATATGATTATTTTCAGTTGTAGGACACCTGTCAAATAACTGCATTTTGCAAAGCTCGTACAGTTTTTGTGTGAAATGTTATTGCGTCTTCTCTGTTTCCGGCACATCCGATTTTGGGTCACTATTCACAGTGTAGCCAGTTATTGGACGCCCGTCCAATAACTGGTTACAATCTGTCCTATAACTGAAACATGAGTTTTTTTATGTTGTTAGTTTTCAGTCATGCCCAAGAAAAATTAATATAATTCGGAATCGATGGAAGCTGCGATAAATGAAGTCAAGAATAACAAAACGTCATATAGAAATGCGGCACACAAATACGGTGTACCCAAATCAACACTGGAATTTAAAATAAAAAATCCTGGTCATAAGGATACATGCGGCCCAAATCCAATTCTTTCAGCAAGGGAAGAGTCTGATCTTGTAAGGTGAAGGTGATGAGGATTTATTCATGTGTCACATGTGTTATACTGAGGAAAGTGATGATGATGATATTTCAGAAATAGAAAGTAAAGAAGACGGCGAAATGTATAATGAAAACGAACTCGACCGCAGAATGTGTAAAGGATTTCAAGAAATAGAAAGTGAAGAGGATATCGAAACAGATTATCAAATAGAATCCAACCTCAAAATATATGAAGAGCCGAAAGAAATAGAAAGAAACGAAGATAACGCTGATCAAGAAACAAAAGAAATTGACAATAAGAAAGGTAATGAAATAAACGTACAGAAAAAAAATGACAGCAAATTGTGCGATGAATCGAAAAAAGTAGAAAGTAGCGAATGTTATAAAGTAGATGAGCAAGATGAAACCAACAGACAGAGAAAAAATAGAAAGTGAAGAAGGAATCGATACAGACGATCAATTGAAAACTGGTAGCAAAATTTATGAGGAACCAAAAATGGGAAGTGACAAAGATTTTAAAGACTATAGAACAAAAGTGGGCCAGATGTCAGAAAATAATGCAAATGACCACATGGACGTCGAAAAACTATTTAGCATGTACCAAAATGAAATGAAAAAATATAAGTAAATGTAGTTTTAAGTTAATAAAAGTTTTTGAACACTGATTTTAATTTTTTATTGGCATTTAGTCATAATTTTGCCAGTGTCCATTAACTGAAAATGTTGTGTCCAGTAATTGAATTTTTGTCCACTAACTTTTTGGAACCTTTTCAGGTTTTTCAAATTTTTTAAAAGAACTGTAACATTAGGAATATTTAAAACCCGTTAAGTTAAAATAGGATATATGTACTAGGATCTGGCATAAGCAGAATAATGTGCGTTGAAAAATACTCCAGTGGCAGCGACATGAAATTAAAAAAAAAGCTTAACTGTCCAATAACTGGTATTGTACTGTATTGTACATTATTTTAATGGAAATAACTTTCCAGGGATACAATTTTGCTGGCATTTTGAGTTTTAAGTTAATGGCTTATAGGTCAGATTCGTCCTCAAATTATGTTGTACCATAAAAGTATCTTTAATTTCTGAAAATAATAAGGGTATATTATTTAACGAGTGTACAATGTAGGCCATAATCATCTGAGTGTTATACGCGAGTAATACCTACACTCAAGGGCGGATCCAGGGGAGGGGGTCATGGGGATCATGACCCCCCCCCCCCCTGGGCGGTTTACATTTCAACATACGTATTGTGGAGTCAAAAAGAGTGAGTTCATAACCCAGTGCACATTTTTTCTACAAATTGAAAGCACTGTTATTTTACGGCGTCGTGCAAAACCAAAACACATAAAAATAAAAAACACCACAAATTAAAAAGAAACGGAACTCGTTACCTACTCATTTTCATTAATAAGATTATAATTTAGGATTATCTCTGAAAAATGTGCCTACTAATAAAATCTCTAGTTTTGTATATTTCAGGAGTTGGTTCTCTATACCTACGTTCTTTTTTCATTAAAAACTCGGCGACTGCCGGTCTTTGATCAAAATGAGCTGTTCCAACTCCATTCAATGACACTAAGAGGCGACCATTCGTTGTATCTTCATTTAATGAAATTCTTCCTGGCGTTTTTAATTTGTTGTAATGGGAAATAATCCTCTCAGTAGTCATTGAATTGCTTATTAGCAATAACGAGACTAAAAGCTTTTGTAATATATCCTTAGTGCAAACTATACGTTTTCTTAATTTATTAGCAAGTCTGGTGCCTTCATCGGGAGTATCAATGTCTGAAATTTCTTGCAGCAATCAGACACGGATGTCGCAAAATTGGACACTTCCTCTGAACCGAAGAGATTCTCAACTAATGGTCGGCCTGCGGATATCATTTCAGCTTCGGCACAAATAAGGTTTATCATATTTTTAATTGTTTCATCTTCTTCCTCTAAAAACCTCTAAAAAATTTCGCCTTCGGCGCTGTTTGACCCCCCCCCCCCCCAGAATTAATTTCTGGATTCGCCCTTGCCTACACTATATGCTTTGTCTAAACTATCCATTGTATTTCATTGTTACTATTTTAAAAATCCATTTATTACTTATTAAATACACAAAGCGAAATGTTAACATCTATATCTTGTATGCATGGTAACGGCAATGCGGTGCGACGTAAATGACTTTAAATAGTCCGGGAGTATGCGAGTGATTTTGGTAAGATGTTTCGCCGTAGCTTATTTTTAGTTATAATGAGATTAATTTTATAATAACATTTTTTTCTGTTATAGTGAAGCTGGAATAACAGCGGAAGGTATTGCTGTCTTCTGTATAATCACATAAATTATTATAAAGTTAACAATCCGCTATGGAGATTCCGGTAACTAAATTATACTAGTGGGCTATCGGATTATTTAAATTTCGTAATAGTCCTAGGTGTAGCCAGCAAAGCCGCAATCTGTGGATTCCTTTACAATTGAGTTTCAATGATTCGAGAATTCAGCCAGTCTCGCTTAGATTGGACATACAGTTTTGTACCCAAAATAATTGTCAAGCCTTGTCTGTAGACAACAAAAATATCAGTGATGCAAATTGCTAATAGAAATTTGCCGAACGTGCACATGCAACTGGAGTGCATTGCAACCTCGCATTTAAATACATAATCGGGAATGTCAGGATCATATTCTGTTTCACAAACAAACTAAAATTGTGTGCTTGAATGCCGGCATTGCCTTTATAACAATATAGAATATATTATGATAATTTCGTTAATGATTTTATTAAGAGACTATTTTGAAGGAAAGTTCTTCAGGACTTTTTGAATGTATGGTAGAGACCGGGTCGCGAATTTATGAATCCTACATTAAATGAGTCACTAGAGTAAATGTTTTTGTCGTGTATAGGAAAGTAGCTCCATAGTATACTCTGTTAAGATCATTTAAAGCTAAGGAACGCTTTGCGAACAACTTGATATAGTCCGCATGGGAATTAGAGAGGGGCATACTTTACCGCGGCAAGGGGGGAGGAAAAATCTTTGCTGTGCTAAGTTAAATTTTTAAAAGGAATGCTTAACTTAGCTGTTGGCTTTGCTTTGCTATTGAAAAGAAACTTAAAGGAACTTTGCTAAAATTATTTTATGGTATGCAAAGGTTGGGAGTGCAGAGGAAGTATGCGTTTTATAATAAAACACTGTTTTTATTTATTTAACTAATGCCATTTAAAAATTAAATTATCTTTTTAAAAATGCCGAACCTAGACAATTTATCCTCTTGTTAAGCGCTCGTTTGCCAGATTATTTTTCCATTTAATTTTGCAGAATACCTAGATGGTAAATATTTTATTTAGAGTAGTGAAAAATTTACAGCTTTGGAATATTAACTTCTTACAGATTAGGAAATACTACTTGGGAATCTGTTTACAGTACTTATTCTATTAAAAATTTAATACCGTTTACTTACGCAATGTTTTATTCTTAATCACCGATTCCTCGCTGAAATATTATTTTAGTTCATAATATTATAATCTAAAGCTGTATCCATAAAATTATACGTACAGTGGTTTCCTCTGATAATATTATAAATTATGAAGACGGGTTCCTCTGGCAAATAAATCACCAGTTTTTTTGTTGTTGTAACAGTGACTGAACCTAAAAATTTTTTATTTGTTACGACATTTATAATAAGAAAACTTAAAATAATTATAAAAAAATTAATTACACAATACAAATGTAAGAAACTAAAGGGGTTGAAGGAAAGAACCTTTGAACCTATCATATGAGCCAGACAGTAAATTCTGTGTTAACGCCTTATAAGGGTTTATTTAGTTTTGTTTTGTCAACTCTTTTAGTTTCTTAAATTTATACTAGGTATAGGTAATTAATTTTTTAAAAAAATTTTCTCATTATAAATGTCCTAATAAGTAGGTAACATTTAGTTTCTTTATCATAAAATAAAAAATAAGGAATGTCATTTAATACTAGGTTATGATATTAAGAATATAAAATTAAAAAAATATATCACTCGATTATGAATAAAAGAAACTAAAGAGTAGCAAAAAATGTAGGCTTTATACTCTATACTAACTAAATACGGTAAATTCTAAAAGGTATCAAATTGATATCAGTAAAAAGGGTATGAAAAGGGCTTTATAGAAATCAAAAAATATACAGGGTGTATTATTCATTATATCTAATGATCACCCTGTATAAATAAATGGACTGAACAAAAATATATTGCATTGTAAGAATAGACAACATTTTAAAATAATTGTTTTTTAGTTTACTATTTCATTCAATTGTTTTTAGTAATTTGAAAATGGTCACTAAACTTAGACAGTTTTTAAGACAAAATCGTTAATATTCCTAAAAGTACTAATAATAAACCCACAAAACTATATGTATATTAAAACGATCAGCAGCTTAATGCCCATCTTTTGGGCCAATAATATACAGGGCGTTTCATTTAAAAAAATGCAAGTTTAGTCCGCCACACATTTTTGAGCCACCCTGTATAATGTAAAATATTTTTAAAATATTCCGCTTTCTTTGATAAATTCCTCGATAAGGATTTAATCTTCCGTCCCCGCTTCGTTGGCGGACCCGGTATCAGTTCCTACAAATAACTATAATTTTATAATGTTTTCTTTATGTGTCAATTTAACCTTCACAGGAACCGTAAGGCATGTACCCATGACTACATTGTTAGGTACTTTCAATTAGCTTTTTTTAAACACCTAAGCAAAGTAAATATATTTGCTGAAATTGTTCAAGGAACGCTTCGTGAACAACTTGGCATAATCGCATAAGAAATATAGACAGGCATACTTAACCGCGGCAAGGGGGGAGGAAAAAAATCTTTGCTTTGCTTTGCTATTTGGGTCGTTGTCAAATTTCGCGCAGGTAAACTTGTCCCTTAACTATGTTATTTTTTTTATTAGTAATAACCACAATCTCTTACAAATTTTACATTAAATACAAAATACATCACACTAATAAACATTGATTACTAAACTAAAGACTTGATTTTAATTTTTTTATTTTTTTTTCTAAAGTAACATTGTGGTCATTTCTGGTAACAGAGTGGTTTTCCATCCAAATTCTATACAGGGTATAACAAATTCGTTTATCACTACAGGGATCTCGTAAACCGTAAGAGATACGAAGATGGTTAAATGGGGGCAAAGTTGCACAATTTGATGCCTAATCATAATCCAAAAAGAAATTATTTAGATTCCGAGTACTTCCGGAGATATTCGAAAGAAACCGAAAAACTGTCAATAAGATTTTTTTGTTTTGCGGCCTTAATGTAGGAGATAAAAGAAAACCAATCACACCTTTTCAGGGCCACTTTTAATCCTTTCTTAGAATATGTAATTAGTTTTGCCATACAACGTTTCATTTTCCTGAAACCATAATTAATTTCACTATTTTAAATACGAACCTGGATTTTTTCCATTTTTCAATAAAATACCTAGGACATCTTTATTCAAAGCCTGGGCTAAATATTAATTTTAAAAAAGAATTAACGCTCTATCTGTAGATTTTATTAAGATTTTTCTAATCCGACCCTGTGTTACACAATACCCATTCGTTTTATTACCCACGTCATCTTTTGTGTAACAATTTAAACTAGGTAGCTCCTTCAAAGAATACTATAAAATTCGTAAAATTGACAATAATCGTAATACAAATTCTTGCTAATGATATTAGATTTTATTTAATTAACAATACTTTATAATATTAATAAAATGAATTAAAACTTTACGAAAAACATTATAAGCAATATTAGCAAAATAAAGAAAAATACTCCTGAATAAAAGAAGTTGCCATATAAAAATTAATTATTAATTACGTGTTCAAAAATGTTTCCCTGGACAGCGATACATTTTCATGTCGTTATTAAAACGAAATGGTATTGTGTAACACAGGGTCGGATTAGAAAAATCTTAATAAAATCTACATTAGAGCGTTAATTATTTTTTAAAATTGATATTTAACCTAGGCTTTGAATAAAGATGTCCTAGGTCTTTTATTGAAAAATGGAAAAAATCCAGGTCCGTATTTAAAATAGTGAAATTAATGATGGTTTCAGGAAAATGAAACGTTGTATGGCAAAACTAATTACATATTCTAAGAAAGGATTAAAAGTGGCCCTGAAAAGGTGTGATTGGTTTTCTTTTATCTCCTACATTAAGGGCACAAAACAAAAAATCTTATTGACAGTTTTTCGGTTTCTTTCGAATATCTCCGGAAGTACTCGGAATCTAAATAATTTCTTTTTGGATTATGATTAGGCATCAAATTGTGCAACTTTGCCCCCATTTAACCATCTTCGTATCTCTTACGGTTTACGAGATCCCTGTAGTGATAACCGAATTTGTTACACCCTGTATGTCCCTAGTACCACTCCGTTATAATAAAGCTCAAATAACTTCATTTTCTATTATACGAACCTACCTTAAATAAATTATTACCATAAACGAAATATTTTTGATATGTATAAAATAATTAAAAGCAGTAAGTATCAAAATTTACTTAATAAATATTTTTTAAAACTATTGGTCCCGCGTATGATGTGAAACTGTCTGGACCAATATGTTAATGTTAAATAAAATTCTTAGGGCCATCACAAACGCGCCCTACTACATTAGGGGAGCGGCGATCCACCGCGACCTTAAAGTAGAAACAATTCAAGAATTCCTAAACAAAAGACATACTGAGTTTTTTAGGAAAAAACAGTTTCACCCAAATCAATTAATTCAAAATTCATTTCCCATAAATCCCGCCCCAAATCTGCTCAAAATTCGCAATAGGAGCATAAATGCTCCTATTATACAATAACATAAAAAACACAAAAACCTCATCCTAATCGTCAAGCCATGCTTGATTGTATGACAACAAAAATTGATCAAACCCAAAAAATTTGATCAATTTAAAAAAAAAAAAAAAAGTAAAAAAATTTTTTGAAAATAAAAAATTTCAAAAAATTACACTACAGAAATACTAACGTCCCCCCCCCCCCCCCCCCAAAGGACATTTTGTCCTTTAATTTTCAGAAAACCCAAAGTGTGTAAAAGTGCTCAACGGCACTAACACGTTAAAACCCAAGAAAGAAGAAGTATGTTACCGAGAAAATCGCAACTTAAAATAGACATGGCGCTGCTTAGACTTTGTACTAGCTTGGACGGGATGTTTGTATTAATCGTGGCCGACCGATAGATCGGCTGGAGGGATATAGGAGGTGTCAGGAGGGCCGTGAGGCGTCGAACAGACAGCGTGTTTTTATTGTGCAACCAATCTGTTACCTATCTATTCCGTAAGTATATCAACGAATTTTTAATTATTTTAGGTTCAGTATGTTGTCAAAGAGGTAAATATTCTAAATATGAAAAAAGTGTACTTTACGCTTTACTCTATGATTTATGTTGTATGGAATGTAACATTTACTACTCTGTTACCTGTTACTACACAACCCTGTTACCAGCGCGTGGTAACAGGGTTGAATATGCCTATATTTTTTTGCTTTAGACTTAAATTTTATATGTAAAACGATATTAATATTTAAGCTTATAATGTTATTAAGATCTCAAGCGCAACCGACTGCAACATAGTCAAGTAAGATAAAAAAAAACAACTATGTTACTGTGTTACAACCCTGTTACTTATCTGTTCCCAAGGATTAAAGGACATACTAAAGATTTTTATAAAAAGCTAATTAATATAATATGGTAATATAACAATACATTAATTTGTTAGATATTTACACGATCATAAAATATGTTATAGTTTGCAGTTAATATATTAATATTTAGAGTAATTAGGGAAAATTAAATGTCTTTTAAAATTCAAGAAGTAACAGAGTTGTTCGGAATTTAAATAAATTATTGTTAAACTTTAAAAAAATGTTGTGATTATAAGATAACAGACTGTAATAAACATTAAGGCCAAAATATTTGGAACTGAATTGTTTAATTTCGTAATAAAACTTAAAACGTTATGATAACAGAGTTGTATATTTTTTACACCCTAACCCACGAAATCTGGAATAAATCAACAATTATTAGTTAAATATTGCGGCCGACTGTAACCGACAAAATTCCGTTATTTTAACAGGCATGGATACAAAGAAAAGTCATGTTTAAGTATTTTTATTTTTTGATAAGTTTATCATTTTTAGTCACAGTTACCTGCGCGAAATTTGACAACGACCCATTTACAAGTAACATGAAAGGAATTCTGCTATTCATTAATTTTAATAGTTATTGTTGGGCATGCAAGAACTTTCGCAAAATAGTGATTTTACTTAAATCAAATTTAATAAAAAAACTCATTTGACGCAGACTTTTTTGCAGACATTTTATTGATTAATTAGCCTATCAATTATTCATTGGAATTTTATCTTGACTTTTTATAACAAAAATTATAATAACCGTGTTGTACAGCGAAAAACTCTCTCCGGATCTCTCTTAAGGGGAGGTTCTTACAAAATATACTTATTATTCTTATAAAATGTTGCTTACCTTTTTGAAACTCTTCATTGCGTCGGCGAGTGTTTCGGCCTTCCATGGCCATCATCAGTGTTGTACGGTCCCTATTCGGGACAAACAACAGACAGCCGCTTACCCGTTTAACTTCAAAATCACCTAAAATGTAAGCGGTTGCCAAGAATACACAAGGATACAAAGGTTTCGACCACTGATAGTATATTCTTAAGTAAGCTAAAAGGAAAACAATTTAGTTACAAAAACGATGGTTTCGTTCATCAACATTGGGAAAATGTTGGACAAAACCTTTTAACACCTAAAAAGCATCATTAATGTGACCTAAAAACAAAGGGGTAAATTTACAACAACGGTTTTGTGCATCAACATTTAGAAAATGTTGGACAAAACCTTGTAACACCTAAAAAACAATTATTAATTTGACTTTAAAACGAAGGGGTAAATTTACAACAACGGTTTTGTGCATCAACATTTGGAAAATGTTGGACAAAACCTTTTAACACCTAAAAATCAATCATTAATGTGACCTAAAAACAAAGGGGTAAATTTACAACAACGGCTTTGTGCATCAACATTTGGAAAATGTTGGACAAAACCTTGTAACACCTAAAAAACAATTATTAATTTGACCTAAAAATGAAGGGGTAAATTTACAACAACGGTTTTGTGCATCAACATCGATCGGTCAATTAACACCTAAAAAGTAATCATTAATTTGGCCTAAAAAATAAAGGAGTAAATATACAAAAGTGGTATTGTGCATCAACATTTAGAAAATAACAAAACCTTGAATACCTAAAACAAATAATATTAAAGCAGGTTCATATATAGTTAAAAACTTTGCATATGTGCTTAGTAAAATTTTCGTTCACCAATATATTATCCAAATCATCATGATCATCATCATTATCATTTCTTCCAAATATTAGGTACCTGAAAAATAGCCCTAAAATTGAAGAAGGTTTTATTAGTCACAACTTACATTTTAATTATTCACTTTGAAAACACAAATACCTACTTGATGTAATCTACATTTCTTACCTTTCAAGCATGACAGTAAAAGTTGTATGTTTTGAAATCAGTTAAACCCAAAACACTTAGCACTTTTATGCACTCGCGCTTATTGTGGACGAACTCTATCCGTCACCCATGTGTACTAACCTGAAACAATAGAGAAAACCATTATATACATACAGTTTAGCGATCCCTAACACTTCCAAAACCCGTGTAATTGATTTTTAATTAAGGACGACTTTTAGAAAAAATGACAAACATGTCAAGAGTGGCGTTTTAATGTTTCTTGATTGAAGTCAGTTATTGATGATTCACTTTTTATACTGCGATATCGGTAGCACTTATTAAAGCAACACTTTGAGATTTTAGTATAGAAAGTTTTAAAAATCTTACCTTAGTTAATTCTCGTAGTTTGCTCTAATCCAGCTTGTGTCCCGAACATTTAGCATTTTGGTTTAAGTTTTCATGGTCACACTTAATCGAAGCTCTTGAGACAGATCCAAAAGCCAACTGTATTTTGCAACAACTTGTCCTCAAAGCGACAATTAAACAGATACAGAAACCAATTAAATTAATCATGTAATTTTTATTGCTCTCGTCTATCATCTCGAAAAGAAACGTCCATGGTGTTATTTTCAGTTCAGTATTTATTGAAACCCGAACACACAAAATAATTTGAGTAAATTTTGTAACACCACAGATACTATACCAAAAATATTTTTAACTGTGTTGCGTTTAGCCCGTCATGGCTGCTAATAAATGATGATGTAGAAAAATCATAATATGTTTTGTGACATATCTACTGTTTATAGTACTTTCAATCAACAAATCCAAACTGCGATCAATCATATCCTTTCTGTACGTTAGACTTAAAAAGATCCGATTGATTTTAATATGAACTGGGTTCTGTATCTTGCGCTACCCTAAAAACATCGCGACTCGAATTTTACACGTTACTTTAGGTGTTGTTCTGGTTGATCCTGAAACAAGGAAAGGCTACCTTAAAAGTTGAATATTTTTTCTTTTAAAATATTGGCCCGTAGTAACGTCAAAAATTTAATGTCAGATATTGAATTGTGTTACAAATACGGTCCAAGTAGTAGTAAGTATTGAAATAAAATCTTAGAAACAAATTAGTTACCTCCTTGTCCAATTCCATTTGCCCGATGACTTCATCTTCATTATTTTTTTCTTCTTGTTGTACTCTTCAAGGTGAAAACAAAAAGGGTGTCGAGATACCCTAGAGACAAGCCGGCTTGCCATTGACCTTCTCCAGACATTCGATGGTCTTCAAAGGGGCTAACTTTACCGCGCTTCTAAACTGCGACGATGTTTAGACAAACCCTTGAAGAGCAAAACCTTCTTACGTCACTCGCCTGTAACTCGCATGTGACTCGCACTTCTGTTTTAGGGGTCGTGGCGCGTACCCAAGATCTGAAATTTAAAAAAATATATTTTACAAAATAAAATTATTAATTATCGTCGAAATGGGGTTTTAAACTAATAATCGACTTGTCAAATTAATACCTCGTATATCCATAAAATAAAATTTCTATATAAAAGCAAAAAAATAATTATATAACATACAGGGTGGCCCATTTGTGCGACAAAGTAATATATCGGCTCTACTATTAGAGATATCTAAAAAAGATTTTTACAAAAGTTGTGAGGTTAAATTACATACATGTTATAAAATTATTTTTGTTTATACAGGCTGGTCCAGAAAAGTAGGACAACAAAGATATATATTTTTTAAATGGGACACCCTATATATTTTTACATTTTTGTCTTTCCTACAAAATTGTTTATGTGACACCATATTTATTTTTTTATTTTTGCTACGTTGCCAAGAAAAATGGAAAATTCCTAAAATTTTGGAAAAAAACATGACAGTATAAAATTATCTATATTTCTCAATTAGAAAATCTAAAAATCAAAAATTTCTTATAAACTTTTAGTATAGTGATGGAAAAACTGTTTCAAATCATAAAGTAATCAAAATTTTGTACAGAGCGTTTTTTGTTGACATCCAAATATAGAGAATTTAAAAAAAATTAAACATTCAATAACTCTGTTTAATCAAATGATCGATTTGTATTTAAAATTTCTTACCAAATTTTAAATAAAAGTAGAAATATTGGCAAAACTACTAAATATAGGTATAGGGATGACTTAACAAGAATAAAGGAGACTTAACATATCTATGGGGCGAGCCTAAAAAATATAGGATGTTTCATTTGATTAAACAGAGTAATTGTATTTTTAAATTTTTTATATTTGGATGTCAGCAGAAAACGCTCTGTACAAAATTTTGATTACTTTATGATTCGAAACAGTTTTTCCATCACTATACTTAAGAGTTTATAAGAAATTTTTGATTTTAGATTTTCTAATTGAGAAATATAGGTAATTTTATACTATCATGTTTTTTCCAAAATTTTAGAAATTTTCCATTTTTCTTGGCAACGTTGCAAAAAATTGAAAAAATAAATATGGTGTCATATAAATAATTTTGTAGAAAATACAAAAATGCAAAAATACATATAGGGTATCCCATTTAAAAATATATATATTTTTGTTGTCCTACTTTTCTGGACAAAAAAATGTTAAAACATGTATTTGTTTATACCTTATAACTTTTGTAAAAATCTTTGTTAGATAACCCTAATAGTAGAGCCGATATATTACTTTGTCACACAAATGGGCCACCCTGTATTAGTGCGACCGCTAGAAGAGGATACTCTATTAACACATCAAAAATTGAACATTGAATACACGTGTCCAAGCATTTTTTCCAAAAGAAAAGCGGTACAGGATTTACTCTTTGAATTTATTCCAAGTTACAAACTCACACTGTATAATACTAATCGTTTTTTGTCTTATATATGCTATTTTAGAAACGTTCAGACTTGGCTGAAGACAGCTAATAATATAATATTTTATTTCAATTCAATTAATCTTAAATTTTAAAATTAATTGGGTACAAATTATAAACCAGTAAGCTTACCAAATTATTGTTTAAAATGAGCCAGCTCCAGCGATGTTGGTTGACGTTGGTTGGTGATGCAGGTTGCTCTGTCCCATTCCATAAATAACGAAATTTATTAAATTAAATTTAAAAAAAAAATATCAATCTACATTAAAAATTTTGAAAGCCCGTTTTCGTCCCGTGTCTTCTCCAAGCTCACAGGATTTTTGCCCCGTCTTTCAATTTTCAAAATGCTGCTGTACACATCGACCATCGGGGGCGCAAAATCCGTTACGCTCAGTCCTGCATGCCGAATCCAGGATGTAGGCACCTATACTGCACGAAAAGCTTTATTTCGCACGGCGTACAGGTTTGCTGCGGCCTCTTAGTCACTTCCGACCACCCATTCAACGACTTTACAGAATTGCACGCAGGTGGCTTGGAGTCGACCGCGCCTGTGTTGTGGTGTGGATTAGGTTTGGTATCAAGTCCGTCTAAAAAAATGAAACAATAAGGTTACCACCAATTATATTGTAGTTTTGTTAACGACAAGCACAATTTCTACACTAGTTTTTGCGTTCAACAGTTTGCTTTTCAATCATGCCAATATGTCGACGTTATGGTCTAGTGGTTAGCGCAGCAGCCTTACAGATCGTAGGCCCGGGTTCCATTCCCGGTGCCCGCAACGTCGATGTTAAATTTGGAATTTGGTTTAAGAGGTGGCGCCGTCTTTCGGAAGAGACGTTAAACTGTGGGCCCCGTGTCATGGATGTTGGCACGTTAAAGAACCCTACCCTCGAAAAAGAGGGATTCGGCAAAAATTACCAGATAGTGTGTGACAAATTCCCTGGCGTCGGTGATTGGCCTCGTTGCGGAAAAAGGCCGACGTAAAATAAATAAATAAAAAAAAAAAAAATCATGCCAATATATTTTTTATTACGTATCTGAATATTTGTCAACTGCCCAACAGTTACACAACTGTTTCATATCGCCAACCAACAGAGGGAGACGAAGACGATGAGCAATGTTACATAACGACCCTTACGTATTTAATTTTAAAATGTTAAAAAAATAATTTTGCCAATAATCCAACCCCACCAGCAACTATGGACATTATACAATTACATAATTAATAGCTGCCTAATCCTAAACTCTTGCATAAAGTTAAAAAAGTCATACACACACCATTGGCCCCTTTTGTTTACGTCTATCCTGTGCAGCATTATAAAATTACGTAATTAATAGCTGGACCCTTGGCGTGTATCCCTTTCCCTCATTACCAAATAGGTATCTAAACACTTGCATCAAGATAAAAAAAATAATTATACACGTACCTACCAAAGGCCCCCTTCCAAAGTACAAATAAGAATTTAACAAAACATACCTTTCAAGGAACAGAGCACTGACTTTTATTAGGTTGCCCGAAGAATAAAACGCGCACAAAAAGACACCGAAATAAACTTAAATCCAGTGATGAGCTATAGTAAGTAAACCCTGGCGAACGAAAAACCACCCCGGGGTTGTTTCCAGGCAGCGTGCGCGAAAAGCTCCGTCCCGTACAACCACTGGTATTCAAGTAATTATTTAATTTCATGCTTCTACCTGGCTAAAGATAACAATGAAAACAAAAAAACAGATAAAAAAGCATGATTCATTCCAAGCGTTTGTTGACGATTTTTGTATCGATATTTTATTTTTAAATAAAAATTAATTTTAGGAATATTAATATTTCATATCTTGTACATATTGATGCTATTTTTATGTATATAAAAAAATCGGTTAAAAAGGACTTATTATATTTAAATTAATATAATAATATTAAAAACACTTCACACCATCTAGAAAGTTATATACAGGATGCCCTATCACTAAGGAGCTCTACAGCCAGGCGTGTATCTGGAGTTGATCTTTGGGGGGGGGGGGAGGTAATGACTCTGATGGGGGGTTATGAATTTTTTTTTAAATAATAGAAAATCAATCAAAATTTATTGCTCTCGATTTCCACCTGTCCAATTTAAAAAATGTTAAGCAAAAAAAAATAGCTCATGGGGGGGGGGGGGAGTAACTACCCCCATTACCCCCCCCCCTAAAATACGCGCCTATCTACAGCGACACGAGATAATAGACTTGAAAATAGGTCATTTATGCTTAATTTTTTATAATAAAATATCCTCCTCCGTTAATTTTCAATAAATAGTGTTTCGGTAAGTGTAAAAATATTTTTGTTATCTATCATTTAAATGCAAATATCTCAAAAACTAATTGAAATATCGAAATTAATGAAGTACAAATATTTTACATAAAAGATCCCTCTTTTATAATTTGAGGTGAAACGGCCAGAAATGTGATACAGGACTGGATTTAGGGGGGTTCTTAGGGTGCTATAGCACCCGGCCTCAAGGTCAAAAGGGGCCCCGGCCAGGGCGGTGATAACTAGAAAGTTACCGAGAAACTTAACACTCTAAAAAAAAGTATTTTTTGTATAGTTAAATAAATACAATTTTAATTAGTATCTGTTTTATTCAAATCACAGTGTACCGTAGGCAATGGAACAATAGTCTTCTAAAAAAATGAGGGCCCCACAAGTACAGTTAGCGCCCGGCCCCACGAAGCTTAAATCCGGCCATGAGTTTAGGTATCTTTACCAGAGTTACAAAGTAACAGGCGCTATTATACAGTGTGTCCAAAAAAATATGCAACATATGGGAAAGTTATTTATTACCGATTTCTCAGAAAATGTTATTCTTGATAAAAGTTGGTGCATGCCTTAAAACTATAAATGCATATTTCATATTTCACCTGCGGCTAATAGTAAGGAAGCAAATGCCATTTTTTTCGAAATTGCCTTAAAAGTAAAGTACCTTAATTATTAAAAATACAGCAAAATTTTATATGGAAATGTTTTTGAAAATTAAAAACATAGTCCAAATACAAAATTTGAGTTAGGTGTCCCAATTTTTAATTTGTTTTTCCTAATCTCTAATTTCCCCTAAACGGTACGCCTCTGGTCGATTTTTCGTTTACGCAATTTTAATATATTTATCAAATAACTTAAACGTGGGTTTATAATAAAAATACATTAAGTAGTTGCAAACTTTTAAAAACTCTTCAATGAACCGGGTCGGTTTAGATATAAGTGTGTTGCACGCCTACTTAAACACATTTTAGCCAACTTCAGTTCGAAACTAAATCATAATAGAATATAACCCTTTTCATAATACTGGAAATAACTAATCATTTATTTGTCATTTTCACCCAGTACGCTGAAGTCCGAAACCCTACTTTAAAAAAATGAATATAAAATAGGTATTTTGCCCTCTCGTAATTATTTATTTGTTTATTATGACAAATAAATTATTAGTTATTTCCAGTATTATGAATAGGGTTAAATTCTATTATGATTTAGTTTCGAACAGAAGTTGGCTAAAATGTGTTTAAGTAGGCGTGCAACACGCTTATATCTAAACCGACCCGGTTCATTGAAAAGTTTTTAAAAGTTTGCAACTACTTAATGTATTTTTATTATAAACCCACGTTTAAGTTATTTGATAAATATATTAAAATTGCGTTAACAAAAAATCGACCAGAGGCGTACCGTTTAGGGGAAATTAGAGATTATGAAAAAAAAATAAAAAATTGAGACACCTAACTCAAATTTCGTATTTGGACTATGTTTTTAATTTGCAAAAACATTTCCATATAAAATTTTGCTGTATTCTTAATAATTAAGGTACTTTACTCTTAAGGCAATTTCAAAAAAATGGCATTTGCTCCCTTACTATTAGCTACATATGAAATATGAAATGTGCATTTATAGTTTTAAGGCATGCACAAACTTTTATCAAGAATAAACTTTTCTAAAAAATCGGCAATAATTAACTTTCCCATATCGTCACCTTAGAGTTATACTGTGGTATGTGCAGTTAACCAAGTTTTGAGAAAAAGCGTTATGAAAAATTGGCTTTTTGTTACAGTGCTATGGACAGACCTACACTTAAGAAAATTTGTACTTAGTTTCATTATAGTTATTACGGTTTTTTAGAAAAAATATACACATATACATTGTTTTTTCTATATTTTGGGCACTAGAAAAAACACATACAATTATGTAACTCTATTTTTTTATTAATTATGAAAACATACAACTCTGTAACGTTACAAAAAAACAAAATAACTACAAATAAGAATATAATCCAGAACTAGAGAAATAAATATGTTAGGCATTATCATTTTTGGGAAGTATAGCCATATAGTATGCCTTATCCACCTCAGGAATCCACTAGCACACTAACTCAACGACCCAACCAAACAAAGTTGTATGTGTATTATTTGTGACCATAGGAATAAAATATAAAATTGCAAAGGTGTATGTGACACATATACAACTATGAGACTCTAAAAATCGCAATTCACGTTGATACAACAATGTATTTCTGGTTGCCAATGACATATGGTGTAACATACAACATTGTAATTCTCTGGAAGGCAAGTTTGAGGTACATACAACTTATTAACACCGAAAAGTCAATTTCAGAAAAAATGCGACATACAACAGTATAACTCTATGGTGACGATATGTTGCATACTTTTTTGGACACACTGTATAGTGTCCATTATAAACTAGACAACACAAAACTTAAAAATCGCACAAAGAACACAAGTCAAAAATGAAAATAACAAGTGAACAGTTCTGTTTGCATAGAAGCAACAGCTGCTTGACATTCGTTCTTTATAGTACATATTGCGCATGCTCACTATCCCGGTAACGGCCTGCATTATTCACAAGCTTGGTTGCATACCATTGACAATATACTGGTTATATAATATATTTCTACTAATCGAGAGCAACTTACATATTACATGAAAGTGTGCCGCTACAACCAAATTTTAGAAAACTGTCTGTATTCTGGTATTGTATTCTTTAAGAAATTAAAACTTGCTTTAAAACATGCTAACATATGGTCACAGTGGGAAGATCTACATAATCATTAATCACTTAAATTAGGTATGTATCGTTTCAACTGAACCAGTGATCAACACCGAGTACCCCTGTAGAGTGTAGAGCGAAAAATCAGGAAAAAGTATGCATGCATGGAAATGCCTATAAGTGGTTAATACATAGGTAGTTGAGAAAAAAAGTTTTACATTGTTTTTATGGGGTATTTATTGAAGTACTTGGGAATCAGTGGCAAATTCTAGGCAGGTGTATTCCCTTCTTTAACTACATAAAGTAAACGGTAAGTTTGTTTTAAAACAAGTTCTATTAAAACATAAAGCATAAGTATATGTATACTTATTTAGTTATTGCCCTAAAATATTCCAAAATTGTAAAATTCTATTTGGCGTGCTGAGACAACGAATTTCGAGCTACAACAAAATAAAAACTTTAATCTTTAGAAAAAATTAACTAGGTGTAGTGAACTTACCTACAAAGATTAAAGTTTTACTGGAATATGTATTTTAAACTGAATAATTAAAGAAAAGAGAACTTTTGTAAGAAAATGTCTGTCATGACTCTTGTAAATCGTGGCGTTCGATTTAAGAACAGCTGCATGAAGAAGATGATGACCAACTACTGCAACTGACCAACATTGCCACCAAGTAAAAATGTTATTAAAAAATATTTAGTATAACAGTAAATATATGGACTGGAAATATTATTGTTGTTGCTATGGAATAATAAAATATAAAGAAATCTATGTAATAACCAAAATTAATAAAACCAAATTAAAACAATATCCCCTATTGATCTGTCAAACCCTCCTGCCTCCTGCCCCGCTTCGTTTCATCTTCCGGCACAATACGTTAGTGTCATTAGCTCCTATATTAGTGACATCCCCGTGGGCGAAATATTGTCAATATCGCCCTCACAAGGTCAATACTTCTTCAATATAGTCGCCCTGGCCCACAATATTGAAGAGATATTTTCGAATCGCCAAAAATACATCAATATATTATTTACAATGTGTCAATATTTGCCCCACACGATCAATATTATGATCAATATATTCCAATATTGTCAATATTATTGATCATGTGAGGGCCACTTAACGACATGCTACGAGCTAGACTTGCACTTGACCGATTATTTTGTAAAATAATAATTTACTCCACAATATGTAAAATTTTCCATAGGTATAAACACATTTATTTTGAAAATATAATCCGGCAAAACCGCGTTATGTATTCGTATTGGTATTACTCACCTTTTTCTTATTGTCAAACAAATAAATATAGTTTAAAAAAACTAAAAAACACGCTTTAATAAATAATCAAACTAAAAAGCGGAAAATAAATATATTTATAGGTATTTTAAAGAGAAACCATCTTTCTTAGTTGAGTATTAGTATTACGCCCTCTAGCGGACACATGAGAAACTTAAAAATAATTTCCAGCTTGCCCACATTCCTTATACATTTTTTTCCAGAAAGCTGCACGACTAATGGTTTCCCAGATAAAGCCGACGTCCTCGCTTATTTGACCACCCGTACAAGTTTTAACGCCCTTGTACAAGTTTGTTCGGATTTGTAAAACGTTTTACTCACTTATAAAAATTTGTACAAAAGCTAACTGAGCCACTTTTACTGTGACTAAGTTATGTTTCTCAATGTTATTATTTTTTTGCCTGGTTAGAAAATTATTGTTATTAAAAATGTTTTTCTTCAACCGTCATATAAGTGATAACTTATGTAACGTTTCTCAATAGCATTAAATGTCATTTAGGTATATGACTAGGAGTATAAGTACTTATATATTCCTATAGGCGTATAAATACATTAGTACTATATTTTTTTCGTTTTATTTCTTGTCTTTTAGCTTTGAGCATTGCTCATTTAGCCACGAAATTTAAATTAATAAAAAAAAAAGTACTTTTTACTATTAAAGAAATTAAAAGTGTGTTGTAATCAGTTCTACAACAGAGTCCTTATCGACCATACGATTTTTTTACGACAAGCAAATTTAGGAACTACAGGATACCCTATACTAAACGCCAAGGTCAGACCTTCTTAGCCCACGGGCTGAACGATACATACTACTATCCAGTGGCGGCTCGTGACTAGCGAGTCAGGGGGGGCGCTGGCTTTAAATAAAAAAAAATGAAAATGTCTATTGTTTTCGAAAGTACGTGTCTGTTTTTTCTAACTTTCTCATTGTGAATTTTAATTTCATCAGCATAAGCACTACTTAAACAAGTTAAAATATTAGTTTGTCCTAACATCTCAAAACTTACCACATTATGACGATGTTTTGCACTATTTTCATGTTTTTTTATTTTCTCTGAAAGATGTTTTAAGTCCTGCACCCCATTTATAGTCCAATTATCATCCCCGTCAAAAAGAAGACACACGAAACAGAAAAAAAGTGTTTTTGTCCTCACAACCGCATATCCAGGATTTTTATTATATATTTCTTTGTCAAACTTACGCCTAATCTGTGCCTTACTTTTACATTTTGATTGCACTTGTACTATGTTCAATATTGGTAGTGGCCGCCCTGCATTTTTTAAATCAAGTTTTTCACTTATAAGCTCAGAGAACTAAACACAAGCTTCTTCTGTAAATCACTGACCTTCATATTACACGAAATTTTCCAACTTTATAACGTAACTAATAAATCAAATCAAAACAATTAAACAAAACATTAGTCGCATCGACAGGTCGCCTCGTCAGAGTACATAATATATCGATTATTCTACCGTGGCATCGCGATTCGCGAACAGCTGTTGTTGGGCGCCGAAAATTGGAGCTCATCCGTGGCCGCTCGTTGTGCGATGTGTAGGTGACGTCACGCCTCCGTCGTCATGGCAACTCATCGAGAAGTCGCGTTGAATCGGGACGAATAATCGGTCGCCCGCGCTTAGTATAACCTTGAGAGCGCGCAACTCGCTTGTCTATGAGTATAACCTGCCCGTTGGAATAGGGCTATGTTTGGTTTGAATAATTATGCCCGCGCTTAGTATAACCTACCCGCTGGAATAGGGCTATGTTTGGTTTGAATTATTTTAATGGATTGCTTACATACATTGCTTTATTGGTTTTTTAAGGAAAGTACTTTTGGATTCTGTTTGAAATAATTGCAGGGAGGGCGGCGCCCCAGAGCCCTTCATTAACGAGCCGCCACTGCTACTATCATAAACTATACTTTAAACATTTTTATAGACTTTGTTAGTATGACTTCTGATTTCAAGATGAAAGGAAAAAATGTAAACTCGACGGGCCCTGATCGGATGCCCACAGTAGGGACATATTTAAAGTAAGTATGATACTAGTAATGTATTGTATATAAATATACAGGGTGTTTTTGGGAAGGAAAGGGCAATATTTTGGGAATGTGTTCAGAGGGTGAAAATAAGAGGAATAGACCCATATGTTTTAGTTCGATTCTCAACCATTTCTGAAATAATAAGTTTCTTAAGTTTTTGTAAGTTAATTTTTATTTTAAAAGCGAATAATTGCAAGTACTGCAGTATAAACTAACTTAAAGAATATTTTCAAAAACCCCTCCACCAACTTCAATACATTTTTCGGCACGTTTGTTAATCCCTCGGGTAGCACGTTGGATTGAGTGGGGATTGTTTTTTTATAAAACCTGTAGCATTGAAAATGCGATCGCGGAGTGCTTCTCTCGTTTCCACTCGTATTTCATATACTAGCGATTTCATCCATCCTCAAAGGCAATCATCAAGCGGGTTTAAATCTGATGACCGCGGTGACCAAACTTGCCGACCACCTCTGCCAATCCAACGATTAGGAAAACGATAATTCAAGAAATTTCGCACACGGAGACTAAAATGAGGTGGGGCGGTGAGGCTCCATCAGGTTGGAAGTACAATCGTTGTCGAACATTTAACGGAACATCATCCAAAATGTGTATCAAAATGGTCTTCCAAAAACCGTAAATATCCTTCTCCAGTAAGAAGACGCCCTTCCATTTCAAATGGACCAAACAACTGGTCGTTGAGCATTCCACACCAGACATTAATACTGAATCGATGTTGAAAGTTTCATTTAAATGTAGCATGAGGGTTTTCATCTGACCACCGATGTTCATTGTGGCAATTATTAATTCTATCACGAGTGAACTGAGCTAAATAAAATGTATTTGTGCAAGTTCGATTTTGATGGATCCATTCACAAAATTGTACCCTTGAAGCAGGATCACCATCTAGAAGATGTTGAACGGGTTGAACCTGAAAAGGTTTTAAACCGTATTGTCTAAGTTACTCCCATACGGCTAGATGTGATGGTATATGAAGTTCATTTGAAACCCGTCTACTTATACCTGAGTTCTCTGCGAAAATATCCAGAACATTTTCTTCATTTTTCACATCTAGACCCTGCACACTTTCAGAAACAATTCTCACGCTTGGAACCATTCCAGTTTCCTGAGCACTTGCAAATAAATACTTTTTGAAAACCTCTTCTATAAGGAACTCTTCGATTTGGAAAACGACGTCGATATTCATTAAGTGCGCGCATCGCACTACCGTTACAGTAACCATACACGAATATTAAGTCGGCATACTCCTTGTGACTGAATGTGTGGGGCATTGTAAGTATGAAAATCTTGGTTCAAGTCGATACTCTCAATATGTAGCTAACTGACAACTACTATACAGTATGTCCGAAATTCTAGTCTCTATATGGGTATCTCGCTTAATAGATGAGATAGAAAGTTGGTTAAATGGGGAATATTTTAGAGAATTTAATGCCGATCTCGAATCTCTTTTCAAAATTATTAAAAGTTTGGTAGTTTTTCACCTATTAAACAAAAACTAAAAATGGCTCATTTCGTTTTTTTTAAATAGGGGCTTAACGGTTCATTTGACATATCCCAAAGTGTTACATTCTTAAGACACTTTTTAGGGAAGAACATTTCTGTACAAAAAGAAAATGCAGATTGTCTTCTGTTTGTGAGTTGCCCACAGTAACTTTGTTATTTCTTATGGCGGCCATCTTGGATTTGTACATAAAATTATTTCTCTATACCTTTTAAACGATCTGCCACATGCTACCAAAATTTTGAAGAAATACTCTTAAATTATTAAAAAACCAGTTTTATCGTTAACTTGGCAAACAGCGCATGCATCTAACATAGCAGATAGTAATTAAACCATTTAAAGCACCTCTTAAACTTTTATTTTTTTTAGAATACAGTTGCTTACAAGATCCTTAAATTCTGAACTTGACCTAACCTAACCAAAACCAAGTGTAGGATAACTTAAATTTAATTAAATTAATTTCCTGTAATAGGTTTTATGCGGTTGATGTATTTCTGGATACAATTCCAAATATCTAGCAGAAGTTAGTTTAGCATTTCGGTGTGATTGCAAATAAAGTGCCAACATATCAAATTTTTCTTCATTTAAAATTTGTGCCATTTTCAAAATAAGATAAGATGTAGTTAATATTATACATTTTAAACCACTTTATAGAATTTTGAATGACAAATAAATAGGCACTACGTTTTTTCTAATATTGCATACCATGGCCTACCATGTAAAAATATCATGGCCTTTTTACAATGCAAAAATATCACGGAATACCATGTAACAATAATCCTTCCGTTATTATATGATTATACCAAATAATTTTTATGTAATAAAACTTAGGTTTGGCAAAATTAAAAAAGGTTTGCTTTTTTTTTGTTTGTAAAGTTTTTATTCTGATCTATTTTTTTCTAATATTTTAACTAAATGTAATTGCAAACAAAAAAATAGGCGGTTTTTAGTTGAAAGCCCTATTTTTTCTAATTGAATTCTTTTTCGTTTCATTCCGATTAAGATTTTTTTTTATCGCGGCGTTGCCAAACCTATTTAAGACCGTAGACTAAAAATGCGTTAATTATTTTATTAGCTAGGAAACAATGATTATTTGAGGCAGAAAATGTTTTTCTTATTAAACTAATACCCTTGGATGTACCCACATGCTATGTTAGATGCTGGTTTTTTAATAATTTAAGAGTATTTCTCCAAAATTTTGGTAGCATGTGGCACATCGTTTAAAAGGTAATTTAAAGAGAAATAATTTTATGTACAAATCCAAGATGGCCGCCATAGGAAATAACAAAGTTACTGTGGATAACTCACAAACAAAAGACAATCTGCATTTTCTTTTAATACAGAAATGTTTTTCCCTAAAAAGTGTCTTAAGAATGTAACACTTTGGGATATGTCAAATGAACCGTTAAGTCCCTATTTAAAAAAAAACGAAATGCGCCATTTTTAGTTTTTGTTTAATAAGTGAAAAACTACAAAACTTTTAATAATTTTGAAAAAAGATTCGAGATCGGCATTAAATTCTCTAAAATATTCCCCATTTAACCAACTTTCTATCTCATCTATTAAGCGAGATACCCATATTGAGACTTGAATTTCGGACACACTGTATATGCATGTCAAAACTATCAATCAAATGTATCGGACGTTTAAAACTAAAGCCTTCTTCATTATTTCAATATAAAAAAAATTTAAGACCGATTATTTCAGAAATGGTTGAAAATCGAACTAAAACATATGGGTTTATTTCTCTTATTTTCACCCTCTGAACACATTCCCAAAATATTGCCCTTTCCTCCCCAAACACCCTGTATGATTACGCCCGGCACTAGAAAAGTTTTTCCTTATAAAAAATAATAGATTTCTTGATAAATTTTCTACACAATCTGCGTTAAATTCAACGCACTTGCCATAACCTTGTTGAAGTTTAGAGATCCCGGTACATAACCACATTTAAAAAACTCCTCAACATGTAATGTTCCACAAAAATATCCCCAACCTTGACTATTCTCCACTTTGCGTCGGCCTTAAACTATAATTAAAACACAGTTGTGATTTAAAAATAATACTATATAATATATATTTTCAAATTTAACTTCTACAAAATGAGCATACATTTTTATTTCTACTTAAGAATACGGTTAATGATAAACAAAGCTAAACAGTTTTCTAAACGTTATAAAATATTTTTATATTCTTGGTTACTTTTGATATGTAATCATTATAGCAATAATAGTCTAATAATTATAATAATATAATATTCTAAAAAGGAGATTTAACAAGACATTTCTTTAGTTAAACATTTGATTTTTCTAGATCACATGACGTAATTACATAATGTTGCCTATAATGTATAAAAATTAACGATTACGAGAGATTCTGATATATTTACAACAAATTACTTTCTGAGCTACATAACCGATTATGTACTAAGTTCTGTACAAAAACAAAAAGTATTTAATACCTACATTTAAGCTAACACTAACAAGGGATTGTCAGATGGCAAAAAGTCAATTGGCGTGTGGTACAAGGTAAACTGTTTAACCTACGCCGATTAAACAGGCCTGTGCTATATTATGACAACCAAACAAACTGAAAAAAATAAGGGAAATTAAAGGTCTGTCTAAACCACAAAATAGTTTTAATAAATATCAAGTTACCTAGTACCTCAAAAGAGGAAAAAGTACATCAGTACAAGATATGTTTTCACTTTAGGGATGGTCGTCGTCAGCCTCACAACTATTATATTATGCAGCTTTGAACTCTTATCTAAAGAACCCCGCACTTCTCTTATGGAAAATGGCCCTCGGTTAAATTTCCTAAATTTTTAGTATGATGTAGAGAATTCCATTCTGATGAAAAATATCCATGGCCACAACAAAATCTGCCGACCAGTTTTTGAGATTGTTCAAGTTGCAAAATATTAATTTACACTACATTATATATTCGTAGTTTATAATATTAATTCGTTTTGCTTTTCTGGATTTCTGTTGACCCTGTCGTAGATAGGATAGAATACTATCAAAATAGTCTAATTATTTTATTATATACCGGGTGCACACGAAAATTATTTAATATTTTCGGGTTTAAATTAATTGTTAACAAAGTGATACTGTATATGACATAAGCTAGGAGCAAGCTAACATAATATTTTTTATATTTATACAGGGTAACTCAAAAAAGTCATAATTTTTTTATTAGTTTTTACAGAAATATTGTAGATATTTCTTTATGTACTACTTGTCGCTTATCGTATGGTTCCAAATATATATAATTATCAAGATTATACAGGGTGTTTCCGATGATAAGCGATAGAAATATAACATAAAAATCCTTGGTCACCCCGTAATATGGATGGGTTAAATTTCATTATTTTTTAATATTTTTTGATGGAAGTGTTTTACTTACATGTTTACTATTGTTTTTCCTTTTCCTATGACCAGATCTGGAGATTTATGAGAAATATGCTTTTTTTTTAGTTTTGGGTCTGTACGACACTAAATCTCTAGAACTGGTCATAGGAAGAGTCAAGAGTAGAGATCAATAGTAAACATGTAAATAAGAGACTTCAAGCCAAGAATATTAAAAAAATAACCAAATTTAACCGATCCATTTTTAATATACCCGGTGATTTATTAATACATGCATTTTTATGTTTTTCCTCTATCGCTTACCATCGGAAACACCCTGTATAACGTTGATAATTATATATATTTGGAACCATACGATAAGCGACAAGTAGTACCGAAAATTTGTTAACATTTAATTAAATGCCAAAAATACACTGATTTAACAAAAAAATATTAAATAATTTTCGTCACTTACCCGGTATATAATTATATAATTAGACTATTTTTAGAGTATTCTATCCTATCTACGACAGTGTCAACAGAAATCCAGAAAAGCAAAACGAATTAATATTATATAAACTACGAAAATATAATGTAGTGTAAATTAATATTTTGCAACTTGAACACCCTGTATCTCAAAAACTGGTCGGCAGATTTTGTTGTGGCCATGGATATTTTTCATCAGAATGGAATTCTCTACATCATACTAAAAATTTAGGAAATTTAACCGAGGGCCATTTTCCATAAGAGAAATGCGGGGTTCTTTCGTTAAAATGCTCTCTATGTATGTACCTTTTATACCACGTTCTGTTTTTTGAAAACGTTTTTAAAGCTTTATAACAAAAAAATTATTGCCAACGCTGAAAAGTTACCTCATTACTATAACCTGCTATTTTTTTCAACTTAATTTTTACTTATTATTGACCCCCCAACTGTCAAATACCCCAAGGTGCTTCCCCTTCTTTTGGATTGTTACTGCTATGTATGAGTTATTTATAACCCATTGTAATAATTTTCATGAGCTTCATCTCACTTAACCTTATTTAACTTGAGCCGTGTTTGATTGGCACAGAGATTTGGATCAATCAGATTTTAAAAAATCAGTTCAGTGATCCAAGGTAAAACACGGATTTTTATGTCAGTTGTTAGTTCGGGTTTCGATTTCAACTTAACCTCATTTCATGTTCAAAAATTAAGTGAGAATAGCGTAGTAGTATTTTATAAAGCGGGGGACTAAAGTAAAACAACTTTAACATATTTTATTTCCACTCTTCTCATTCACATACAGGACATATTATTTACCTAGATGGGTTCATAGAGACGTAATTTATCCATTTCTACTTCTACATCACAGTTAATTCTCTTAAAAAAAAGACATAATCAAAGAGTACTAACAAATACCCAACGAAAATCTAAAAACAGGGACAGAACGGAACTATATAACTTCCAAAACCATAAAGTAAACAAAACAACTGATCTGATTTTGGTGATTCTGCAATTTCCCAGGTTCACTAGGGATCACTTTGACGGTAGTGGGGGAACAGTAATCATTTGCCAATCGAACACAGGTCAGATCAGTTAGATCGATCCGGATCGATCTAAACCAGCCAATCGAACGCCTCGCATGGGCCTTTATTTTTCTTCCGGACACATACTTACTTACTTTATATTTATTAAAACTATTTTGTGGTTTAGACAGACTTTTTATTTCCCTTATTCTAATATATATATATATAAGCACTGAGAGAATTCCTTAAACTGAAAAAAGGTTCTAAAAGAATCCTATATAAATGATGTGTCATGCATGTGTCAGTTTGTAAGGTTAACACGCACTACAGGCCTAGTGCCAGGTTCATTGGACGTACGTAAAACTTGTATGGTAGGTATCAGACGCCCTTTACAAGTGGACATATTATAGGAAATTTAGAAAGTAACACCCAAGAAGCAGAGAAACAAGGGCCGCAGGCAAAAATCTTCATCGGAGTAAAGATTAAGGAAGCTTTGCAGCCCTGCAGCTTCTTAGTAGGTTAAAAATTAACGTCACAAATATTATTTTTTCCAAAATAAAGCTTATAATATCCGCTAATTAAAATTTGCATTAATTAACGCAGCTGAACATTTTTATTGAAACTTGTAGAATATAGGGAAGTTAGCATAAAATTAATTTCACAGGGTTTTTCACGTTATTCGGTAAGACGTATTGTAACTAAATTATGTGTTTTGAATTAAAAAAAAATCGGCGTGCATAGGGGCCTGTTGGAAGACCTTTTAAAATTATTTTCATAATGTACAGGTTATCCCAAAGATAATAAAATTATTCTGAATATTAATTAAGTTATGTTTTAAACTGTGAATATTGCTGGCTTTTACTTGATGGAAATTCATTACAATTGTTGCAATAAGGACTTTAGTCTAATTTCCACATAATATTTATTTTATAAACCCGACGCGTTTCGCTACACAGTAGCTTTATCAGGGGATTTTTACATAGAGTGAGGTACTATAATTTTAGCCTAAAAGGGAATACCCACAGAGTAGTTTTTAGAATATGGTCAATTATTGAAAAGGTTTAATAAGGACGATTTATTCAAATCTGTTTGGTCGTTCAAAAGTAGACCCGTGTTTTTATGACGGTTAATTTCCAAACTTTTCAACAAATTAAGTTTACCAAACAGATTTGAATAAATCGTCCTTATTAAACCTTTTCAATAATTGGCCATATTCTAAAAACTACTCTGTGGGTATTCCCTTAATATAATTATTTGTTTAAGAAAAAGATAATCTTAACATAGTATAAAACAAAGTCGCTGTCCCCGTCTGTCCGTCCCTATTCTTTTATGGTTAAATCTTTGAAACTACGCAACGGATTTTGAAGCGGTTTTTTTTAATAGATACAGTGATTCAAGAGGAAGGTTTTTATGTATAATTAACGATCCTCCCCGGCTTCGCACGGGTGCACTTTCAGAAAGTGGCATGCCGGGTACTAATATATCGGGTTTATTCGGGTTTCTATTTAAACCAGCGGGTTGCAACGCATGCCGGGTACACGCTAGTTTCTATATAAATATTTAGGCTAAAATTATAGTACCTCACTCAATGTAAAAATCCCTTGATAAAGCTACTGTGTAGCGAAACGCGTCGGGTTTATAAAATAAATATTATGTGGAAATTAGACTAAAGTCCTTATTGCAACAATTAAGTTATGTTTAGTGACAATAATTTAAAATAATATTACTTTATGAGTAACAAATAGTTAATCGATGATAGTTATAGGATTTCGGTATTTAATAATTTAAATTACTACAAGAATAATTTATATTCTTTTTCAAAATGTTTTGATATTTTTAGCTAGAAAAGAGATGTTAACTTGCGGTTTTCACTGATTTATTCCAATTTTAGTTGTCCTTTTTGACTATGTAAAATCGGACATATGGTTCTATTGAAAATTTTTAAGAAAAACGGCAAATTCCAATGATGTTTCAAACATCGCCCTCTAGCGATCATCGTAGAAACCAAAAATACATATATTATAACGCAAATGATGAAACCATTGAATCTCTTTTAAAAGAGACCAAGTTTGAAACGTTTCTTTGTCCCTAACCAAAGTTGCTTAATTTTTTCCAAAAAAATGTTTGTCTTTCCCCCACTCCTTTAATTAAGAAGCTGGAGCAATAAGTGCTAACCAAAGTTGCTCATAAATATGTCAAGATTTCAATACAAAAATTTTTAATATCGCTTTACTAGGCATATTGAAGAGAAACCATCGCTTTCTTAATAAAGGATTAGAATTACGCCCTCTAGCGGACACCTCAGAAACTTAAAAATAATTTCCAGTGATTCTCTTGCCCACTTTCCTTAAACTTTCTTTCTCGAAAGCTGTATGACTAATGGTTTCCGAGATAAAGCCGACGTCCTCGCTTATTTGACCACCGCCGGGTGATTTTACGTAGTCAAAAAGGACAACTAAAATTGGAAGGAATCAGTGAAAACCGCAAGTTAATATCTCTTCTAGCTAAAAATATCAAAACATTTTGAAAAATAATAATTTAATACCACTTGTAGTAATTTAAATTATTAAATACCGAAATCGACTAACTATTTTTAATTATTGTCACTTTTAAAATAAACATTCATAATATTTAGATTAATTTGATTGTCTTTGGGACAACCTGTACATTATTAAAATACTTTTAAAATTTACCTCCAATAGACTATTTTTATTTTATCCAAAATAAATAATTTACCTATACCCGAGGGGTGTCTCACTAGTCAAAATTTGTACACCTACTGCCAAATTTGGCAGGACTTGTTGTTTTTGCCCTTGTCCTGCCACAGTCCTGTTACTGTCCTACCACTGATACACAACTTTTAAATATTTATTTTCTTTTTTAACAAAGAAATAAACTCGGAAATAAACAATATATTTTATCAATAACTTGCATGAACATAATAAATGAGACTGCAAACTCGACTAGTCGACTACTGTTGTGATTCACCCGTGTTTACAACAGAACTCAAACAGGAATATTTTGCGCCGAGAACTTTAAAAACTGCGACGTCTGTTACACGCACTTCCATTTTACTTTCAATTAATAAACAAAAGCAAACAAAAATATTTTTTGCTCCCCGCTATTTATCCCTACTCCTTAAGTTATTGGAGAAATCTGATTGGATCTGAAAGGTACTGTCTGTCCCGCTTCGATCCTGCCAGGTCCTTCTACAGTCCTGCCACAGTCCTGCCTTAACATTTGTACACCTACTGCCACAGTGAGACACCCCTCGCCTATACCTATAGTATGACGTGTCGAATAACGTGAATAAATCTGTATTATCGCGTAACAAACCCCGACGCACAGCAGCCATCTAACGTAACGTTTGTCCGAAATTAAGAATTTAAGAAAAGAACTTACACAACATCGTAGCAAATAGTTTTTCAAATGCGCTATAGTTTCCTAATAATAACAATCAAACTCTAAAAGATAACTGCAGCGAGGCTTTAAAAAAACTGTCATTAACATCCTTACACTTACAAAATACCACGTCTGTACTAAAAATGATCAACTTTAACGGCAACACTGTTAGCAGCATGGTTGCTAGGCAACAAAATGTTATCCCAGTCGGTGTGAATATCCTGTTCGGAGTCGGTGGCCTTTAGAGTGATGCCCAAGCTGGGCAGCGTGTTCGCGTAGTGGGGAATATTCAAGATCACAGGCTTAAGAAATTCAGTACCTAGATAGGACAACACAAAAACCATTACTAAAGAAACAAATAGGTATTCTTTAAATAAATAATAAACACTATCCCCATGCAACGTAAATAATAATTATACCGTCCCCCAGTCTATATTTGGCTTGAAAAGATATTATGTAATGAAATTATACCGTAATAAAAGGCCTAATATAATATATGCAGGGTGTCCGGGAAATCTCCCGGATATGAAAAAAACACGTGAAAAGAATACTACAAGTTAATATAAACTTCTTTCGTATCGGCCTCCTCTTCGGAGATATGGGCTCCCAAAGAGCTCCCATGGAATTAAGTTTTTGACACATATTAAACCAACAGGTATATTTCAATTTTTTTTATATGATCTGTACCAGGTATAGTCGGATCTGGTCTTATCGTGCGGGTCATACGATTCAAGAAAGACATACTCTCAGTTTTTGTTTTCTTTACTTGCGTTTAATTTTACCCTCTAAATAAAATACGTAAGATAAATGAGACAGACTTATTCCATTTTGACATGAAAAAAAAGGATATGTATTTACTTTCCAGCGATTCTAAAAAAGCTTATAATAGCACCAGCTACATTTTATTTTAAATATGCCAGTTTTGTGACTTTGACAGTTTGTGACAAAATGAAACAATTTTCTGGGTTTTTGCATCCCCAATCAAAAAAAAAATGGTACTTAATCTGATAAACTATTTCGAAAATGAAAGAAAAAGTGGAAATTCGCCAACCAATATTCAGGAAACAGTAGCCAAAGCACTGGGAATTAGTTTAAGGACTGTACAGAAAATTGTGCATGAAACAAAACATAACATAATACCCAAGAATACTAAAAAGTGTAAACGAAGAAAGCCAAAGACTGAGGATTTAAGCGAAAATATTAAAATGGGAGTTCGAAATGTGATTTACGATTTATACAAATCAAAAACCAATGTAACTCTTCCAGTTTTACAAAAAACATTAAAAATTCGGGGTGTTTTGGAAATTGGACTTGAAGCGTTATCAAAATTAATAAAAAATTTAGGTTTTCGCTATAAAAAATACTCTAACCGAAGATTTTTATGTGAGTCAGCGTGTTCAGTTTTTAAAAAAATATACGGACAATTACAAATCGAAATTGAGGAAAGTGGTATTTTTAGACGAAACGTGGATATTTTCGAATGGAAGTGGTTCAAAATCTTGGCAAGATGAGTCTGTAAAAAGTGTTAAAAGGAAAAAGGGGGCGGTACGGAAAAGCGTTTTATTATTTTGCATGCCGGTTCTGCAACAGGATATGTTGCAGGTGCGAGTTTAATTTTTTCTTCAACATCAAAAAGTGCTGACTATCATGATAATATGAATTGCGAAATGTTTGAAAAATGGTTAAAAGTTCAATTGATACCAAATTTGGATGCTCCGTCTTTAATTGTATTAGGTAATGCATCATATCATTCAAGAATTTTAAATAAACAGCCTACTTCATCTTGGAGGAAAAGTGATATTTATGAGTGGCTGGAAAAACACAACCAAAATCCTTTACCAAATATGCTTAAATCGGAACTCCTATCAAAGTCTCTTAAAAAACCCAAAATATACGCGGTAGATGAAATACTGCGTGAATATGGTCATGAGGTTCTACGACTGCCGCCATATCATTGCCAGTTTAACGCAAGAGAATTAATATGAGCTGGTGCAAAGTCTTATTATGAAAAACATGTAGGTGATGGTCTTCCGACCAAGTACAAATAGTTTGGCAAGATTCGTTAGATCATATTACACAAGAGTACTGGAAGAAATCGGTGGAACATACAGAAATATCAATAAGGGATTGGTGGGATCGAGAACAAGTACTAGATGTCGAAGTAGCGCCAATGATAATTGCTCCATTCGAAGACGACTCAGACGACGAGGACTATTCAGATTTTATAAGTGACGATGAGAGTTTTTAGGCTATAATTATAAACGGTGTTTTTCGTTTACATTTTTTAGTATTCTTGGGTATTATATTATGCTTGTTTTTCATGCACATTATTCTGCATAGTCCTTGAACTAATTCCCAGTGTTTTCATTACGGTTTCCTGCATATTGGTTTGCGAATTTCCACTTTTTCTTTCATTATCGAAATAGTTTATCAGACTAAATGCCATTGTATTTTTAGGTTTTAGTAGTAAAATTGTTAAAATAAATTGCACTGTTCATTATTGTCGTTTTTAATTAAAGGGTACAGTAGGTATATAATTAACGATTATATAATTTTTTTGTAACTTTTTCAACTCCCCTGTACATAATTTTTACAAAACTAATAAAATTAGGTATATGTGGCTATCTTCGCGATAGCTAAAATATTGAAACTATTTTTCCTTCCTTCGGTATATTTGTAAATAATCTCACAACATTTTGATAGCCTCTGTGTTGTCTGATTTGACGCATATGATCAGTGACCTTTGGACCCGCACGTTAAGACCAGATCTGACTATAAGACCCTTCAAATTACTATCACAGAAAGTGTTGCGAATTACTCACAGCTGCAGGGACGGAATAGCTGTGACACTAATGTGCCCATTTTTTTACGCCCTGTACGATAAAAACTTTGGACAACGTTGTTTACATACCTTTAACTATTGACTAAAAATTAAGTACTCTTCATTCATGTCGCTAATCCTAGCCGTTTTCGTTTCGTCAATTTTAACATCATGTATATTTAGCGTATTTCAATAGAATATACATATTTGTTCCTATAAATTATAAATGTTCACTTTTAACTGCTTAATATTAATACATGATCGCAATAAAATGACGTTTTTCCGAAAACGGTTAGGATTAGCGACATGAATGAAGAGTAGGGGAAGGATGGGCACAGTGTTACACGGGGTACAGTGTTATATTCGGAATTATAAACTTACGCGAAGCAACACGGCGCTGGAATAATTGCCACTTCCAGTTAAGACTATTACCTTCAATTATCCGAACGCGTGGTGAAATGTGAATTGTTTATACCACCCAAGTAAGTTTTTTATATTTTTTTAGTCAAAAAGTAAATTTCTTATACAGTTTTACAATTGTCTTGTGTTTCTTGACAATAATATATCGTAAACTTTATGGTATCCTGTTTAAGGAACATGTTTGTAGATTAGCATGCCATGTAAAACATAACCTAAAAAAATTTTGTTTCCTAAAAACTAGCATATTTTTGGTAAATATGCGATTGGGGCACAGAGTTACACACTATACTGGGGGAACAGTGTTACATGTAAAACAATAATAAAAGATCAAAAATGTTAATTTTTTCCGTTGATTTGTACATATACTATAATAAATTAAAATAGTGTTTAATGTGTACACTTCTTTGTTATTTGATACTAATTTAAATATTCTAAATTAAGACATTTGAATTTTTATTTTTTAAATCATTACATTTTGAGATTCTGTCTGAGTTTTGACTTGTTTTTTATTGTTTAGACTGATGTTTATTTTATTACCTGTTATTTTTTTGTATTTGTAAATGTTCTGAATAAAAAGGGCACTATTAGTAAAGGTAATCTAAATTTATTTGAAACGTTAACATTGTTCCCCCCCCCCCCCTTATGTAACAGGGTGCCCCGCTAGTGGGGTACAGTATTACATTCGACACGTGTAGAGATAATTATTTTTTTATAAAAAACCTATATATTTAGGGCAACAGACGCTCCAAAAATCAGTTGCTAAACATCACCAAACCTAAGCAAAATTAAATTGTTATTTTAATTTGACAAATAAAAAAATTATTAATCAAAATGTTTTTTGTGTAACACTGTGCCCCACCTTCCCCTACTTCATTTTTAGTCAATAGGTAAAGGTATGTAAAAAACGTTGTCCAAAGTTTTTATCACGCGTCCGAGGGTCTTCAAGTGCACCAGACCTATAGTACCAATTTACTGGCTATACAAAACGCGTTTTTAACCAAAAAATGTTGAAATTTTTAAAATAGAATAATTTTATATGTCATTTAAAAGATCCTTAAAGGTTCTATTTATGTCCCGATTTTGAGTTTTTTAAAATTTTAAAATGGCCGCAATTTAATTCTTTTTAAATTTAAAGGATTTTTAACTGATTATTTCCTTCCTATCAATTTTGACTAATCACTGACAAGAATTCGTATGTCATATTTAATTTTCAAGTGGAAAAATTGCATGATAGCTCCTGTCAGTAATTTTTCCGGAAAAATGTGTGATAGGTACCGTCAAAATAAGAAATTGTAAAAGTTCAGTAGGTACCCAGTAAAATGGTTTGTACGTTGCTTTGATTGATTAAATTATTATCATATTACTATAGTCTATTACCATAAATATAGGCAGTGACGTAGCTCTCATAACCATGGAAACGACCAAAATACTGTATGGTCATTGGCGGTTTGCATTAGTTTCCATGGTTTCGAATAATACGTCACCGCCTATAATATTGGGTTTTGAGTATAGTAATTAGGTTTTTTTGTTCAGTCAGGAAAATAATCTTGCCAAACATCATTCGTGCATCTAATTTTTCCTATGAAAAAATTCAAATAACTCGTTGACTCGTCTCCGACTCGGCTTTTTAATACAACGCTCGTGTTTTGTTTCAAACAACTTGTCAATTCATTGTTCCAAATTTTTTCGGAAAAATTAGATGCACTCATGATATTACCCCCGACTATATCACTAGAGTGTTTTATACTGGCAAAATATCATAGCAACGGCCTGTTTTCTAGTGGAAAAACTCTTAATTATATAGGTACACCTGGACAAAATCAACAAGATGGTTTTTCAGCGGCATAATTTTGATAGATGTCAGGTAAAAACTATTGTTAGTCTGACAAATGTCATCCTGGTTTGAAAAAGACAAAATGAGCAATTTAAACGAAAATGACCACGTGTTTGGCTAATCACCATATCATATTATGTAAGTGTACTGAAACTTTGACGAGTCCTTTACCATCACCTTATAAACGCCAAATATAGTATTTATCAGGTAAAGTATTTTTCACAATAAATGGTTGACTCCGTTTAACTACCTGGGACGTTTTGCAAGAGCTCGGCCATAAAAATGCAAATAAACTGTCTGTCAGGGTCGGATTATAATTTGTAATTATAGCAGGTAATATTTAACTATCTTGTGCTTGCGATAACATCTTTAGGATATTTAGGATAATTCATGTCATTAAATAATATATTATTAATAACGAATTAAATATCTAAAGTCCTACCCTGTAGTGTATTTGCTTGTTGATTGTGTATAACAATGGGATTAAACCGATAGTTTTATTGCAGTCAATAAGTCTATACCATTTAGGGTGAAAAATACTTTAACCCTTTCCCTGCGCAAAGCTTTTTTTTCGTGGCTCTCCCACTACGGGTTTTTTTTTGGCGTTTGCGAGTAGACTACTCAACAGGTCTTAACGTACTGCTGTAGTGCTGTACTGCTGCTTCGTAAACACCTGATTACGATTAACGATACAGCTGTGCAGCAATGTTGCCACGGAGCAAATTTTTTCCGCCAATTGACGTGTGCGAACTACGTTTCCGAGTATATTTGGCTAGAGCAGTCAGATCCTATTTAATTTTGAAATACGAGTTATCTCGTCTCGAGCAGTTTACCTGTAAGCGAGTTATCTTGTCTTGAGCAGTGAAAGGGTTAAGAATGTTGGCCCTGGCCAATGTTCAAGTTGCGCTGTTACTAGAAATGACCAATGACAACGGCGGCCATTACATGCTTATCTGATAAATACAATAGCACAACTGTTTTTAATATTAACACTAACACAAAAGTGTTGTGGATATCCGAACCCCATGAACTACTTTTTAGTCTGAAAAATATTTATAGAAATCTTACCTTGCGGTCCACACATAACTAAAGGCGACAGCATGGTCTCACCTATAAAATATATCCAAACATACAATAAAGAAATTAAGTAAGTAATAATAATCAACTTGTTTTACAACTTTTAGTAAACTTGAGACATTTTTTGTATGTACACTGGCTATATTACAGTGATTTAAACTAACTAACCTACCAAAAAGAAAATACATAAAAATGTATAAAGATGTTTGTGCAGACGTTATTTATTTTTAAAGAGAAGATCGTGTCGAGTAACATTGTACCGTGTGTAACAGATCAAAAGACAGGAATATATTGGTTAATAGCTAGAATAAAAAACGTATCTCTAATTCGAGGTAACTTAATATTGAAATTCTGAGGTATACGATCTGTCATGAGAACCCAAAACCATAAGAGCAGACAGTGTTAAAAATGAGATTAAATAAAACAAGTCCTTCACCAAAACGGTATATACATGCAAATACAATATCACCGATTAAAAAATAAATATAAACTTATTTGTAGAACAATGAGTATGGCACTGCGAGTGAAATTGTTAACGATCTTTTTTAACATTATGAACTTTTTTTAAACCTGAATTTAATAATTTTTAGATATATCTTGGATGCCTGAGGAGACGCCAATACTTACAATCACAGGTGTTTAGATGATACAGAGTGGATCATTTGGGGAACACTGTATTTTTTATAGAAAATGTACTAGGCTTAGGTAAAACTCCACTCGTTACTAGTGTATGCAATGGTCAGCATCAGTTAATAGTTGTCCCCGAGAGCTGTTCAGAACAGCTGCGAGTTCTTTCACTAGTTGCGAGAGCGTTATGCCACTGACAAAGAATATTCCTACAGAAAATATGTATTTTGAATAAAATACTGTCGGCAGTTGAAAACAGTTTTTTATTTCCCCGACTCGTAAAAACAAAGCGACATTGACAAGTATTTTTCTGCAATTGGTTTTCATTCAGGATTTGCGGATTTAAAAATAATAGTAATTTCCATCATAGGCGCCGACTTTTAAAAATGTTTATGGGTGCTGAAGCATGTATATTTATAGTTCTTTCTTAAAAGATGCGCCGCAGGCAAAAATGTTTTCAGGTACCACGCCCTTTTTTGGACTATTAAAACTTAGTTAAATTCTACGTTTCGATAGCCCGACCCGAACAACGTAAAAATAAAGAAATTTTGCACAAATAAAACGAGATTTTAAATATTTTTTGCTAAATAAATTTTATCAAAAATTTAAAAATGAAACACACTATGACTTATTAAAGTATTTATTACCACAAAACACAAATATACTGTAGTACCTACCTATACTAAGAAGGTATTGTGTACTATCAACATTAAACTGTTCAAAATGGTGTTATTGAAATCAACTGTTTTTTAATGCAATGCAAACGTATTTTGGCGAACTAAAGCTCGATTTATAAATATATCAGTTACTTCTACACGGTCCAAATCATCTGCTATTTCTCGGTATACGTGGACTACCATTTGATCATTCAGTCTTTGCTGGGTCATAGTACTTCTTAAATAAGTTTTTATTTTCCGTAATGCTGAAAATGATCTTTCGGCGGTGCATGTCGATACTGGAATAGTTAAAACGATTTTTACTAATTTAATAACTTCAGATAATGATATCGCTGGTACTTCAGACACAGCAAAAAAATCGAACACATGACTGACATGAACTGAGTCTGGGATTCCCCGAAATCCAAAGTGCGTGAAACAGAACAGCCTCCATCTTCGCCAATTAAACAGCTACCCGACTCGCTGATCAGACAGCAACGGTGCGGATAAAACAACTAAGTAACGCTCGCAATATGTGCGGTTTTAAATAATAGCTTTTGTTGTGATTTTTTTCATCCTTATCTTGACGGAAATTTTATTAATTTGTATGGGTGCGGAGCATATATTCAGTATGGGTGCTTGCGCACCCATAGCACCCATGGAGTCGGCGCCTATGATTTCCATACCGCACTGTCTTTGGTAAAATACGTCATACGTCAAAACTGGATAGGCAAGATATGAACATTATAGCATGTTAACTGCGCCTCTTAAGAAAAACTCGCCTTGCATATTAGTTTCTACTAGAGACCGACCGAAGATTCGGTTTCGGCCAAAAAATCTAGTTTCGGTTTCGGCCAAAAATCGGCGGAAACTTCGGGTGCGCCGAAACTCAGTGTTCGTGAATTGTCGCGCACCGTTCGGCTAACTTTAGGTGAGTTCGTGGGCAGTGTTGTCCATACAGGGTGTTCCTTAATGACGTGCTAATACTTTAGGGTGTGACTCCTGAAGTCATTTTATATAGAAAAGTTCATATAAACATATGTCCTAAATGGCTTAAATTTTTTTTTGTTGTATTTTTTCTTTTTTAATGCGTTTTTGTAATATCTTGGAAAATACTTTAGATAATATTTTTAATTTTGGCATATGCTAATAGGACATAAAATCACATGTTTTAGTTATAAAAGTATTTTTTTTGTCCCACCAGTGGCGTCCTTGTAAACATGTCCTAAGATATTTTTTAGAAAAAAAGTGGTACACCACTGACATTTTTCCATGTGGATATTATTTCTAATTAGCCTGGTCAATTCTACATAAAAATGGTCTCTTGAGTTTTTCTCCTCAGGCACACCGTTCTTAATTAAAATAATTAAATGAAATTAGCTCTACTATTTATTATTATTAACATTGACAATGCAAAATTTTGTTTTATAAAAATTGTTGGAAATTACCACCTTCACTTAATAGGCATGCTTTCGCCCGTCTTTGCGTCGATTATATAGCGCACTCGTTCAAATATTCCAGGCGAATTCCGTATTGTTTCACAGAAGGCAATTATTCGCTCCCTTAAATTTTCTAAAGTGTTAATGGGAGTTTTATACATAGAGTTTTAAGATGACCCACAAGAAAAAATCCAAACTATTGAGATCAGGGAATCTTGCTGGCCATTGTTGAGCTCCTTCGCGACCTATCCAACAATTCGGATAAACTGAATCTAAATGGTCGCGAACGATTACACTGAAATAAGCAGGAGCTCCATCATGCATGTACCACATTTTTGATTCCTTAGCGCATATAGTACATCTTCAAGTAACACAGGTAGTTCTTCTTGGAGGAAATGCAGATAAGACTGCCGTTAAGGCGTTAATTATGTTTTTAAGAACGTCACCATTCCAGGATAACTAGATTTATGTGATCAAAAATTATTCGTCAATACTGCAAAATGAAGCTAATTTAATTTAATTATTTTAATTAAGAACAGTGTGCCCAGGGAGAAAAACGCAAGAGACTATTTTTATGTAGAATTGATCAGGCTAATCAGAAATAATATCCACATGAAAAAATGTCAGTGGCGTACCACTTTTTTACTAAAAAATATCAGAGGACATGTTTGCAGGGACGCCACTGGTGGGACAAAAAAAACTTTTATAACTAAAACATGTGGTTTTATGTCATATTAGCACATACACACATACTAACACATTTATAGTAGGTATTAATAATAATTATAAAAAAATGTATATGTAAGTACCTATCATTCATAAAGATTAAGATAAAGTCTATAAGGCGTTGAAACCTCGTATGTCGTGTTAGTACAACGATCTCTAAAGTCAAACGACGTCGGGCGCGACTATGATTTGGATGGGTGACCGCTAGGAAATCAAGTAAGTGCTTTCAAATAGATCGTTTTCATTATTAACCATGGTCAATAATAATAATTGGTAAGGTTAAAGAAAAAGGATTTCCAAGGTTAATAATCAGTCAATAATCACCGTTTTATAGGTATCTAAGTAGGAGAAAAATTTTTTAAAAAAAAAGTCCGACCGAGACCACTCGCCTGTGCCTGTGTCAAAACTTCAATAAGGACATTCAAATCCTTGGTACTTTATTTTAAATTGTCATTGAGTTACACTTGACTGTTCCACAAACAAGTTTAATTCACAATACCATGGGACTTATCAACTTTTAAACACTACACTGTACCCAGCCAAAGTTGACCGACAAAGCACAATTTCTTTTATTTCTAAGTAAAATTTCATATGAAATTTTATTTTTTAAATAAATCCGTTGTTAAAATTCCTCGTAAAAATATTTCAAAATTGCGACATATCAATAATTTATGTTGCAAATAAAGTCTGGCCCGCCCAGTCAACTCTTGCTGGACCCACTGAACACACAACTTTACCATTGTCCAGATCCAATGGCGGTCCCTTGTCGCACAATCTAGGATCCGAAATGACGAAATAAATATGTTTTTCTTCGTCCATCGGAATAGCCCCCTCTGGCACTTCCAGAGAGACGCCCCAATATTCGTTAATTAACGTTGCTCCTCTGTGATCGACATAACCTGACGTTATGTCTCTTTTGCTTGGTCTCGAAAAGTCTTGGGCGTTTTTGTTAAAATCCTTGATAACCTGTTGGTTGTTCTTGGTGTTATAATTTTTTTTTGTGTGGAAGATTAAACCTACTTTTGGCAAAATATATCAACAATCCTATTATTATTTTTTTTAAAACTGGCTGGCTATCCAGGGCGTGTACAACAATGACAGCTTGATGTCAAAATAGGTTGATTCCTAATTTAATTATGTTCGAAATTACCTCGTTTAGCCGGTAGAGGGTGTAAAAGATTTATTAAAATTTCTATAGTTACCGGTTATACGTGATGTAACAAATTCTACGCTCAGCATCTCGAAGATTCCGAGTACCTACTTTCCAAGATATTCGGAAAAACCCAAAGATCCTCGTTTCGGTTTTTATTTTTTCCTAGTTTTACTTACATACAGTGTGACCAGTAAAGTCCGCATCATATGGGATTTTTTTTTATTAATAACTTTATTCGAAATTTGACTTTGGCATCAAGTTCTGCTTCGATCGAGATAAAAATTAAGCAAAAAAAAAATAGTAGTCACGTGATTCGCATTATCTGTCAAATTTTAATTTTTTCCAAAAAATAATTAAAAAGTGGGGTTATTTCTGAAAATATCAAAGTTATTAGAAAAAGTTTTTTTAAATGTAGTTTCTAGCCCACCTGCAAAATTTCAGCTGCATAAGATAATTTTGATTTTTTACTCATGTTTTGTAAATTGCACAACTTTTGTAAAATAAGACTCAACGCAATCTACGTAAAACTTCTTAGTTTTGACAATGCTTTATTTCAGATACATTTTCTTTAAAGTAGCGCCATATTAAATGTGTGTTTTTCTACAAAATCAAAATTGGGCTATTAAAATTTGGTCGCATGTGATGCAAAGTTTATTTGTTTTTGGCCCTGTATAAGGTAACTTCATAAAATAAGTATTTTTGAAAACGTAGTTTGAGTCTGAAAGTAATACACCTTAATATTAAGACAAAAAATAACTCAGTGTCATCAGTGAAGTATTCATTAAGTGGAAAATAAATTTTAGTTTAACTTAACGTAAAGTATATCTATTTTCAACGATTTAATTTAAAACCCCTTTACTTTATTTTTTATTTTTTTACTTTCAGGCACAAACTACGTTTTCAAAAATACTTATTTTATGAAGTCACCTTATATAGGGCCAAAAACAAATAAACTTTGCATCACATGCGACCAAATTTTAATAGCCCAATTTTGATTTTGTAGAAAAAAACACATTTAATATAGCGCTACTTTAAAGAAAATGTTTTTGAAATAAAGCATTGTTAAAACTAACAAGTTTTATGTAGGTTGCGTTGAGTCTTATTTTCCAAAAGTGGTGCAATTTACAAAACATGGGTAAAAAATCAATATTATCTTATGCAGCTGAAATTTTGCACGTGGGCTAGAAACTACATTTAAAAAAACTTTTTCTAATAACTTTTTCGATATTTTCAGAAATAACCCCACTTTTGAATTATTTTTTGGAAAAAATTAAAATTTGACAGATAATGCGAATCACGTGACTACTATTTTTTTGCATAATTTTTACCTCGATTGAAGCAGAACTTCCTGCCAAAGTCAAATTTCGAATAAAGCTATTAATAAAAAAAATCCCTTATGATGCGGACTCGAGTGCGGACTTTACTGGTCACACTGTATATATTGCGAAAAATTAATTTTATATTTTCATTGGCGCTTTCATTTTCTATATTATCTCGCAGCTACTGATTCTGACGTTTCGTATTTCGGAAACAATCATCAGGTAGGTATTTCCAACGATCTGGTACCTATAGATGGCACATGTCATTCATAAATGCTATGCTGACAACATCGTTTGTATGAGAGTGGCGGTGAAGAGCTGGGTGGGGTAGGGAGTAGGGATTACGCTGGAATTACCTTTGAATGTGACCTTGCTACTATAGTTTAAACCTAACCTACAAATATCCCAACTTTCTATTTAATCACGTATGAATTCTTATTTTTCGAATTCTCGCATACATGACACTTGCGACTCTTTTTAATTATTCTCCAAAAAATATCACAAAACCACAGCAATTATTACACAAAACCGATAAACTGAAGAAACTTTCAGACCGCTGTCAGAGAACACCAAACGGAAATGAGGATGTTCGATATACATCGACGCCAGTGTTGCCAACTCGTGGGAAATTTCCCGATTCGTGGGAAATTATAAGGTCCAAAGGGAAATGTTTACTTAAAGTTCAGTATTCGTGGGATATTCCATCTAGCCTGCTAAACAGGAATTTGATTAATTAATACAATTAATATTGAGATAATAACCACAATATCGTACTGGCTGGGCGATCTTCTGTTAACAACACAGACTTAATCGTTAGCATTGCGATTTCCATTGGTAGATGTAGTGCGCACTAAGTGTATTCGCACATCAGAACTTGCAATTTTGCAGATCTGCAAATATGGCGGACTAGTAGACGCAAAATAACTTTGACATTCCAAAACCTATTTTCAAATCCGCCATTTTTACCGCAGTTCAAACTTTTTACTCTTCCAACCTTCTCTGGTTTATCGAGATCCACTGCCAAATATATGAAATATTTCCAAATTCATGGCAATATTTAATTAATTAAACTTAAATCTCAACGTTCCCTTGTTTTTTTTAATATAAAAACGGATACAAATTATAAATAACCACCATCCATCAAATCCACAAAATATAGGTTAGTTTTTAACAAATTTTATACGTTCTACAATCTGCAAGTTTGTAGAACCTTCCAACCTTCGGCAAATTTGCAGACGAAAAGTATGATAAACATTTTCTGGAATTCCAATTTTGTCATTTGCGTCTGCAAACTGCTACTTGCAGCTGCAGAAGCAGAAGTCCCATGCAGAGCTGTAATCTCACCCTAAAGGATATTTTGCTATCGTTCTACCAATTAAAGTTGCCATTACTTTAGGAATTTGCATTTTGGGATTTACCCTATTACTAGAGGTGACATTTTCTTTTAAAATTTACGCTAATATTTATTATTTGGAAACGTTCGACCATTAGTGGGATTTTTCTTTAAAAAAGAGAAATTTTCACCCTTTTCATGGGAAATTTGATTTTTAAAGGTTGGCAACACTGATCGACGCATCGAAATTTTCAATGCGATATATCGTTTTTAAGCCATGCCTCGAGGCCATTTGATATTAATTTGTCGATGCATCGATTTATTTTAATCGATTTATTAGGCCTTAATTTTATTCGTAAAATTATTATCTTGCCGTTGCCTCTCGTAATTAGTATTAATTAGATTTGTAATTTGTTTTCTAATTCTATCGAGAATTCTATTAAAATTTTTTTTTCGATGCATCACAAACGTCGATGTTTCCCCGCGATACATTGGTGGACATCCCTATACGAAAATAAATGAAACAACGTCATCCTGGCTTCATACCAATGTCGTAGCGGTGATGATCACATCTTTGGGGGCGGATCTCTTACTGCTTTTTATAAGGTTTACAATTACAATTCCGACCCGTGCAGGGCTCTAACCTAGCATCTAATAAAGTAATATTGCAATACTAGGTACCTTAACCAAATATTAACGTTTCGGCGCCAATGAACATCTTCAATTTTTATCTCCGTAAACGGTAATCTGAGTACACCTATAATTAAATGGCGGCAAAATAGCGCAATTTGGAGTTGACTAGGTATTAAGATTATTCGTAAAAGATCGAAAACTGTCGTTTATGTATTTTATGGCGTTAGTTTTATATTTTCCTTGTCCCTTTTTACTTCCTATCAGTTGGCGTGCCGAAATTTTTAGCCCGACGTTTCGTCTTCTGGGTGGTATCATCAGGTGTGTTGCTTAAATAAGGTCTTATATATTTCCTTACCTTTTTGCAAACGTGAGGTTTGTTCATTCAATTTAAACGCGATATTAATAGAAAACTTGTTACGCTTCATCTTTGTAAATAATGTCACCAAAAAAACACAAACGATCTTTTACGAACATTTTCGGAAGTATAAACATTTTAAAAAATAATGTTAGTCGATTGAAAATTCTACCACTTTGCCGCCATTCATTTTTAGACGTATCACCTCTCCAATGGAACTTGGTGGTAGATAAATTACTTACTAACTCAACTAAATCTCAATGCCCTCTAAAAAAACTTAATTAAGATCCGCTATATTGGAATTATACCTATGACTTGACGCCAAAAAGGTCAATTTATTAGCAAAAACTAAGGTTGCAATTACATATGACCAGTGGCGTAGCTAAAAAGCAACTAGTATGTATGGTATACACGTAGGGAAAATGTTTGTCCGCCCATCTCTTAGTAATAAGTTAGAATAGTACAAATAAGAAGTATCGCAAAGCAAACAGAGGTAGGTAGATGTTCCCCCCATCGTATTGCATCTCGCTCATGGCACTCGCTGGTGGCACGCCGCGCCGCTTCGATTCTATTAATATCAAATAAATATTCATTCTTTCGTACGTTGCCGCCTGAATGAAAGGATCAGGATCAAGCAAAACGCATCAAGCCAGCCAGATCCCATGCGATGGAGTGGGGGAAACATAATCTACCTATTTCTGTTTACTTTGCGATACTTTATATTTGTACTATTCTAACTTATTACTAAGAGATGGGCGGACAAACATTTTCCCTACGTGTATATGGTATGGCCTGTATCCAAGCCCAACATTCTACATTTTGCACGAAATGTTAAATCTGCTTTAAATAGTTATAAACATGTTTCTAACACTACCAATTATGTGTACATGTTTTAAAACTGAGATATGATACGTTCTCTTTAAACAGAGATTAAAATTTTCAAAGTGAAAAAAATGTCAACTTTTTTAAATTCAGATACTTATAATAAAAATAATAATCCTAGTATTTAAACCTGGCAAAATATTTGATATAAATATAGGAATATAAACCTCCAAAAACATTTATCTTTATTCAATGAGGATATAAAAATAGGTTTTCTTCAAAAACCAAGCATGCTCAAGTTCGTCCGATATCACTAAATTTCTATAAATTGAGACACACGATTTACTTCAGTTTGAAGATATTGAAACTCGCATCCTTAAACTGTTTCAAATGTAATAAATATTCAGACACAATTTTAGATTTAAAAATATAGTCATTTCCTAATATTTTACTATGGTAATGTGATTTATGGGCCTTGCTTGGATGCTGTTGCCAGTTATCGAATACAACAAGTACAAAGAAATTGTGGTAGATTCGTTTTTGGCCTTCGAAAATTAACTCAATATCCGCAAATTTAAAAATCTTGGAATGGCTGCCCATGGCCAAAATATGGGAAATTCATTTGCTCTTGTTTACACCCCACCCCGTCATTTGTTTAGAAATAAACCATTATACCTGCGAAGAAAACGATGTCTCAGTTAGAACCCGAGGTATGTTGTCAATCCCTAAATTTAGAATTGCTATATTTCAGCGTTGTTTCCCGTACGTTTTTGTTAAATTGTAAATAGCATTGACACTGAATTTAAGCGCGATTCCATCCTGTCATTTAAGTTTAAAGTAAAAAGACTTTAAATATTGGCATTTTTAGCGAACTAGTTTTTTTATTTATTGTATTATTGGTTTAATTTATTTTATTCAAAGTTTAATTTCTTTTCTCTTTTGTATTATGGCCTGCCAAGTGTATTATACAGGTTGGGCAAATGTTCCGGAACGGCTTAATACAGGCGAACGAAAAGTGATATCGGATCCGGGTTTTGGGCAATCTATAGGACTAAAATTTTACTATTTGACTATTATACCATATGTCAGTAATGTCACCAACTGTCAAGTCAGTGTTGAGGTTATTTTTTTTTTAAATGGAACACCCTGTATATTTTTACATTTTTAAATTCCAAATAAAATTATAATTATTTTTTATTAAATGCACTATTAGTCTATACTTCATAGTTTCCGAGATATTGACTCTCGAAAAGTGACATTTTTGAACTTTGACAGCTTATAACTTTCTAACAGTACGTCTTAGAGCAAAACGGCTTGCATATCCCTATCTTCAATTTTTATTATCTTCCCAAAAAATCAACTTCCGGTTAAACCGGAACAACTATATTTCCTGCTTTCGAGTTAGATCCGGTTTAACCGAAAGTTGCTTTTTTTGGGAAGATAATAAAAATTGAAGATAGGGACATGTAAGCCGTTTTGCTTTAAGACGTACTGTTAGAAAGTTATAAGCTGTCAAAGTTAAAAAATGTCACTTTTCGAGAGTCAATATCTCGGAAACTATGAAGTATAGACTAATAGTGCATTTAATAAAAAATAATTATAATTTTATGTGGAATTTAAAAATGTAAAAATATACAGGGTGTTCCATTTAAAAAAAAAATAACGTCAACACTTGACAGTTGGTGACATTACTGACATATGGTATAATAGTCAAATAGTAAAATTTTAGTCCTATAGATTGCCCAAAACCAGGATCCGATATCACTTTTCGTTCGCCTGTAATTAAGCCATTCTGGAACATTTGCCCAACCCTGTATATGTGTGTGTATATATTATAAAACATCTTAGGATACTTAATAGAATAATTATAAGTCGGTTTTAGTTATAAAGGTAATTTTTCAAAGATTGTTTGGATAATATATAGGTTATTTATTTACTTAGGTTATATCCAAGAATAGCCCTACGGGCTAAATATTGCCTAATTGTATTAATTTAATTTTATGAATAAAAGTAGTTTATTATTATTTTTGCTAGTATAAACATACCATCATTAGGAGTTATCTTTTTCCTTTACAAACCTCGAATTAACAACGCTTGAATCTTTGGCTATCTAGTGATACCAAATGTATACTAGTTTAATTATACTTATCTCAATCTCTATTATAATCTTGTAATAGCAAAAATGTAAATGTACAAAAATTACTGTAGACTTAGTTTTCTGGTTTTTAATTTTAAAAGGTAATTCCAATTGAATCGGTATTTGCAGAAACAACACATGTCCACTTTTTCCCAAAACTGGGTTATTTAAGAAAATTAATCTACATACATAACTGCATAGTACTATGCATAAAGTACACACGTCCCTGTTTCACCCAAGTTGTAAACGACGAGCTTCATAAGCGACAATCAGTAGAAACCACACATATGTGTGGTTTCCGCAGATTGCGGTATTCGCTTGATTTGATTGTCCGTGCGCCATCATTAGCGCCAATCATCTGTTTAGTAGAAGTAGAATGAGTGGGGTGGGGAACGAGTTTAAGCGTGTATTTCTGGTAAATTTCTAATTTTTTAAGTTCTAAATTTTTATTTATTTTTTTTAAATTTTTAAAAAAACTTTTAACATTTTTTTTAAATTTTGGAAAAATATCAAAAATTTTACAGTTTCATACTTCTGTGGTCAACTACCACTGCATAGATTTTTTTCTGTATCATTTTTGAAATAAAAGTTTGCTAAATAAAATCTGCTGTAGTAATTTCCCCTGCGCTATGCATGAAGCTCACATGTCCATTTTTTTTAAATCGTAGAAAACGTAGTTTTTATTTTTAAATTAGAATGATCATTTAAAACTGATCACAGATAGTAAGCATTTGAAACGATTAGATTGAATAAAACATATTGTGAATAACAGTAAAATGTTTTTTGCGTTTTCTCAAAAACTTATATATTGGACAAGTGTTGTTTCTGCAAATACCGATTCAATTATATAAAAAAAACACCCATGTAGGAAGAGCAAATTGCCTTTAATATTAAATACGAACCGTCTAAAATTAGGTGTAGCTCAATGATATATTTTGCCAAAAGCGCACAAGGAGACACTTCCAACTTATTACCTGATTCTCGTTAATACTCTCCGGTTGCAACGTCAACTTCTTCGACATTTTCGGCGTCCCATCCCGATGATCCTTGTGCTTCCTTCCAAACGACCACTTCCTGAACAATTTCGGCGTACTGAACCCGCCGCTCCCATCGCTCTTCGTTTGTTTGAACGACTGCGCTTTGGTTAGTTTCGGCTTAATTTTTGGCGAGTTAGTTGCCGATGAAGAGTTTAGTTTTTGAACTATGTTAGGCTGCGATCCGTAAAAAGCTTGCTGTTGGTCCGCTATGCCCCTGGATGATAAAAAGAGATGCCGTTTAGGGGGGGATGAGAGAAAGCGAGATGGCGAGCGGTGTATACCCAGGAGACTAACCACATCTCTTTTTATCAACTGAGGGTCCCACTTAGGATGAGAACTTTAACGGTAAAGTGATTTCAAAATTCAAGTAAGATATGTACATATGAATGATAGAAGAGTTTTGGGTGCAGTCGTGCGATTAATTGGTGCGCGGTACTATTCTAAGATTACATCTATTTATTTCCAGAATATATCTTATATCTGCTTATTAAAACAACGTGGGTTCTGCAGTGCATAGCAGGAACTTCCTCCAGCGTCGTTCTTTATGCAGGATTTCAGCTTCTGACCACATAATATGATGTATACGTGTCCAAGCATGGTCAGCTACACCTGATTTTTCGGTCTCTCCTTTAAACGTATTGTTTCTATGCTCTGTAATCCTTGCTTCGAGGGTATGGTGTCACCAATATAAGATTGAATGAGACAGAAAAAAGTATATCTATCAGATCCCCTGCGAGTGCGGTCAATCTCATATTGGTGAGACATTATCACGACTCGAAACAAGGAATAAAGAGCATAAAAACAATACGCTAAAAGGAGAGACCAGGTCAGGCGAAACTGACCATGCCTGGATACATAGCCATCATATCATGTGGTCAGACGCTGAAATCCTGCTTAAAGGACCACGCTGAAGGAAGTCTAAGGAAGCTACTGCTATATATACCCTTGTTGTAGTAAGCCATTATTCGATATAAGAAATATCTGGACACCTAAGCAGATGTAAAGAATAATACCGAGTACCAATTAAAAGCATGACTGCACCAATCTCAGTTATGCTTCGATGCACCTAGCTAATATAAATAGAGCTGTATGCTTCTTTAGCATTCACCTGAAGACGACTGGAGATAGATACCAGTTGAAACGTTGTGATTTAAAACAAACAAAGACAACGCAAGTCCAAAACTCTTATCATTCAAGAAACATCATTATCTTTAACCTTTAAACAGACGCTAAGATATGTACGTAATAAAAATGTACAGCGTTTCTGGTTATTTTTATATGAAATCTACACTTTTATGTACGCAACATAAAATGTCCAAATTCCATGGAGCGGCGACAGCTGGTGTTACGGTCTAAAACGCGTCACTTTCACACCATTTTATGGGTTTAACCACTAAATTGAAATTTCTGCATAGAGAAATAAAAATAATGTGAAATAGTTATTATCCTAACAAGTGCGGAAAGAGACATTTTTCTGCACGGAACTTTACCCGAACGACGCCTAGCGGAATTCGGTTAAGCAGTTGAGAGCGGAAAAGTGACTTTCCGCATAATTTAGGATCAACATTTTTGTTACAAGCATTTATACGTGCGGAAAAGTGGATCTTTTCAAACTAAAATGCGTGCGAATAAACGACAAATCGCGCACGCTTATAGGAAAACAGTCTTTCTCTGAGAAGCACTGCTTGACAGCTGCAGTCGGTATTTTGGAAAAAATTAAAAAATGTAATGCTCTCGAAGTGACCGTTGTATTTATTTTCCCGAACCCCAGTTTTAGAATAAATCCAGATTCGTAATAGCCCGATAAAAAATAAATAGCTAATAATTATTTTGAAGAAGTAGTCCATACTCAAAGTGGAGTTAAATGTATAGAAAAAAAGAAAAGCACAAAGTCTTTCTCCACAATTTTTTTATTAGAATAACTAGGCGAACCTAGAATAATTCATAATTATTAAATTCGACATATTTCAAGTGTAGAAACACTCATCATCAGGAAAACAAAGTGAATGGTACAATGCTGATGTTGTTAGCAATAAAGAAAATAATAGTGGGATTAAGCCGTAATAGAGCTTTTAAAGGTGTACAAGAGGTGTAAAAAATTGAATAGTAAAAACCGACAATCAAGACTTCAGCATACTGGAAAGTCAGGGGCCAGTGCAGAGGCCCTGTCTTGGGCAGAAAAATGAAGAGTGTAAAAGAAAAATTAGTTTTAATAGACTTTGTGGAAAACAGTTGTTAAGTAGTGAAGTAGCTTTGTTAGAGACATGTAAACGTATTGAAATAAGAGGGAAAGAAAAAGAAAAAATTGTTTTTCATAAAAGTCGAAGCATCTGTAAAAGATAAAAAAAGGGGAATGAATCAAATGAAATTTAATACTTTTACTTCGAGGTAAATGGTAAGCCTATCTACCTCATTTTAATAAATTTGACTTAAACCCTGACTTTACAGTATGCTGAAGTCTTGATTGTCGGTTTTTAACTATTCAATTTTTTACACCACTTGTACACCTTTGAAAGTTTCATTACGGCTCAATCCCACTATTATTTTCTCTATTGCTAACAACATCAGCATTGTACCATTCACTTTGTTTTCTTGAGGATGAGTGTTTCTACACTCGAAACATGTCGAATTTAATTATTATGAATTATTGTAGGTTCGCCTAGTTATTCTAATAAAAAAAATTGTGGAGAAAGACTTTGTGCTTTTATTTTCTTCTAATAATTATTTTATGGTAATTATTAGCATTTAGATAAAAATCATAATCCCTATCGTAAGAAACTCATAATTTAAGTCAGGAACTATTATTCCAACTATTTTTATTGTAGCATCACCAAAATATTAGCGCGCATAATATACCTTTTAGAGCTTCATCTTAAGTGGAACATATTTTATTTTAAAAAGCAATTAAAAAAATTTAATTAACGATTATTATTATTAATATGGTTGATATACTATATAGGTACTTGTAAAGTTGAAATATTTGTAAATATAAGTTATGTCTCCTGGGTATTTCCCAGATTGTAATTAAACATATTAATTCCCAATACCAAAGCAAACACAACAATTAAACAAATCACGTCACCACAATGCATGCATATTTCCAAAACCAGTAACCAAAAACGTGCTGCGAAAAACTGTTAGTTTTCTTTTTAGTGATAGTAGGGATAACCGTCATTTACAAAATTATTTATTAAAATATTCCGATCCTTTTTATTTGCAAATTTTGCATATCCTTGCAATAAGATAAAAGAGTAAAAATATTAGGTATCGCAAAGCAAACAGAGAAAGATACTGTTTCCCCCACTCCATCGTGTAGCTTCATCTCGCTTATCGTTCTCCCAGTGTCACGCCTCCCGCTTCGACTGAATCTTAAATTTTAGTGCTATTTACGTAGTCAAAGGGAAACGTACTGTGTTGGACACGGGTGCCATAAAAATTACATACTCAAAGCCTTTTCTTATTTTTAGTTCGTTTATGAGCCTGAAAAAAATAAAAGAAGACTGAATATTTATTTAATATTAATTGAAACGTAGCGGGAGGCTGACACCACGGGAACGATGAGCGAGATGATGCGATACGATGAAGTGGGGAAATATAATCTACCTATTTCTGATTGCATTGCAACACGTAATATTTTTACTGTTCCAACTTATTACTAGGACATAGATGGACAAGGCATTTCCATACCTGTGTCTGCATTTTTCCGTCAAACAGGTACGTAGATAAGGTGGGGGGTACTCGAAACGCCCCCCCCCTCCCCCAGAGCCAGTTTGTTCGGGTTTGTGGTCATCGGTTAATGCCGAAATTAACCCCATTATCATTATGCTAATTACTAGATGCTTTATTAAAGATAATAGCACTTTTTATGGAGAGCTTTACACCCCTTTGGTACCCCCTCCCCCCCCCTCAAGGTAAAAACCTGCTGTGGGAGTACCCCTCCCCCTACGTGCCTGCAGTCAAAAATATATCAGCAATATTTAATGTTTCATAAGCGTCGACAAAAATTTTGATCCAGAAAAAATTGACCAAAATTCTTATTTTGTTAAAGACTGTGCGAGCAAAAATTATTTGCATCAAAGAGGGCCTTGCATCTAAGGACGTAATGCTTAGCCGTAGAGCTTAATACCTGTTGGGTGTCAGTAACTACCTGAATTAACAATCAATCAGTTATTCCGTCATCTTTGACAGTCGTTACAAGTAATTTGATTCATCGCTAATTTTTCCAATTTCTTGAACAATTCACACAATGGGCTTTACGGAACAGCACAAAACATTCATGGTTGAAGCGTATTTTCGAAACGGGGTTAGAGTAAATGGTGAGTGGCAATACAATCTGGGTTTGTGCATGGACCATTTTCACGAACATTTTCCTAACGTTGCTTTTATTGCTGGGGATTTTTATTATTGTTAATTGACAAATTTTACCTGTTCTAATACCTAATTCAATGCTACTAAAGTTTGAAATACAAAACCGTGGAATAAATAAGCCGTTTAAAAAAAAAACATCAGTGTCTTACTGTTACCTATATTTTGCGTTATTTTCTTCTCTTCCCTAGTACGTCAATTTGTCTCGGGGGCCGGAGAAAATTTACCTGGTACGTACCTGTCTTTCTACCATTAACACCAACTGAACACCATATCACTTAATACCAACCCAATTTGGTTGCCTGAAAAGAACCGTGGCTGTGTTTAGGGAAACAGGTTCTATACAACACAAAAAAGGAGCAGGAAGACCATCTGTAAGAAGGTAAGAACAGAAGAACTTGTTGCAAACGTTCGTGAAATAATGCAAAATACGCCAACAAATAATTGTATAATACGCCTGTCCCAAGAAGAAGTGGGAAAATCTTATGGAACATACAGGACTATTCTTAAGAAGCAGCTATAATTTTGTAAACAACAAAAATTAATTTGTATTTGTCTACTTATTTTATTACTCATTAGTTTGGCATATCATGTCATAATATGAATTTGACAAAATTTTAACCTAGATTTGGTTAGATATATCGTCCCCATATCATTGTGATCTAAACCAAGCCCTACGTTTTTTAATCCAAGCCCTCTTTGATGCAAATAACTTTTGCTCGCACGGCAAAAATTCTTCATAATTTTACCCTTTTCAAGTAAAATTAACGTCTTTATGATTTTTATTTAAAATAAACTTATTCTTAATAATAAAGAAAAATATTGTATTTAGGCAGTGATAACCTCCCTTACCCATCTCTAACTCCAAAGCCCTGAAAACAATCTTCAAAGTCTTAAATCATCTTAAAACCATATATTTAAGGTATAAATGGTAGGGAAAGTAAATATATAATTGGTAAATTGCACAACAAACGCCTAAAAATCAGAGTTTATAACAAGCGCAAAGTCAAAAATGTCAACCAACTCTAAAACCCATTGACATACCTACTACGTTAAAAGTCCAACATATAGACTACCCTAAAGACAAAAAATAAAACTAATACAAATACGTAAACAATACAACAACAATACTAACTACAAAAATATCTAAGAACCAGTGTACACACAGAAATGCAACATAAAAATATTTAAAAAATCTAAACTATATACATTTAGATGCTTAAAATATTGTAAATCACTGGATACATAACCAGGTAGTTAAGGTAGTCGATTAAACCTCCTTCGTGTAACATGGGTCTAGAGTTAGAGCCCTATACACATAAGAGACGGTATTCCATTCCGCGATTCCGCAGGTCGAAATTTGCAGCGCGGAACCCATTTGCGTTTTAAATGTATGCAACCAACAAATCCTGTTCGAGATATGACGTCAAATTGACGTAAGCACCGATATAATGTTGGTAGAGAGATGTGCAATTGCATACTGGGTTTTATGTATACGTACCGGGTGAGTCAACGATTGCGCGGAGTAAATTTATGCCTTGAAGATAGGATTTGTCAATAATGAGCTTTTGTATTAAGGTATGGTTGGACATCTGGCACATTTTAAAAATATTTTGAATTATACAGGGTGCGCCAAAAAGTAGGGTGTCATAAAGTTAAATTTTTTTAAATGGGACACCCTATATTTGAGTACATTTATTAATTCTACGTGTTATTTCCTACATTTTTATTAATGCTTTAATATACGAAAAAGTTATAGTTTTTTAGATAATTCGACTTATAATGAAAACTTTGCATTTGCAAGCATCTCGTTGTGAAAATGCTACTTAAATTTTGGTACTAAGCGATTCATAATTTTTATACTTACTAAATAAAGTCAAAAATACATATTCACTATGAAATATTTGACGTCTCATTTACAGGGTGTTAACTATCTAGGACCAAAGTCAGAAAACTTCTAATTGAAAAATATCACTTTTTTCAAATGGAACACCCTATATATTTTTATGTCATCTTATAGCTCGTCCTAAACTCTTTAACTTTCGTGATGAACGTCCTATCCCTATCTTTAATAGTTTTTGAAATATTTTGATATTTCGAGATTTAATGTCCTAGTTATATCATTTTTCATTTTTTATCAATGGATAATGGAAATTAAGCCTTTTTACAGCAAAGTTTATTGTCCAATCATTTTATAAGTTGGTACTCAAAATGAATTTTTCAAAAAATTAATGAATCGATATGATTTATGTTTTGGGCGAGGCGGATAAAAAGTGTCTTTTTGCTGAACAACTATACAGGATGAAATATCCCGAGCGGCGAACACCCAGTCCTCGAAGTTTTCAAAATTTAATGGAAATGTTTGATTCAACAGGCGTGATCCATTGACAAAAAATGCTATAACGAGGACATTAAATATCAAAATATTTTAAAAACTATTAAATATAGGGATAGGACGTTCATCACGAAAGTTGAAGAGTTTAGGACGAGCTATAAGATGACATAAAAATATATAGGGTGTTCCATTTGAAAAAAGTGATATTTTTCAATTAGAAGTTTTATGTTTTTGGTCCTAGAAAGTAAACACCCTGTGAATGGGACGTCAAATATTTTATAGTGAATATGTATTTTTGACTTTATTTAGTTAGTATAAAAATTATGAATCGCTTAGTGTCCAAATTGAAGTAGTAATTTCACAATAACGAGATGCTTGCAAATGCAAAATTTTTATTATCGAATTATCTAAAAAACTATAACTTTTTCGTATATTAAACCATTAATAAAAATGTAGGAAATAACACGTAGAATTATTAAATGTATTCAAATATAGGGTGTCCCATTTAAAAAAATGTAATTTTATGCCACCCTACTTTTTGGGCGCACCCTGTACCTATAATTCAAAATATTTTTAAAATGTGCCAGATATCCAACCATACCTTCATACAAAAGCTCATTATCGACAAATCTTATCTTCAAGGCCTAAAATTACTCCGCGCAATCGTTGACTCACCCGGTACAGTGGTCTAGAGGTTATACTGTTAGAGTACTTTAGCATTCAGTGATTTGCAAGTTAACACATAAAACGTCACGCAAGCGCTCTACAATTTTTATTCTACAAATTTTTAAAGGACATTTATACAGTGACCGCCAGAAAGTGTACAGCATATGGGAAAAATAGTTTTTGTGGAATTTATTTTATTTGGAAACAGTTCTAAGCATGTATACGAGGAAGAGTGAACATTTTGAAATTGCTTTAAGAGTAAAGTACCTTCATTTTCACTTTAGAAAAAAATGATTGATCGAATAGATTCAGATATTTTAAATATAAAGGAAAATGCCATAACGAAAATAAACCTATGTTGGGTTACACGAATATTTTAAATGATAATTAACTAACCAGCAATTTCGACTGTGACATGTTTTCACAATCAAAGTGGTCTGGTTAGCTCAAGTCTTCATTTACTAATCAGGCAAGTTTATGAGTAGACGATTTTTGTTAATGTCATTGATGTCACAGTCAAAGCTGCCTGGTTAGTTAATTATTGTTAAAAACCTATGTGCAACACAACGCTAACAAAACATTTTAAACCCAAAAAAATATATATTTTTTTTTAATTTACCGCTTTGTAATTATGGCCGATTTTTGAATAAAAGGAAAAAGTAACGCAATCAAAAAAGGAAATGAAGAATGCGCAGCCTTAAGCACAATAGATTATCCCTGCTAACTTTTTATTTTTTATAAAAGGTCATAAATAGGCTCTTAAACCATAGACTTCTTATAGAATAGACTAAGCCAACAAACATGAATTGGCCTGTTTGTTTGCATCAAATATGTGTACGTGTAAAACAAAGACAGAAGAGAGACATTTTAGGCGAGAGACAATAAGAAATATTTAATTTTATTATATTTAATCATTGTATAACCACGCAGAGAATATTTGTACATACGCTGCATTGTAGTAATAGGTAAAAGTACTTTAATTGTTGAAAGAGAAATATTTTTTGTTTATACAGTGTGACCCGTAAAGTTCGCATCATATGGGATTTATTTTTATTTAGCTTTATTCTAAATTTGGCTTTGGCATCAAGATCTGCTTTGATTGAGATAAAAATTAAGCAAAAAAAGAGTAGTCAAGTGATTCGCATTATCTGTCAAATTTTAAATGCAGTTTCTAGCCTACATGCAAAATTTCAGCTGCATAAGATAATTTTAATTTTTTACCCATATTTTGTAAATTGCACCACATTTGCAAAATAAGACTTCACGCAACCTACATAAAACTTCTTAGTTTTGGCAATGCTTTATTTCAGATACATTTTCTTTAAAGTAGCGCCATATTAAATGTGTGTTTTTCTACAAAATCAAAATTGGGCTATTAAAATTTGGTCGCATGTGATGCAAAGTTTATTTGTTTTTGACCCTGTATAAGGTAACTTCATAAAATAAGTATTTTTGAAAACGTAGTTTGTGTCTGAAAGAAACCTTAATATTAAGACAAAAAATAACGTAGTGTCATCAGTAAAGTGTTCATTAAGTGGAAAATAAATTTTAGTGGTGGGTAAAAATCAAAATTATTTTATGCAGCTGAAATTTTGCATGTGGGCTAAAAACTGCATTTAAAAAAACTTTTTCTAATAACTTTTTTCGATATTTTCAGAAACAACACCACTTTTGAATTATTTTTTGAAAAAAATTAAAATTTGACAGATAATGTGAATCACGTGATTACTATTTTTTTGCTTCATCTCGATCGAAGCAGAACTTGATGCCAAAGTCAAATTTCGAATAAAGCTCTATTAATAAAAAAAATCCCATATGATGCGGACTTTACTGGTCACACTGTATGCCAGAATATAAATAGAAGTATAATTTGTAGTGCTGGGAAGTTTAGTTCATTTTGCCGATTTCAATCTTTCGTTCTCGTTCAATAAAATGAATAGTTCAAAAGACTAGTTCGTTTAGTTCATTTAGTTCACTGATTTATACTGGCATAGTGAAATAAAAGAAATATTTTAAAATTTAAATTATATATACTAAATTAAGAAAAAATACTTTAGACACCGACAATATTTTTTATTCATTTCAATACCGAAATAGTCCGAAATCATCGCGGCATGCATCGGTCGGTCAGGTGACAAAACCTATAATCTCGGTCGTCTCGCTCTCGCTTGCGTAGTACATTCCGTTTAGACTTTAGTTCGCCTTGTTTCAATCTCTCAGTAATTACTGATTGAATCTTTTAGTTCAGTTGTCAGATTCGATCTTTTGAACTAGTTCGTTCGCCAACTACACAACTCTAATAATTTGTTTGCTTCCTGCTTTTATGAGGGAGCCCTAGGTATATGTTATTTTACACTTGAATGTTCCATAGAACATATATGCATAGGGTCCAAATTATTTTTATTTACCCTTTTCCTGATTACTACATTACTGAATGGGCAAATAATACAGATTTTAATCTGGCCTGTTAAAAGATAATTTCGGATTAAGATAATCCAATTTTTCACAAATCTGACACTGACGCACCATTATGTTAAGTACTTATAACAATAAAATGAAAAATCCTTTACAAAAAACACAAAACACGTCCAAATACGGGTATTCCGGCGATTAACGTCATCGCAAAAACAAATATCACAATTACTCATAGAAAAAAAAGAAGGGTTTGTTCAATTACTACAGCTGTTTTTGTTGCTACCCGTGAATGGCCGCGTAAAAAGAGAAAGCTAATAATTTTAGATTTTGTCACCATTGAACTAAAATAAGCAGGTATTAAATACAAAGACCTGAAATAATTATACAATGTAGTCTATTCTATAAGAAGTATATGTTTTACTCTATATTATGCACTTACTCAGGAATTAATCTTACCCCTTAGATTTTTAATAATCACTTGATTAGTGAAAGCTAGCAGCTATTCGAATCATATACTGCTACTATGTAATTAATCAGATGATAACACATTAAAATAAAATACTTAAATATAGCAGCTGCGTACCGTTTTTAAGGTCTATTTAACTTGTTCCAGAGGGTGGGTGACCCCAAACATAAAACATACATATCTATATGTTATACAAGAAAAGCACTCAGTGTGTTTTAAATTAGGTCTGTACTATTGCTAAGTGTTGGGTATTAGACCCACAACATCGATTAAGGGGATCTATCAAATTTTTTCGTATGTATTACTAGAGGTTTTATTTTTTATTAGTTTTAACATATTTTACAGTATTTAAGAAAAAATAACAAAGATTAAGGGGGACTACATGGAAAATATTTCTCGGAGAGTATCCTTAAAATCTGCGATGTTTCCTGGCATGTCCGTTCCAAGCAAAACGATAGTCCTGAATATTGTTTCTAATTGTAAAGGTATTGTAATTAATAAATGCAACTGCTTAGAGCAAAATAATGATTAACTCGATGGTAGAACGCAAAAAATAATGGAGATTTAGAACTTTTACTCCATGTAGAAAAACACAATGGAATTAGTACTAGGTTTGTTGTCAAAATTGTACGAAAGCATCACTCCACATTACTGCGCAAAACACAGTGTGCCCCCGGATGGAGCTGACAACAGGAAAAAGATCTTTTGATTTTACGACGAAAAGTTATTCTTTATAGAAAATTCTGCTTGTCGAGAAAATTAATTTACCATATAAAATTTTTAGATGAGATGTATTGATAAATTAAGAAAACATGAAAATGCTTTAAGAGAGAAGTATCATTATTTATTATAAGAAAAAGAAAATATAGTGGCATATCGGACAAGTGTGTAACTATTTTTTATATTGGAATACACAGGGATCCAAGTTCAATGGATACCCTGGGGCGGGTAGTAGGGATGGCAACGATATATCGATATATTTAATATATCGATATATTTATGAAATATATCGATATATAAACATCGATATATTTATTTCGATATATCGCTAGATATATCGATATATTTTAAATATATCGGAAACCATATTATTAAAATATCGCGTGAGCTCGTGCCCATGCTCGACGTTGGTCGAACCGAACTACACCAGAGTCTACACTCCACACCAACCAAAAGAGCGGACAGAAGTGCGATCAACTCCGATGTTGCCAGATTGTGACATATATGCAGCCTCGCGCCAGGCGACACCTTTAGCTAACCTAAACAATTTCGGAATGAGCCGCCGTGGCTACGTTTGTTAAGCCTCTCTCTCGTAAACTGGTGCGCTGCAGCGGCGCGGTTTCGATCCCGTGCTGGTACTTACTATATTTTCAAAAATCTTTTAGTTTAGAAAAATATTCACATTTTAATTATTAAAAAATTTTATTATTATTATAATTAAGATTTAAGAATATATATCGATATATTCAAAATATCGATGTTTTTTATTCGATATATCGAATGTATCGATATGTTCTTTCGATATATCATATGATTCAATATATCGATATATTTTTTTATTTTGCCATCCCTAGCGGGTAGACCACGACGGCCGTTTCGTCCTTGTTAGGACTCGACGGGCAGCCATAACCCAAGCAATTCCAAGAACGACGGAAAAATGTACTAAAAGCCTACTTGTAGAATCAAGGCGGCCCTCAATACACCTTAGCGCCATCCCACGGAACTAACTCCAATATAAAAGATAGTTACACTGGTATAATCGAAAGGTAGACAACTAAATAAACCACGAAGCGCAACCACAATCCAGTATAGGGAACGCTATTTGCGTTTTCACCGAAAACATCTGCCATTTTGCAGACAAGAAAACAGATCAAAGGTAGACAACTAAATAAACCACGAAGTGCAACCACAAAATTATTTATTATTTTAGACAAAATGTTTATAAAACAAAGTTGTTTATAATCCAAAATAAAGCCTAAATACAAACTTTGAAATCTGAATTCTAATTTTTGTTTTTTATTTTTTACCATAGAATTTATGAACATTCAAAATAAAAACCTGAGAGTGAGTTATTTAATTTATTTCTAATTTGGAGAAATGTGTGCAGGTTGGAGGAGGATATGTAGAATAATAACTTTTTCCAAAATAGTACATTTTGAATGTTCATAAATTCTATTGTAAAAACTGAAAAAAAAATTAGAATTCAGATTTCAAATTTTGTATTTAGGCTTTATTTTGGATTATAAACAACTTTGTTTCATAAACATTTTGTCTAAAATAATAAATGATGGTGCTTCTCTCATAAAGCCTTTTCATGTTTTCTTAATTTATCAACACATCGGATCTAAAATTTATCATACATCTGATCTAAAAATTTTATATGGTAAATTAATTTTCTCGACAAGCAGAATTTTTAAAGAATAACTTTTCGTCATAAAATCAATAATAAAGATCTTTTTCCTCTTGTCAACTCCATCCGGGGACACACTATAAGTATAAATAATATCCGTATAAATATTAAAACATCAGGAATTGAGGAAAGGTGATAAAAGAAGAAGAGCAAACTTTTGTTTTAAAGTCATGAAAAGGGTAAATAACGATAGGGAATCTTCACACAATGTTTGTTTTAAGGACGCACCTTCAGTCTGGTGGTGCCCAGGTATTGAAATGTTAAGAATGATTGGCACGAGGATTGACATCATCCCCTCAAAAAATTTTTGAAAACGTGATGATTTTCTGTCTACATTACTTCAATAAGGGGAACTTAACCGATGTTGTAGGCCAATAATAAACAAGAAAGAAATAGTGCAATGTTAATCTGAGACATCCTGTATAGGCAAAGTTAACTGTACAAAATAAACGACAATTAAATTCCACAATAATAAAAAAAAACAGTAAACTATTTACAAAACACACCAAAACTTACCTTAAATTATGCCCCACGGGCTTTCTATACAACTCAAACGCTGATCCCCTTTGCTCCCTAGACCCCTGCAAGTCTACAACCGGAGGTGGCCGATGGTCGGCCATCATTCCCGAATTCTCCATGTGATGATCTCCGCCGGGCGGTCCGTATTCATGGTTCGCTATCGGCTGAATTTCGCTTCGGCTAGCGTAGGAGATGCTCGTGTGTCGTCGGGGAGATTCGTGGTGATACGGCGGGCCGATGTCGTAATGGCCGCCCATTTGAGGTTGGCGGTCCGGGTAGTAGGGTGACGCGTGATGCGAAGTGGCTTGAGAGTGAGGAGGTGGCGAGTTGTAGTAGTAGTTGGGGGGGTTTTGGTTCATTCGGGGATCCTAAAATAAACGGGAATGAGATAAAAAATATAGATAGATATATACAGGTCACTTTTTAAATTTTCGGTTAGTCCTTTGGGCCTCAGTGGCTAAAGATCTAACTACCGATAATAATATTGAATTATTTTTTTTCTTTCTAGAAGAGTGTATATACAGGGTGTCCGGAAAATACGTGTACAACGTTTGACGACAGACTCCTGACGTCAAAATAGGTCGACTTAGCCGACTTAGTTATATCCAAAATTGTCTCGTTTAGCCGGTAGAGGACGTCAAAAATTTGTAAAAATATTGGTTTTTCCTAAATTACGTGAAAACCTGCTAATCGATTTTAATGATTTTTAGTATATAGACTAATACTATAAAATAACGTTTTCTAGTAGTATAGTCACCGGCTGTAAATAAGTGGAAGTGTTATAAAAGTGATATAATACGTCAACATTTCTCCTCATTTTTTATATGAACGGCGTTATGACAACCCAGATATTTTTGTAGAGTGACTGGATGTATTTGGAAGCTATTTTACCTCTTTAATAATTTTCGTTGAATGAGCTGTTTTGCCAGAAGAAAATATTTACAATATTTAGTATTATTAGTAATAATATTAAAATCAAATTACATACCTTAACAATAATTAATAATAATTAATAATTTTACACATTTGCTTAAGTAATGTTTTTATTTTACTTAGTTTCTTACAATACATACTTTCAACTTTGTTGTACTTTGTTTTATTTTTATTGTTAATAAAATTGATGTATGCAGGTAATTGTAAATATTTTCTTCTGGCAAAACAGCTCATTCAACGAAAAATATTAAAAAGGTAAAATAGCTTCCAAATACATCCATTCACTCTACAAAAATATCTGGGATGTCATAACGCCGTTCATATAAAAAATGAGGAGAAATGTTGTATTATATCACTTTTATAACACTTCCACTTATTTACAGCCGGTGACTATACTACTAGAAAACGTCATTTTATAGTATTACTTAGTCTACATACTAAAAATCATTAAAATCGATTAGCAGGTTTTAACGTAATTTAGGAAAAACCAATATTTTTACAAATTTTTGACGCCCTCTACCGGCTAAACGAGACAATTTTGGATATAACTAAGTCGGCTTAGATCGACATATTTTGACGTCAGGAGTCTGTCGTCAAACGTTGTACACGTATTTTCCGGACACCCTGTATAATAATGTTTTGATACTGTCAGCTACACCAAAGACCGTGTCAATAATAAAGTTAAAAAATTAGTAAACCTTTGCCCGGTACTTTACTCCCTCCTATATAATTTTTTAGTTGGTCACCTTGTATATAATAATGCAATTCCTAAAATAATAAACCTAAGAAAACATTTTAAAACCTAAAAATATATATTTTTTAATAATGACCGCTTTGTTTTTCTGTTTTAAGTTTACTAGTTGGAGTTTTTGTCTAAGATACGTATAACATATACAGGGCCGCTGATACCTACAGTGTGTCCACGGATAGAGTTTGGAAGAGGAAACACTTTTTATTGGTAAGCATAGAAAAAAAAGTAATTCTTTATAAAAAAAAGTCTGCTTGTGATGAAACTGCAATTTCGAATACCATATTTGCGATTACTATACACTATACAGGGTTCTGTGCTGAGTATGCTATAATTTTATTTATAAGTATATTGTGTAGAATTTTATTTTTAGGGTCTAATTTATGTTCATTTACTTCTTTTTTTTTAAATATTTACGTTTTTTTTTTTGATTGTAAGTTCGTTAAGAGTTCACTTTAGAAAAAAAAATAATGAAAAAGCAGCAAATATCTTTGCCTTCACTTTTCTTCATTCTTCATCTTATGGGGTTTTTAGTATGACGGAAATATTCACTTATAATCTCCCTAGCAGCAAAATTATCGGGAATTAATTCTGCTGCGTGGGAGATTCGGTAAGAAAATTTCATAAAGTAAGTAAGTTTTTTCTTATTATAATTTTTTTGTTAAAATGCTGCAAAAACATATTTCCGGCGGCTCCAGTTAATTGTAACTACTTACAGTTTTAGAAATGAAGTTCATTTTAGTCGTTAGTAACTAATTTTTATTACTAAAATGTGAGAAACATTAAATAACAAATTTGTTATCTGAAATCCATGTCTTTATTGTTTTAAATTCAAATAAAACTTTTAAAACATATTTCCGATGAGTTTAGTTTAATATGACGCAATGTATTTTTACAATAGAAGTTGATTTTACTTGTTAGTAACTAAGGTTTATTACTAAAATTTCAGGAACATTAAAAACATTAATTCGTTTTCAACCATAACATCTGATATTATATGTCTACATAGTTTCAAATGAAACTTAAAAAAAAAACATATGAGTTTAGTTAAATATTTGATGTGTCTCTTTTAGCCCCGGTGTTCGATATGTAAAGCAAATTGGTTAGTATCAATAAAAAGTTAGGAACAAAATGTATTTTGATTTTATTCTGAGTGACTTTTGCCAATAGCACTTTATTTTTGACAGAAAAATTATCACTTATTAATTTCATTAAGTTAAAAGGAACTAACAAAATTATCGCGATAATCTCCCGTTGAAAATAAATTTATGTATTTTTCGGGGGTAAGTGCACAAGTGCATCAAAATTACCGATAATTTTTGAATGAAATGTGTTTTTTTATAATTGCAAGAGTTTGTTTTCATATTTTCGCGAAAAAGCCCGACTCCGTAGGAGGAGGGCATTTCCGTAAAATATGAAAACAAACGATTGCAATTTGTAAAAAAAAAACACATTGAATAAAAAAATTATCTGGTTATTTTTATGCACGAGTGTAATTTATTTGAATATTTCCCAAATTAATTAAGAACTCGAATCAAGTAAATTTAAATATTTTATTTAACAGAAAATACTAACAATAAAATTAAAATTTTCATCAAAACATTCGTTGACATTGACTTTTTTGTCTGCTGTCACTCAATAAGATGACGTTAATTGTCAGAATATTACATTTTTTGACGTTTGTTAACAATAAAATCCCGCTTTGACGTTTCGTCAACAATATAAACTTGCGATGCAATTTTCGATTTCTGGCAGTGCTGTTTTCGCTGTAATTTTGCGAAAATTGCATTTCTCTTATGGGAACTTTAACATATGAGGGAAATATTCGCTGTAATCATCAATCAACATTCGTGAACTAGATGAGATAGAAAATTTGAGTCAATAATGAATGTCGTATAGTTTTACCAGTCAAAAAAGTTTTATTGTCATTTTTGACAGTGACCTTTTTAATCAACACTATTTCAAAAATGTCACGGTATTGTGAAAAAGAACAGGTATTAATTTTAAAATTACTTGATTATTTTCAAGTAGAAAGTAATGCCGGAAAGACTCTTTAACCCTTTAACGCAGTTTACGAGGTAAGTAGATATAATAAAGCAGGAATTGTGAAAACATAAATAGTAAACATGAAAAATATATGACAAAGTTTCTATAAATACCTCACACTAACACACTGTTTTAGAGAATGCCGTGTTCAACAATCCAACGAATTAAGGCAAAGGGGATAGAGAAGGATGTAGATTTTAAGAATCGCAATAATGTAGCTATTTTGTCATCCCGTGGCCGACAACTTCACAAAATTCATGAACATACCATAAGAGGGCGTATTTATGGGATGTGTAGAACAGGTGAACACGTTACCGTTTGCTCAATACCAGACTGAATTAATTTACGACGTACCGCAAATATGGAGAATATGACGTAACGGTCAGCGGTCATTGAACAGACTTTAAGAGCCTTTGTCAGTTATAATTTCAAATTTGCCAGAGAAAGAAAATTATCTCTAAATTAATTAATACTTACGACAGGATTGCTATGACTCTTCCCATGCTGATATGCTGGCGGCTGTACCATACCATCTCCTCTTCCGTAACTTTGGTTGTGCGGGGGTTTATAGTTCTTGGGCTTAGGAGGCGGTATCGGCTTGTATTGATTACCGTTTATAGAGTTTAAGTTGTTTGGTGGTCCCATATCATAACTAAAATGAATATACATAAAGTTCTTATGCAAATGATGGCGTTCTTTGTTTACTACTATTTCGCGAGTTATAATAGCGATTTCGGTTAAAACCACACTAAATAGTATAATTTTACTTTAAAACTTACCCGTTTTGATTAGAGGGCGGACTTCTTAACGGGGAATGTTGATGTATACTGAGTTGAGATTCCCTTAAGTCTTGATGAGACGACCGGGTGTATTCTGGTGGGGGTTGATGGTGTGAAGGTGGGATATTTGAGTTATTATTTCGACTATAATTAAAAAATATATCTTTATAATATTGCCTAAGTCAGAGTAGGAGAAAATCAATAGCATTACGATTAGTGTAAAATATTGATAAGGTCAGCGTTATGATCAGCCATTTATCTTTCGCTCGGACCCATCCAATTTAGCTTTTTTGAAGTTAATTTATTTAGATCAAAGATAAACTGGGTGGATCATAAAATTGCTACGCGTATCAACTTTAATTGTTTTAATGAAACTGATCGGCGGTTAGTTTTGTTGATGACCGATTTCTTTAGATTTGTAGTACTTGCCATTTCTTTAGTATAACATCATAAGGAATAAATATCACTGCATTTGTAATTGAGACCTTATTGGCCTTAAGCTTCTATAGAGCCGCTCATACTTGCGATTTAAAAAAAATAAAAAAAACATTTTCTACTGTTCGAAGTGTTCTCAATCGCTAATCAATAGCGAAGTCTTGCCTTCTTATTTTACTACCCGTCAGTATAGGGATTTAATTGCAAAAACTATTATTTTCGGACTCTGTTGAACGAAAAAGTCATTATCGAATCGCAAAGTAACGTTATTTTAGAAATGTGGTACTCCGATCGCTTTTTCTATTTCTTGTCTATTGTTTTCGTCCTTCCCCTCCAGCCCCGATAGAATCGAATTGAAACGAAAATAAATTGCAGCAGAATCACATTCCGCATAATGTAAAGAAAAAAGACAACCGACTAGACAAAGATGCCCTCCGTCAGTCGCCCCGTCGCGTATTGACAATATTGACAGTATTGTACCTTAGCCTTAAAAAATAAAGCAATGTTTCAAACTTGTTGACGTTAGATTTTTGCGATTTATAGATTAAAGTTGACATTGGCACCAATAAAAATCAAAAATCCCTAGTGTTATTAGAAAAAAGCCGAGGACTTCCGACCTCTAATTCTATTATTATAATCGAAATATGGGAGTAGCGAAATGCGATTTCTAACGAACTTTTTCGAAACGCTTTCAAGCGAATCGAAATTAAAAATTCTATCTATCAGAGTCTTGCTGCAGAACGATCTACTTCTTTTTATTTCCAAACTATTAAGCACATTGAACACGTGTTACATGTCAAATTTTATTTATTGACAAGTGACTGGTGACATTTCGAAAATGACAGGTGATTTATTTTAACAGACACTGCCAATTAGATGAGTTTCTGTAATCTGTGAATTAGATGTGCGGATTAAGTTAAATACATGCAGAATTTCAGTGAAGGCATAGATTTATGGTCATAAAAGTATAAAATTATTACTCACCTGTATTTACCATAATCAGTCTTTGTCTCTATATGAGCTTTGCTTGGAATGTTTTGTTTAGCTGGAGATCTTGAGTATCTGAGGAAACAAATAAAAAAATTAGACAACAAATTTTAGGAAGCCGGAGATATCTGGGCTATTTGCGTTAACATGCATCCACAAATCACGGCCGTTATAGGAACCTTAACAACCTGTCAGCGATGAGATAGGCAAGCGTCTCAATATTGTTTTGTCACAATAAATATCAGATAAGTTTCATCCTTAGAAATGACCCTAGCTTTTCAGTGGTCATCGCCTGGTCTATACAACACAATCACGCACTTTCGATGCAAGTTTCACATACCTAAACATAAGTTTTTGACTAGAACTGACGGTATCAAACATCTTCTTAAGAGCAAACACTGGTGACACATTCGCGATTTCGTTTTTTGATCAATATTTTGTTTTGTCCAAAAATCGGCCAAATATCTCGCTTTTGACTAGAGTTACCTACAGTTTAACGTTAAAAAAGGTTGCATTTATAAACTAATAAAAGCAGAATAAGAAATATGCGCAAATTTGACAAAAATCACATTTTAGGCTTTTATTAATTTATCAATAACATTTTTTTTAACTGCTACTGACTGTAGATAACTGCTACCCAAACACGGTTATTTGGCAGCTTTTTGGAAAAAACTAAAAATAAACGAAACATTAAAAAAAAAATTAAATGGCAAATGAGTCACTAATGTTTGCTCTATAAGGGACAACTATATTTCCTGCTTTCGAGTTACATCCGGTTTAACCGGCAGTTGATTTTTTTGGGAAGATAATAAAAATTGAAGATGGGACATTTTTTTTTTTTTTTTTTTTTTTTTATGATCGAGCACAAGCACTATAGGAAAATCCTTTAAGGCGCTCTGGGAGCGGTGCGTGTGCGAAGAACATGTAAGCCGTTTTGCTCTAAGACGTACTGTTAGAAGGTTATAAGCTGTCAAAGTTCAAAAATGTCACTTTTCGAGAGTCAATATCTCGGAAACTATGAAGTATAGACTAATAATGCATTTAATAAAAAATAATTATAATTTTATGTGGAATTTAAAAATGTAAAAATATACAGGGTGTTCCATTTAAAAAAATATTCCAAAAGCGGACCCAGCTGTCATCTTGACATTTAAAGCTGTCATTGGTATGTCAAAAAGTGCAAGACTTGCTCAAATATTATCGTTCAAAATTTCATTAAAATATACTGAACGGTTTAGAAGTTAGAGGGAGGGGGACGGACTTTAGGTCCTCACTGTATAACTATAAGTTTATTTCCTCATTTGCAGAAAAACCAGACGAGCATAACAAATACTGATTTAAAGGATAGACCAAAATTAGTAGTATCAATGCTCTATTTACCACAATTACATATCAAAGCAATGACAAATTTTGCGCTTGTATATGTATGCCAGGCAGTTTCAAAAAATTCCTAATAAATCAGGGCGAAAAGCAGATATCTCAAAATTTGTCCAAGAAAACAATAATCCCTTCCAGAGAATTAGAAACTCTCAAAATATATTTGTTTTCAACATTTTATAGTAAACAAGCTATTAATGAATATACTGAATACACTCCTGTGTAATATTTGCAGGTGGCATTTTCGGTTTCTTTATTTATATTTTTTGCAGGATATTTTTGTGAGGAAGTGCGTTTATATTGTACGTATTTGAATAAGCTTCGCTTGGAGTTTTTGTATTTATTAAGTTTTCGCATGAAACGCAAAAGCACAAAAATAAAATAAAATTGTGTATAATGTGTGTTCTTGGGATAGCCAGACGGACAAACTACTTTCGTTTTTTTTTAATCGTAATTCTAAAAATAAAAAATACTTACCTGTACATATCCCTCTCCACCGATCCTCTAGGACTGACACCGTCACCGGGCAATCCGCCATTTTCTTCCCTTGACCCTCCGAGTACTTCCCTGGAATTTCTTGGACTGACGTCGACAATTGGATCGCCAGGGGGCAAGTTATATTTCAGATCCATTTTCGAACCTCCGAGTCTAAAAGAGATTCCGTAGAATAAAAGCGTTCCTTGTAAAAGCAATTGGACTATTTTGAGTAAATTTTGTTGTAATACGAAAGAACAATTTACTGTAAACTCACAATATTTTGTAAACATTTTAAAAATGGGAAGTGCATAGAGAGGCAGTGTAACTCCATAGTTTATACGTTGGGAAACATAGATGAACTTACTTCAATCACTGTGAATCGAACCAAAAACAAGGAACATTCCCATGTGTCTAACATTGCAAAAATTAATCGACAAATAGTTAGTTCTGCTTGCAAGAGAAAGGCTGTTGAGGACTTAGCAGAAAAACCGGCGAAAATCATTAGACAGGCTTTACAAACCAATCTCCCATCAACTTTATCGGTTGAAGATGTGACATATATCAGCAGAAACTTGTACAACAGCAGCCGAAAGCTTGTTCCTGCATTGCCGCAGAATATTTCCGATGTACATTTCAAGTTGGAACTAATTTATGACAGTGTAGTAACTAATTTAGGTAAGCCTTTTGTTCTTATTAATAATAAAGTGGACCAAATTATAAATTTTAGTTGTAAAACAAATCTCAAAACCTTAAGTAATTCAACCAGAATATATCTTCATGGGACATTTGATTACTGTGTGCAATATTTTTGTCAATTTCTTACAATTCATGGCTATATTAACGGCCACTATATACCTCTAGTATTCGCTTGATTGCCAGATAAATGTAGTACCTCTTATGAAAAACTGTTTTGTCTATTAGATGAAAATGTAAAACAATAGGTATAGAACTCAATATATCTGTGAAGTAGTAATAGATTTCGAACAAGCGATTCACAAAGCAATTGAAAAAGTTTGGCCGTTGGCAAAAATAATAGGTTGTAGATTTCATCTGTCTCAAGCGTGGTACAGGCAAATTCAAAAATGTAGCCTGACGCAAGAATATAAAGACAAAAATTCTCGGATAGGCAAATGGTTGCGTATGACATTTGCTTTAACTTATTTAAGCCCCTATGAGGTTGGAGATTGTTTCGCTTTAGATTTGTGTGAGTTAATATCCAATATTGATGACGAAAGAATTGTAAAATACGCAGACTATCTCACAGACACCTATATTTCTAAAGATTCCTTGTTTCCGCCACAACTTTGGGCTGAAAAGTCTGCAACTCTTACAAGAACGACCAATGCTTCTGAGTCATTTCATGGCAATTTTAATAGTTCTATGTATAGTTCACATCCTTATATGTTTTTATTGAACAGTTAAAAGAGTTTCAAATAGAAACATATGTAAAAATACAAAGTACACATCAAACAGCAAAAATTCATAATGTAAAAGTTAAAAACCGGTAAAAATTTATCGAAAATACAATTAAACGGTACAGTGATGGTGAAATCACTAGACTTCATTTAATAAAATGCGTTTCTTTTCATTGTGCACCTTAAAAGTAAGAAAATTGTTGTTTGTACGTATATATTCATTAAATTGCACACCTGTATATGACTACATTGTAGTATTATTAAAGTAAGAAAATTAGATTTTTTAACTAAAAGTTCCTAAAACTAGGAACTGGTAAACGGTTGTTTTACCTTAACGTAGATATTCATTAAATTGCACACCTGTATATGACAACATTGTAGTTTTATTAATTACTAGCGTGTACCCGGCATGCGTTGCAACCCGCTGGTATAAATACAAACCCGAACAAACCCGATATATTAGTACCCGGCATGCCACTTTCTGAAATTGCACCCGTGCGAAGCCGGGGCGGGTCGCTAGTTATACATAAAAACCTTCCTGTTGAATCACTCTATCTATTAAAAAAAAACCGCTTCAAAATCCGTTGCGTAGTTTTAAAGATTTAAGCACACAGACAGCGACAGCGACTTTGTTTTATATATGTTAAGAAGAAGATTACCTACCCTAATACCTCATATAGCGTGGGGCGAAATTACTCGAATTTATTTTCAGTTACTTTTGGACTGGGGCGAAAATACCTATCTTATTCGACCTTTAATTATCATGGGGCGAAAATACCAACACCCGAAATAATAACATATTACTCAACCTACCTGTGATGGTTTTGAGGATCATTCCACCGGGATCCCCTCGACGGACTACCTTGATGGGCGGGATCTATTTTAGAAAGTGTCGTTTTGAGATCGTCGTGTAAATTAGGTCCTATCCTAGGAGTCGTTGGCTGTTTGTTATACGAGTCGTAACTCGAAAGGGAATCCTGGAAACACAGAACAGGAGTTAAAAACCTTCCTATTTTTAGCAAGATAGCCGTATACCTAGATAAATACCACTGTAGAAAAAGTAATATGAGTCGAAAACATTACATTGTTAAGTAGGAAAAAAAATCTGTCGAAAACATAAAGTTGATTTTTTCATTGGGGATCCACCGAGGAACTTAAAATAACGTTCCGATGCTAATTATCCGGTATTATCAAATGAAATCTAAAAACAAGCAAAATATACACTACCCATATGTATTTTTTTAAGTTTAAAATGCCTTTACTCCAAACTAACTTTAACAGTTCATTATATAGAAACTGACTGAATGCACTCTCTCATAAATGTATCTTGACGTTGAAGCGAATTTTTTAATCGTTCGTGTAGGTCATCAAAGCTGGATATGGACATCCTAAAATAGTTGAAAAAGTTTTTTTCGTCTTCCCTCAACTGACCAAATAGTACAAAGAATGCACCGAATTGTATCCTTCCCATTTTGATGGGATGAACCCACAAAATTCTGTTTCATGCCTTTCTTCGTTTTTTTGATACGCCTGTAAGCAGTGGCGGCTCGTTAATGAAGGGCTCTGGGGCGCCGCCCTCCCTGCAATTATTTCAAACAGAATCCAAAAATACTTTACTTATAAAACCAATAAAGCAATCTATGTAAGCAATCCATTAAAATAATTTAAACCAAACATAGCCCTATTCCAACGGGTAGGTTATACTAAGCGCTGGCATAAACCAAAAAGCGCTGGCATAAACCAAACATAGCCCTATTCCAACGGGCAGGTTATACTCATAGATAAGCGAGTTGCGCGCTCTCAATGTTATACTAAGCGCGGGCGGGCGACCGATTATCCGTCCCGATTCAACGCGGCTTATCGATGAGTTGCCATGACGACAGAGGTGTGATATCACCTACACATCGCACAACGAGCGGCCACGGATGAGCTCCAATTTTCCGCGCCCAACAACAGCTGTTCGCGATGCCACGGTAGAATAATCGATATATTATGTACTCTGACGAGGCGACCTGTCGATGCCGCTAATGTTTTGTTTATTTGTTTTGATTTGATTTATTAGTTACGTTATAAAGTTGGAAAATGTCGTGTAATATGATCGTCAGTGACAGTGATTTACAGAAGCTTGTGTTTAGTTCTCTGAGCTTAAGTGAAAAACTTGATTTAAAAAATGCAGGGCGGCCACTAGAAATTGAACATAGCACAAGTGCAATCAAAATGTAAAAGTAAGGAACAGTTTACGCGTAAGTTTGACAAAGAAATATATAATGAAAAATCCTGGATATGCGGTTGTGAGGACAATTTTTTTTTTGTTTCGTGTGTCTTCTTTTTGACGGGGATAATAATTGGACTATAAATGGGGTGCAGGACTTAAAACACCTTTCAGAGAAAATAAAAAAAATGAAAATAGTGCAAAACATCGTCATAATGTGGTAAGTTTTGAGATGTTAGGACAAACTAATATTTTAACTTGTTTAAGTAGTGCTTATGCTGATGAAATTAAAATTCACAACGAGAAAGTTTTGAAAATAATAGACATTTTAAATTTTTTTATTTAAAGCCAGCGCCCCCCTGACTCGCTAATCACGAGCCGCCACTGCCTGTAAGACTTTTAAATCGCCACAGCACGTATATGATCCATATTCGAATCAAAATAGAATCAAACTGACGAAAACCGTGCATGTTTGCAAGGATAACCCGAACGCGGTAGATCGCGTAAACGGTGCCGTTAGGACGGTCGCCGTGTAAGTGTGCAAAAGGCCCAAGTGGGCGGTATTCTATATAAACGGCTAATCCTGTTCTTTATCATAACCCTGTATACAAAAAACGACTTACCGATTTTGAGTTTTGACTTCTTTCCAAGGAACTGCCCTTAGTGTCGACGAATCCTCCATTTTCAGCACCGATGGCACCATCCAGCCCACCCGGTTGTTGTTTTGTGCCGAATAGTCTTTCATGAGCACTTCTACCATTAGGTATTTTACCTGCAATTTATAAATTCTTGTAGTAAGAAGGCGTCAAAAAGATACGGTAATTTGTTTGCTTAAATTTTGACTTTAAATCCCACAATACCGCGGTGACATATGAATAGGGAACTTGACAAAAATTTTAAATGGGGAAAAAATTCTATAAATCATAAGTACATATTGTCATAAAACATATAGCAGCAAAAAAAACAACATATTTCGTCCCAAAAGACCGCTAGAAAGATTTAAAAATGCCTCAAAATTCAAATTATTCCAAGCGGGTAAAAACGCGCTGCTAGTAGTCGTGACGTCAAGGGGTATCATTTGTCAGATTTGTGTGTGACATCCACGAAATAGGTTATAGGTTTTCAATAAATTTGATGATTTGTCAGATTTGACATCTACGCGTCAAGCGACACGACCTTAAAACAATACAATAACAATAACACACGGCAATCCAAATGCAAAGTGGGTCGCTCGGCACCTGTCAGGAGTGTCAGGATGACGGATGACCAAAAGTCATACCCCCTGACGTCATTGGGCTTCGCGCGCTTTAGAGATCGTTTGAAATGCTTTCGACACGCGCGAAACTTTAAAGAATTTTTACCAAGTTATTTTTGATTTTTAAGGAGTAATAATTGGGGAATACTTTTTTCAGGTCTAACTAAATCATATTATTGAAAAAAAAAATTGGAAAGTTCCCTATTGTATACAGGGTGTTATTTAAGTATGTGGCCAAACTCCAAGGGGAGCTTCTTTAAGTGAATTTAAGAAGAAAAGTTCGTATAAACATGGGTCCGAAAATGCATAGTTTTTACGATACAGGGTGTTAAACTTTAAAAAAAAAATCTGATGTTCGTAAATATCTCTATAGGTACTCTTTTATCGATTTTGTTGAAATTTGGCCATTCTGTTTGTAATAAGAAGAGGATAATTAAGCCTCAATTAGATTAAATCTATTAAGTCCAGTGGCGTCCCAGAAGACCGCCTAACTAATATTTTTGACAAAAATACTGCGCACCACCGACTTTTTTTTTAATTATGTATTTTTTCGAATTAAGCAACTATAAATACAACTATTTTATTTCCCGAGTCTTTTTCATATATTGCTTTGTTTTCGAGAAAAAAATAAAAACCACTTTATTGCATGTCCCCGGGACAATAAGAGTAAAAAATTTAAACTACTTACCAAACTATTAAGCAATTAAAATTACACGAAATTCCTCTTCTGAATTTTATGTAACGATCAAATTTGTTTGAACAGCAACTGTTTTTCCTTCCATAGCACTCTTATTCTTTTTCTGTTACTTTTAAAACATTGCAGTAATAAATTATTACGTTACGCGATTATTTTATGTTAATTTATTTTATCGAAAACAGTTTTCTGCTTCTGTGCGAAAAAATTCAAAAAAATACTTTTGTATAATTTTAATTGCTTAATAGTTTGGTAAGTGTTTAAATTTTTTACTCTTATTGTCCCGGGGACATGCAATAAAGTGGTTCTTATTTTTTTTTCGAAAACAAAGCAAGATATGAAAAAAATGGTGATAAAATAGTCGTATTTGTAGTTGCTTAATTCGAAAAAAATACATAATTTTTAAAAAATCAGTGCCGCGCAATTTTTTTGTCAAAAATATTAGTTAGACTGTCTTCCGGGACGCCACTGGACTTAATAATTTTAATCTAATTAAGGCTCTTGTTATTACATACAGAATTGCCAAATTTCAACAAAATCGAATAAAAGAGTATTGAGACATTTATGAACATCCGATTTTTTTTAAAAGTTTGACACCCTGTATCGTAGAAACTAAGCATTTTCGGACCCATGTTTATATAAACTTTTCTTCTTAAAATCACTTAAAGAAGAACCCCTTGGAGTTTGGCCACATACTTAAATAACACCCTGTATATACACCAGTTTATTTATTTATTTTATTAGTCTAACTCTAACAGGTTCTATCCAAATTATTAGTTTACCCCCATCAATCTTACAATCATACAATACTTAGTTAAAGGTGGGTACATTAAAATGTTAATATCTAAAGTATCTGACATACATTTAGACTAGATATATCGCAAAGAATTGTAGCACATCACATTAAAGTTATTAAAGCAAATATATTGCAACTGCAAGGAGCACCACAGCCTTGGTTACACGAAAATACTAATAAGTACATCATCATCAAGTTTTTAACTTCTGTGGGCAGATAAAGTTGGTCTCTTGTTCTTGTATCATTAACTGGAATATAAATTTCAAGAGAGCTAGTAATTCAGTGCAGTTAATCGTATGGTTGTAATTTAAATAGGAAAGGAATGCTAAGAATCAGAATATAATCTTCTTTGTGACAGTAATATATAATAAATTGAAATCTAGTTGGTTTCCCATACTACGGTGACTCAATCCTAAGCATATATAAATGTGAATATTCGTTGGTTTATTAGTGTATTGTAAAGGGTGATTTTTTAAGAGTGTATGAACTTTAAATTTAAATTAAACAACAACCATATTAGATATCTCTAAACTATTTATTTTATGTGAAAATAATGTCGGTCAAATGTCCGCCGCGGCTTCTTCTAACAAAGCGCGCATTCTGTCAATCCAATTTCCGACTACTTTTTTAAGCAATTGGGGACTTATGTCTGCAATTGTTCGCGTTATGTTGTGTTCTAATGCGTTATCGGCATAGACCAATGATTTAACGTAACCCCCACAGAAAATAATCTAATGGCGTTAAATCCCACGACCTTGGGGGCCAGTTGACAGGTCCATTCCTCGAAATAATTTTATCACCGAATTCTTTCCTCAATAAATCCAGTGTTGCGTTGGCTGTATGACATGTCTATTAAAACCACATCTCCAAATCACTACCTACTCCAATTATACAGGGTGTTAGTGAATAAGTGAGACAAACTTCAGGGGGTGCTTCTTTAAGTGATTTTAAGAAGAAAAGTTCATATAGACATGGGTCCGAAAATGCATAGTTTTTACGATACAGGGTGTCAAACTTTAAAAAAAAATCGGATGTTCGTAAATATCTCGATACTCTTGTATTCAATTTTGTTGAAATTTGGTAATTCTATTTGTAATAACAAGACGATAATTTAGCCTCAATTAGATTAAAATTTTTAAGTCCAGTGACGTCCCGGAAGACAGTCCAACTAATATTTTTGACAAAAAAAATGCGCGGCACTGGCTTTTTTAAAAATTATGTATTTTTTTCGAATTAAACAACTACAAATACAAATATTTTATTTCTTGAGTTTTTTTCATATCTTGCTTTGTTTTTGAGAAAAAAAAAATAAAAACCACTTTATTGTATGTCCCCGGGACAATAAGAGTAAAAATTTAAACCACTTACTATGCTAATAACCAATTAAAATTACACAAAAGTTCTCTTTCGAATTTTTCGCATAGATTTTAAAATATTAAAATTCAAAAGAGGACTTTCGTGTAATTAATTGCTTAAAAGCATAGTAAGTAGTTTACATTTTTTACTCTTATTGTCCCGGGGACATGCAATAAAGTGGTTTCTATTTTTTTTCTCAAAAACAAAGCAAGATATGAAAAAACTCAAAAAATAACATATTTGTATTTGTAGTTGCTTAATTCGAAAAAAATACATAATTTTTAAAAAAGCCAGTGGCGCGCAGTTTTGTTGTCAAAAATATTAGTTGGACTGTCTTCCGGGACGCCCCTGGACTTAAAAATTTTAATCTAATTGAGGCTAAATTATCCTCTTGTTATTATAAATAAAATTACCAAATTTCAAGAAAATCGAATTAAAGAATATCGAGATATTTACGAACATCCGATTTTTTTTAAAAAGTTTGACACCCTGTATCGTAAAAACTATGCATTTTCGGACCCATGTTTATATGAACTATTTTTCTTAAAATCACTTAAAGAAGCACCCCCTGAAGTTTGTCGCACTTATTCACTAACACCCTGTATAAGGATTCATCTGCGAAAAAAATCCAAGTGAGCTGAAATTTTACATACACCTTTATTTTTATTATACTAATAATGTGTCAAAAGTCCCCAGCGATATCTTGTTTGCGTTTCAAGTTATTCAAGGTCAAATATCACATAAATTGGTTTTTCGCAAATATTTCGTTTCCTGTATGCCCTATGACTTTTTTGACTATTACAAAAAATAGAGATTAAAAAATGCTCTTCAAAAAGTTTTTTATATATATATATATATATTTTACGTAAAATTAACCGTATTCACACTATACGCCAGGAAAACACTGGGTAGCGGTACATCCGTTTCCACGCCACCCCCAATGCGCGTTTTTTTTTTTTACATGGTTTCCTTAGTAGGCCTAATCCATGATTTTACTTGTTTTTGGTACTTTTACAGCTCATCCTCCATCTCGTAATCTGTCCCTTCTTCCACGTCTGTCTTCGTCCTCTGTTATCTCCTCCAGGTTGTCGTCCTTTGTCCCCTCCTCCAGATTTTCGTCGTCTTCCCTAACATTTTCTTTTACTTCTGTTATATTTTGTGTCAATAGATCAACAGGATCAAACTGATGATCTTCATCCTGAATGTTTTCTTCGGTAACGCTATCGACATTTGCGTTGAGACATGACTGACCGTGACAATGGCCGCAAAGTACTGAACAGGACATACCAACTTTTCTGCACCCGCAATTTGTGTTACATCCTTTAGTACAGTTGCAAAATATAGGATTTAAAAGTACATCTGGCGCAGGTGGCAATAAAGTCCTAATGGGCTCCAAAATATTATTATGTATCGTCCATCCTCATTGTTCAGGATTTAAATCATTACCAAGCCAAATCTGTACTTGGTAATACACTCGACTTAGATGTTGGCATGCAACTGCGGCAGTATGAGGGAGTGACGACAATTTCACTGCGGTGTTAAGTCTTGTTGACTTCGCAAATGTCATGCATCGACCGTTTTCAATGGATAATTCTGTTTTAGGAGCTCCATAGATTGCCAGAAGAATGCTTAATCCATTTTCCATAATCGTATTTACTGTGCAATTTTCCTGTTTAAATACTTGCAAATTGATGCAACTCGGGGCGCCTTTCGAACATTTTAAAAACTTTTATTTTTCCTTTATTAAAAAGCGCAGAGGTTGTGTCGCAGCCAGTAATAATTGCATGTAGTATAACAACAGATGCTTTTTACAATTTGGCTACTTATTTAGGCTGGAAGAAGAGAATGTTTTTGATTTTATTTTCCCTTTTCCTGATTTAAACAAGAAAACATCCTGGTTTAAAGGAGCACGTCCTATTAGAAGAACTAAGAGATCCACATCTTCCCCAACGATAATAGTGATGTTGTGTTGTGATTTCTCAAGTGCCGTCTCTACTATTAAAACGTCGGCGTCGTCTCTAGCTTGTTTCACAGTTATGTTGATAGATTGTAGTTTATACATTAGCATTAATATAAATCTAGTTTTGTTTGCGTGATTGGATAAGAACTTTTCTTGGCCAAGTGTCACTTGCCTTGCTTGACCTCTACGGATCCTGAAGTTAAAGCACTTCGTCGAAGTTGTTCAATTGCTTTTATATTCTTGCTATTGTCACTGTATCCATCAAAGACAACCGTAATGTCAAAATGTTTTTGTAGATAATCAATATATCTTTTAATTATACACTCAAAAGTATCATCTTTTTGCCATATTACACGGTTGTAGATATAACTGCGTTGCGCTTCATGCAGCATAATTTAGCCGTATGTTATTAGTTTTACGGAAAAAACTTGTATAACCTTTTTTGTAGAGAATTCTCTGTTCTTTATTTTTTGTAATTACCCAAAAATTCCTACGACTTACGGAAAGCGAGATATTTAAGAAAATAAGAGTTTTATGGTCTTTCACCCTCAATAACTAAAAACACAAGCGCGATATCGATGGGGACTTTTTAGACATTGCTTACAAAGTCAAAATAAAGGTGTAAACAAAATTTAGGCTCACTTGCATTTTTTTAGCAGATGCTGCTTTTTCCGGCCTAATATGACTGGAGTATACCATTCAAATTTGGAATTAAATAGTCATTAATCATCGCTCTGTAATGATCCCCATTAACTGTCACGCGGTTTCCAGCTTCATTTAAAAAAAAATACGGCCCAATAATGCCACCGGCGTATAATCCACACCATACCGTGCATTTCTCTGGATGCAACGGCAATTGTTAAATCATTTTGGGATTATTTTCACTACAAATGCGGCAATTCTGTTTATTGACGTAACCGTTTAACCAAAAATGAGCTTCTTCGCTGAAAAAAATTTTTCGGTTAAATTCTGGATCAAGTTGCAATTGACTAAGAAACCATTCAGCGAACGTACGACGCAAACGATGATCTTGCGGCTTAAGTTCTTGAGTAAGCTGGATCTTGTAAGGCACCAAACCAAGATCGTTAGTCAAAATTGTCCACGTAGTCGAATAACAAAGCCCAACTTCTTGCGAACGTCTACGAATTGACAAATGTGGGTCTTCATCTATTCTGGCAGCTACAGCGGCGATATTTTCTTAGGAACGCACAGATTTTTGACTGGTTTTTGTTTTAATACAGAGTAATGTAAATTGCGTTCGAAATTTGTCTAGAATTCGGCGAATACATCGTTCGGTTGGGCGATTATGGGCACCGTAGAATTCACGAAGTGCTCGATAAGTTTGGCGCACAGAACACTGGTTTTGATAATAAATTTGGACAATTTGCAAGCGTTGCTCCGGTGTTATTCTTTGCATAATGATTTGCCAGACTATACTGAATAATTCTGACACTACAAGCGCGAAAAGCGACAGTTCATTTCACAGCCGTCTCGGATAGAAGTTCGGACACTCTTAAAAAATCACACCTTATTAGTAAAATTAATTAAAAAAAAAGTTTTCCATATTATGCTGCCATTAAGCAGACAATCTGTATATTCTCTATAGATTCGTAAAGATTTCCATTAATATTTCCTTTCTGCAGTAGCCTCTTATTCTAAATAAGTTAGAAGAATATAAAAAAGAGATACAGAAGAAATAAATATTTTTTTTTATTGATACCCCATTTTGCTTATTTAAAGTACGCCTCAGCGTGTTTAAATCCCACTTTCAAAAACGCGCGTGTTTTAAAGTTACCATGGCAATATCAACAACCCGTGAAACGTGAAGTCTAAATATGTCAACTTTTTAATTATTGATTTGACAGAATTACCTTTTAACGTCAAATAAAATATTTTTTTAAGCAATACACAACCAATGTCAACGGTGACAACAATGAATCTTGTGTGACAGATTGGAAGTTATTTTTTGTTCCCCTCATTTTCATGACAACGACAGGTATATCACATCACGAATTCGACCATTTCACTTACTTACTAAGTTATTATTTCAATTTTTTGTAATATAAATACCAATTTCAATATCAGATTACAGACCACTATCCAATCATTTTACAAAATCTTTCAAACACAAACACGAAAGATGAACCTAGATTACCACATTATAAAACATATATTGATTATAATAAATTAAAACAAATTTTTAGTAAAATCAATTGGAATCAATATTTTTTAATAAAATCTCCGGAAGAATTAACAAATCTTTTAATTAACGAAATAAAAATAAATGTTGAAAGATGCAAATATCAAAAAAAAATAAAACACATGCCGAGAAAAGAATGGATTACAAATAGTTTACTCATATCAATAAAAAAAAAAAATCAACTTTACAAAAATCTTCAAAATCAAAATAGCATACATCAACAAAACGAATACAAAATTTATAAAAATAAATTAAATGAAATAATTAGAAAAGCTAAAATAAATTACTATAAATCTCAAATAAAAAATAAATGCCAATCATCTAAAGAATTATGGCAATGTGTTAAAAAACTATGCCAAGAAAATAATAATAAAAATAATTTTATTGATCTAATGAAACTACCAAATGGAGAAACAACAACTGATAAAAATTTCATATCAAATTACTTTATTGAATATTATTCAAAAGTTGGTGAATCACTAGCAAATAATATAACAAGTAAAAATAATAATCACGTGCTGGATGAAACTGTTCAGAATAATTTAAACTCTTGTTATCTAAACGAAACTAATTATCATGAAGTTAAAAAATTTATTAATAGCTTAAAACCTAAAAAATCTCCTGGAATTGATGGTATCACATCTGAGATTTTAATATCAATAAATTCATACATTTGTAAACCATTAACTCGTTTAATTAACACCATCTTTAATACAGGAATATATCCATCTGCTTTTAAAATAGGTATAATAAAACCAATTTATAAAAGCGGAAATAAAGTTGAATTTCAAAATTACAGACCTGTAACATTAATTTCATCATTAGCAAAAGTTTTCGAAAAAGTTTTAAAAGAAAGATTAGAAAATTTCTTAAACAAAAATAAAATCCTATCAGATAAACAATTTGGATTTCAAAAAAATAAATCTACACAAGATGCAATTTGTCACCTAACAAATCAAATATATAATTCAATTGATAATAAAATGAACAGTATATGCATATTTTTGGATTTAGCTAAAGCCTTCGATACTGTCAGTCATAAAATTCTTATTAACAAATTAGAAAAACTTGGATTTCGTGGTCAAATATTAACTTTATTTAAAAACTATTTATATAACAGAGTACATTATGTTAAAATTGGTGAAAATATTAGTTCACCAAAAATATTTAATTATGGAGTACCACAAGGTACAGTCCTAGGACCAATACTTTTTAATATTTATCTAAATGATATTTTTAATTTAAATTGTCAAGGAAAACTACATAGTTTTGCTGATGATACCGTAATTTTTTTATGAAGGTATAAATTGGAATATTTAAAAAAATACTATTGAAAAAGATTTTATAAAAATAAGCAGCTGGTTTAATAAAAACTTATTAACTATAAATTATAAAAAAACAACATACATTCCATTTACTTCATACAAAAATAAACTTCCAAATATTGGTCCAATAATATGCAATAATAATATTAACATAAAAGAAGGTGAAAATATTAAATATCGAGGAATAATTTTTGATAAGCATTTAAAATGGGATTTACATAGTGACTACATTATAAAAAAACTAAGAATTCTTATACCAAAATTTAAACATCTTAAACAATTTTTAAATATAAAAGAATTAGAACTACTTTATTATGCTTTAGTACAAACACATTTAAATTATGGAATACTAGGATGGGGAGGCATAAATAAGAATTATCTTAATAATATTGAAACTATTCAAAAATACATTTTAAAAATTATTTACGAAAAAGACCACCAATATTCTTCAGATTTACTATTTAAAAATAGCAAAAAAATGGATATTAAACAAATATTTTCTTATAACATGTTAATATATATTTTTAAACATAAAAATAAAATAAATTATATTAATCACACACATGAAACTCGTCATAAAAATACTATTACATATAAAAATAGAGTAAACAAAACAATAGCACACAAACATTTTTTGAACATCAATCCATATATTTTTGATATGCTACCACAGTCAATTAAAATAATTAAATCGTTAAATAATTATAAAAATAAAATTAAAAATTGGATATTATCTAATCCAAGAGATATATTCAAGAACGTCATTAATAAATAATGAATAAACTAAAGAATATATATTTGTATTTCCCTAGTTTCTTTCAAATATATTTATATATATATTATATACATAACGTATTGTATCTTCGTATATTGTAGTGATATAAAATACAAATAAAATATTGTCATGTTTGTTTTATATTATAACATAGTTGTGTCTGAATTATGAAATATATTCTTTACAATAAATATTATATTATTATTTAACTTTCAATTTATATTTAACTTATTATTATATTTAACTCAATACAAGTATTTACTTCTGAGTTTCGGAATTAAGTTTATTCAAAAAATTTATATTAACATTAAATGTAACCAAAAAATGTTGAATAAACTTTTTATTATTATTATTAGTAATAAGTGTACCAATAAAAAAAATAATGTAAAGTATTCGTGGATAACTGCCCAAGTAGCATTTTTAGACACATTACGGTAAATGTGTCTAAACTATTGTTTCTGTTTCCGACACAAATTGGAAATTGTTGGCAACATGTATGGAAATATTTTCGAAACGTATACATTTTAAATGGCGCATTAGCACGTGTTTCCAAGTGGTTGGTACGGGCTGTGACTTTCGCTGTTTCGACGCAAAATCGAAACTTTTATCGAAAATGTTTCGAAAAATTTTCAGAAATGTTTGGAACATGTTTCCATAAATGTGTCGAGTGAGAGTTCATTTTACAAAGAGACTGACTGTTGGAATTGTAAATTGTCAAAATGGAAACATTATTGAAACAAATAATTAGATATATAATATCTATCTCTCTGCAGGTTGTAAAATAAAAGAAAGTAAACAATATGATGACAGCATAATTTCGCCATAATGAATTTGTCACCAGAGTATTTTCTATAAGTGATACATTTTTTTCGTATGGTTTATTACAGAGGAGATCCAAAAATCGTTGACGAAATAAATTTTATCGTGCAATTTAATAATTTAGATATATTGATATTTATATAATATAGATATATTGACATTTACACACAAAATAAATACTTTGTCAAAAAATAAAATCTTAAATATTCTTAAAATTTTACTTAATTCTTCTTTCAATTGATTAAGCTAGCAAAGTGGAACTAATGTAACCACTTTTTTACATTTCAAATGACGCAGGAAGTTAATTAAAGTCCATTTTAATAATATAAAAATGAATTTGTCAAAATGGCCGCCAGAAAGCGAGAATTATTCTGGTCTAAAATGGAGTCGACACACAATTTTTAGTATTTGGTTTCTATAATGTTTCGATAATCATGTAGCTATAATTCATAGAAAATGTGTCGAAACATGAAGAATGTTTTGATATTGTACCGAAACCATGAGCAAAAACAAACGTCGCTAAAGTAAAAAATGCACAGTCCCGTCAAGAGGAAGGTTAAGCTTAGAAGCATAAAACTTCTGTATACCGTCACGGTATACACTATCACTTTACACTTTCTGTGACATATAACCTACAAAATTGGTTTGTACTTTGTTGAACGTTTAATAAAACTTTTGTAAAACCTCGAAGAATGTTTAAACTGTTGTTTTCTTCCCATATTAACAAAACAAAAATGTACAATTTTTAGGTTATAAAGTTATAATCGTTATATTCGAGGTTATAATAATTGTCCGGGTGCGGTAGTGTAAAGGTTTCTGGCAGTTTCGAAAATTATTTTCTGCGCAAGTTTCGTAATTAAATGGATATCACTGTTTGGTAAATATTTCAAAGCAGAAGAATACCAATTTGTTTTGAATCACTTAATTCGAAAATGTGTCGCTACAATTTGGGAGCACATGTGTCTAAACACAATTTCATAATATTATATAAAAATGTTTCGAAAAATTTTCTTTTGTGCGTTTCCTAAATGTATCGACACTGTAGTTTGGAAAGTATTTTGAAACTAACAGTTCTTAATCGTTTCTAGTAACTAAATTCGAAAATGTGTCGCAAAAGTTTCGAAACACATGTGTCTCCACACAATCTAAATAATTTTAATCGAAAATGTTTCGAAACGTTTCTCAGCAAAGAATATGTATCCAATTTGTGTCTATAATTGCTAGTTGGGTGGTCTTAAAAACACTTGCTCTATTTCAAGCACTCCGGCTGCGCCGTCGTGCTTGCAAAATCGCGCGTGTTTTAAAGACCTTAATATCCACTTATACTTTAATATACTAAACAACAATGTTTACCTGGTGTCGTTAAAATGCCCATCGGCTTAGCTGCTCTATCAACTCTTGGAGGCAAATCAGGAGCCTGCCCATAAATGCCTTCTTTGGTTGGAGGGGAATTTGGTACCGACTGATCATTTCCTATACTATGGGCTTTGGAATGGTTGTAAGGACCATGAAGACTACTCGGTTGTCTAAAAAGAATATATTTTTAATAATAAAATATACTAAACCATTTTTAAGCATTTACTAAATCATCGCATTTGTTAAGGGGGTCATCAATCAAATAATGACAAAAGTGATATTTTTAACAGTAAGGCTCTTTATTTTGCACCTCATTTACTAATACGCCTGCAGCAAAGGCCATAAAGCAGGACGCGCATTTAATCGAGCCGATACATGTACGATTCGTTCGGAGTACCGACAGTCAGCGAGTCCGTTATGTAAATAATCAAACTTTAAGATCGATTCGTTAGGTGGTTCGTCATATACGTCTAACGTGCCATTTACCGTAAATCAACCTGTATACTTATTTTATTTTTATCTATAAATTAAATGAAAATCAAACAAATCTGTGACTGTTTGAAGGTTGGAGACAATGATATTTCTTAAATGATGAAAGAATTTTGGACTTCCATTGTCTTTATTTGTTTTAAATCACAACATTTTAACTGGTAAGTATCTCCAGTCGTCTTCAGGTGAATACTAAATAAGTAAAGTAACTACAGGACTATTTATACTAGCTAGGTGCACTGAAGCATAACTGAGGTGAGTGCAGTCATGCGTTCAGTTGGCACGCGATCTGATCCTAAGATTACATCTATCTAACAAAGGTTTCCAGATATTTCTTATGTCTAATAATGGTTTACTAAAGCAGCCTGGGTTCTTGTGAATAGCAGCAGCTTCCTTGAACTTTCTTTTCCTCCAGTGTGGTTCCTTATGTAGGATTTCAGCTTCTGACCACATGATATGGTGACCATGTTTCCAGGCATGGTCAGCTGCACCTGACTTTTTGGGCTCTCCTTTTAACGTATTGTTTTTGTGTTCTTTAATCCTTGTTTCTAGTGGTCTTAATGTCTCACCTATATAAGATTGGCCGCATTCGCAGGGGATCTGGTAGACACAGTTTTCCCTATCTTTTTGACTTGTTGGCTTTGTCTTCGTCAGGTGGCTTCTTAGGGTGTCTCTCGAGTTGAATACGGTGTTGATGTTATATCGTTGTCCTAATCTTCTTATTTTCTCAGATACTCCTTTGACATACGGAATATTGAGTTTTGGTTGTGCCTCTCTGTTTGCTTCTTGCGCTTTGGGTCGATTCTTACGATTTTCCAATATTGTGTCAACTAGTCTTGTGGAGTAGCCATTTTTGTTGAGGTCGGTCTTGATGTGGTGAGTTTCTTTTTTAAGTGCTTCTTCCGAGTTACAGATTGCAATTGCTCTATCCACGAGGGTTTTAACCTAGCTAGTATAAATAGTCCTGTAGTTACTTTACTTATTTAGTATTCACCTGAAGACGACTGGAGATACTTGCCAGTTGAAACGTTGTGATTTAAAACAAATAAAGACAATGGAAGTCCAAAACCCTTTCATCATTCAAACAAATCTGTAGTACGCGTTAGACATTTAAAAAATTTAATATTTCTTTAATATATCGTATTTTTTACTTCAACAGTTTTCTTAATTCCCAAGATTAAAAAATTCAAACAATTTTACATTAAACATTTTAATATTACAAATAAATCACGTTATAACAATTGCACGTGCACTATAACAGTAATTTATTATACAGGGTTGCCCAGAAGTCCAGGAGTAAAATTGATGCCTGCTTTAGCTGTAATTTTTCCCAACGAAGTAGATCCAGATATACCTAATGAAACAATTTGGTTTCAGCAAGATGGTGCTCCCCCGCATTTTGGTGTCAATGTGAGAAGATATTTAGATGAGATATTTCCAGGTCGCTGGATTGGACGACGTGGTACAATTGAATGGCCACCGAGGTCCCCAGACTTAACGCCTCTAGACTATTTTCTTTGGGGATATTTAAAAGAAAAAGTTTACCAGAATAGGTAAAATATTATTGAAGATTTGAAATACAAAATTAGATTGGACATAACATACCGACTGAAGCCATTCGGAATTCCGTCGACGGATTTTACCATCATCTGGGAGCATGCCAAGTAGAGGGTGGAGGATATTCCTAGCATTTGCCACGATAAACCACCTTTTTGTTGTGTTTTGTTTCGTTACATTTTTTTTTTTTTTTTTGACAAAATAAATAACAAATAAACCATAACTATTGTTAAGTCACAAAATGTCAGAACGTGAAACAATGAAGATTTTTTACCTTAAAAGGTAAAAAAACATCAATGATTTATCATTTCGACTTATTTAAATAGATATTTTTTTAAAACTTTTAACAGTCGCCATTTTGAAATACCTAGCTTAACAGAATCGCGCCAAAATTTATAAGCATACTGCACGATATATTAGCTTTCAAACGATGTATCACAAGCTGTATGTTTCTATTTAAAAAAAATATCGATGTCATATCTTTGACAAATGACTATAAATAAACAAAGGAATAACGTCAAAATGTGAGCATATATAAAACTTAATTGACGTGTCCTCCGAGCGTTTTCCCCAAAAGTTACATGTTAAGGCTATATTAATTTTATTCCAGACTTCTGGGCAACCCTGTATTTGCCAGGCTGTTTCCCAGTGTAGAAAACAAGCAGGTTTTCTGCACGTATCATAAGGTGATCTGGCTAGTAGTCATTCTGTGAGGTTCACTGGATCAGGATCACACTCCAGACCCGGTGGTAAGCTGGCATCCACGATTGGAAGTGCCCGTTCCCTACCTTACAAAGATATAGGAATTAATAGTATTATGAGATACAGTACAACAAAGTTGAACTTGTAAATTTCCACTATATTAGACAGAAAATGACATGTTTCGCTAACACTGTAGCTTCGTCAGATGACAATGATTTAATAAAGGTGAAAAGTAAAAATTGGGTGCAATAAAATTAAACTATTTAAGATGTAAATAAAACAGTGGGAGGGTTACAATTGCGGGGAAGGGTTTAAAAATTAAATTAAATTGGGTACAATATGGGTAGGTATTTACAAAATCTTAATTATATGGTTAACAGAATAAATTTAGCAAAGGTGAATTATTTAAATCTAATTGATCATTAAGTAACAGGTCCGTATTTTTAAGTTTATTTATTTCCATAGATTCTAACAAATTCAGTTTTAAGCCTTTGTTTTCTGTATGTAAGATTTTAAAGGAAGGATCGAAATTATGTTGATAATCATGTAAATGGATAGCATAGTTTGAGTCTGTTTTATTTTTTAGAAAACTGTTATAATGTTCCTGTATTCTTTTGTCAAACTGTCTACCTGTTTGGCCAATGTATGTTTTAGGACAATCTTTGCATTTTAATTTATAGACGCCTGATTTTTTGTTTTTATCGCTTTTAGTTTTATTGTTTTTGATGAATTTACTTAAAGAGTTATTAGTTTTGTAACACAAATTTATATCAAGTTTGTTAAGAAAATTGCCAATTACTTTGCTAGGTTGTCCAAAGAAAGTGACAAGTTTAAATTGGTCAGAGTTTTTGCTTCTAGGAAAAACTAAGTCAATAGCCTTTTTGTAAGTTTTCTTTTTTAGGATTTGGTCAATTAAATTTGAATTATATCCGTTATTAACTGCAATTTGTTTAATAATGTTTAGTTCTTTTTGAAAATTGATTTTATTTAGAGGGAGAGTTACTAGTCTATGGATCATACTGTGAAAAGAAGCTAATTTGTGTTGTATAGGGTGGCAAGAAGAATTGTGTATGACAGTATCAGTATGAGATGGTTTATGGAAAACGGAGAAAACATGTCTATCATTTTCTCTCTTAATATTTAAATCAAGAAAATTGATAGAATTGTTACTTTCCTGTTCTATTGTAAACTTTATATTTTTGTGTAGGCTGTTAATATATTCCAAAAAGACTTTTAACTGTCTATCAGTACCAAGAAAACATGTTAAGACGTCATCAACATACCTATGCCAATAAAGAAACTGTTTGAAAAGAGGATGATTACTTATTTATGTTTTCTTGGTACTGATAGACAGTTAAAAGTCTTTTTGGAATATATTAACAGCCTACACAAAAATATCAAGTTTACAATAGAACAGGAAAGTAACAATTCTATCAATTTTCTTGATTTAAATATTAAGAGAGAAAATGATAGACATATTTTCTCCGTTTTCCATAAACCATCTCATACTGATACTGTCATACACAATTCTTCTTGCCACCCTATACAACACAAATTAGCTTCTTTTCACAGTATGATCCATAGACTAGTAACTCTCCCTCTAAATAAAATCAATTTTCAAAAAGAACTAAACATTATTAAACAAATTGCAGTTAATAACGGATATAATTCAAATTTAATTGACCAAATCCTAAAAAAGAAAACTTACAAAAAGGCTATTGACTTAGTTTTTCCTAGAAGCAAAAACTCTGACCAATTTAAACTTGTCACTTTCTTTGGACAACCTAGCAAAGTAATTGGCAATTTTCTTAACAAACTTGATATAAATTTGTGTTACAAAACTAATAACTCTTTAAGTAAATTCATCAAAAACAATAAAACTAAAAGCGATAAAAACAAAAAATCAGGCGTCTATAAATTAAAATGCAAAGATTGTCCTAAAACATACATTGGCCAAACAGGTAGACAGTTTGACAAAAGAATACAGGAACATTATAACAGTTTTCTAAAAAATAAAACAGACTCAAACTATGCTATCCATTTACATGATTATCAACATAATTTCGATCCTTCCTTTAAAATCTTACATACAGAAAACAAAGGCTTAAAACTGAATTTGTTAGAATCTATGGAAATAAATAAACTTAAAAATACGGACCTGTTACTTAATGATCAATTAGATTTAAATAATTCACCTTTGCTAAATTTATTCTGTTAACCATATAATTAAGATTTTGTAAATACCTACCCATATTGTACCTAATTTAATTCAATTTTTAAACCCTCTGTTGGATTTCCCGGCAATTGTAACCCTCCCACTGTTTTATTTACATCTTAAATAGTTTAATTTTATTGCACCCAATTTTTACTTTTCACCTTTATTAAATCATTGTCATCTGACGAAGCTACAGTGTTAGCGAAACATGTCATTTTCTGTCTAATATAGTGGAAATTTACAAGTTCAACTTTGTTTTACTGTATCTCATAATACTATTATTATGGATTTCCACCTAGTATCGGCTGAATCAATTAATATAGGAATTATCTGGGTTGAGTTTACTGATTCTGAGCCTACCAATAATTACAAGACTACTTACCTCTTATGCTGCATTCCTCTATCCCCTTTAAAGTCTCTTCTATCGGGACTACCATAATCCCGCCTATCCGGGCTACCAAACTCTCCAGACTTGTATTCGTTTGCTTTATAAATATTCGCCGAATAAATGTCATTCTTATTGTACTCTGGAGGGTTTAAAGATGACGGAATATCCGGGTTCGAGAGGGTGTACGTTGGATCTTTGGTAAGGGGGGAGTCTGGGGGTAAGTCCGAGGGAGTTTGTTGTTGATTGTTTTGGTTACCACTTCCGAAGCCGTAGCGTGTATCGTAAGTAGGCTAAAATGTAAAAAAATATTTTTAGGTTGGATTTTCTCCTACTTTTATTCTCAGTAATATTAATTAGGTACAATTTCGGTACTTTGCACGGCTTTTAGAGTATTTACACTATATCAATAACTTTTTAATTCTCTTAAAATACAAGGTTTGTCTATCGGGACGTTGTCGGCGAGTTGTAGCCGTCAAAGCAAAATTCATTGCATTATGAAGGCAGAAAGAGCTATTAGGTTTTTTGTGTGTATAGCAGAGATAAAGCAAATGATATAAACAGTTTAGTTCTTATAAAAAAAAACTAAAAAATATTTGAAATTTTGGTTTTTGCCAATGAGTTGGTAAGTAAGTCCGCATGTAAAAAATAAATCGAATTTTTTGCCCATCGCTGTTTCCAAATTTCTCTAAAACCGAACATACGATTTACTTAAATTTAAAAATATTGAATGGAGTATCCTAATAAACTTTGTTTCTATTGTAGCACATTCTCTGATCACCCTTTCATTTTCAAAATATACTATAATATGTGTTAGCATAAATAGGCGAACTGTAAAAATTATTTTTTCCCAAAAAAGGCTTACATTAAAAATCTGTTACAATACAAACAACGTTTAAACTAGTGATGGGAAAAATCGAGTTATTTCAATAATCGATTACCGAGCATTCGAGTGATTTAAGAAAATCACTTCAATTATCAACCACATATATTTTTAGACTTCTAAAAAAAAAAAAAAAAGGTCGCCAGTTCCATAAACTAACTACTTTGTATAGCCCCGCAATGAGTGGTCGGTTATTTTTTTAACTCGAGTTATCCCATCACTATCAAAAACCATTATGTTCATCACTCATTTCGTCACTCGAATGATTTCCGAAGATAATCGAATAATTCGAGTGATTGAAAAAACCGAGTGATCGGTTATTTTTCACTCGAGTTATCCCATCACTAGTTTAAACCTTTAGCTATCCAGTGATACCAAATTTATACCTAAACCATTTGCTTCCAATCAGACATATGTCCAAAGTTTCAGATAAGTTAGAAGGAGATGGCTTGAAAAAATTGCAACACTGTAAGCTGTAAAAACTTGCTGTTATCCTTCCAGTGTATTGTCATGTGTGTGTTCTTTTTTTGGATAAAAAAACAATCCCTATATTTTGTAACATTACTTAAAATACAGAACTGTCTACACCATTGCTTTTAAGGTAAAAAGCATAACCTCACTTACTGCCGAAATATTAATCCAGGGTTAGAATAGTCTGGTTTCTTACACACCACGCACTGGCAAACCATTGTAAATGATAATATATAGCACTAAATATCGATAAATATTTCGAAAAACAATTATAAATTAATCCACAAACGCAATTGATCACAAACACAGCTTACCAACACTGTAACGTTAAATAATGAATGAACATCAAAAATTCTGCGTCACTCGCAGAAAAAACGCCCGTACAGCGTTTGCGTTGTGATTTCCCTGAAGTATTACAATTTGATATCATTAGAAAAATATAAATGATTTGACTAATAGAAAATTTAAAAAACACATACATACATTTTTTTTTAAATTTTATTTGTAGGTTTCTTTATAATAATATTAAAAATCAATAACATTGTTTTTCCAATGATGCTTTTATTACAAAACCATAGATTAACAAATCTGTCCGATTTTGCAATGAAAAAATATACACCCATTTAGATTATTAATTTTAATCACATCATAAATATATTTAAAAATATAAGAAGTAATTCAAAAATATTTAACCAAAAAAAAAAATAAAAAATTATAAATAAGGTAGAAATTATAATAGAAAAATTGTAATATTTAGTATTATTATTAAGTACTTATACAGGGTGATTCATTAAGGGTGGCGACCGGCCATATCTCGGAAACTACTAGGCATAGAAACTTGGAGAAAAAAAATTATGATTAAAGCGGTCATGAGAAAATTCTGGAATTTACTTTTAAGTTCCTCATTTCGCCGCAAGGGGGCGCAATTAAATTTTTTTTTTAATTCTAAATTTCTCCGAAATTTCCCATATTAAGGTATAACTCTGATTACATCATCGAAAAGCTTAGACAATTCTGCATCATTTTGGTTTAAGGCTTATTGGCGTACCGGCCTTGATAAGAGTGGGGGAAGCCATTGAATGTGCAAACATTAAAATCGCTGTAACTTGTAAACGACTTATCCGATTTTACTAAATTTAAGCTTGTTTGGAAGGGAAAGGTAATTATCTTCAATCGCCGTATCCAATAGTACATGATAGTGTTTAATAAAATTGCTAGAGGGCGCAATTTGTAATAATAACAGTTTTTTCGATTTTATCCCGGAAATTCAAATCATACGGTATAACTATGACATCATAATCGAAAAGTAGATGAAATTTGCAAGAAAAGATGTGAAGACCCGCAGTTCGATATCTTTGTTCGTTTCAGAGTTATTGCCAAAACAATAATTTTTAATACAAATTGCGCCCTCTAGCAATTTTATTAGAAATTATGTTGTACCATTGGATACGACAATTAAAGGTACTTACCTTTCTCTTCCAAACAAGCTTATATTTAGTAAAATCGGTTAAGTCGTTTAGAAGTTACAGCGATTTTAATGTTTACAGTTTCACTTGATAAGAGTGGGAGAAGCTATTGAAAGTGTAAACATTAAAATCGCTGCAACTTCTAAACGACTTATCCGATTTTACTAAATTTAAGCTTGTTTGGAAGAACCTTCAATTGTCGTATCTAATGGTACAAGATAGTTTCTAATAAAATTGCTAGAGGGCGCAATTTGTATTAAAAATTATTATTTTGGCAATAACTCTGAAACGAACAAAGATATCGAACTGCGGTCTTCACACCTTTTCTTGCAAAATTCATCTACTTTTCGATTATGATGTCATAGTTATACCGTATGATTTGAATTTCCGGGATAAAATCGAAAAAACTGTTATTATTACAAATTGCGCCCTCTAGCAATTTTATTAAACACTATCGTGTACTATTGGATACGGCGATTGAAGATACTTAGCTTTCCCTTCCAAACAAGCTTAAATTTAGTAAAATCGGATAAGTCGTTTACAAGTTGCAGCGATTTTAATGTTTGCACATTCAATAGCTTCCCCCACTCTTATCAAGGCCGGTACGCCAATGAGCCTTAAACCAAAATTATGCAGAATTGTCTAAGCTTTTCGATGATGTAATGAGAGTTATACCTTAATATGGGAAATTTCGGAGAAATTTAGAATTAAAAAAAAAATTTAATTGTGCCCCCTTGCGGCGAAATGAGGAACTTAAAAGTAATTTCCAGAATGTTCTCATGACCGCTTTAATCATAATTTTTTTTTCTACAAGTTTCTATGCCTAGTAGTTTCCGAGATATGGCCGGTCGCCACTCTTAATGAATCACCCTGTATATAAGTTGGTTGACCTTTATATAATTTTGCATAATCCATGATTTTAATTTTCTTTTAAATGCCAAAAAACTCATGGTTTTCAAATTAGTAGATAATATATTAAAAATTTTAATAATAAATTTAATAAAATAATACATTTAGTTTATTATTTTGATTTAATAGGTATACACATCACAAATGAATCTATTATAATTAATATAACCTTTGTTTTCAAACACAGAAGCTGTAGATCGAGGGCAGAAATTTGCCATTATTGATTTCTGTTAAGATCGATTTTTAATTTAAAATTTTTTTTTTAATTTTTAATTTTATATACTTATATATAAAAATAAAAATGTATTACATAACATTACTCATATATACCAAACAAGACAAAAAACAAATCTATGTTTATGTTATGATAATTTTAATTTAACAATTATAAAAAATAATGCTTTATTTGTTGGCATCAAAAGTTTTAATATATTACCTACTAATTTGAAAACTATGAGTTTTTTGTCATTTAAAAGAAAATTAAAATCATGGATTATGCAAAATTATATAAAGTTAAGCCAGCTTATATATAGCTAATATAATAATAATACTAAATATAACAATTTTTCTATTATAATTTCTCCCTTATTTATAATTTCTCCTTTTTTTTATAGTAAAATATTTTTGACTTACTTATATTTTTAAATCTATTTATGATGTGATTAAAATTAATAATCTAAATGGGTGTATATTTTTTCATTACAAAATCGGACAAATTTGTTAATCTATGGTTTTGTAATGATGTTTCATTAGATTTATTTTTATTAAAAAAAAAGTTATTGATTTTTAATATTATTATAAAAAAAAACCTGCAAATAAATAAATAATAATCAGGACAAAATGTGAACAATTTTACATTTTCATGTTTGTGGCATACTATTAAACTTACCTGATAAGGCGGCAAAGTATCGCTCGCCCCACCATCGGGAGGCATAACAACGCTAGGATCAGAGCTAGCCTTCGTGAGGCGTCCGGGCGTGGGCCCAGGGCCGCTTCCTGTCGGTGAGGAGGGAGGACCCGGGCTATGTTCAAGGTCGCTTTCAGGCGAACTGGCGTATGACAGACGAAGCGATGACATGGGGAAGAGAAAGTCGTCGGACAGTGACTCTTCAGGCTGTAAGAAACGGTGGGTGAAAACATGTACATGCAAGAGTAGTAATGGTGTTAATAACACGGGGAACGGGTTATGTATACATACAAATTTAAAACACAATTATGGGTTACGCTAAATGATGGACCAATACGTATAGTCAGAAACACGTAACCTTATAAATTCAGCGTCAGCTAAATAGCATTCCGCTTGCCTGGACAGGTATACTTAAATTTTATTAATTTTACTTTTGATTATGATTTTTTTCTGACTTTGCTGTTTGTAGAGTAGAACCACTAGATAATAACTTATCCTAATGTTTTGCCAGGGCATACTGCGTTTATTTTTTCGCTTATTGGCTGCCTAGTGAGACTATAGACATATACCTTTGTATCAACAAAAAATAATCGCGAATGTGGCCAATTTATGGTTTTGCGCATCGCAGAATTCTCATTTAACAAATAAGGCCTGGGTTTTAAAATTTGAAATTTACATACATACAAACTTAACCCACGACATACAACTCTATAAAATAAAGCCTGGTTTGATAAGGCTCCCCCACCCTTACCAACCTTTTTAGAAAATTTTGTTCAAAGTTTCAATCCACATATTGTTTACCTTCCTAAGGCCCAAATTATTAATATATTGGTAACACGAACTGTAAGATTTCCAAGAACTTCTAGGATTTAAAATTTAATCCGTTTAGGAGAAGGAAATTATAAAATTATTATAAATTACAGATATAGCATAAGTGTAAAAAGCATTTTTCAAAAAATAGAAAGATCGCAGCACATATAATAAAGAGCGCAACAGAAAATAATATATATTATTACTATTATTATTAATTATTACTATTATTATTATTATTATACATTTAAACCGCAAGATTGGTCACCATTTAAATTTCTCCATAATCCTCCTCCCAAATTGGAGGAAACTTGCTCGATTTCTGTGAATTTAGAATCGTTAATTCCTCCATATTGCATTCCTGATAAATGGGTTCGTGTAAGCTAGAGTTATAGTTATTTCGCATGCTCTCAGCAATGCTCGCAGTGTTATAAGCATTATTTCTATTAAAAGCAGCTAAATTATCGTTATTTTTCACACGCACATTATTATTTTGCACATCATGTCTCAAACCAACTGGGGTACTTGCATTATTATTATTTTGTTCGGTTTCATACGTCAATGTATGAAGGCTCGCAGCATCCGGTGAACGAGAACGTTCCGGAATATACGTCGAACATTCCCTAGACACGTCCGCAGAACGTTCCTGGTAATACACCGAACATTCCCTTGAAACCGAAGGAGTGTATTCGCTGGGAACATTCCAAGAATGTTCTCGGTATATGGAACATTCCCTACACATACTCGGCGAACGATCCTCTCTGGGAATGTATGGAGTTATGAAAGGGGATGTTCTGTGAATGAATTGTGGAGAACTGTACATGGATAATGGAGCTTTACGCGTGCGTGAACGGGAAGGTCGATTACGACCGGGTAGGGAGTTGGTTGATTTTGGTTGTAGCAGGATTTGGGGGAAGTAGATGTCGGAAAAGAAGTGATGGCCCTGAAAACAATTTTTTTAATTAGACAAAGCCACCACCATGTGTTAGGCCCCAAGCTTATACGTCATATTATTATGTCAATATTTTAATGATAAAAAGGAATTACAAGTGCAAGAACACATAAATATACATCCAAATACCACAAAATTGATTCTTATGTGATCGGAGTTATGCTCATTTCATAGTTTCGGGTCCTTTAAGACTTGTGTGAAGTTGGGCGTGTTTGCAGGGTTTTTAAGTAAATTTAAAAACCATATGTTCGAAGCTTAAAAAAAAAAGGTATTAAAATTACTTTTGTCCATCCAAGCCAATATTATTTAAAAGCTTTTTCAAAAATTTTGGCATGTATTTATTTTAGGCGTTTTAATCCCAAGGTATCATCTACTCCCGATATAAATAAATTTTTAATCGAAATTTTATATCGAATACCACCCACTTAATTAATAATCGATCGGACCCGTCAAATAAATTTTTTTGGAGCATTTTTTTAAAGATATCAAACAGGGTGGATTATAAAAATGCTACGTGTATCAACTCTTTTTTTTTTCAAGAAACATTGTATATTTTTAATATACGTATAATGTACCTAAATAGGACACTATATTATCTTCAAGATTTTTTATTTTACATTAAAATGTAAAGATACGTCTATTAAATCCAGTTATATGTTTTGCAACAAGTAATTCCTTATTATCGGTGATAATATAATATACCCAGCCCAGATTAAGTTATTCAGCATACAAAAAGTAAACTTACTTTGCTCTCCGACATCCATAAAGCGCCACTTTGTTGCTTGTCAATAACTTCTCTGACTTTTCTATACCAAGTGTCAGTGTTGTCAGTCAATGTGATGGTGGAATTGAAAATATGGCCCCAGACCTTGTCAAGTTTTTGACACTGTTCCAGTAGTTTCTTTGAGCTTTTATGCGCCGTCCTAAAAAATAGCGTAAATAATAATAAGTTTATTTTAAATATGTTAAATAATATAGTAGACATGGTAATATTTTTATTTTTTGATAAACTAACTAAATAACCATCGAAGACGTTAGTGTTAGGGGCAAAATTTATTTATTTTAATATAATAATATACATTTCTTTAAAGCTCGTTAATATTGTACAAAAATTAAATGTTTAATTAGAAATAATCAAATTTTAAAAGAGATATAAAAATATATGGAAATTACTTACAATAATATTAATTAACAGTATTTAAAGCATTTCCAAAAATATTTTTAAATCATTTGTTTTTAATATCCATGTTTTTACTTCAACGTTATATTTTTTTAATATTTGATGGTAAAATAGTTTAAATAAAAACAAAAACATTTAAATTATTTTTGTCTTATTTATATTAGGTTTTATGGATATTTTATTATTATGACGTGTATTACGGTTATGGTCTTTAAACTGAATAAGGTTTTTATTTTTTAAATATATATCAAGATATTATAAAGGTAAATTTGTCTAACGCTCATTTCTTTTGCTTTTGAATATAATTCTTTTGAAGTTTAAGAAAGTTTTTATTAAATATAATTTTCAGAAATACGTTTAATTTTTTGAAGAAAGTCCTATTTATTCCTCCTCAACCTAAACGTCCATAATTTGTGCTATACGTTAGTATTCGACGTCTTTACGTCATCATCTTTATGAAGGTTATCACAATTCTCTGTTCTTGAAAAGCTTTTCTGTTTTTTTTAACGTGATACTTGTATTTATTATAGACCATTAGTAAAACCAAGTCATGGTCTCTTGTCAAATAATATATTGTATAATATAATATTTAAACCCTATTTGGGAAAGTTTTAATGATAGTAGTTGTGGGGAGGCTTAGCAACCAGGCAGACTAACGCGATCCTTTTTGCCTGCCCCTAAATCTTCCCCCAACTAGTGATCATCTGTGCCCTCGCCTAACCTTCCCGATCTCGTTACAAAAGTCAGGGTATCTTTCCAGGCGAGGGTAATGACTTCCTCTCTTCGGAGAACCGCCAAGCCAAAGATCTGAAGCTTTATTCTTCCCAGAGCCTCACACGTTCTCAGGAAGTGTAGCGGTGTCTCCTACTTTTTCTGACACCCTAGACAAATTGGGTCCTCCTCCACGCCAATCAGCGTCATACGTTTCCTTAACCGACAGTGCCCAGTTCCTATTAATGGATTAAGGGCTCGCCGTCGTCTGTTCAGAAGTTACCCCACTCTGGTTTTGTCGGCTCCTGTTATGAAATCTTTCGTCTGTCTGCATCCTTGAATGCAAACTCCATCTGTTGGGTTGAAATTCCTATTGCTGGTTCTGGCCCTAGGAAGGGAGTCTCGGCTCCGAGTCTGGCGAGTTCATCTGCTCTTTCGTTGCCTTGTACCCCTTGGTGTCCCGGGACCCAGAGCAGTTTAACTTCCTTTCCAGGGCATCTCTACAAGTACTGATGTGATATTAGGTTTACATACCGCCTTGAGGGCAACTTGGCTGTCTGAGCAGATATACATTACGCGCCCTAGAGCTCATTTAGATTTATACCCAAACGTTCAATAGGTTTGAGGTTTGGAGTTTTTGTACTCCTCTAAATGACATAAACGTTATTTTCTCGAGTAAATATTTAAGCAACCTTGTTGTGTTGATTGATGCATTGTCTTGCTGGAGGATGTAATTCTCTCCATATATCACTCCAACCGATGGAATCATGACTCGAAGAATATCTCGATAAATAGCGGCCGTCCCTGAAGAATATCAAAACTCATGGGATCCTAAAAACAATCCAGCCCCAAATATTAAACGAAAAATGTAAAATTGATTAGTTTAATGGATATGTCTCTCCTCATATCTTATGTTTTTGGGTCTATATTCATGAATTTTGTCGTTGTTGTATGATTGGAATCAAAATATAACTCTTTTCCAATAAATTATTCTGATTGAGATATTCCCTAAAAAATACTCTATGTTCTTTTTCATCAGTCGAAAATATTTATTTATCTGACACTCCCAGTCGTGCTGTTCTGGTGGATCCGGGTAAATTGGTTACCTCTTTCGCATTTAAAGCTGTCTTGAAAGGATGTTCACTTAGAAAGTTGATAGTCTCGGTATCTTAATCCTCCAATATTGATGGCAATTAGCCAATTCAAACAAAGTGACTTTTAAGGGCGGCTGTGGGCCAGAAGTATTGCGCCACCCGTTAAATGCCACCAGCAATGTCATTTTTATGGTCACATGTACCAATAGTAGAGGATCCGACCATAGAACGACCTTCACCCATCGCGTAACGGGATGAAACATGTTTAAATATAAAATTTATTATGTCAAAAAATATATTTCGTGAAGGTTGACTGAAAATTTTGGTGCAAAGTATTTTAAATTAAAAATTAAAAAATGATTTTTTTTTAAACATTGCACTCATTCCGTTACGTATTAAATTGCATACAAACCAAAAGTATGTAGCCTGTGCAATATGCATACGCTGGGTTGACTACTTTTTTCCAGTGTAGTTTTAAGGTAGGCAGGTGTGTACAGGTAAGTCGCTACTAGTAATTTGCAACTATCGACTTACGCGATAAAACTTATATTAAAATAAAGATAATTTATTGTATACATACTTTCGATTTGTATGCAATTTAATACGTAACGGAATAAGTGCAATGTTAAAAAAAAATTTTTTTTTAAATTTTTCATTAAAAATACTTTGCACCAAAATTTTCAGTCAACCTTCACGAAATATATTTTTTGATATATTAAATTTTATATAAAAACATGTTTCATCCCGTAACGCGATGGGTGAAGGTCGTTCTATGGTCGGATCTTTGACGACAATTACTATGCAGTATTTACCATATTATACATTATAAATATTATTAGTCCAGGAGATTAAAGCAAATTAAACAGAATTGTGGGTACTGGGATGACGTAGATCTGTTTGTGTTTAAACCGTATGCTTGCGCGGCGTCCTTTTTGTTTCTACAAACTTTTGTAACAATCGAGGAAGTTTTTATTACTGTGATTATATTTTCAATAGGCTATAATTCAAGATGTCAGTGCTGAATAATATAATGAATTCGGTTCTAGTGAAAAGACACATTCTTCTCTACTTACTTTGGTAACCCTTGCCGCAACTGCTTGACGACCATCTTCGTTTCGGCCTTAAAGAACACCACTATCGGGTACATTTGAGCGTAGTTAAGTCTTTCCACCGCGTTCGGGGTAATGTCCAGAAGGGCATGTTTACCGGTGGAAATCACATCCCGAATGGCGGAGAGTCGAATGATATTCGAAGCAGTTTTGTGCGATTTCGCGTTTTCTTCAGCTGTGGCATCCAATTCTGAAAAATAATAATACATTTTGTTGTGTTTATTTACATTCTGTACCGGGTGTTCCACCTAAGGAGGTAATCGGCTATATCTCAGAATCTAATAACACTAGGACTTTGGGAAAAAATATATCTCGATAAAAGCGGCCAAGAGAAATTGCTGGAAATTATTTTCAAGTTCGAAAAATGACCGCTAGGGGGCGTAAGAGAACTTTCAAAATAGAAATGCCGATTTTCTCTTGATTTTTCTTAATAAAAGTATGTTAAAAATATAAGCATTGTATTCTTCATAAAATTATGCAACTTTATGTTAGGAATCGTTTTTTTCTATTTCCAATAATAAAGTGGTGGGAGAAGGTCAAACCCTTTTTCTTTCAAACGCTGATATATCTGCTTTGGATACACCGATTTTATTCAACTTGGTCTTGAAAAAAAGCCCCTATTTTCCTCTATACGTAGATCTATTAACTATACCATATTGATTCTGATGGTGGCCACTAGATGGCGTTTTTCTGTAATTCCTCAATGAATAAGGATTTTCTCAAAAAAATCAAATGTTATGATATGACTTTTTCATCATATTTTATTTTAGGCTTATAAAGGCTATTAAATAGTGGAATAAAAAATCCAGGTTCGTAATTAAAATAAAAAAGTTGATGATGGTCGCTCGAATCCGAAACGTCGGATTAAAAAACTAACCCCATCAGTTTGTAGAGGAGGAAAAGTTACTATAAGGAACTGAAAACCGCAACGTGATATCTTTTGTTAAACTAGAGAAATTAGGGATAATAATAATTAATATGGAAAAATGGGCCATTTTTTAAAACATTCATTAATCAATTAAATCACTGGTTTAACAAAAGTTATCACGTTGCGGTTTTCAGTTCCTTATAGTAACTTTTCCTCCTCTACAAGCTGATGGGGTTAGTTTTTTAATCCGACGTTTCGGATTCGAGCGACCATCATCAACTTTTTTATTTTAAATACGGACCTAGATTTTTTATTCCACCATTTAATAGCCTTTATAAGCCTAAAATAAAATATGATGAAAAAGTTATATCATACCATTTGATTTTTTGAGAAAATCCTTATCCTCATTCATTGAGGAATTACGGAAAAACGCCATCTAGTGGCCACCATCGGAATCAATATGGTATAGTTAATAGATCTACGTGTAGAGGAAAAGAAGGGCTTTTTTTCAAGACCAAGTTGAATAAAATCGGTTTATCCAAAGCAGAGATATCAGCGTTTGAAAGAAAAAAGGTTTGACCTTCTCCCACCACTTTATCATTGAAAATAGAAAAAACGATTCCTAACATAAAGTTGCATAATTTTATGAAGAATACAATGCTTATATTTTTAACATATTTTTATTAAGAAAAATCAAGAGAAAATCGGCATTTCTATTTTGAAAGTTCTCTTACGCCCCCTAGCGGTCATTTTTAGAACTTGAAAATAATTTTCAGCAATTTCTCTTGGCCGCTTTTATGAATATATTTTTTTTCCCAAAGTCCTAGTGTTATTACTTTCTGAGATATTGCCGATTACCTCCTTAGATGGAACACCCGGTACATCGGTGCCAAATTTAAGCTTATTAAAGAAGGTGGATTTTTAAATTTAATTATTTTATAAAAGAAGCACAGAGAGTCAGGGGGCGCTGGCTTTAAAAAAAAAAAATTAAAATGTCTATTATTTTCGAAAGTACGTGTCTGTTTTTTCTAACTTTCGCGTTGTGAATTTTAATTTTATCAGCATAAGCACTACTTAAACAAGTTAAAATATTAGTTTGTCCTAACATCTCAAAACTTACCACATTATGACGATGTTTTGCACTATTTTCATGTTTTTTATTTTCTCTGAAAGATGTTTTAAGTCCTACACCCCATTTTTAGTTCAATTATCATCCCCGCCAAAAAGAAGACACACGAAACAAAAAAAGAATTTTTGTCCTCACAACCGCATATCCAGAATATTTTATTATATGAAAAGGAAAGAAAAACATAAAGTCTTCCTCCACAAAATTTAATAGAATAAAATTCTAGTTAGAAAGGTCTCTACATGTTTCGAACGTAGAAACGTTCATCATCAGGAGACAGAAATCTATTTTATGCTGATGTTGTTAGCAAAAGAGAAAATTAGAACCTTAATGGAGCTTTAATGGACGTAAATTTTTTTTAAAAAACATTTTAAATGTAGAAGAAACATGGCTTGAAAAAATTGACAATGGTTGAATACTGCTTTAATGGACGTAAATTTAAAAAAAAAAACATTTTAAATGTAGAAGAAACATGGATTGAAAAAATTGACAATGGTTGAATACTGAGCATTCAACCATTGTCAATTTTTTCAAGTCATGTTTCCTCTACATTTAAAATGTTTTTTTTTTTTAATTTTACGTCCATTAAAGCTCCATTAAGGTTCTAATTTTCTCTTTTGCTAACAACATCAGCATAAAATAGATTTCTGTCTCCTGATGATGAACGTTTCTACGTTCGAAACATGTAGAGACCTTTCTAACTAGAATTTTATTCTATTAAATTTTGTGGAGGAAGACTTTGTGTTTTTCTTTCCTTTTCATACTTTCAACTCCACTTTAAGTATGGACTATTTCTTCAAATTTTATTATATATTTCTTTGTCAAACTTACGCGTAAATTGTGCCTTACTTTTACATTTTGATTGCACTTGTACAATGTTCAATGTTGGTAGTGGCCGCCCTGCATTTTTTAAATCAAGTTTTTCACTTAAGCTCAGAGAACTAAACACAACCTTCTGTAAATCACTGACCTTCATATTAGACGAAATTTTCCAATTTTATAACAACTAATAAATAACTCAAAACAAATAAACAAAACGTCAGCGAGTCAGCGGCATCGACAGACGACAGGTCGTATCGCGATTCGCGAACAGTGGGCTCGGAAAATTGGAGCTCTCCGTGGCCGCTCGTTGTGCGATGTGTAGGTGACGTCAGGCCTCCGTCGTCATGAACAACCCATCGAGAAGGCGCGTTGAATCGGGACGGATAATCGGTCGCCCGCCGCCGCCCGCGCTTAGTACAACCTTGAGAGCGCGCAACTCGCTTGTCTATGAGTATAGCCTGCCCGTTAGAATAGGGCTACGTTTGGTTTGAATTATTTTAATTGATTGCTTACATACATTGCGTTATTGGTTTTTTAAGTAAAGTATTTTTGGATTCTGTTTGAAATAATTGCAGGGAGGGCGGCGCCCCAGGGCCCTTCATTAACCAGCCGCCACTGCAGAGAGTGCAAGATTCGTCTTTGAAACATGTTCGACCAACTTAATTCACGCAGTTTATGCAAACTCTCCCTCTATGACATATGCCATTCTAAGTGACATTCCTCGAAGTCTAGAAGCGTTTCTCAGCAGTGGGTTTGATTTTAATGAAATTTAGTTTATCAATGTTAGATGAAATACTTGATAGTCTTATATTTTTACGATATGAAAAATGTGTGTTTCCTACTTACGTGGAGATATAAATTTATCAGGAAAATCTTTTAGCAACTTCTCTCTGCTAATATCAGCAATCGGTCCGAAAAGTATCACCGGTCTGGTAAAACCGGGATGCTTCAATAATACCCTTTCGTACGCCGGGAATTTGGAAATGGTATCCGAAAATAAAATGTCATCCCAATGCTCTTTACCCAAGCTAAAATATAAAAAAATGTAAATAACACATGCAATGTCATAATCTTCTCTGCCATATTTCTTGTGCCATGATAATGGTTGCGACAACACATGCAGTGGTTGAGGGTATTAACCTGAGCGTATTTCAGCATATGACCTACGACACTGAATATCAAACTATAAGAAGGCCATATAAGCAGATTTCCTAAATCTGCTACGTTAAATTCCTAGATGGCACAATGAGTCACCAACAATAAAGCGTGTTGATGCAGCCACTAACGACAAGCCTTTTCACTGCTAAATTAAAACATTGTTGCCGCCTGTCTGTTTGACTTGCTGCATGATCCTCTCCCCACTACCACAACCATACCGTCACGCGCATCGCGGTGCCTGGATTGCCTTGCACTGGCATAATATTTATTATATTTATTTTTGATTGAAAAAGGATCAGACTGAGTGACGCGATATGGCTGGCAACAAGTGTGCTTATTTTCAATGTGGGAAGTCGCCTCGCGCCTTCTCAGGATTAAGATTATTTCGTTTCCGGTAGAAGAAAAGAGGCAGATGCAATGGATCGTAAATAGTGGTATGCAATTATGTGGTCTATTAGCAGGTTAAAAATTAATAAATATGGAATTTTCATTTTAATACCTTTTTCTGTGTCCTATTATATTTCTTTCTGTATTTACCTACAGGGTAGGAAAGATTTTTAAAGCTAAAGTTTGTTATATAAAAAATTTAGATCAAATACGATGTGACCTGTTCAATAAATAAAGGTAGTACTTATTGATTTAAAAAAAACACGACGTTATAGACTTATTTTAACGCTAATGGAAAATTGAGAACATCCTATTTTATTGTCTGTTAAAAATGCTTAAATCCTTAAAAAATCCAATAAAATACGATATGCGGTAACACCACGACATCACATCAGTGAATTTGAGACATCTGTTGCCGAGGCGCTGCATTTATAACTATAGATTTATGATCAACTCCACAATGGCGGCCAAACCGTCTCCAATACAGTCTAAAACAGAGTTGTCAAGTTTTCTCGAAGATCCGCTATTCTTTTAGTTTGATATTTAATGCCTACGATAAAGCAATTTATCTAATTTGACAACCAAAAATTAATGTTTATATTACAAATTATTTATAAAAATCCCTACAGTTATTATTTCTGGGTTATATTATATTAATAAGGGAGAAACAAACCCTAAAAAAATTAAAAACTGTAGACCGGGTGAAACAAGAAATTACCTTTTCGAACGTCTATTGGAACTTCTCCTTCTTTTAAAGAAGCTTCCTCTTGATTCATTGGCCGACATCTCTTTTTTAGTAGCATTAAACTGCGCAGTTGCCAGCTCTTCTGCTCTCGACTTGTTCGGAATGATTCCTTTTTGAACTTCTTGATTATTTCGACCTATAGATCAATCAATTTGAAATCATAAGTTAACTTATCTACGTTTACAGTTTCGGTTAACCTTTTAACCTCTATACTGGTTATATATTTTTTTAGAAAATAAGCTAGAAAATAATGTACCAGTTATTTTAGAGTTAGTAAAGCATTGCACTTAATTTTTTGATCATTATTTAGTAACTTCTTCTTTTATCCAAAAAGAAGCCAAATAATACCGGGCGAAATAACCTACGGTTTTAAGCTTCACATTGAAAAATCAATTAAAGCGAAAACAAAATGTAGGCAAATTTCGTTTAGTGGCATATTAAAACTTAATTGTTCCTTACCTATTCTAAACACTTGCCAGCATCCGACAACTCCATTATACAGGGTGTCTATAACATGGAAAATATCTCCTGATCTAAATGACATTTCACCTTTGGCTGGACTGTCATAGTGGAAATGGGTTTTTATGTAAAAACTGTCGCCCTTTTGGGACGCTGAAAACCACAAAAAATAAATTAGAAATAAATGTATTTTTTGCTTTGGCAATATGACGTTTTTTTTTAAATTTAAGGTGGAATTCTCAACGTCATTCCATCTATTGCCAACCTATAACCTATTTCGCCTTGCTTTTTTTAGTTTATTATTAGATTAACTAACATTTAAATAAAATCAATATCGTCGGTACAATATTTAGGTAATATCTGACATATAACAAAAATATCTACTCATTTTATTGCTAATTTTGGGATAATTGTATAGTAAAAGAACAATGACATAATAATGTTAAAAAAAATCTTACCCGATATTTTTCGCTATACAATTCTCCTAAAATATTTAATGAAATTCCTTGATATTTATTTAATATGTCAAAAATTACCTATGAAATATGAAGACGATAATGATTTTAGTTAAATTTTGTGTAAAAGCTAGAAACATTAAATAAACATACGCGAAATAGGTTATAGGTTGGCAAGCATGTTGATACTCCCACCTTAATCAATCATACTCCTCTCAGATTATTGGGCAATAGGGTAGATTTTTTTTTCATTTGAATCGAAATAGCATAATTATTCAAAAGCTTTCTTGCTACGTGATTAAGGGGATTCGCGCAATATTTTTATAGAGTCTGTCAAAAAAACCTGAAGTATTGCAAAAACAACTGAATATAATATTTTGAAAATTGGCACATCCATAATAATATAACTAGGAAGGACGAATTTGTTTCTGTAATTATACGGGGTTAGTCAGAAAAAATATCAACTTTTTATTTTGCAAAGAACATCCTGAATATTATTGAAGAATCTTAACATAGTATAAAACAAAGTCGCTATCGCCCGTCCTGTCCCTATATGTGCTTAAATCTTTAAAACTACGCAACGGATTTTGAAGCGGTTTTTTTTAATAGATAGCGTGATTCAAGAGGAAGGTTTTTATGTATAATACATGCATAATATTATAGAGAAACACTGATAAATTAGAGTAGGGAGAACGAACGACCCAACCTAACCGGTCCCCGGCCCGTTCAACGATCGATCCGATGCCGGAATAGACGAAGACAGACTATGTTTTATGCATGGAAGTGAATTGTGGACGGGCCGGCAAACGGTTGAGTTTGAGGTTTTTTCGCCTTATTATCTCACGTCGTATAATGCCGGGCTGCAACGCAGGCCGGGTACACGCTAGTTAAATATATCTCAAAAAGACATATTTTAACGATATAGGCATTGGATTTATTCTTTAAACTGATATAGAATAACAAATCTTAAATAAATTAACAAGAACACAATGTAAATATGAAATATGGTATGTTCAATGACCGCTGACCGTTACGTCATGACTAGTGCTTATCTTTCTAACGTTCGTGAACTAGGTGAGATAGTAAATTTGCGTCAATAATAAATATCGTATAATTTTACCAGTCAAAAACGATTTACTGTCATCTTTAATACTGACATTTTTAATCAACATTATTTCAAAAATGTCAGGGTATTGTGAAAAAGAACAAGCATTAATTTTAAAATTATTTGATTATTTTCAAAGAGAAAGTGATGCCGGAAAGACTCTCTCACCCTTTAACGCAGTTTACGAGGTAAGTAGATATACCTAATAAAGCAGGAATTGTGAAAACATAAATAATAAACATGAAAATATATGGCAATGTTTTTATAAATACCTATTCGTTTTAAAAAGTTTCTGATGCTTAAGGAGTTTCTTGCTCAACAATCCAACGATGAAGGCAAAGGGAATAGAGAAGGATGTAGATTTTAAGAATCGCAATAATGTAGCCATTTTGTCAACCCGTGGTCGACAACTTCAATAAATTCATGAACATACTATAAGAGAGCGTATTTATGAGATGTATAAGTGGAAAAATGGAAAAATTATGTAACACATACTAATATAATTATAAATGACGTATGGGAACGGGAAAGAGTTATCGATGCTTCAGACGCTCTTCCCCTTATTATTAACTTGGACTTATGATTTTATAAATAAGATGAAAATATTTGAAACCAAATTAGCAGGCACTAGAAATGCACTTGACAAAAAAATACGATTCAATTTTAAATTTTATAAATGAATTTTATTTATTTTTTAGTAAATTTAAATTAATTAAAAATGTCATACTGATTTTCAAAAACAAAATGTTTCATCCCATTTTCCGTTTTACCCTCAATAAACTACTTATTTCTGACTTCATTAACAGTATAAAAATAGTAATAAAAAATTTGAAAAAACGCGTTTGTATTTTACTTGTTTACATGCATCCGTCCATGTAGCTCAAGCCTAAGAAAAATCATAACCTTTACTACTTGTAAGTCAAACTGACTAAATTAATTTACGACGTGCCGCGAATATGACGTAACGGTCAGCGGTCATTGAACAAACTTTACTTAAAAATCGAACAAATGCTACTTTATTAGATGTTCAAAATAATTGCCATTAGTTACATTGTCTCTAAATTCTCGTAAGACGTATTACATCGAATTTCTTGTATTTCATTTTTAATAGCAGATTTTAAAACTATTTCTAATTTTAGTAAATTTTATTTTTTAAATCGCCCTACAAATAAAAGTCCAAAGAGTTAAGGTCGGGAAATCTGGCTGGTCACTTAATATTTTCTCTCCTTTAGGTACACTGATTTAGAAACATTTAGTTAAAAAATTGACGCACTTGTAAACCAAAATGAGCGTGGGCGCCTCTAAAAAAAACATATATTACTTTGGCCTGGATAAAGAATTTCTAATTCTGGAATATGTTCACGTATATCTGCAAGTAAAGTTCTCTCCTAAGGTTTCCATCAATTAAAAATGGTCCAACATTGTTATGGTCTATAATATTTATAATACTATAAAACAATAAGGGGGCAAAAAGGGTAGTGAAGTAAATATCGTAAAAAATAATAATTCGGTAATACCTTGTTTTGCGGGTATAATAATAGTCTTATTACTGCCAGCCCTAACTATAATACACACTAATATTTTAATTGAAATGTCAAAAGCGTTTGCTTACCTACTATACTATCGTATTCTTCTTTACAAAACTGTACAATAAGTTCTATTCTATCTTGTAGACTAAGTAAAAATAGGACGGCTTCTTCTCTAGTTACACCTGTCATGTCCATATCATTAACCTAAAAAAGATATTCTATTTAATAATAATAATAATAATAATAATAATAATAATAATAATAATAATAATAATAATAATAATAATAATAATAATAATAATAAAGGCTTTTATTCAAAACTGTATAACCAATGTATTACGATATATAATGGGCGAGGTTCAGTTCGTCGTATCTACATTACTGCAGCATGACGTCTGTTCAACTAACCCAGAAGAATATAAATAAAATAAAAATATCAGAAAATAACATTTGGTGAGCAAATCAGATGAGAAACAATAATAAATGTATATTATATATTGATATATAGGTATGTATTATAGTCACAGTCCGTAGCATATATTAATCATTCCTATTACTTTACGCGTACAATTTTTTATAAAAATTTTAAAAATTAAGTATTGATATATTGAGGACATCATCGGGATATGTATTAATAATTTTTACAATTTTATAAGAGAAGCATCGTTTAAAAAGTTCTGGAATTGTTAGCTTACCCTTAAATTTTGACAATATACAACTCAAGTTATCAGAAAGAGTTATAATTATGTAGTATATGGTTGCATGTTTACAAAATTTATATGTGTAGGTGGTCAAATAAGGGAGGACGTCGGCTTTATCTCGAAAACCATTAATCGTACAACTTTCGGAAATATTTTTTTATGAGTAAAGTGGTCAAGAGAAATTGCTGGAAATTACTCTTAAGTTCCTCATTTCGCCGTAAGGGGGCACAATTAAAAATTGTTTTTTTTAATTTTAAATTTCTCCGAAAATTCCCATATTAATCATTGGCGTACCGACCTTGATAACAGTGGGAGAAGCTATTGAAAGTGTAAACATTAAAATCACTGTAACTTTTAAACGACTTATCCGATTTTACTAAATTTAAGCTTGTTTGGAATGGGAAAATAAGTATCTTCAATTGCTGTATCCAACAGTACACGATAGTGTTTAATAAAATTGCTAGATGGCGCAATTTGTAATAATAACAGTTTTTTCGATTTTATCCCGAAAATTCAAATCATACGGTATAACTATGACATCATAATCGAAAAGTAGATGAAATTTGCAAGAAAAGATGTGAAGACCGCAGTTCAATATCTTTGTTCGTTTCAGAGTTATTGCCAAAACAATAATTTTTAATACAAATTGCGCCTCTAGCAATTTTATTAGAAACTATCGTGTACCATTAGATACGACAATTGAAGGTACTTCCAAACAAGCTTAAATTTAGTAAAATCGGATAAGTCGTTTAGAAGTTACAGCGATTTTAATGTTTACACGTTCAATAGCTTTTCCCACTCTTATTAAGTGAAAGTGTAAACATTAAAATCACTGTAACTTCTAAACGACTTAACCGATTTTACTAAATTTAAGCTTGTTTGGAAGAAAAGGTAAGTAACTTCAATTGTCGTATCGAATGGTACAAGATAGTTTCTAATAAAATTGCTAGAGGGCGCAATTTATATTAAAAATTATTGTTTTGGCAATAACTCTGAAGCGAACAAAGATATCGAACTGCGGTCTTCACATCTTTTCTTGCAAATTTCATCTACTTTTCGATTATGATGTCATAGTTATACCGTATGGTTTGAATTTTCGGGATAAAATCGAAAAAACTGTTATTATTAAAAATTGCGCCCTCTAGCAATTTTATTAAACACTTTCGTGTAATGTTGGATACGGCTATTGAAGATACTTATTTTCCCCTTCCAAACAAGCTTAAATTTAGTAAAATCGGATAAGTCGTTTAAAAGTTACAGTTATTTTAATGTTTACACTTTCGATAGCTTCTCACACTCTTATCAAGGTCGGTACGCCAATGAGCCTTAAACCAAAATGATGCAGAATTGTCTAAGCTTTCCAATGATGTAATCAGAGTTATACCTTAATATGGGAATTTTCGGAGAAATTTAGAATTAAAAAAAACAATTTTTAATTGTGCCCCCTTGCGGCGAAATGAGGAACCTTAAAGTTATTTCCAGCAATTTCTCTTGACCACTTTACTCATAAAAAAATCTTTGCGAAAGTTGTACGATTAAGGGTTTCCGAGATAAAGCCGACGTCCTCGCTTATTTGACCACCCGGTACATAAGACGGTGTCCTGGGTTTTTCTCAGGAATGAATGTCAGGCAGCAGAAATTACTTAAGTATGCACTGCTGAAGACCGTTGTCGCTCGGCTTTTATTGAGAAAATTATTTTGCATTATGTTTACAAATTGCTAGGGGAATATGTCATTTAAATTAATAATTTTTTGCTGTCTCTCTGTTACTTTGCCCGATGACCATTCTGTTCGAATAAAAACGACGAACGCGAGACTGCAGATTTGCTAGGCAGTTTAACTAAGGACTACGTAATAATTATGAACATAATATATTTAGAACAAAAAGAAACAGACAAAGTGGGTGTAGGAATTGCTTTTGAAGAGAAACCAGTTTTCAAATCATTTTTATTATTTTGATTTTCTATATATTGTATATATATTATCTTTATTCTCACTAACTAAATATACTGTATACTTAGTTAGTGAGAATAAAGATATGTTAATAAAAGTAATAATAATAAACCTAAAGGAGCTGAAACTGGGAGATTGATACATTGAAATAAGTAGTTTAATATAATTATTATTTATATTGATATTTAATAGGACATAACTATAATAGAATAGCAGAAAACCAAGTTTTATGAAGAAACTTTTAAATCATTTACCTTTAAAATTTTATCACCAGGTTGCAAACCTTGTAAAGAGGCTGGACTTCCGGGCTGGACGGCTGTAACGAATATCCCTGCATGGTTTCCGCCAGTTAATCTAATTCCCACAGAACCTTCTTTGTGGAATGTTATGAATCTTGCATCAGGTCTAAAAACGTTTTTATTAATGATATTTTAGTGTTTTACGATTAAGATCTAGTGATACTGACAAATTTAGCAGGTGTAGAATGAAAATGTTATACCTAGCTGTATTTTGGATTTTAAGCGGGTATTTGAAACAATTGACAGGGCTAGATTATTGAGTAAATTGTATCAGTAGTAAGGTATTCGCGGAACGTTTATAAATGGTTTAAAAATTATTTAAGTAACAGGTCACAAAAAACAAAAATATCAAAAACATATTCAAATAAAAAAATAAATAATATAGGAGTTCCTCAAGGAAGTATACTAGGTCGAATATTATTTATTTTATATATCAATGATATGCCTTTAGTTTTAAAAATGTGTAAGTTACAAATGTTTGCTCATGACACCTTAATTTACATTAATGTTTTAAATATTTTTGATGGTCTAAATACTCTAAATTCTGAGATAAATATATTATTAAATTGGCTAAAAGTAAATAAATTAAAATTAAATATTTCAAAAACTAAATGTATGGTTATGGGTAATAATTTAAATTGTCAAAATATAAATGTTGTAATCGATGGTGAAAAATTGGAATTAGTAAACAGTTTTAAATATTTAGGGATAATTATTGATTCAAAATTAAATTTTTAAAATTATTTTGAAAGTATCATATCGAAGATTGCCGGAAAAGTATTATTTTAAAAGAATCAGTTCTAATTTAAGTTTGTTTTCTAAAAAAAATGTATTTAATACTATTAATTATATTACCAAATTTTCTTTATTGTTCTTCCATTTTATATTGTGCTAGTGAGGAAATATTTGACAAATTACAAATTGTACAAAATAAGGCAATGCGGAATATTTTAAATTGTGACAAATATACAAAAATAAATTTTATTGATTGAATGTCGGAAATTTCATTTTTTATTTAGTAGGTACCTATCTTTATACATAAAATTAATTGTTTAAAAATTTTTTGTTCTTTTAATCATGATCATCATAATTATAAAACAAGAACTAATAAAAATTTTTTTGTGTATACAGTGTCCGCAAGAAAGTTCGCATCAAATGGGATTTTTTTTTATTATTAGGTATAGGTAAAAATTGAAAAAGCAGTTAGTTTTTGCTTACCTAAAAACCAAAAATGACGCATACTGAAGCAGCTGCACGACTTGCGTTACCTGTCAAATTTGACATTTTTAATAAAATAGGTTCAAAAATGCCATTATTTATCAAAATATCGAAAAACTTTATTTGAGAAAGTTGTTTATTTAGGCATTTTTAGTCTCTGTACGAAATTTTGACAGTCTAATACAATTTTTATTTTTTGCCAGGTTCTTGAAAATTTTGATCAATCCTCGTAGATTAACTTTTATACATCGATGTAAAACCATTTGCCTTTACTTCATTTGTAATCTTAATGCAATATTGTGTAAAATTTTTGTTTCCTATTATTTATTTTGCTTCAAAAACTGAAATTGTTATTGATCAGTATGTAATGTTTGATGCAAAGTTTATCTAATTACATCAGTTTTGCCAAAACCGACGTTTCTCATTTCTCTTAAGTTAGTAAACAGATGTACAAAAAGAAAATATTGGAAGCTTTCGTTCAAGTTTTACTTAATTTATATTAAACTATATTTTTGTTGAATAAAATGTTTCGAGCGATTAATATTTTATTCTTTTTAATCCAATATTAATTAAGTAAAATTTCAACGAAAGCTTCCTAATATTTTCTTTTTGTACATCTGTTTACTAACTTAAGAAAAATAGGAAACGTCGGTTTTGGCAAAACTGATGTAATTAGATAAACTTTGCATCAAACATTACATACTAATCAATAATAATTTCAGTTTTTGAAGCAAAACAAATAATACGAAACAAAAATTTTACACAAAATTGCATTAAGATTACAAATGAAGTAAAGGCAAATTGTTTTACATCGATGTATAAAAGTTAATTTACGAGGGTTGATCAACATTTTCAAGAACCTGGCAAAAAATAAAAATTGTATTAGAGAGTCAAAATTTTGGACAGACTAAAAATGCCTAAATAAACAACTTTTTCGAATAAAGTTTTTCGATATTATGTTAAATAAGGGCATTTTTGAACCTATTTTATTAAAAATGTCAAATTTGACAGGTAACGCAAGTCGTGCAGCTGCTTCAGTATATGTCATTTTTGGTTTTTAGGTAAGCAAAAACTTACTGCCTTTTCAATTTTTACATATACCTAATAATAAAAAATCCCATTTGATGCGGACTTTCTTGCGGACACTGTAGAGTGTCTAAAACATTAGCTTATCTAATAGCGTCTATTTTTCATAAAGGTTTGATAGAATATAATAATTTGAAAAATTCTATTAAATCTCAAATATCATTAAAACTGTTAAAAAAACTTTAAAATTACATTTATTTAAAAAACAAAATAAAACGTAATATTTGATACAATTTCCAAAATGTTAAACTTTTCTGTCTGTTTTTGTTAAAAGAAGGTTCTGGTTTAAAATTAAAAATCAATCTATAAAAATGTTGTTAATGTAGGGTAGACTGGGGCAAGTGCCAAGCCTTTTTTAATAGTTTAGGTTTATTTTACTCCTACTCTGAAAGTACGATATCTATAAAAGTGTTTTTAAAAGAAAGTGATGGTTTAATATGTTTAGTTTTCATAACGCATAGGGCATTCATCAATAATATTCCAGAGTTAGAGATTATAAATTTTCTATTTTTAGTCTACCGAAATTTTTCACTTACCCCAAAAAGGGAAAGTGCAAAATTGGAATGCAATTTAAAATAACGTTCGAAAAATGGCAAAGGGAAAGTGTAAATAAAGCTTATATTTCCCATGTCAACTTTTCTTTTTGCACAATTAAAAAAAAATAAAAATCTGGGAAGTTATGAACTTTTTTATTTTTAGAACAGTTAGCCAACAAATCGTAAACATAAAATTAAAAAATATCTGTGAAAAATAAGTTATTTCAAATAACACTTTAGAACTTTCCCAATAACGAAAGTACCTAAGTACTTAAAAAAAGATACTTTTTTGACAATTTTTACTTGACCAATGAAATGTTTCGTTAGGACTCTGTCGGATAGAATCAAGCAGCAGATTATCAAAACTTGTCTTTTCTTGTTGTAGATCTTCGGTTTTGGCTATTACAGCGTCATTTATGTCCTGATGATTATTTAGTATATTATCTTTATTTTGGCCAGAGCTCATAACTATTTTGGAATTGGTGTCAGTAGATACTGATGATAGGGCTGGGCTGTTAGCAATTTTACATTAGAGAGAGAAAAGTACCGGTGACAACGTTTAGCATCACACTCGGAAAACGGGGTAAGTGCAAAGTTGTTTTTACACTTGCCCCATTACAATTTTTGCACTTGCCCCCACATGATGTTTTTATGGGGAAAGTGTAAAAGTGCGTATAAGTAAAAACAGGTTTTAGATTTGATCATTATATAGGATTTTAGAGCTGCTAAAATTAACTAAACATAAGAAAATCCAATAAAACTAAAAATATACTTTAAATTCTTATATTTGCACAATTTTCTACGGAGATATCACACACTATTCACCAGACCGATTTGGAGGTTATGGTACAAATGACCGCTCAGAAAAAAAGAAAACAAGTGATTTTACGTCGGGAGTGGATAATGTAACAGCGGCTACGCATAATTAGTTGGATAGGAGTCCACAGACAAGAAAACTCTCACTATTGTCTGATAGGAGGTCCTATTTTACATTTACCCCGATTTTACACTTGCCCCAGTCTACCCTATTAAAAAATATTTAATTGTAGCTTTTTTTGCTAAATAAAACATGTTACTACTACTACTAGAACACATTTGGAACCACGTGAAAATAAATTATTAAAAACACATGCTGAAAGACTTTCGAATAATAGTGTGCGCTTACATTAAAAATTTCAATGTATTTCTAATTGGCATTCATTTCATAAATCTAAATTCATGTGGCAGAATTTATACAGGTTTTAATAACCCTAAAAGGTAACCAGTCAAATTTCATTATTTAAAAATAAAACTAATCAAAGTTTATTTCGACATTGTTAAATTCTGAAACGAAGCAACCCTAATCATTGATTAAAATAAAAAAAACCCTTTCTTAATCATGTAATTTACGTTACTGCATTAAAATGTTGTAATATTGCCACAAAGTTTTATCAAAAACTTATACTTACATTGGTTGTTTCGTTTTTTGTATTATTGGATCATCTTCATAAATTTGTCTTCTGGAACTATAATAATCTAAAAAAGAAAGTTATTTTTTGAATTGTTATATTACTTATATACTGTAAAAAACTATTAATTTAAATGACCTCTCCTCCTACTAAGCAGTGCAAAATGATGTATTAAATAAAAGTTTTATTATATTTAAGTTTTATAGCCTAAAACTTTAATCAGTACTGTTTTGAAACAAAATTTTAAAATTTCTGAATATTTTGAAAATTCTTAAGTTTCTTAAAAAAATAAATCCCAATTTTAAATTATTCAGAAATTTTAAAATTTTGAGATTATTCGCAGGTTTTAGAATATATTTCAAAAACTCGTTTATTTTAATCTGTTAACAAAGAATATACATTTTTCGATACTGCTTGTTAAATCTAGTTCGTGTTCTTAAAATATTTGCTTGAGCAAATTACATTACTTCAAGCTGCAGACCTAACTAAATAAAATTCAGAATATGGAATAAAAGGTAACAGGTACTTAAAACAAACTGGAATATGTATTCAAAAGCACTAATTATTTATGTCTATGTATTTCAATATTTATAAAGTCCTTTCTAACTTCAAGACCTTTATATTAAATATGTAAAAGTAGTAAACTACTGTACAGGTCTTTGTAAGTTTGAGATGACTAATTTTTTATTGTTCTAAAGTTATACATACGAGGTTTTCCAAACACAACTATTACCTTCAGCCCTCGGAGGAGGCGGTCGGGGTGGTTCCTCCCTTCCTCCTTTGGATCTTCCGTATCCCACAATACTGTTCCTATTATCTAATTGATTTAAATTCGCTTCAGAAAGAGGTCCCCTTGATCTGCCTCTTGGAGCTAAGTTCGATTTTTCGTCGTTGAGAGAATTGGGCCCACTCACTAGAAGATAAAAACAAGTTTATAAAACGGGGCACCCTTCAACAATTTCATATATTTATATCTAGAATATAGATATACATTCTTTCTGATTTTTTTTTGTTATCAAAGTTATTACAATCTAGATATTTTTGTTGGGTAAAAGAATGTCAGGGAACGCTTTTTTATGTCTTAATAAAATCTCATTGGTTCTTGGGAAATCCCATATAAATTTTGCTACCCTCAAATATTGGTTCCCCTATTAATTTTATATCAAAATTGTATTACACTCTTTAAAAGTCCTTGTATCATGGACACGCAAGTTACATACTGAGAAAACGATGAACTAGACGATTCCCAGGCCAACCTTTCCGAGAAGCCTTATCTCTTGATGATGCTACTTTTTACAATAATGTTAATGTAATTTTAAAAATAAAGTATTCTTTGACTTGAGCTCGTTAAAGTCAGACGCTGTATTTTCCGAAGTAAAATAAAATTGTTTTTAAAAATAGTTTTCTCTGTTTTTTAAACTTAACTGGCGCAGTCGGTAGGATAGTGCGTCAACGCGTTTAATCGAACGGATATCGATCGTACGCGTCGATTGCGGTTTCAACCCTTAAGTGCTATCCAAAAGAACCACCCCGGAGAAGCCACGTCAGACAGTCAGCCACCAAGTAGACAACCAAGCAACCACGGCCAATCAAGAATCGGGAGAGGAAAACACTACGTAAGTGCCAATTTCCTTTTCGCCCCTTTTATCCTCTGTTTAAGGTATTTTAGGGATAATCATAGTTCTGTGCATCGCGCATATCACTTAGCTTTTAGGCAGTCTATTGGAGACAAAAGTAATTTTAAGCAGTCTATTGGAGACAAAATAATTTTAGGCAGTCTATTGGAGACAAAATAATTTTAGGCAGTCTATTGGAGACAAAAAGTAATTTTAAGCAGCAAACACAATATTTTTGTAGGCCTATTACTGGCAAAATAGAATTATAGATTGTTTATTCAATTTAGCTTTTGAAATTCATTATTCTAAATAAAATGAGTAAGTCACAAGAGACACCCGCGGTACAAACGGCACAAGGCCCACTAGCTGTAAATTGGGACCTTTTTAAATCAAAAATCGAAAATATTAAACCCTTTGATGGCAATAGTAATCATTTAAATAAGTTTTTAAAAAGATGCGACGACCTAGTCGCCAAATATAAACCGTTTAACGATGATGATTTAAATGCTCATGTACTTGAGTGCATAAATGAAAAACTGACAGGTAAAGCGGAAAACATGATTGCAAATCGAATGGAATTAGACGATTGGGAAAAGTTACGCGCAGCGTTAACCCAGGCTTTTTCTGATAGGAGAGATTTAGATTGCTTAGTTCAGGAACTAACCCGTACTAAACCCCTTAAGGGAGAACATATTCTAAATTTTGGCAATAGACTACAACTACTACGTAGTAACGTTATTCAAAGAATAAGCAATAATAACCAGTTAGGTGAACCCGAAAAATTGTGTCATATTAAATATCATGAAAGCACAGCTTTAAATACATTTATTGCAGGGTGCACCGGCATATTAAAAAATAACATGCATATAAAAAAACCAGCAACCCTTGAAGATGCTATGGCTTATGTAAGTGAATTTGAAAATTTTGAAAAACTATATGATAGCTTCGGCGAAATGCAAAAAATGCAAAAAACTAACAATTGGCCCATGCAAAAACCAAGACAGTTTCAAAATTTTCAGAATCAAAATCAAATGTATAATAACTTCCCCATATTACCAAATAATACACCGAATATGAATACGCACAACCATTTTCAGAGACCTTATTTCCCGAGTCAACCTATAAATATACAACCCCAGTATTTACCCCCGCGAAATTACCCCACTAATAGCCAAGTTTTTGGGAAACCACAAAATGTTTTTCGACCTAACCAAATTCCACCCAAAAATTTGCCTCGCCCAGAACCAATGTCAACGACCTCTAGAAATCCGACAGTAAATACAAATCGCCAAAATTCATACAATAATCAACAGAATTATTTTAGAAATCAATACCCAAATCAAAAACCAAACTTTACCTTTCAAGAACTTTATTTTAGTGAAGAAGGAAATGACTATATACAGGGTGAAAATACATACGATAACAATCTCGACATGTATGGTAGTTATGCTGCTAACTACCAAGACTATCAAACCACCCCTGAACAAACATTACCTGACCAAAGTTACGACGACACCCCATATGCAGGGTACAAACAATACCCCATTTACGAAAATGAACAAACTATTACACACGAACGACCATCTGTCCAAAATGAAATTTCAGAGAAAAATAACGAATTGCATTACCAAAATTTTCACGAAACGGGGCCAACAAAAGAACATATATGACCGAAATCAATAGTATATTCTGTAACGGCTCACTCCCATATGTTAAAATCAAAAAACCAAACTTAAAGCTTTTAATCGACACCGGTAGCCTACGGTCTATTTTAAAGCCATCGGTTGCGGACCAATTTTATGCCAATTGTATCTATCACTCTAACAATACGATAAAAACGGCCTTAGGAAGTCAATCAACACAATTTGAGGCATCAATACCGGCTCTCGCAGAATTCGGTACAAATTATAAAATAAATTTCATTCTTTTCGACTTCGACGACTACTTCGACGGAATATTAGGCCTAACTGACCTAATTAATATGCAACTCAATATTGACCTATGTAATAAGAGACTGATTGGACCCAAACTTTATATACCATTTCTTTATCGCCAAACACACGACTCATGTTTTTCATTTTCGGTAAATCCAAATGAAAAAATAGTAAAAAATGTTCCTGTCAACGTACTAGAAAAAGACAGTTTGACAAAACCCAGTAAAATCGACACACTCTTTCTACCACAAATATCAAACCATGCAAAAAACGCATACGCCTTGTCTAGATATCCCACAGACAATGACCTTAACGCCTTAGAGATAATGTCGACAGACAGTGACCCCGGTAACATAGACAACATGATAAGCGAATACCTACAATACCAAGGTGATATCCCGCAATTAGACGAATCGAGTATAAATGAAATTTTTGAGACATACGACGAAAGACAAACAGATACGAACACACCAAAAATCAATATAATATCCGACTTGCAAATTCGACCCCCTGAAAAAAACAAAGAAGACGATAACGAAACGGTGCATACGTCACTAGAACACCCGATAATAAATATACCTATATCCGAACGATGTTTAAATGTTTATAAAAATCAAATCGTTATCACTGCTGGTGATATAGACAAAATACAATGTCAATTTAATAAAATCTTTGAAAACACACGCCTATACGTCACAATATCAAAACGAGACCCACGCGAACATATAATAAAAATTTTAAAAGAATTTTTTAACCCCAAACAAACGTTTGTTATATATTGTTGGGACCCAGGAATAGCCAAAATATTCATTACTACAGTTCAAAACTTTTTTCGAAATTCTTCTTACAAACTAATTTAATGTTCAAAATTTTTGGAAGACGTCGAAACACTTAACGACCAAAAAGAAAAACTCGAGATGTATCACACAACTAAAACGTGTCATAGAGGCATTAACGAAACCAAATTAGCCTTTTCGCAAAAAATATTATTGGCCAAAAATGTCAGAAGACATCGAAAATTACATAAACAACTGCGAAACATGTCTAACCAACAAGTACGATAGAAATCCCCCAGTAATTAAATTTAACCTAACCCCGACAAGCTCAAAACTCCTCGAGTTAGTCCACATGGACACATTCAAAATATTAAACGAAACCTTTTTAACGGTAATAGATACATTTTCTCGATACGGACAAGCCTATCACATAAATAGTTTAACAGGACAAGAAATACTAGAAAACCTACTAAATTTTATTACGCACCACGGTTTACCTCTTAAAATTACAACCGATTGTGGTACAGAATTCAAAAATAAAGAAGTAGAAGATTTTTGCAAACTCTACAAAATCGAGCTCCACTTCACAACCGCAAAAAAAAAATAGTAATTCGAACTCCCCAGTTGAACGATTTCATTTAACATTAATCGAACACTACCGATGTCTGAAAGAGGAAAATAAAAAATTTTACACCCACGCAACTTATGAAACGCGTAATAATTGCATACAATAACTCAATCCATAATGTAACCAATAATACCCCATTTGAAATACTAAAAGACTTGCCGAAATTAAAAAAAAATTTGCGATTAAAAGTCGAACCGATAAAATAGTACTACTTACACAAAAAGGCGCGTACCATAAAAACAGCGCTAGAAAACCCCGAATTAAACAATGATCGAATTTTCAAATAAACAATGAAAATGACAATCCTGATTTTAACCACGACACTCCAAGTAATTCAAATATACTGCAACCCCAATGACATAAACCTGACAACCCTTAAAAATTTTATTCTCCCGACTTAGGAAACTCAAAACTTATATATAACAAACATACTTTTTTGCATTACGTAGACTTAGAATCTATTTTAGTACAACTTGTAAATATAGAAAAATATTTCTTTACAATTCGAAACCACTTAAAACACAAAAACACGAAAACGCGACAAATCCAATTTCTTATCACGGGTTATCAGAAAGCGCAATTCTTAGAACGGAATACCTACACCTACATAAAATATACCAGAGAATCTCTACCCACACGTAAAGAACAAGAGAGGTTTATTCATATCATCAATAATAACTATGATAGAACAATATCGATTCTTAGTGCAAATCAAAAACAATTACAATATGGTTTAAGAGTATTTAAAGATGTCATAGAACGAACAATTTATGATCTAAATGATTATTATAAGCTTTCAAGGATTAATTTATCGAATAAATTTAGACTGTCAAAATTTAATCACCTTTATTGACAACCTACAGGATGCTATGATGTTTGCCAAATTAAACGCACTACCTAACGCCATAGTGCCAAGTTCAGAATTATTACAAATGCTAGATTATCTAAGAACAATCTATAATAAAGAAGCAATACCAAATTTTAAGAATATATTGTCGTATTACCAATTTTTAGGAACTCAGGTTACTTTTTCAAAAGCTAAAGTGATATTTGCGATTCATGTCCCTTTGGTTAGACCAGAAAGGTTTACCTTCTACCACCCTTATCCTATTACCCAACACCATAAAATATTCGTTCCAAAATACCCTTACTTGGCACAAGCAGAAGAAAAGGTCCAATTTGAAGAAACTAGTTGCCCCCAACTGGAAGAAGAATACTACTGCACTGAAAATCTCCACCCCCAAGACCATTGCACCCTTCAACTACTGAAAGGCTCTCCGCTAGAAAACTGCCCTGTTCTTGAAATCAAAATACAGGAAATAATAACTGAACAAGTTACACAGGAAGAAATACTCATCCTTCCCAGTAAAACAGAAAGACTTTTTTCGAAATGCACTACCGACCAATATCTCCAAATTAAAATGCCGACGCTAGTGAAAATTCCGAAAAATTGCCAAATTCAAATCGGAGCGAAGAAATTTGTCAACGACGTAAGAATTAAACAAGGAAAACCGCTAATCTTACCCGATGTCGAAATAGGAAATTCCATCCTATCAACCACCTTCAAAACACCAAATTTAACGAAACTGAACTTTGAAGATATCTATCGATTGAAAGATATGGCCAACCAATTATCGCCAATCATCCCAATCGAAGAAAAAGAACAATTATCGAACATTATGTCCTACTTAATAGGAAGTCTAGCCATCCTGTTGACAATGTACCTACTATGGAAGTATAGAAACCAACTTCGACCATTTTCCAAATTTTGTACAAAGACCAAAATCAATACCAAATTGCAAGAAATCGATGCCAGAACCGAAAATACCAATACCTCGCAGAATACCTCCGGTATCTTCTCAGCTTAAGGAGGGAGGAGTTACATACTGAGAAAACGATGAACTAGACGATTCCCAGGCCAACCTTTCCGAGAAGCCTTATCTCTTGATGATGCTACTTTTTACAATAATGTTAATGTAATTTTAAAAATAAAGTATTCTTTGACTTGAGCTCGTTAAAGTCAGACGCTGTATTTTCCGAAGTAAAATAAAATAGTTTTTAAAAATAGTTTTCTCTGTTTTTTAAACTTAACTCGCACATCAAATTTAATTATTTTCTAATAAGCCGCTTAAGTTATTTAGAATTTTTTTTTTGTAATATTCTTTAAAATTAAATACGGCTACCTCAATGAAACCCACATATATACAGGGTAAGTCGGGAGGAACGGACCAAATTTCAGGAGTGTATTATACACGCGAAAACAATGTAAAAAAACCCATAATATGTTCTTATCCGATATTCATTTGTTTAAGTTATAGCGCAATATCATATTTTTTTCTACGTTCCACTTTTATCAAAATTTTCACGTAATTAGCGTATGCCATGGTCAAGACTCTAAACTATTTAACATCTATGTTGTCTTGACATTGTCTGTTTCTGTGTATTGTAGCAGTAATTAAACGTTTATTTTCAAGTTTGAGTGATTAAAGTATTACAAAATGCCAAATACTTATTCAAAATTAGAATATGCAAATATGGTGTTTATTTATGGTTTCTGTAATGGAAGTGCTACAGCTGCTGCTGAAGAATATCGTCAACGGTATGCACATCACATACATATCCGACTAGACACGTGTTTTTCAGAGTTTTTAACAACAGTGCCAACATTACATCTGAACGAGCTACTCAACAAGGTTTAGGAAAAGTTGAAAATATTCTGGATTTAGTAGAAGAAAATGCAACGACCAGCTCACGAAGAATTGGTACTCAATTGGGCATTCCACAAAAAAGAGTATTAAACACACTCCACGAGCAATGCTTATATCCATACCATGTACATAGAGTAGAGCACCTAAAACCGGAAGATTATGCTAAACGTATTGAATTTTGTCGGTGGATAAATAATCATCGTGTTGTATCGCGTATACTTTTTACAGATGAAGCGACAGTGACGGTATTAATAATACTCGTAACTCTCATGTATGGTCAATCGAAAATCCCCAGCAACAGTTGAAAGTAATTTTCAACATAAGTTTTCGCTTAACGTGTGCTGTGGTATGCTCGATAGTTGGCCCTTTCATTTTGGAGAATCGCCTCACAGGAGACAACTACCTACATTTTTTACAACATAAGTTACAAGGACTACTAGAGGATGTTCCTGTACATATCAGAAGGCAAATGTATTACCGCACGATGGAGCTCCTGCACATTTTGCTAGTCAGGTCAAGCAACATTTAGACGAAACATTTCCAGGGCGTTGGATTGGTCGCGGTGGTCCTATTAATTGGTCTCCAAGATCTCCAGACCTCACAGCACTAGATTATTGTTTATGGGGCTGGTTTAAAAATGAAGTGTACAAAGTAAAAGTGGACACTCGGGATGCACTAATTCGCCGTATTAGAAATACTGCAGCCATTGCCAATTCTAAAGAAGAAAGACATGAAGCAATTAGAAGAGCAACGGGCCATCTTCGTACACGAACCAGAAAATGTTTAGAAGTCAATGGCGGTATTTTTGAACATTCATTAAAAGAACGCTATGATTAGGAAACCGTTAATATAGGAACTTTTCTTTATTTGGTATTACGCTATAACTTGAAAACAAATGATTATCGAATAAGAACATATGGGTTTTTTCAAATTGTTTTTGCGTGTATATTACGCTCCTAAAGTTTGGTCCGTTCCTCCCGACTCACCCTGCATATAAAACCAGTATATGGTTAATGGCATGTTACAAGGTTGTGACCCTTATGGGGAACTAAGCGGGATACAGAGTTTGCGCAGTTCACATTATTTTGTGGCTCATGTAAACATTGAACAGAGCCGGCTTAAAATGTATCTAATTCTTTTTTGATGCTCAATTTTTGAAACACTAGTTATAGGATAGTAAAGGTAGTTTAGGTACCTACCTTTACCAGAGTTACAAATTAAAAGGCGCTACTATTATAGTGTCTCTATTATAAACTACACAACTCTTAAAAAATCACAGAAACACCACAAGACTTAAAATGATAATAATGAATAGGTTCTGCTCGCATCGAAGCAACAGCCGATTGACATTTGTTGTTTATTATATTACATATTGCGCATGCTCACTATCCCTCATTTTTCAATAGCCTGGTTGCATACTATGGGCAATGTAATGGTTACATATTTTTTTATATTTTTATTATTTTTAACACAGTATCCAAGAAAAATAACAATGATTAAGTGGTACTATATGGAAAATAGTTGTTTCCTGACCCATTCTAAGCAAAACAACAGTCCTGATTTTTATTCGTAATTTTGAGAGTAAAGGCATTGAATATCAAACTATAAGAAGGCCATATGAGCCGATTTCCTAAATCTGCTACGTTAAATTCATAGATGGCACAATGAGTTCACCAACAAGAAAGCGACTAACCTTTTCACTGCTAAATTAAAACATTGTTGCCGCCTGTATGCTGACTTGCTGAATGAGTTTTTTAAATGTATTTTTATAGCTTATCGTAAAACTTGATTTTACATAAGTACCTACACCTATCCTACATTTTAGTAGCTTACATTTATTTTCCTACCTATAGTATAGTCTAGACCTAAAAATGTACCTATTTTTAATTGCTTTGTAGCATATAATATTTTCAACCTTTTGACGTCCCAACGTTAATTACATGAAAACATATTGACCGCCATGTATTCTATTTCTAACAGACCTAAAAATGACGACTCTCACTATTCAATACCTACCTAGGCTACAACGTATATGTTGGGTAATATATGAATGATGTGCGGTTTGTATAACTTGGTTTTTATTTGCAATTATTACTACTTTTCAAAATGGTTAAAATAAGTAGGTTTTACTTTCTTGCTTAAGAAACATCCAGTTTGTTTGTATTACGTATTTTGCTATTTTTCAAAGAAATAAAACCTATTTTAGTTATACTTGCTGTCGCTTTTTATCTACTTTTTTTGTATAATATTTAACACCTAATGCAACGGTAAAATCATTATGAAAATCGGTCCAATAACCCCGGAGTAATCAGTGTACATATTATTATCAAAAGCATACATTCGGCTGGAATTGAGAACCTCCTATTTTATTGTCTGTTAAAAATGCTTAAATCCTTAAAAATTCCAATAAAATACGATATGCGGCAACACCACGACATCATATCAGCGAATTTGAGACATCTGTTGCCGAGGCGCTGCATTTGTAACTGTATATTTACGATCAACTCCACAATGGCGGCCAAACCGTCTCCAATACAGTCTAAAACAGGGTTGTCAAGTTTTCTCGAAGATCCGCTATTCTTATAGTTTGATATTCAATGCCCTGTGTCAAACGAAATAGCTTTAATAACTTTAACTTAAAATAATTAATGACTTACATGACATAGGGTCCGCTTTCTCGTCGAAAGAACCATTTTGATTGATATTTGGATTCCGAGTGGGCGGTTGAACGTACAGATTTTGATTGGAGTAGCTCTGATTTGAGGAAGTTAAGAAATCGTCACCTTGAATAAATGTTAAAATATGTCAAATTAATCTTTTTGAAGTTACTTGCTCTTTATTATACCCCTTATTATTATTATTATTATTAATCTTTTATTTAGCACCTAACTAATAAAATACATTTACAACAAAGATTTCACAAAAATAAAACAAAACGATCACCTGATTACAAAAGAAACATTTAGTCTTCTTGAACATCCTACAAGAAATAATAATAATAATAATAATAATAAGTACCCCTAAGTTTACCCTAAAGACTAGTATAGTTTTTACACCGTTTCTATCATTCTTAATGTCTTGTGGTAAGGAATTGAAACTAATTAAGCCCTTATGACGAGAAGGATTAAGGCTATTTAAACAATGGCTTATTTGTACCTAGTGCGAGTGGTCAAATAAGACCTGACGCTGGCTGTACTTTGAAAACAGCTTTTCTGAGTTTCTTGATTTGCCGAGAAAGGAACGTACTTAAACTTTAAATATTTTATATATTGATCGCATTAAAATGCCATATAAGAAGTTTTGAAATTTAGGTCCGGACTTAAAAAAAGTTGTCGATTTCTAGTTTTTAAAATTCAACACCTTAAATGTCATATTTTTGAAAATTTAATTTTTTACTTAAAAACATCATAAAAAACTGATACAAATGACATACTTACCAAAGTTGCCGCACTCACCGCTCAACCATAGTAAATAGCTGATCTTTAGATATTGAAAACATACAAAAATGTTTTCATTTATTTGACGACAATAACGACACAAAAAATCAAAAATATACATGTGTTATATATTTTCAAATGACCTCCAGTTTCTTCATATTTTCTTTTTCTTATACTTAATATGTATGTCATTAGTATCAGTTTTTTATGATGTTTTCAAGTAAAAAATAAAATTTTCAAAAATATGACATAGGTACAATGTGGTGAATTTAAAACTAGAAATCGACAAGTCCGCACCTAAACTTCAAAACGTTTCCTAATATGTCTTTTTAACGTATAAAATATTTTCACCGAGTATGAACATTTTATACCAGGTGCTCAAAAAAAGATGACAAAAACAAAAAGGTGCCAAATCTTATAAAACACCCTGTATCTAACTAACGAGTGATATAAACCTACTAAAGGTACATTATTAAGAGCCTCCAAAGTGTCCACTATTTCCTGGTGATGTATGTACATTTAGATCCGAGTCACCATATTATACATACTTTTAACAAAAGGAGTAAACCTTCAATCCGCTTAAGAGTTCATCTAGGCACTAGGATATAAAGGGTATAAAGTCTTCTCACAAGGTATAAGAACATTCACAAAAAAAACTGCTGAAAGTTCTTTGTCTCTGCAACTTCTGCTGAAGTTGTGGCGACCACGGTAACAAGGTTTTTTGACCAAGTTCTAATGACGTCGCGGTTTGCCTTTTATCCAGAAGGCCACAACTACCTGATGGTACTACCGGTTAACTCAAACTGTTTTGTGCATGTTGTTAGATGTAGAATTTGTTTCATTTATGATTTAACCAAGCGGTCTGATCAGTTAATTCCTTCAATCTTGCGGTATTCAGCACAAAGTAACTTGGTATTAGACGCCAAGTGCATAAAGATTACCTTCCTTACAAGTTTATAATTCACATTGTTGAAAGTGTATCGATCGCTTATTTGTTATAGACGAATAGTTACCGTCTGGCTTGCCTTCGTGTAGATCACAGCGCACCAGAAGAGCAACTGGCTGCTACTTTATCTACTGCTAGAAACTCTGACAAATACTGTAGTAGTCTGAGCTGACTGGGAGTCAGTTGTCGCCTGTATCAGCATACTGTCTGAGAAGACCCCAGCTCCATGGAAGATTTCTAACAGGGGAAAATGAAGTTATACATTTGCGCAAAGCATTTATAGCGTTAGTTTTTAATTGGTATTGACTATACCCAAATACTCGTCGCACAAAAAACACCTTTACCCCTACGCCTACGGTATGAGCTTAGGCCAGGTCAGCAGTCTCTAAAATGAAATGTAGGTTGTGTCAATGGGGCCAGAGCACAGTGGAACCGGTTATAGGAAAAATCAACGATGTTAACGGACTATTGAAACAGCATCATCAAGAATTTGGAAGTTAGAATTAACTTACCTTTGTAAAAATTATTTACAGCACCGGTCGTACTTATCGAACTCTGAGCTTGATGTGAAAAATTCGAGGGCCCGACAATATCCCTCGCCACGGTTATATGTAACTTGTCCTTACAGCTGTCAATGATTTTCTTGGCTTCCTTCAACGACATCATGTCGTTGCAATTGGTGTTGTTTAGTTTGGTCACAAAGCTGCCTAAATCTAATGACTGGTTTGAGTTGAGTAGTTGTTCTCTCGCTTTTGAGGATATTTCTTTTACGAATAGCTTACAGCCTAGGACGATGCCGAAATCTGAAAAGTTGAAAGAAACATTGTTAGATCTAAAAAGTTGAAAGAAACATTGTAAGATCTGAAAAGTTGAAAGAAACATTGTAAAATATGAAAAGTTGAAAGAAACATTGTAAAATCTGAAAAGTTGAAAGAAACATTGTAAAATCTGAAAACTTGAAAGAAACATTGTAAAATCTGAAAAGTTGAAATAAACATTGTAAAATCTGAAAAATTAAAAACTGCTCTCATTTTTATTGTGAAATTAAGAGGGCGCCACCTGTGGTACCTTACACATATTTAGAACGAAATAACTTTTTTGAGCCACTCTGTATTGAACTTGTAAATAAACATTCTTATTCTCAAACACCTTTTACCTAAAAAAAGGTATACGTGGTAAGAGTTGATTTGAGCAGCCATTTTTAGGATATCTGTATTTAAAAAATTCACCTTGTGTATGGCCGGGTCTAAATTATTGTAGTAATTGAACACAATTTGAAGCCAAGGCGTTAAATTAAAATAACTGTCACTAAATACTAAAAAAAATATATATAATGTTAATTTTATTCTTTAATAAAAATAAAACCCTAATAAGAGATTTATCATTAAAAATTTAATTTCAAAGAAATGCTTTTAATAAATGTTTCAAATGACCTCCATATTCGTGTGTACAAAGATTAATACGTTTTAAAAATTAAATTGAACTCTTTGGAACATTTTGTCATCATTTCTGAAAGCGTCAATTTCAGTTTGAATACGCCTCCTTAATTTATCTTCTGTATCTACTGGCCTAGAATACACAAGGGTTTTCAAAGTTCCCCATAAAAAGTAATCCATCGGGCTGATATCTGGGGATCGAGCTTGCCAATTTGCGGGTGCATCATTGCCTCTACCTATCCATCTATTTGGATACTGTTCGTTCAAATAATTACCGAGTTAAGGATATTCTTCAATCGGATTTAGAATATCCTCCTCAACCTCTGGAGTTCTTACCGTATATACATGCACGACCATTATTAATAGAAACAGGCGCAAACCTACCCGTTTCACGAAGACGTCTTTTAACTGCCGCGAATGTTTTGTGGTTTGGTAAGCAACGATTCGGAAATCTTTCACTGTATACTCTGCAAGATTCTCATCTATTTCCTTGGAAATACCCAAAAACCAATAACATAGCGGTCATTTCTTCGTTGATATACTGTACGGCTATGATGAAAAGAAATGTGAAAATTGTTCGACCATTCAAATGTATGCTTGAATTCTTTTTACCGTGCGAGCAAAAATGATTTGCATCAAAGAGGGCTTGGATTAAAAAACGTAGGGCTTGGTTTAGATCACAATGATATGGGGACGATATATCTAACCAAATCTAGGTTAAAATTTTGTCAAATTCGTATTATGACATGATATGCCAAACTAATGAGTAATAAAATAAATAGACAAATACAAATTTATTTTTGTTGTTTACAAAATTAACAAAGTAAGAATACTATACAGAAAGAAAAAGAAAAATAATTACATAAATTGCTGAAATTGGCCACCGCCATGCTCCAAGCATAAATTCACACGTCTCTTCATATTTTCGAAAGTGTTAGCCAGCATCTCTGGAGAAATGTTACCACATTCTTGGATAATCCTTTCTTGTAATTGTTCTAAATTTGCAACTGATGTTTTAAAAATAGTGTTCTTTAAGGTGGAATTATCAACGTCATTCAATTTATTGCCAACCTTTCGCCTTGTTTTTCTTAGTTTATTATTTTATTGACTAAGATTTAAATAAAATCAATATCGTCTGCACATTATTTAGGTAATATCTGATATATTACAAAAATATCAATTTATTTCATTGCTTATTTTGGGAGAATTGTATAGTAAAAGAACAATGACATAATAATGTTAAAAAAAATCTTACCCGATATTTTTCGATATACAATTCTCCTTAAATAATTAATGAAATTCCTTGATTTTATTTAACATGTTAATTATTACCTCTAGAATATGAAGACTATATTGATTTTATTTAAATTTTGTGTAAAAGTTAGAAAAAATAAATAAATCTTCGCGAAATAGGTTATAGGTTGGCAAGCATGTTGATACTCCCACCTTAAATGAGGAAAAACTAAGTTATCCATAACGGTTAAACAAGGTGATCTAAAGGTGGGAATTCAATGTCTGATCGAAAACTGATCAATCTGTCGTCGAAAAAATTGCGTAAGTAGTTAATAGCTTCGGCAACTGTATGGGCGGTTGCACCGTCCTGTTGAAAATATCCAAAACGCAGTAGGTCGTTAAGTAATTGCTCCACAAATGGATTCAAAATATTGTCTTTATACCACTGTGCTGTAACTGTGTCATGGAAAAAAATAGGACCAACAATTCTCCTTCGGAAACAACTAACCAGACAGCATTTTTTGAGGGTGCAATGTGGACTCTACAAAAAAATGAGGATTTTCACTACTCCACATGCGTGTATTCTGAGAATTCACATAACCGGAGAGGTGGAACCAGGCTTCATCCGAAAAAAATGTTAGGTCTAATAAATCATTTATTTCTAATAAATTTTGGGTAAACCATTGAGAGTAATTCCTGCGTCTTTCAAAATCTGCGGCTTGTATTTCTTGGAATACTTGCACTTTATACGAAAAATAAATTTAGCTGCTTCTTAAGAATCGTTCTGCATGTTCCATAAGATCTTCCCACTTCTTGGGAGAGGCGTCTTATACAATTTGTTGGCGTATTTTGCATTATTTCACGAACGTTTGCAACAAGTTCTTCTGTTCTTACAGATGGTCTTCCTGTTCCTTTTTTGTGTTATATAGAACCTGTTTCCCTAAACACAACCACGGTTCTTTTCAAGCAATGATAAAAATACCCAGCAATAAAAGCAACGTTAGGAAAATGTTTGTGAAAATCGTCCAGGCACAAACCCGGATTGTATTGCCACTCACCATTTACTCTAACCCCGTTTTGAAAATACGCTTCAACCATGAATGTTTTGTGCTGTTCCGTAAAGCCCATTGTGTGAATTGTTCAAGAAATTGGAAAAATTAGCGATGAATCAAATTACTTGTAACGACTGTCAAAGATGACGGAATAACTGATTGATTGTTAATTCAGGTAGTTACTGACACCCAACAGGTATTAAGCTCTACGGCTAATCATAACGTCCTTAGATGCAAGGCCCTCTTTGATGCAAATAATTTTTTTTCGCACGGTAGATTCGATTTGACGCCAGTCAGTTTTTAGTGACAGTTATTTTAATTTAACGCCTTCGTTTCAAATTGTGTTTCATTATTACAATAATAATAAGTGAATTGTTATTTCGTTTTAAATGTGTGCAAGATACCGCAGGTGGCGCCGGCGCCGTCTAAATTTTACAAATTTAGAGCAGATTTAAATTTTTCGCAATGAAATTTGGAATGGATCAGCATCAATGATGGTATAGTCGGATCTGGTCTTATCGTGCGGGTCATACGATTCAAGAAAGACATACTCTCAGTTTTTGTTTTCTTTACTTGCGTTTAATTTTACCCTCTAAATAAAATACGTAAGATAAATGAGGCAGACTTATTCCATTTTGACATGAAAAAAAGGATATGTATTTACTTTCCAGCGATTCTAAAAAAGCTTATAATAGCGCCAGCTACGTTTTATTTTAAATATGCCAGTTTTATGACTTTGACAGTTTGTGACAAAATGAAACAATTTTCTGGGTTTTTGCATCCCCAATAAAAAAAAATGGTACTTAATCTGATAAACTATTTCGAAAATGAAAGAAAAAGTGGAAATTCGCCAACCAATATTCAGGAAACAGTAGCCAAAGCACTGGGAATTAGTTTAAGGACTGTGCAGAAAATTGTGCATGAAACAAAACATAACATAATACCAAAGAATACTAAAAAGTGTAAACGAAGAAAGCCAAAGACTAAGGATTTAAGCGAAAATATTAAAATGGGAGTTCGAAATGTGATTTACGATTTATACAAATCAAAAACCAATGTAACTCTTCCAGTTTTACAAAAAACATTAAAAATTCGGGGTGTTTTGGAAATTGGACTTGAAGCGTTATCAAAATTAATAAAAAATTTAGGTTTTCGCTATAAAAAAGACTGTAACCGAAGATTTTTATGTGAGCAGCCACAGATAGTGAGTCAGCGTGTTCAGTTTTTAAAAAAATATACGGACAATTACAAATCGAAATTTAGAAAAGTGGTATTTTTAGACGAAACGTGGATATTTTCGAATGGAAGTGGTTCAAAATCTTGGCAAGATGAGTCTGTAAAAAGTGTTAAAAGGAAAAAGGAGTGCGGTACGGGAAAGCGTTTTATTATTTTGCATGCCGGTTCTGCAACAGGATATGTTGCAGGTGCGAGTTTAATTTTTTCTTCAACATCAAAAAGTGCTGACTATCATGATAATATGAATTGCGAAATGTTTGAAAAATGGTTAAAAGTTCAATTGATACCAAATTTGGATGCTTCGTCTTTAATTGTTTTAGATAATGCATCATATCATTCAGGAATTTTAAATTAACAGCCTACTTCATCTTGGAGGAAAAGTGATATTTATGAGTGGCTGGAAAAACACAACCAAAATCCTTTATCAAATATGCTTAAATCGGAGCTCCTATCAATAGCAAAGTCTCTTAAAAAACCCAAAATATACGCGGTAGATGAAATACTGCGTGAATATGGTCATGAGGTTCTACGACTGCCGCCATATCATTGCCAGTTTAACGCAATAGAATTAATATGGGCTGGTGCAAAGTCTTATTATGAAAAACATGTAGGTGATGGTCTTAAATCCGACCAAGTACAAATAGTTTGGCAAGATTCGTTAGATCATATTACACAAGAGTACTGGAAGAAATCAGTGGAACATACAGAAATATTAATAAGGGATTGGTGGGATCGAGAACAAGTACTAGATGTCGAAGTAGCGCCAATGATAATTATTGCTCCATTCGAAGACGACTTAGACGACGAGGACTTTTCAGATTTTATAAGTGACGATGAGAGTTTTTAGGCTATAATTATAAACGGTGTTTTTCGTTTGCATTTTTTAGTATTCTTGGGTATTATATTATGCTTTTTTTTCATGCACATTATTCTGCATAGTCCTTAAACTAATTCCCAGTGTTTTCATTACGGTTTCCTGCATATTGGTTTGCGAATTTCCACTTTTTCTTTCATTATCGAAATGGTTTATCAGACTAAATGCCATTGTATTTTTGGGTTTTAGTAGTAAAATTGTTAAAATAAATTGCACTATGAAACATTATATATATTTGTATCTCCTTTTCATATAAATTGCACTGTTTATTATTGTCGTTTTTAATTAAAGGGTACAGTAGGTATATAATTAACGATTATATAATTTTTTTGTAACTTTTTCAACTCCCCTGTACATAATTTTTACAAAACTATCTCATAATATTAGGTATATGTGGCTATCTTCGCGATAGCTAAAATAATGAAACTATTTTTCCTTCCTTCGGTATATTTGTAAATAATCTCACAACATTTTGATAGCCTCTGTGTTGTCTGATTTGACGCATATGATCAGTGACCTTTGGACCCGCACGTTAAGACCAGATCTGACTTTCTATATAATATGTATTTCCTACCTTCTTTTTTAGAATTTTTCGTTAAGGTAATTTTGGTCGGTGGTGGTGGTGGATTGACACCCAGCGCCGCCAACGGAGGTGGTCCACTATACGAAGCACTATGTCCATGATTGTGAGGCAGAGTTCTTCTTTTGACCACTAGGGTAACGGTGTCGCCACTATCGCGAAGCACCTGAACTGCCGTGGCGTAGTCCACGTTTTGCAGGGATATTCCGTTGACAGAGATAATGCGGTCGTTAACCCTAAAAAAATATGATTAGTTTTTAATTATGAGAAAAATACAAAGTTTGAAATTCATTGATGTGTATTGTGAATAATGTATAATTTACTATGTCTTACTATTGTTTAAAAAAATATATTATGGTAACGTATGCGGGAACCAAAATCGTGACTGACATTTTGAAGATATAATTATGGATATTTAAGACGGCTAATCAGTTTTCAGTGGTACTAACTCGACATTTCTTTTATATTTGAGTATATTTTCCTATAAATATACAGTGTGACCAGTAAAGTCCGCATCATATGGAATTTTCTTTTATTTATAGCTTTATTCGAAATTTGACTTTGGCATCAAGTTCTGCTTCGATCGAGATGAAAATTAAGCAAAAAAATAGTAGTCACGTGATTCGCATTATCTGTCAAATTTTAATTGTTTACAAAAAATTATTCAAAAGTGGTGGTATTTCTGAAAATATCGAAAAAAAACTATAAGAAAAAGTTTTTCTAAATGCAGTTAGCTAGCCCACATGCAAAATTTCAGCTGCATAAGATAATTTTGATTTTTTACCCGCCACTAAAATTTATTTTCCACTTAAGGTTGAATTCTCAACGTCATTCAATCTATTACCAACCAACCTATAACCTATTTCGCGTTGATTTTTTAGGTTTATTATTTTAATAACTAACATTTAAAGAAAATCAATATCGTCGGTACATTATTTAGGTAGTATCTGATATATTACAAAAATATCAATTTATTTAATTGCTAATTTTGGGAGAATTGTATAGTGAAAGAACAATGAGTGACAATGACATAATAATGTTTAAAAAAATCTTATCCGATATTTTCCGCTATACAATTCTCCTAAAATAAGTTATGAAATTCCTTGATATTTATTAAATATGTCAATTATTACCCAAAGAATATCAAGTCGATATTGATTTTCTTTAAATTTTGCATAAAAGCTAGAAAACATAAATAAATCTACGCGAAATAGCAAGCATGTTGATACTCCCACCTTAATGAACACTTTACTGATGACACTGTGTTCTTTTTTGTCTTAATATTAAGGTGTATTACTTTCAGACACAAACTACGTTTTCAAAAATACTTATTTTATGAAGTTACCTTACAGGGTCAAAAACAAATAAACACTTGCATCACATGCGACCAAATTTTAATAGCCTAATTTGGATTTTGTAGAAAACACACATTTAGTATGGTGCTACTTTAAAGAAAATGTATCTGAAATAAAGCATTGTCAAAACTAAGAAGTTTTATGTAGGTTGCGTTGAGTCTTAATTTACAAAATATGGGTAAAAAATCAGAATTATTTTATGCAGCTGAAATTTTGCATGTGGGCTAGAAACTGCATTTAAAAAACTTTTTTTTATAACGATACTTTCAGAAATAACCCAACTTTTGAATTATTTTTTGGAAAAAATTAAAATTTGACAGAAAATGCGAATCACATTACTACTATTTTTTTGCTTAATTTTCATCTCGATCGAAGCAGAACTGGATGCTAAAGTCAAATTTTAAATACAGCTATTAATAAAAAAAAATTCCATATGATGCGGACTTCACTGGTCATACTGTAGTGGGAAAAACTAAGGATATTCGAAAAAACTATGTACCGGGTGCCATGATATTGCGAAACGCGTCTGGGGATGGATATGACGAATTGAAGGAAAAAACTTTTTTGTTTATTTGTTCGATTCGAAGAATTAGTCTCAAATTTATTACTTATATCTTTCTAACTGTTGTAATGGAGACTTACCCCCTCCATTTCTACCCCCTTAGGTCAAAATTTTCCAAATTTTCAGTAGTGTGGCTTAAGATTGTAGACAGTACTACTCCTAAAAATATACTACACCCCTTTTTTCAAGCCCTGAATGAATTTTGGAAAAATGCAAATTTTCAAACCTCCACCAGTTTTAGTTTCTGAAATACAGAAATTTCTTTAAAATGTGAACACCCCCCCCCCCCCGTTTTTGCCCCTTAAGGGTTGCCTACGTTATATGGAGAAGACATCGTCGAAATTTCATGATTCTAGGATTAGGGTTCCTTTACTACTAAGAATGACTCTCGGCCGTATCTCAGGAAGTGTCAATCGTATGGGCTTGCGGAATTTAAAAAAAAAATAAAAGTAGTAGTAGTAGTAGTAGTAGTAGTAGTAGTAGTAGTAGTAGTAGTAGTAGTAGTAGTAGTAGTAGTAGTAGTAGTAGTAGTAGTAGTAGTTTTTTTATTATATCAGTCACTATTTTGTTTTTTAAATAAATAATTTTTTAATGATTTTTTAAAGAGGTCTGTGATTTAATTAAAATATTCAAGTTATTATATTCACTTAATCCTTTATAGAAAACCGATTTATATGTCAAATGTTTTGATACCCTACCTAGACAAAAATCTTTATTATACCTGGTTGAATAGTTATGATTTTCAAAATTTTGAGTTATAAAATCTTTCAAATGAGAAGGCAGTAAGTTATGTTGTATTTTAAAAATAAAAGTACAAATCAAAAGAAATATTAAATTTTTAACATTTAACCACTGAAGTTTCTCTAACATTAAATCTATTTTCGTATATTTATCCACATTTAAAATTATACGCATAGCTTTATTTTGCAAAACTTGGAGTCTATTAAAGACCCCATCATTTGCTGTGTATAAAATAGTTGAACAATATAAAAAATGAGGTAAAATTATAGTGTTATAAATTGTTTTTCGTGAAAATAAACTCAAATTTTGACTAATTCTTTTTAAATAATTACTTAATTTTTTTTCCAATTTTAGATACAAGATTTTCAAAATGTAATTCAAATTTTAACTTAGAATCTAAAATTACTCCCAACTATTTAAAAGAGTGTATAATTTCAAATTTTTCATCATCAACAAAAATATTTATATCTGTATTAATCACGTTATTTCCAATAACCATAAATTTTGTTTTAGAAACATTTAATTTTAATTTATTTACCTTTAACCAGTTTGATATAGTTTTTAATTCAAAATTTAAAATTTCTTCAATCAAGAATATTTTTACCCTTTATATATAATAAGGTATCATCAGCAAACATTTGAATAAAACTTTGTTTTAAAACATTTGGCATATCATTTATATTAAGAATAAATAATAATGGACCTAAAATGCTACCTTGTGGTACCCCAATATTATTATATTCTTTTTTAGAACAAATGTTATCAATTTTTGTTTTTTGCTGCCTATTACTTAAATAATTTTAAAACCATTTATAAACAACTCCCCTTAATCCATACGGATATAATTTTTTTAATAATTTATCCCTATCAATTGTTTCGAATGCACGTTTAACATCCAAAAATACTGCCAATACAACTTCATTTTTGTCAACGCTTCGCTTCCAATTTTTAAATAAAAAATGGATTGCCGTTTCTGTTGAATATCCTTTTCTAAAACCTCCTTGCATATGTACTAAAATTTTGTTTTCTTCAATAAATTCGAGTATCTGTTCATAAACTGTCATTTCTAATAATTTTTCAATATCCCATAATCTATTTATTGGCCTCATTTTACAGCTTTTTTTGGTATTTTTAATTTTTTTACAGTAGCTTATTGACAATTGGTAAGTGAAAGTCGGGATCGCCTTTTTCGTAGGAATTTACTCGACGAAGTATATTATTCGCGAAAAGGGGATCCGTTGTATATCGGAAATACAGTCCACTATTATCAGTTTACATTTAAGTAGCCATGAGAAATTGCTGGAAATTACTCTTAAGTTTTTGGTTGGCCGCTAGGGGGCGTAAATACACAAAAAATAAACAAACGAACAAACAAAAAGCGGTATTTTCTCAAAAACCTCATAGTAAACATGTATCAAAGGTAGCATTTTTTCAATCTAATGAAAATTCTGGATAACTTTTGTTTTTACGGTTTTGCTCTACCTTTATGTTTTAGGGAGGTAGGAGGGGACAAATATTGCTATGCAAAAATATTCACAACTTTGGTTTGGCTTATCGGAATTTAACTTTCAAAATGTCTTTATTCCAAACTAACTTTTACAGTTCATTACATGGAAAGTGACAACATAATGTAGAAAATAATAACCATTAAAAAAAAGTTAATCCAATTTAATTCATTAATAAAATCAATTAAAAAAAAATAGTATAAATAATTTAATTTAGTAAATATCTCTTTAATTGTTTTTTAAAAGTTGCAAATTTTTTAATTTTTCTGATATTTTTTGGCAGATTATTATATTTTATTATTCCGTCATATAAAAGCGATCTTTTTCCAAAATTACTTTTTACTGGTATAGTTTGATAATTTATACAACGTCTGGTGTTATGATCATGTAATGTGTTATTCTTTTGTAGTGTTTTGATTTTTTTTCTTTTAAAATAATAGAGTGAATTAGAATACCTACAAATTTTTAATTTATAAATGTTTTGAACGTGTAAATACCCTTTCGGTCTACAGTGGCGTATTTAGAATATTGCCACGGGGGGGGGGGGGGGGGGGTCTATACCTTTCGTCTTATCTTTCTTTCTTTTAAAAAGCGCCGCAGGCGAAAACATTTTCGGTGCCACGCCCTATTTTAAACTATCAAAATTAATAATTTCTATGTTTTGATAGCTGAATCCAAAAAAGGAAGAAATTAAGAAATTTTTAAATATAAACGCAATAATGGGAATATATATTTTTTTAAATATTTATGTTTAAAAATATATATTTCTACATAATATGACCGATTCCGAAAATGATTGGTTTTCAAGTTATTTTTGCCATGTTGTTTTGTTATCTGTGACACAGTTACTTAATTATTTGTAAAAACAAAGTATTGCTAATAGTTCTAGTTTGCAAAAAAATTACAAAAGTAAGTGAACATCATTTCAATTTTTTAATAATTTTATTTAATAATAATAATAATAATAATAATAATAAAGGACTTTATTCAAAAATTGTAAAATAGAAAATTATTACATTTTGTTATCGGGCGAGGTTCAGTTCACCCTGTCTACATTAAATGCAACAAGGCATCTGATCTGTTCTGAGTTTTTTTTTAATGTTGAGCCCACGGGGGGGGGGGTCCAGACCCCTCGGACCCCCCCCCCTAAATACGCCACTGTCGGTCTATATAGATTATCGGTTTGTTCTAAATGTGGTAATTTGTGTATACATTTAATAACCTTAATTTGCAATTTTTGTAATGGTTTTAAGTTTGATAAACAAGCAGACCCCAATGCAGAAGCTAAGTATTGTAATTTTGAATATATTAATGAAAAATATATTTTTTAAGTATTTCAAAGGAATTAAATATCTAGCTCTGTACAAAACAGATACCAAAGGAGATATCGAGTTGATAATATACTGGTTATAACATTTCCAATTTAAATTTTCGTCTGAAACTAATCCTAAAAATTTTGTAGTTTTTCAATATTGAATACTTATTTTCATTTTTAAATGTTAAGGGGTTAATGATGGAATTTATTTTATTTTAGTTATAAACATAAAAGAAGATTTTGTAAAATTTAACATAAGTTTAATTGAGTGAAGCCAAGAAAGAAGTATTTTTAAATCAGTATTAATATCAAAATGGTTTGAAAAATTTGAAGTCGCTAAGTAGGGATTATTTTGTTTTATCAGTTTTATAAAAAAACAAAGTCGTTCTTAATTCCTTTGCGACAGCAAGAGAGACCCATTTAGCAGAATCAACAATCTTTTCATTTTTCTCAATAATTTTAAATGGAATGATACACATTTTTTTAACTTAATCAAAACGAAGAATAAATAAGAAGATTACCTGTGAAAACCGCAAACCAATATATTTTTTTCAACCGGAGATATGGAAAATATAATATAATTATGAGCTCTATAAAAATAAATTGACGTTTTCATACGGTATTTGTAGGCCATAAGTTACAAATACGTTATCATGTGTGATGTGTGTCTTTTACAACGCTATAATCAACACCATACTTCTTTAAATAAATGTTCTGTAAATTTAAATTATTTACAACAAAAATAATAGAGGATGGTTGTATTAATGAAACAAATTGCAGTAAAATTGTAAATGAGCTGTGAAACAAAAAAATGCAAGGCTTCGATTTAAAATATGAAATAGTACGTGTCGCGTTTAAATGGGTTAAATTTTGATTCCTTTTCTTAAAATCTGTGCTGCGTCAAAATGCCGTCCTCAAACAAAGACGCGTTTTTATTCCTGTCCCCCTTCAAATGATATTTTGGTTTAGCGTTTGTCTCTCGATAAAAAATGGTCTTCTGCAAAAGTCTTAACATAATGGGGGATATAAATAAAAAGTATCGTGTTTCTATGCTAGTCGTAGACCAAATACTTTATAAACAAAATGACTAAAAGATACTGGAAGTTTGTGCTTGCTGGAAAGTCCACAAAAACAGGAATACGACCCACCACGGCAATGTAGACGCAATTTGTTTTATTGTCCATCTATTATTCAAGTCTTTTGTAAGAACGTGAGTAAGGATGTTTAGGGAGTGGGGTCATTTCTTGCTGATGATATTTTGGTTTAGCGTTTGTTTCTCGATAAAAAATGGTCTTCGGCAAAAGTCTTAACATAATGGGGGACATAAATAAAAATTATCGTGTTTCTATGCTAGTCGTAGACCAAATACTTTATAAACAAAATGACTAAATGATACTGGAAGTTTGTGCTTGCTGGAAAGTCTACAAAAACAAGAATACGACCCACCACGGCAATGTAGACGCAATTTGTTTTATTGTCCATCTATTATTCAAGTATTTTATAAGAACGTGAGTAAGGATGTTTAGGGAGTGGGGTCATTTCTTGCTGATGATATTTTGGTTTAGCGTTTGTCTCTCGATAAGAAATGGTCTTCGGCAAAAGACAAACATAATAAATAAAGATGATCGTGTTCCTATACTAGCCGTAAACCAAATATTTCATAAACGAAATGACTAAATTATACTGGAAGTTTGTGCTGGCTGGAAAGTCCACAAAAATAGGAATACGACCCACCACGGCAATGTAGACGCAATTTGTTTTATTCTCCATATATTATTCAAGTCTTTTGTAAGAACGCGAGTAAGGATGTTTAGGGAGTGAGGTCATTTCTTGCTGATGATATTTTAATTTAGTGTTTATCCCTCGATAAGAAATGGTCTTCGGCATAAGACAAACATAATGGGGATTGAAATAAAGATGATCGTGTTTCTATACTAGCCGTAAACCAAATATTTTATAAACAAAATTACTAAATGATACTGGAAGTTTGTGCTTGCTGGAAAGTCCACAAAAATAGGAATACGACCCACCGCGGCAATGTAGACGCAATTTGTTTTGTTGTCCATCTATTATTCAAGTATTTTGTGAGAACGTGAATAAGGATGTTTAGGGAGTGGGGTCATTTCTTGCTGATTATATTTTGATTTAGTGTTTATCCCCCGATAAGAAATGGTCTTCGGCAAAAGACTAACATAATGGGGATAGAAATAAAGATTATCGTGTTTCTATACTAGCCGTAAACCTAATATTTTATAAACAAAATGACTAAACAATACTGGAAGTTTGTGCTTGCTGGAAAGTCCCCAAAAATAGGAATACGACCCACCACGGCAATGTAGACGCAATTTGTTTTATTGTCCATCTATTATTCAAGTATTTTGTAAGAACGTGAGTAAGGATGTTTAGGGAGTGGGGTCATTTCTTGCTGATGATATTTTGGTTTAGCGTTTGTCTCTCGATAAGAAATGGTCTTCGGCAAAAGACAAACATAATAAATAAAGATGATCGTGTTTCTATACTAGCCGTAAACCAAATATTTTATAAACAAAATGACTAAATGATACTGGAAGTTTGTGCTCGCTGAAAAGTCCACAAAAACAGGAATACGACCCACCACGGCAATATAGACGCAATTTTTTTTATTGTCCATCTATTATTCAAGTCTTTTGTAAGAACGTGAGTAAGGATGTTTAGGGAGTGGGGTCATTTCTTGCTGATGATATTTTGATTTAGTGTTTATCCCTCGATAATAAATGGTCTTCGGCAAAGGGCTAACATAATGGGGCCAGAAATAAAGATGATCGTGTTTCTATACTAGCCGTAAACCAAATATTTTATAAACAAAATGACTAAATGATACTGAAAGTTTGTGCTTGCTGGAAAGTCCACAAAAATAGGAATACGACCCACCACGGCAATGTAGACGCAATTTGTTTTATTGTTCATCTATTATTCAAGTCTTTTGTAAGAACGTGAGTAAGGATGTTTAGGGAGTGGGGTCATTTCTTGCTGATGATATTTTGATTTAGTGTTTATCCCTCGATAAGAAATGGTCATCGGCATAAGACTAACATAATGGGGATTGAAATAAAGATGATCGTGTTTCTATACTAGCCGTAAACCAAATATTTTATAAACAAAATTACTAAATGATACTGGAAGTTTGTGCTTGCTGGAAAGTCCACAAAAATAGGAATACGACCCACCGCGGCAATGTAGACGCAATTTGTTTTGTTGTCCATCTATTATTCAAGTATTTTGTAAGAACGTGAATAAGGATGTTTAGGGAGTGGGGTAATTTCTTGCTGATTATATTTTGATTTAGTGTTTATCCCCCGATAAGAAATGGTCTTCGGCAAAAGACTAACATAATGGGGATAGAAATAAAGATTATCGTGTTTCTATACTAGCCGTAAACCTAATATTTTATAAACAAAATGACTAAACAATACTGGAAGTTTGTGCTTGCTGGAAAGTCCCCAAAAATAGGAATACGACCCACCACGGCAATGTAGACGCAATTTGTTTTATTGTCCATCTATTATTCAAGTATTTTGTAAGAACGTGAGTAAGGATGTTTAGGGAGTGGGGTCATTTCTTGCTGATGATATTTTGGTTTAGCGTTTGTCTCTCGATAAGAAATGGTCTTCGGCAAAAGACAAACATAATAAATAAAGATGATCGTGTTTCTATACTAGCCGTAAACCAAATATTTTATAAACAAAATGACTAAATGATACTGGAAGTTTGTGCTCGCTGAAAAGTCCACAAAAACAGGAATACGACCCACCACGGCAATAAAGACGCATTTTTTTTTATTGTCCATCTATTATTCAAGTCTTTTGTAAGAACGTGAGTAAGGATGTTTAGGGAGTGGGGTCATTTCTTGCTGATGATATTTTGATTTAGTGTTTATCCCTCGATAATAAATGGTCTTCGGCAAAAGGCTAACATAATGGGGATAGAAATAAAGATGATCGTGTTTCTATACTAGCCGTAAACCAAATATTTTATAAACAAAATGACTAAATGAAACTGGAAGTTTGTGCTTGCTGGAAAGTCCACAAAAATAGGAATACGACCCACCACGGCAATGTAGACGCAATTTGTTTTATTGTTCATCTATTATTCAAGTCTTTTATAAGAACGTGAGTAAGGATGTTTAGGGAGTGGGGTCATTTCTTGCTGATGATATTTTGATTTAGTGTTTATCCCTCGATAAGAAATGGTCTTCGGCATAAGACTAACATAATGGGGATAGAAATAAAGATGATCGTGTTTCTATACTAGCAGTAAACCTAATATTTTATAAACAAAATGACTAAATAATACTGGAAGTTTGTGCTTGATGGAAAGTCCACAAAAATAGGAATACGACCCACCACGGCAATGTAGACGCAATTTGTTTTATTGTCCATCTATTATTCAAGTCTTTTGTAAGAACGTGAATAAGGATGTTTAGGGAGTGGGGTCATTTCTTGCTGATGATATTTTGGTTTAGCGTTTGTCTCTCGATAAGAAATGGTCTTCGGCAAAAGTCTAACATAATGGGGATAGAAATAAAGATGATCGTGTTTCTATACTAGCCGTAAACCAAATATTTTATAAACAAAATGACTAAATGATACTGGAAGTTTGTACTCGCTGGAAAGTCCACAAAAACAGGAATGCGACCCACCACGGCAATATAGACGCAATTTTTTTATTGTCCATCTATTATTCAAGTCTTTTGTAAGAACATGAGTAAGGATGTTTAGGGAGTGGGGTTATTTCTTGCTGATGTTGATAAGGGGGAAATCTTATGCAAGCAACTTAATAAACACACCTATTTTAATTAAAGAACAAAATGTGTATCATAGTTAAGATATGCCAAAATGGGTTCACCTTTGGTAGCTAACATTCATGAATTTCAATATAAAGATACTCATGAAGATTATTTATTTTAAAAGAATTCAATGATAACGTAAGTACTTTTAAAATAATGGTATTCGTATTTATTAATTTGGGTTGGGCTACATGCTTGGTGAAACTGTTGTTCCATTGCACAGGAAGAAAAACAATAACTACTTGTTATGTTTCACAAATTTAATCAGTTTCCTGACACGTGTCTCGGCCCTTGCGGGCCATTGTCAAAGGGGTACGAGACGATACTAAATTCTACGTGACATTACAAAGGTATTTATGTATTATGGTAATTATAAACAGAGTTAATGATTCTTAATAAGCCGCAAATAAAAGCAAGGTGATACATAGTAGCAAGTACTTACTGTAGCAATCGTTCAGCCGGTCCAGCCGCCAAAACATCGCTAACCGCTATACTGGGATCGCCCGAAGCAAAATGTGGATTGTCCCGACCTCCGGAAACGGCTATTCCAAAACCAAATCCAGGAACTCGAGTGACGCAAATCTGTTTGTATTCCCATCCTCGTTCCTGAAACAAATGAGATCTAGACGTTAGTTTCAACGGAATTCCTCAATATTCAATTTATTTTTCTTAAGTAACTACGAGTATAGTACCATCCATACTTTTAATGTTTAATACATGTACTGTTGTATTATTAGTTTTAGGTTTGAGATTTAACTCTATATTGAAATTCAAAGTATTAGGTATAGATAGGATGACCAAGCAGTGGCGGCTCGTGGGGTAGAGCCACAGTGCCATGGCACTACCTGCCCTCCTGTTTACAAATTACCAAAACCTATTAAAATTAATACTCTCGTTTTTAAAGCAATTAGCAAAATAATTTAAAAATGGAACACAGTCGGGTGCAAATTTCCATCTAAAAGGAAGCGATTATGCGTAAAACGGTAACGTAGCTTCAGCGCCAAGCGCGACGAGGCACACGGGAGGTGACGAAACGCCGTCACCTCAATAAAAAAACGTTGGAAATGACCTTGAATGCAAGCAGGCAAAAATCTCGACGACGTAGCCAGGCTCTCTTCGTTTGACCGTTTGATGTTAGACGTTTTAAACAGCTGATGTTCGCGTCGCGTCCCGATTTGTTTTCGTTCGGCCGGCGGCTGATTTAATGTAGGGTTAACGAACTTTTTATTTTAGAAATACATAAGTAATGAATACTATTAGATTTTTAAAGGAAACTTTATGGAAAAAATACTTGGGTGTGCGGTTGTGATGAATCTAATAGACTATTTTGTTTTATGTGTATTTTATTTGGTGGGAAGCAAACTTGGTCCCAAAAAGGTACAGATGATTTGGTCCATTTCTGGGACAAAATGAAGACACATGAAAAATCGAAGGTACATTTAAACAATATATTTAATTTCAGTATGCTTGGTAAAATTAACAATAAAACTCAATTAAATTCTGCATATCACAATGAAATAATGAAGAAAAACGAACAAATTGATAAAAACAGATACATATTAAACCAAATTATAAACTGCGTTCGGTTTTGTGGTGCATTTGAGTTGGCTTTGAGAGGTCATGACGAAAAAGAGACGTCGGAAAATAGGGGCATATTTCGTGAATTAATAAATTTCAGCTCAGAATTAGACAAAACTCTTAAAGATCATATTGAAAAATCGAAAGTATTTAAAGGAACATCAAAACCCCTACAAAATGAACTTCTGGACTGTATGTTAGATGTGTAGCATGATGAAGTCATAAAAGAAATAAAGGACTCTCCGTTTATCGCTGTTATCGCAGATGAAACCACTGACATTGCTTGTGTGTTTCAACTTGTTATCGTGTTTAGGTATATTCAAGATATGATTGTAAATTCATAAATTAAATTAGGTGCCTTTTTGCTTATTTTTCCTACTTTAAAAGCAAGAACTATTAACAAAAAAGGGCGTGGCACCCAACATTTTTTTGCCTGCGGCGCTAAGGGTTTACCTGGCCCTACTTCGCTAAAATGGCACGAGCCGCCACTGTGACCAAGATGTTATATATTCTAAAAAACGGAAAATCCAGGAACAGAAAGATGACATACTGACATAGTACTTACAAGATATCCCCACTTTAAGGGATAATAAAAATAAAGATATATTTGATAGGACTTAAAAAGAGGACTACAATGTCACAAGAGAGGCTTGCAGATAAGGGAATTTTGTACGATGGAAAAAGTATTATAACGGCTTGAATGTAGTTGTCGATTCTCTTGCCACAAGGCGTAATAATAAAAAAAATAACTCTCTTTTAATTTCAACCCTAGTCAACAATGTTAATGAAATGTCGAGATAAGCAAAGATATTTTGGTTATACGCACGCTATTAGAAAAGTGGAAAAATTCGCCCATTTTTTTCTTAGAGTCCTAATTTAAATATAATGTAAAAATGGCACAAAGTCTCGTCGTCAGATTACATTAGAAAAGTGTATATTGCCAGAAAGGGTTACATAGTAAATATAGACGTCATAGCTAAAATAAATCATGGAGAAATTAAGTTAAACCTTGCTAAAATTACAAACAATAAAGAAACAGAAAAGTTTACATAATATCACATCTCAATTGAGTTTAAGTGATCGAACATTACAACTAATTAATTAGAGCCTCAAGCTCACAAACTCAAACATCCATGACTCTAGAGGTGCAAGTCGTTCGTGTGTATTTATATAAAAATTAGTAAAAATTGTAATTGGCTTTTAGATTTAACTAAGGCCTATGACTGTCGTAATAGGGAGTTGCTTATAAAAAAATTGGAATTGGAAATGTAAGTAAGAGGGAATGCTCTGAAATGGCTGGAATCTTATTTTAATGGGAGAATGGGCGTCACTAAGGACGGAGAGTCCTACAAATCACAAATGTTGAACAGCGAGTATGGAATCCCGCCGGGTACCATCTTGGGAGCACTCGTTTTATTTGTAATATACCGGGTATTTTTCAAAAGACGTTCACCCCTATAACTTTTTTGTATTTATAGATATTAAAATGAAATTTCGAGATTATGCATAAGAGATGAGTCTGCATTTATTGGCATAATTTTCAATTTGTTAGGACTTCCGGTTTGACCGGAAGTGACCTTGACTTTGGTATTTTAAATGGGACATCTGGTATATTTTTACTTATTGGGATTCAGCATAACATTCTGAGTAAAATGACTGAAACGAGCATTTTTTTTCCAACAATTTGATACCATACACTCCTATGCTATTTTAAAATTGACACGAAAAAATTTGCCTTAAATCGCAAATTTAAAAGAGTTATGCCGACCTGTTTTTTTTTTTAATAAATATAAAGGCGGCTTTGAAAAACAATGGGATGGTTTTGAAAACCAATATGATTTTAAATTAAAATTGTAATGTCATTCGTTACATTGTAAATCAGATAAGATAAAATGGTTAGTTTTACTAGAAATGAACAAATTGATATGCTCCTAATTTTTGGAGTGACCAGAAAAATTCTCCTGAAGCCGCAAGATTGTATGTATCGTGTGTTTTATAAACTAATGACATTACAATTTTAAATTAGCCATATTGCTGCATAAGCTGTAATAATTATTCTCCGATGGATAGAGATGTCCTATTAGTATTTATGTGCAGGTGCCCGGTGAGGCGCATGCGCTCTATCAACTTTTATCCGATCTAAGTGATTTATCGTCCCTGTTTTGAAATTTTAAAATGGGTTAAACATAACTGAGCTAAAAATAACTAACAATATGGCCTTCCAACAATTTTATTGACCTGCGTAATATACCTACTAAAGTGGCAATTAATGTAAGCTTGTGTAGAACAAAACCAATAAATACCAATAACATTTTTATAACTGGACGTTCCTTCAACCTTCTGTTTACCAATTAATAATATCACCATTTACTTTCATTTTTCTACAGATTTTCCCATGGAACCTTTCGCTATGAAAGTGAAATGTAACACCAAAAGAGATTTAAATTTTCTTGCGTATGGCCACGTGCTGGACCGACGGACTCGCGGCAATAAAATTAAAAACCCGTCGAGCCAGTAGTGCTTCCAGTTTCGACCTTGACTAGGTTTACATCGTGATTCTCAAATGGACATTAAACCATTGGGATGCAGCATATCATACCGTGCGAGCAAACATTATTTGCATCAAAGAGGGCCTTGCATCTAAGCACGTAATGTTTAGCCGTAGAGCTTAATACCTGTTGGGTGTCAGTAACTACCTGAATTAACAATCAATCAGTTATTCCGTCATCTATGACAGTCGTTACAAGTAATTTTATTCATCGCTAATTGTTCCAATTTCTTGAACAATTCACACAATGGGCTTTACTGAACAGCACAAAACATTCATGGTTGAAGCGTATTATTGAACGAGGATTAGAGTAACTGGTGAGTGGCAATACAATCCGGGTTTGTGCATGGACGATTTTCACGAACATTTTCCTAACATTGCTTTTATTGCTGGGGATTTTTATCATTGCCTGAAAAGAACCATGGCTGTGTTTAGGGAAACAGGTTCTATACAACACAAAAAAGGAGCAGGAAGACCATCTGTAAGAACAGAAGAACTTGTTGCAAACGTTCGTGAAATAATGCAAAATACGCCAACAAATTGTATAAGACGCCTGTCCCAAGAAGTGGAAAGATCTTATGGAACATGCAGGACTATTCTTAAGAAGCAGCTACATTTATTTCCTTATAAAGTGCAAGTATTCCAAGAAATAGTTACAAGTCGCAGATTTGGAAAGACGCAGGAATTACTCTTAATGGTTTACCCAAAATTTATTGGAAAGAAATGATTTATTAGACCTGACATTTTTTTCGGATGAGGCCTGGTTCCACCTCCCTGGTTATGTGAATTCTCAGAATACACGCATGTGGAGTAGTAAAAATCTCCATTTTTTTGTAGAGTCCACATTGCACCCTTAAAAAATTGATGTCGGGTTAGCTGTTTCCCGAAGAAGAATTGTTGGTCCTATTTTTTTCCATGACATAGTTACAGCATAGCGGTATAGAGACAATATTTGGAATCCATTTGTGTAGCAATTACTTCACGACGAACTACGTTTTGGATATTTTCAATAGGACGGTGCAACCGCCCATGCAGCCGCCGAAACTATTAACTACTTACGCAATTTTTTCGACGACAGATTGATCAGTTTTCGATCATACATTGAATTCCCACCTAGATCACCTTGTTTAACGGTTATGGAATACTTCGTTTTTCCTAATTTAAAGAACACTATTTTTAAAACACCAGTTGCAAATTTAGAACAATTACAAGAAAGGATTATCCAAGAATGCGGTAACATTTCTCCAGAGATGCTGGTCAACACTTTCGAAAATATGAAGAGACGTGAATTTATGCTTTAGCATGGCGGTAGCCAATTTCAGCAATTTATGTAATTATTTTTCTTTTTCTTTCTGTATATTCATACTTTGTTAATTTTGTAAACAACAAAAATAAATTTGTATTTGTCTATTTATTTTATTACTCATTAATTTGGCATATCATGTCATAATATGAATTTGACAAAATTTTTAACCTTGATTGGGTTGGATATTTTATTACTCATTAATTTGGCATATCATGTCATAATATGAATTTGACAAAATTGTTAACCTTGATTGGGTTGGATATATCGTCCCCATATCATTGTGATCTCAACCAAGCCCTACGTTTTTAATCCAAGACCTCTTGGATGCAAATAATTTTTGCTCGCACGGTATCTAACTAGCACACGACTGAAATGTTTTTAAATTTTATCTAGATTAGTTATTTTTTTTTCGTTGATTGTTTTATAAGCATCGACGTCGGATTGTGCGTTATTGCAAAAAAATGAACCACTACAATAGTGTTTTAATTTAGACTTGTGATCATTTTTCAACATTTTCTCCAAATTTTCGTACTTAAATCACATTAATTCTCGTATCGCCGAAAAGCATTTTTCAGAAACTTTCAAGAACGGTGTCACAAGTGGTGTAGTGCCCTTCTAGATTTTAAAGTGGACAAGGGCCAAAGCTGTCGCAATTACTCTTAAAAAGTAATTCAATTACAATTACCCATTACCCTCCGAAAAAGGCATCAATTACAATTACCAATTACTAACAGTATGATAAAAATATTTAAATTACCAATTACCCACTAAAAGTAATTGATTCCTTGATCAATTACCGCATTCAAATTACTGAGTTTAATTCAATTACTTTTATACTAGTTCAATTACTTTATAGTATTTATAGTAATGGAACTACCGTAAAAGTAATTGAATTACTCTGAATCTATAAATTATAGGCACTTTTTTGGCAAATAAATTACTCTGAGTAAGTTAATTACATTTTGGTAAGTAACTGAATTACATTTTGGTAATTCAATTACATTTTGATAATTAAATTATATTCTGGTAATTGAACTACATTTTTAAAATTGAATTAGTATATGAGTAATGGAATCACTTTTTACATTTTACAAAAAAAGAGTTGTATAGGTGGGGTAATATTTTTTTTAATAGCAGTAGCTTCTACTATCACACTTTGTTATAGAAAGAAATTTAAAAAATTTCGAAATTTATAGTTAAACTTGATCTCCTAATTTTGATAAGTACCTACTTACCTTTAACAAATTGACCAATAATAACAACTGTCTTTTTTATATATTATGATTTATTTTGTTGAAATAAAACAAACGTACCTAATATTAGGGAAAATAAAAAAAAATTTCTTTCTAGAGTAAAGGAATTATAAATTTTTTTAAAGGAATTGAAATATTTTGGAGTAATTCAATTACTTTTAATCTAATTGAATTATTCGGGAGTAATTAAATTACTTTTTACGTAATTGAATTATTTGGGAGTAATTCCATTACCTTTATTCTAATTGAATTATTTGGGAGTCATTAAATTACTTTTTATGTAATTGAATTATTTGAGAGTAATTCAATTATTTTTTAAAATAATTGAATTACTTTTAAGTAATTACTTTTAAGTAATTCAATTAGGTACCTAAGATTTCTTAAAACCAATTACCAATTACAATAACTTTATCACAATAATTGGAAAATCAATTACAATTACTATTTTCAAAAAGTATTTGAACACGATTTCCAATTATTTTAATTCAATTACCGACAGCTCTGGACGAGGGTAGTGCTTCAGGGGTAGGGGTGTGTAAAATAATCGATTGTTCGATTTAATCAAAAAAGTCGATTATGAAATTTCATAATCGCTCAGCCCTATTCAGGGGTGGGTAAAGGTGAACCGTAAAATACCTCAGCTAGCGATCGCTTCTATCCGCTCCAAATGCACGATTAAACGTCAATCCTTGATTTCTTTGTATATTTTGTGATTTCTGCATGCATGGACAAAGGCCTCGAAGAAGAGAGACAGATAGGACTGGTTATTTTCAAAACAAGTTTCCATTCAGCGAGGAATGTCCTTTTAAATATTGCTAAAGTTCAGTTTGTGTAAACATAAAAATATAAAAAGACTTTAGAATTGCAAATTAATGGCATTGTTTTGAGCATTAGATCCGTATGGTATATTTACGGTACTGGACTTCAAAAATGTATTCTTTTGTCTATGCCAGCGTGTTGATACTAGTACTTCTGTTGTGAAAATTTAAATAGAATTTTGAACGTTGTCAACACAACAATAACTTGGAGTAAATATTTTGAACCTTCTCGCAAGGTCGTGATCATATCTCGTAACAATAATACATGCATGCCTACGTAATTCAGGTCAGTTTAAGTTTTATAGGTTGGTATCATAGATCGTTGGTATGCAACCTAGGACTGGACTTAAAATAACCTATATTTTATTAAGAACTTCATAGAAAAATAGGGTTTATAAAGCTCCAATAAAAATGAGTTTTAATTATTACAATAGATAAATTTGGTGAGATGGCTATAGTTAAATACTTATTACAGGCGCGTATTTGTGGAGAGGGGGGAGGGGGTAATGGGGGGTAATTACCCCACCCCCATGAGCCATTTTTTTTGCCTAAAATTTTTTAAAACTGGACAGGTGGAAATCGAGAGCAATAAATTTTGATTGATATTCTTGTAAAAAAAACTGTATCATTAAAAAAAAATTTCATAACCCCCCACCAGAATTATTACTCCCCCCGAAGATCAACTCCAGATACGCGCCTGACTTATTATCATGACATAATATGGTGTAATTCAGTTATTTATTTGTATTGCAAAGATCTTCCTTTAACTAAGCTCATAGGTAACTTGCAAACACAACAACACTAAAATCTTACATAACAGGCATCGATAATAAAGATTTATTTGAGCTAAATCGCATTATTTTTTTAATAAATATTATTCGTTTTCTATTAATATTCCGTAAAATGTTTTTATACAGGGTGTTTTAGAATAAGATGCTGATCCTTAACGGTGTAAATCCTTAGGTGATTTTAAGAAGAAAAGTTCAAATAATTATATATCCTTAACCTATCAATTTTCGAACTACAGGGCGTTAAAGTTTTAAGAAAAAAATCGTTTTTCTATCATAACTTTAAAAACTTTCTAGCTATTTTTAGGAATTTTTCACACATGCCCTCTAAGCATTAATAGTCATTTTTTGGTGTAGAAAAATTTTAAAATTTTTTAACCAGTGGCGTCCTGAAAGGGTTTGGACTAGACATTTTGGAAGAATATTATGTACGCCACTGCTTTTTCTCAAGATAAAAATTATTTTTAAAATACTCATTCATTTTAGGCCAAATTTAATATCTTGCCTTTTTATCGTCCGATAAACAGTTTCCGACAAAAAAAAAAAAAGCATTAAATGCGCATTCGCTATGTGCCTATGGTTTATTTTTTAACAATAAATTAAAACAGCTAACTTTAAATAACGTGTGAACAAAAACGAAAATAATTTAGATTAGCTATTGAAAGTGGCCACCACTTGCAAGAATGCATGTTTCAGCTCTTCTCTTCATTGAGTCTCCTACCCTTTGAAAAATTCCTGGAGTATTCCTGATAGTGTCAAAACAAACCATAGGCACATAGCGAATGCGCATTTAATGTTTTTATTTTTTTTGTCGGAAACTGTTTGTCGAACGATAAAAAGGCAAGATATTAAATTTGGCCTAAAATGAATGAGTATTTTAAAAATAATTTTTATCTTGAGAAAAAGCAGTGGCGTACATAATATTTTTCCAAAATGTCTAGTCCAAACCCTTTCAGGACGCCACTGGTTAAAAAAATTTAAAATTTTTCTACACCAAAAAATGGCTATTGATGCTTAGAGGGCATGTGTGAAAAATTCCTAAAAATAGCTAGAAAGTTTTTAAAGTTATGATAGAAAAACGATTTTTTTCTTAAAACTTTAACGCCCTGTAGTTCGAAAGTTGATAGGTTAAGGATATATATTAATATGAACTTTTCTTCTTAAAATCACCTAAGGATTCACACCGTTAAGGATCAGCATCTTATTCTGAAACACCCTGTATAGATTGCTGGATGTGCCGAAAGTAAATGTTTACTTTTTTAACAGCGAGTGATCTGGTAACTATGTAATAATAATAATAATCATAATAATAATAGCTTTATTGCCCAACAAGTATCCATTTACAGAGCAATATTTATACCTATAGAGAAAAGAAAATTAAAACAAAAATTCATTAATATCAATTTGTATCAAACATATTACCTAACTACATTAGAGAAACCACAACATTATTTAGTTAGTAATTTAACTTATTGTTCTTATTTTCAAGTTCAAGGTTTTTTCCATCTAACATTGTTTTACTACACACCCACATACAAAAAGTTATTGTGGGATTAAACACCTGATTATGGTAATTCTATAAATGCCTGGACACGAATTATATACACGGCGTTATATTATAAAAACTAAAGTTGAACAGATTACTTATTGAGTTGTATATGTACATACAGGATGAATATGTATACATGTATTGTATATACATACATATAGGATGAATATTTATTCAATTCCAATAAATTTGGCAACCGACAGTCCATCTATTCATTGAAAAAATAAAAAAAAAAAGGTACTTTTTTTTATTCCACATAAAGAGCATCAAGAGGTGCGCCAGCCACATAATATAGTCAAATTTCTCTAAAAACAGGCCGCATCGTGGCTAAGTCACCTGTCATTTATGGCACCCTGTTAAAGTCTGGTCTATTTTAGGTTAAAAAGTTGGCGACAGAGACAGGAATCGTCTAAGTTCTTTTAATATCGCATTCACCATATTTTAAACTTGTACGGGGGTCTTAATGGTTTATCAGCATAACACCTTGCAAAAATATAACGTTAATTTTATTTACAATTGAAACATCAAACTCAACGTGCGATAGATTAAAAGTTATGTCGTTATGCATTGGTAAAACAAGGATAGTATATTACATAACAAGTGTTGAAAGTGGTACTTTTCAAACGAGGAGGCATTTAGCACGAGGCGTCAGCCGAGTGCGGAAATTCTCCGAGTGTGAGAAAATCACTTTCACACTAGTAATGTACACAATTTTTCCTACGACCATAAAATATAATCAAAAAGAATCTGATTTGTCTTTAATAGTTTGTAGGTATCACCATTGTGTTAATCAAATTTTTGCAACACTAGAGTTGAAAAATTAATTTCAACTCTAGAGTTGAAAAAATAAAAACAATGCCCACTTAACACATTTTAACTTACCAAGATTTAAATAAAGATAATAACTCTTTCTCCTATTTGCTTACGCACATCATACCTACTATCTATGTACAGTAAATAAATTTTGTTTCTGAACATTTAGCTGCTTGCATTCTTTTAATAAAACAATAATATAGGTACCTACAAAAATAACATAACACAAAACTACAACATAACCTCAACATTATAGAAAGATAGAGATGGAGTTAAATATCGATAGCTTGTTAATTATAAAAGTTATATCTTATTCGATTTGTTTTAAATATAGCTAAAATAAATTTACTTACATAAAGCGTATTCGCTTGTCCCATATCCTTAAACATTGTATGGATATTTTTATCCGAGATAATGGCAAAATTATAAATCGGTATTTCCTAGGGTATTCTATTTCTGCTCTATAGCTGCCCCTTTTTTTTCTGTGGTTCAACTCAGTTGACATGTAAACATGACAGTTGGTGGGTTGCCTGACATATTATTATTTTCCCTTTTTGATAATATTATTTTTATCATAAATAATAATAATAATAATAATAATAATAATAATAAAAAGTTTATTCAACATTTTTTGTTTACATTTAATGTTAACATAATTTTTTTTTGAATAAACTTAATTCCGAAACTCAGAAGTAAATACTTGTATTGAGTTAAATATAATAATAAGGTAAATATAAATTTAAAGTTAAATAATAATATAATATTTATTGTAAAGAATATATTTCATAATTCAGACACAACTATGTTATAATATAAAACAAACATGACAATATTTTATTTGTATTTTATATCACTACAATATACGAAGATACAATACGTTATGTATATAATATATATATAAATATATTTGAAAGAAACTAGGGAAATACAAATATATATTCTTTATTTTATTCATTATTTATTAATGACGTTCTTGAATATATCTCTTGGATTAGATAATATTCAATTTTTAATTTTATTTTTATAATTATTTAACGATTTAATTATTTTAATTGACTGTGGTAGCATATCAAAAATATATGGATTGATGTTCAAAAAATGTTTGGGTGCTATTGTTTTGTTTACTCTATTTTTATATGTAATAGTATTTTTATGACGAGTTTCATGTGTGTGATTAATATAATTTATATTTTTATGTTTAAAAATATATATTAACATGTTATAAGAAAATATTTGTTTAATAATAAATACTCTTAGGTTCCCAAAAATAACGAAAAAAAGGATTTTTTTGCAGTAATGCCCTAGTGTACTTTACCCCACCCAGCACCCCAATTCACTCCACGTGTCCCGTTGTTGTTATTGTTTTAATAAATAGTTTTGTTATCAAATTGACACCTGTTTAAATTAAATATAGTGTGCTTTGTATTTCCACACTAGTGTTGAAATATTTTTTTTCAATACGCGTGTGATATTTAGCACTTTCTAGCCAAGTTAACCGTGCTGTTATTGTCATTTTCGTAGGTGGTCGTAGGAAAAATATATTTGACATGCACTAAACATACGCTATGAAAAACCCTGACAACATACAAGAATTTCCAAGTATTGTACAAGAGCCAATCAAGCGGCAAGCAATGCGCCTGAGCATGTTTCTCGTTCAATGCTGCATTGCGCTATTATAATTTACGAGTGCGGCGTAGTACAAAGCCGCCAAAATGTCATGTGCTTTAAATACAAACACCAGGATTATTTTTCAGTGAGCGTAAGGTTTGGCAACCTATTGTGCAGTAATTAAAATGGATAAACTAATAGATAATATTAAATTTATAATAGCAAATGATGATAAATGAAATGTTTGTTATTGGAAATAGGAGAGTTAATTAACCTAAACGGTTTATTCTATTCACCGCTTACCTTCAATAATAAACACCAAGAAAATTTAGTCTCTGAAACCTGACGCGTGAGCTTGCTACGGTCCACTACTAAAGTCACATGACGGTGTTAACTGTCGAAACGCTTTGTTTTCAGAAAAAGTTAACTATATAACTAATAATAATATATTGCCAATGGTCAGGCTATTGAAAAGTGAGGCAACTATGTCGCTCGTTATCGGGATAGTGAGCATGCGCAATATGTAGTATAAACAATAAATGTTAATCAGCTGTTGCCTCGCCGCGCATAGAACCGGTCACTCATTATTTTTAAAGTCTGTTCAATGACCGCTGACCATTATGTCACGACTAGTGCTTATCTTTCTAACATTCGTGAACTAGGTATAGTAAATTTGCGTCAATAATGAATGTCGTATCATTTTTGATAGTGGCATTTTTAATCAACATTATTTTAAAAATGTCGCGGGAGTATTGTGAATAAGAACAAACATTAATTTTAAAATTATTTGATTATTTTCAAAGAGAAAGTGATGCCGGAAAGACTCTTTAACCCTTTAACGCAGTTTACGAGGTAAGTAGATATAATAAAACAGGAATAGTGAAAACATAAATAATAAACATGAAAAAGATATGAACCCGGTAAAGTAGGAGGTCAAGTAAGAAACAAATTGGATGTAACCGCAAAACAAAATGTTTGAATGAATGAATCTTTTAAATACTTAACTGCAGTAAAAAGCATTTATGAGGGTAAACCATCCAACGAAGTTGTATCTTGGCCTTATATTTTGCTACCTAAATTGTGTAGTGTCCGATTACATCAGTAGATGCTGAAAGAAGCTTCTCTTTGTATAAACATATTTATACTAATAGAATAAATGCCTTGTATACAATTTTAGGTTAAAAAATGGTTTACTTTTATTTTTCTGTGCCTATTTTTTTGCATTTAAAAAAAAAATAAACATATTTTTTAGGACCCAATGTGTTTCTTTATCTCATTTTACTGTAATAAATTAAGAAATGTTTGTTTGAAGGTTGTAGACAATGATGTATCTTGAGTAATAGATGTGTTTTGGACTTCCATTGCCTTTAGTTTTTCATATCACAACGTTTCAACTGGTAAGTATCTCCAGTCGTCTTCAGGTGAATACTAAACAAGTTACAAAGCTACGAGCCTATTTATACTACCTAGGGGGGGCGGAGCTAGTGACGAATTCGGGTGCAGATGACTCACGACTCACTCCCGGTTTCCCATAACGCGCCACAGAAGACACTCTGAGAAGACATTTTTCTTACATGGTTACGCCACAGCGGACACCTTAGCGGACACATCAAATCCGCCCATCGTATAGAGCTATACTGCCCTAATAAGGTAAAGGGCAGTAAGTGTAAGAACAATGATTTTGAGTTATTGTCAATTTAGTATATTTTCTTCTACACAATTTATTTTTTATTGGATTTTCAGTAAAAAATTATTAAAGAACGTTACTAAATATGTCTTATTTTTTCACAAAATGGAAAATTCTGTAACTTTGATTTTTGAGGAAATTTCATCAGTTACTGCTGTTTTGCTTGACAGTAGTATAATATCAAGTTGCTATTTAAGGTAAAGGGCAGTATCTGGAAAGATACTGCCTAATTTCGTGACAGAAAATAAATATTAAATATAAATGTGAAGGCAAAAGGCAGTAACTAAGTAAACAAGTAAATACTGCTGTTTACCTTCACATTTAAATTTATATATTAATTAATGGCAATAAAGGTAAGTTACTGCCCGTTACCGTAACATGAAGAGTCATATTGTCAGTTACTGCCTTTTGCCATAGTTGATTCTGGCGTTAGTTGATTCTTAATCGGCTTCAAACCCTGTGTGGGAGCTAGGGCAGTTACTGCTTAGGCATGCTACATGAATATCTCATTTTTGACAAAAATGTTACTTACTGCCCTTTACCTTATTAGGGCAGTATAGTCCTACTGTAAGGAGTGTAAGGAGACTTCAGTTGGAAGGAAGATAACGTTGTGTCTACTGTTAGTTCTCCGTTGCAAATTTAGGTCGATTTACGTGATTTATTTCATTACATTCTATTTTTGTGCAAAAATGAATAACAGAACCGGAAGAATTATGTATTTTGTGACCAATGAAGAACCAGGGAGTGATTTCTTTATATCTGTTTATTATAATACAACACCTGATATAATGTGTTAACATTTTGATTACATTTCTTAAAAGAAAATAAATAAATACAAAACGCGCTTTAAATTTTTATTGAATATTGGGTGTCTGCCATGGCGGGAATGGAAATTAATTTAAAAAATTAAGTCTGCCCGCCATAGCGGACACAATAGCAGACACGTGTTATAAAATCTATTTACATTGTCCAATCAAAAATTCACAGATCTTGCACCTTACGCAAGCATCCTATGTATTAAAAATACCTGACACAGCTTTAAAATTTTAATGACCTATGTCATGTAATTAAAGCCCACATTCTAATTTGGATGTTGCAAAAGTTTAAAAAATGTTCTTTAATTTTACAGTACTGGTTACATAAAAACTATGGATAATTTTAACTTCCTCACCTCAAAAAACCCCAAAATCCTTAATTTTGTGCTGCTATGTCGTTTCGTTAAGAAATAATCGCAAAAAAACGAAAACAAAAATAAAACTTTGACACCCTGTATCTTGGTTGTTATCAATTTTGGGATAATGCAAGTTTAAATAAACCGCATTATTTCGCCTTAAGAAGCCTACTGTTGCTCTGTGTCCCATTACGTTTGGGACACCCTGTATATTAATTAAAACATATTATAAATAATCCCAAAAAAACGAAAACAAAAATAAAAGTTTGACACCCTTTATCTTGGTTGTTATCAATTTTGGGATAATGCAAGTTTAAATAAATCGCGTTATTTCGCCTTAAGGAGCCTGCTGTTGCTCTGTGTCCCATAACGTTTGGGACACCCTGTATATTAACTAAAACATATTATATTAAATGTATGGTTTTATTTCTAAGAATAATTAATATTAATTTGTTTATAAACAATAATATTCACATAGCAGACCAACCAAGGTGAACAATTGCCTTATATTCAATCGGTCATATTGTCTAAGCCTACTTATGCTATGTTTTTAAATTATACTTATTTACCCAAGCGTTCAAAATAGACCATGAAGATTTTCATGAGATAGGTAGGGGTGCAAAATATAACCAATCACCCGGTACAATAACATTTTCTGAGAAATCAATAATAAAAAAATTATCCCATTTGTTAACCAAATTTGGGCGGACCCTGTAATATGCAATTATTGTGCTCCAACTTTTTGCCTCCCGCTTTTTTTTTTCGATATAATATTCCGATTTAAATAACGTGAACTTACCTTAGTTATAACTTATCTCAATAAAACACTTTTTAACAAAGTTACTATGGCGTTCTTTAAAACACAAACTAAACTAAACATTATTCATTATTTACTTGCCGACTTTCGATTCATATTTATATTTCTACCAAGTATTATTAGAGTATTATGTTACAAGACCGATCTAGCTGTTGGCCGCGACAGACGGCGGAGCGACATCGACATGAGCGACATCGACATGCAATGCAAAGTTTGCGTAAACACGATCCCAACAGTATTTTCAATACTAAAAACCAAGATAAATGGACTGTTCCGCAGCGCCAATACAGACATCTCATATGAAAACTTTTATAGAAAAGTGTGTCCGCTGGGCAGTGTGGTTGAATAACTGTAGCGGACACGGGTGTCTGACGTGGCGTGGTAAAATCATAGCTGATCAGACACCGGTGTCCGCCATGGCAGCGAATGTACATACTCCGATGAGTTAGGACACTGGCTTGCAGCTCTTGTAGCAGTTTCTATCCTTGCAACTATTACCGCTGGTCTGGTAAATATTACTATATATTCTAATATAAGTGATAGCAGATGAAATGCAACAATTGTAACGTTTTATGACTCAATCGACAATTCATATACAGTCTAATTTATTGCTGTACCAACAGCAGGCAATTAATTATTTTCAATCATATAATATTTGCGCAACACTCTGTACGTACACAACCAGTGCATTTTTCTCTGCCTCCTTGGCAGCTGTACCGCAGGCAGAATAAAAAGGAGTCAGAAATGCCAAGCGATTTAGTCACAGGTATTTAAATTCCAGGCTATTAAGTGGTTTCTGCTACATTTTATTTTTCACGTTTAATTTGTTAAAAGCAAAATACCGTGGAGCTCGTTAAGACTACGTTGTTTTTGATTGTCTTTAAAGGCCAGATAGTGATAGGCGAACGATAATTTTTCACTAGTGTAAATTAGGCATAGCGTGTTACCAGCACTATTTTCCATACCGTTTCTGTGGCACCTTTGTATAGTTGTCATTTTTAATAAAGAATGAAAAACTAAGATAATGTCAAGCTGGACAAAAGAACAGTGAATTCAAACGATTTTCGTTTGTTTTTAAATCTGACGACATAAAATACTGCAGGTTAGCTCAGGACACCTGTAGAGTGTAGAGGATTGAAGTATTATACAGTGTGACCAGTAAAGTCCGCATCATATGAGATTTTTTTTATTAATAGCTTTATTCAAAATTTTACTTTGGCATCAAGTTCTGCATCGATCGAGATGAAAAGTAAGCAAAAAAATAGTAGTCACGTGATTCGCATTATCTGTCAAATTTTAATTTTTTCCTAAAAATAATTCAACAGTGGGGTTATTTCTGAAAATATCAAAAAAAGTTATTTTTTTAAATGCAGTTTCTAGCCCACATGCAAAATTTCAGCTGCATAAGATAATTTTGATTTTTTACCCACCACTAAAATTTATTTTCCACTTAATGAACACTTTACTGATGACACTGTGTTCTTTTTTGTCTTAATACTAAGGTGTATTACTTTTAGACACAAACTACGTTTTCAAATATACTTATTTTATGAAGTTACCTTACACAGGGTCAAAAACAAATAAACTTTGCATCACATGAGATCAAATTTTAATAACCCAATTTTGATTTTGTAGAAAAACACACATTTAATATGGCGCTACTTTAAAGAAAATGTATCTGAAATAAAGCATTGTCAAAACTAAGAAGTTTTATGTAGGTTGCGTTAAGTCTTATTTTGCAAAACTGGTGCAATTTATTTATGGGTAAAAATTAAAATTATCTTATGCAGCTAAAATTTTGCATGTGAGCTAGAAACTGCATTTAAAAAAACCCTTTTTAATCACTTTTTTTGATACTTTTTTAGAAATAACCCCACTTTTGAATTATTTTTTGAAAAAAATTAAAATTTGACAGAATGCGAATAACGTGACTACTATTTTTTTGCTTAATTTTCATCTCGATCGAAGCAGAACTTGATACAAAGTCAAGTTTCGAATAAACTTATTAATAAAAAAAAATCCCATATCATGCGGACTTTACTGGTCACACTGTATAAACATTTTGATACTTTTTTAGAAATAACCCCACTTTTGAATTATTTTTTGAAAAAAATTAAAATTTGACAGATAATGCGAATAACGTGACTACTATTTTTTTGCTTAATTTTCATCTCGATCGAAGCAGAACTTGATACAAAGTCAAGTTTCGAATAAACTTATTAATAAAAAAATCCCATATCATGCGGACTTTACTGGTCACACTGTATAAACATTTTGAACTCCTTGTCGCAAGTATCTCGGGACTTTTCTGGCAAAATTTGCATCGCTGCTTCTTCCGCTTCCGTAAGGATATCCTCAGGAACGTAATTTTCATCGGTTTCCTCCATTTTCTATAGGTTTTTTTCTTTAAAAAAGCTTCCCTTTCCTGCAGGGAAAACTGACAAGTGTCAAAATTTATTTAAACATTTGCTAACAATGTATCATGCCCGTGGCAACCAAACAATTAACCAACTTTGACCAAAATGTAAAAAAGTCACTCTCAACTCTCAAGTCATTCTGACATTTATAGGCTACTGAGACGCAAGTAGCTTTGATTATTTTTTATTTTGATTATTTTGATTACTAATTATTATCTCATAAAAAAACGATTAATTCCACTTGTTGGATAAAACATTGTATGCCACTCGTGTATTATGTTTCCTAAGTCACTTGAGAATTTATACCACTCGACCTGACGGCCTCGTAGTATAAATCTTTCTCGCGTGACTTATTTTCAACATAACACACTAGTACCATCAGTGGCGGCTCGTCAGGTGAAGTAGGTGAAGGGGCCCTTCACCAATAAAAATAAAACCAGGAGGAAGTTTTTTTCGACAATATTAAATATTAAATGTACCAATACAGCTACCTTAAAAAATAATTATGTTCGAATTAATAATATTAATTTAATCCAAATGTAGCTATGCATAATAGGACCACGGTTAACTCCGATGGACAATAATTCTATTATAAACACTCGTGCATTTTGGCGCGCCCCAGCCGACCGCGTCCGTCGCCGTCGCATCGAAAGGTCAAAGCAGCAAGTGAAGAGCGGCGAAAACCCAGCATACATTAATTTTAACCCTGTGCCGACCAATGAGAATTATGTAGGCGTGGCTTCCAAGGCGCTAAATTTAAATTTCTATTGCAGTATGATCGAGGTAGAACAGTGTTTTGTATAATTCACCATATATTTCATTCTGTACAAAAAGTTAAATTTCCAGTAATTTGTTTATATCTCGGTTAATCATATTATTTCTGATTGTTATTAAATTATCGGTTTCAATTTATTTATATTAAAACAAGATAAATACTTTTTTTTTAACTTTATAATAACTAGGTACCCCTATTACCTTTGAATAGGAACATAATTCAATAAAACAAAAAAAAAATAGTATAAAAACTTAAAATTTATTTATGAAAATACTGTAAACAGAACAAATAAAACAATATATTATTTAAAAGTAACTATATTAACCATATGAACCTAAGTATAAATAAGTATGGTAAAAATGAAATGAACTAAACCGAACTAAAATATTTAAAAAATTATGTAATTAAACAAAAGCCTTTTGCACTGAACCTTCAGTTTTGGATTTCATCATTAGATCAGTGTACTATAAAAAGGTCTGGGCTTAATCTTTATTTAATGTAAAATTAGGAGAATAGGTATTGATTTTAATTGAAGTTCGTGCATCTTGAATTATTCTGTCATTACTACTCAATTGTTCAACGATGATATTTTGTTGAGTTCTCGTTAGCCTTTTAGTTCTCAATTCATCAGCATGCCCTATGTGTGTTTCAGTAAATGTTGCCATAACTGATCCTAGAAATATACAAATATATTGTGAAAAAATCTGTACAGCCAATCGTATATCATTCTACCTTGTTTCATCACTTTGTCCAGAATAATTAGGATGACATGTATATTATGTTATAAAATATTGAAGCAATAATTTGACAAACACCACCATAACATAAAAAATGTCTTTAAACCGACAATATTATTAGGTAACCATATTTGTGTAACAAGTGGCAGGAAAAGAAAAATAGGTAGGTACCATGAGAATCTGACTTCATATTTGGAGGACCCGGGTATAGTTTTTAGACACATATATTTACTTCACTCAAAAATATGGAATTAAAAATATTTGTACCAACATTATTTTATAATTTGTAATAAATTACCTTGATTGGAAATTTTCACGACTATTCTTGAAGGGCAAACTCCTCGAATTCTTATACTTCCCCCAGCTTTCATATTACGTTTTTGGCAGGTACCTACTAACACGCCCTTAAACAACAAATATAATAAGACAAAATTTTATATAGATACTTCTTGTAAAAAACAATACCTGTCATATCGCTCTTCGGTTACAACTTACAACTGTAGTATATATATATATATATAAGTACATCACCATTATTTGGAATTTTATTTTTCCTATGACACGCATAGTCAACTTCCTTATTCTCCAATTTTTTCCACGCTTCAAATTCTTCAATGTTCGGAAAAGTTAAAGAAGACTCTTTACAATCTACTTCATTAACTTGGTTTAAATGCCTTGTAAGTTTGCTGTGGGACGATAACTTCTCTTCTTCGGGACACATTGGGCACAAAATATGTTCAGTTTCATCATTTTTAATTATCATCTGATAGAAGTTCTTCAGATGCCTATATCTTGCAGACTTACTGGCAAATTTTTTCTGGCAAACTTCACAAGTTGGTTTTACCCTACAAAATATAAAATGTAGACCTACTAAATTTAAATTTTGGGCATTAAAAACATACCTATCTGAATCCATTGCTGTTATCTGTTACCAAAAAATAGGTTATAGCAATAAATATTGCTTTTTTAGAATTCTGTGGGCAATTTGCACTTTAAATACTAATCTAAAATAATCACAAAAAGCTCTACAAAATCTAAACAAAACCAGACAGTAAACAAGCTTGTCGCGCCAAAAGCAAGCCGTGGCGAGACACCGAGTCTCCACGATGTTATCTCGATGAGTCCCGAAGCACGCTGTTTGTGATTGGTCGGCACAGGGTTAAAATTAATGTATGCTCGAAAACCCAACATACTGAACGTACAGTCAAGTGGCTTTGATTTCCACCGTCGCTATGGTTACGTGACGTCAGGTACGCGACAGCATGTGAGACGTGATTGAAGTGCATCTAAAAATAGATCAGTCATATGCACTATTGTTTTAAGTATTGGTTCGGGTATTTATTTTGAGGCTTCGCGAAACTTACGGCTATAGATATCCTTTTTACGTTATTTATTGTGTGATTAGAAAGTTTTGTTTTTATTTTTCACTTAATTCAGTAGACCTAAGTACTAATTTTTATTGTACGTTTTAAAAATAAACCCAATTAATGACATAGTTTGTAATTTGTTAGAAACTCCATTCAGTCGTGGGACAGATGAGGATACGATACGTTTTAGTACACGGGCGACCTACTGGAATCTTAAACATAGATTTAAAAAAAGAATCGAAAAAAAGTGGCAGATCCTATAAGATTATAATTTTAAGTGTTCCTGGTTTTTAGAGTATAATTGGCTATGTACATAGCATATTAGTAGTGCCGCCTTACAAAAATTGTTTTGTAGGTCTAAAAAATTATATTAATTATTATTGTGGTCATTTTTTTTCGTTTATAAGTAATAAAGTAATAAATTATTGACCAAATTTGGGCGTGGTCCAAAAAAAATTTCGCCTGCGGCGCAATCGCCTGCGGCGGGCTTTATGCCTCTGAGCACAAACTGCTACTAAGCTCTTCACCATTTTTTACAACCGCGAGCCGCCACTGAGTACCATAAATAACTATTATTTATTATTATTTTCCACTCTTCCCTAATTTGTGCTTGACGCTGGATCCGCGTCAAGACTTATAACACTAAAATTCACCGGGCTCGAACCAATTTTCCTACTATTAGGTAGGAAACTATTCTAGCGCTCCTCGTAGACCATACACGTAGTATAAATAACTATTATGATAATTAAACAAGCAGTTAACAACAAATATAAATGTTTAGATACCAACTGATAAGATTTATGGCTTATTATTTATATTATTTTTGATTTGTCCAAGATTGATCAATGCTAAGTAGGGAATCAATTTATGATCGGTTATTTACATCAAATACCTAATCAACGTCAATAATGGATTTTATTCGTTTTATTTATATTTAGCTTCAAGCGTCATTTCTATTTTATTATTTTATCACAGCGGTGAAAGTTTTTAGAAGATTTCTCCAAATATAGCGTTTTCTATTGGTGTATGAAGCACAGAAATTAACTAATCCGAAAATAGTAAAGGTGACAACTTTGCTGACAACTAGAAGGGAACAAATTAATATAATATTAAAATAACCGATTTAAGTAACAATTATGAAAATTTTAGAAGTCGATTGATTCATTATTTCGCCTTAAAAGGGCACCGCCAGGGGGCTTTAATTGAATAAAATTTGATACCCTTCTTCAATATCAAATAGCATCGATGCAAAAATCTCAAATTTTTCATGCGTTAGGGCAACGAAATCCTATTGTTATACACAATTTATTTATTTATTTTTTATTTTTATTTATTTATTTATTTAAACAAAGAAGGTTTACAATTGCACTTGTGTATTGTTAATTACAAGTAATGAAAATTATAATTGCACAAAATATAGTTATACCTAACACCTAGACGCAGGGCGTCTGTATGTGCTAACTTAAGACTAATACTAAGGCTCATTTTAAACAATAAGTAAACAAAAGCAGGTAAAGTATTTTAGATAGTATACACAGTTAATATAGTCAATATTGCAGTTGTCTAAAGCAGTTCCAGACATTTAGAAAAATTGTTAAAAATATAAGTTTTACACTTTTTAGAGAATCGTTTATAGTTTTCTATATTTATTTATTTAGCGTATGGCGCTTTACACACATAATACAATATATATAAAAACTAAACTAACGAAAAGTTAGAATATACAACATAGAACATAGATATAGTATATAGTCAAGAACACGACAGGTAAATTCTGTTAATAATACAAATAGTTTTAGAGCGCGACGTCCAGTCTATTTAGCCAATGTATAGCTTCTTGGGGGAGTCCAACAAAATCTGAGAGGGGTCCAGGATATGCGCGAGTGGAGCATTCGGTCGTGATATGGCGGATCGTCTGGTTACCATTTTGACAGTCACATTGGGGAGATTGGGTTATTCCCCATTTGAAAAACGAGTCACCGCAACGCCCGTGACCTGTGCGGACTCTATTTAGTTTCGACCAAGTGTTACGGGGTAGATCGAAGCCATTTGGTGTTGCGTTCACATTTAGGACTTGATGCCATTCAGGAGGTGCAGTCTGGAGCCACCTTAGTCGCCAGCTGTTCTTAGCATTGAAATGGGAGTTAGCAAGTTCGATTTAGTTTTCTATATTCTTAATGGTCGTAGGTAACAATATGTACATATTTATATCTATATGTATTACCAGCTGTGTAGCAAGGTGGGGGCGGTTCGCCCCCGTCTTCCATAACAGGGGGAGGGGGCAACAGCTTAAGCTCTTGCCTATTGGACTCCAATGGTCCGTCCAATAGCAATCATCATGGCAATAGTTTTTTTCTAATTGTCAACCGGGTGTTTCTCAAAAGACGTTCACCCCTATAACTTTTTATATTTATAGATATTAAAATGAAATTTTGAGATTATGCATAAGAGATGAGTCTGCATTTATTGGCATACTTTTCAATTTGTAAGCATTTCCGGTTTAACCGGAAGCGACCTTGACGTTGGCATTTTAATTGGGACATCTTGTATATTTTTACTTATTGGGATTCAGCATAACATTCTGAGTAAAATGACTTGTCACTTGTCATTTTTTGACGTGTTATAACATTTTTATGTTTATTTTTTATTTTCAATCTAGAGTGCTACAAATTAATTAAATCTGTTAATTTATGGTCAAGTAGTACATGAAAATTGAAATTATGTCATAATAATTGACTTTCTAAGTTTCACTCGCGTTTAAAAAATGAAATTTTGTTTTCTTGACGTTTACTCCATTTTTCCAAATAGAACGATGGTAGTTCACTAGGATACTTAAAACGAGCATTTTAGTATTGAAAATACTACTGGGATCGTTTTTATGCAAAATTTGCATTGGTGTCGCGGTGTCGATATGTCGCGACCCAACACCGCAATATCTCGAGCGGTCTTTTAACATAGTACTCTGATAATACTTGGTAAATATAAATATGAATAACAGCGTAAAGTCGGCAAGTAAATAATGTTTAGTTTTAGTATTTTTGTTCTTCAAAGTGCTTTATTAAGATAAATTATATAATATTGTGTTTTAAAGAATGCCATAATAATTTTGTTAAAAAGTATTTTATTGAGATAAGTTATATAATTATGTATACTTATTTGTGTTTTGAAGACTGCCATAATAATTTTGTTAAATAAGGTAGGTTCACGTGATTTAAATCGGAATATTATATCGAAAAAAAAAGAGTAGGAGGCATATACAGGGTGAATATAAAATAGAAAAATATGACGCCAGTGACTCAAAAATTTTTAAAAATTTAAAAACTGAAACAGCCATATTAAAGAACTAATAAATCCAAGATAAAAAGTTAAATAAAGTTTTTTTCTAGTGCTAATAGCTTTCAAAAAAAGTAAAGTTAAAAATCAAATTTTTGCCCTTATTGAATTTTTACACTTTTCATATTAACTTTACTAGTTAATTATATTGGAAAATATGTAACTTCCATCACATAGGAGATTAAAATTTTAAAGCTGTGTCAGGTATTTTCAGTACATGGGATGCTTGCGTAAGGTGCAAGATCTGCGAATTTTTTTTCCAACAATTTTATACCATACAATTCTATATTTTAAAATTGACACGGAAAAATTTGCCTTAAGTCCCAAACGCAAATTTAAAAGCGTTATGCATTATTGCCGCCCTGTCTTTTCTAAATAAATATAAAGGCGGATTTGAAAAACAATGGAGTTTGCAACCTCAGTACCCCACTAAACAAAATTTTTTTGACTACAACTTTAATTACCTACATGTAATTCTGGTAAATTTTGTCCTCACAATGACAATTTCCTACCTAATTATGCTTTTTTAAAAGACCTTTTTTAAATATTCTTCGACACCTTTTTTAATAAAAAAATTTTTTTCTTTTTCCCTCCAGTTTATTTGGTTGGTTTAGACCTTATTTACTGACTTCTCACATACTCAGTATGTTTTTAAATTTCATCAATTTCTTCATAATATTATGTTTGATATGCATATCAGATTTTTAATTCCATGAAAGCTCCATTAAGGTTCGACACCATTTTCTCTCCTGCTAAAACCATCAGCACTAAGTTTTATTTCTGTCTCCTGATGATGAACGTCACTACGTTCGAAACATGTAGAGACTTTTCCTAAATAATTTAATTTATTATTAAACTTTGTGGAGGAAGACTTTGAGTTTTTTCTTTCGTTCCTAAACAATGGAATGGTTTTGATAACCAATATGGTTTTAAATTAAAATTGTAATGTCATTCGTTTATTAAATTTACATTGTAAATCAGATAAAATGGTTAGTTTAACTAGAAATGCACAAATTGATATGGTCCTAATTTTTGGAGTGACCAGAAAAATTCTTTTGAAGCCGCAAGATTGTATGTACCTATGTAAACAAAGTTGAACTTCTAAATTTCCACTATAATAACAAGAAAATGACTCGCCAACACTGTAGCTTCGTCAGATGACAATGATTTATTCAACGATTAATAACGAAGCAAGTGTTAGCAAAACGTGTCATTTTCTTGTTAATATAGTGGAAATTTACAAGTTCAACTTTGTTTTACTATATCCCATAATACTGTGAATTTAAACTATTTACAATATAAAAAATAGAGGAAAGGAATGCGATCTAAAATTATAAAACTAGACATACTATTACACACTGCCATCTAACCGAAGATTATTGAAATCCTATAGTGGCTATAAATAACAACATTCCGAAGCATTTATTATCTTTGACAAATTATTTACAATTAGTGTTCTTTTATTAGGGTCATTTGGACTGTTATTTGTCGATAAACTGACCAGCAACTGATTGTATTGTTTGAACAATTGACATTACAAGAAGAAGGCAGGTATGTACTAACTTGTCTGGCGAGATAGTATAATTACCCTTCTGATAAAATTATTGTTAATGCTTTTAAAAGAAATTCTACAGGAAACATAACATCTAAACGAAATGGTCGAATATAAAAGTATTTTAAATTGTTAACTTTTTTACTAAAACGTGCATATCACTGTCCCAAAGTTTTTTTTTTAACCCGTGGACATTTTATTATAGTCCAGGAGTTATACAGGGTGTTCTAAAAGTAATGGGACACAGAGTAACAGCAGACTCCTTAAAGCGAAATAATGCGATTTATTTAAACTTGCCTTATCCCAAAATTGATAACAACCAAGATACAGAGGCTGTCAAAGTTTTAATTTTGTTTTCGTTTTTTTTGCGATTATTTCTTAACAACACGACATAGCAGCACAAAATTAAGGGTTTTAGGGTTTTTTGAGGTGAAGAATTCAAAATTATCCAGAGATTTTGTGTAACCAGTAGAGGGCGCTGCCTACGGCATGGCCCACTCCTTTTAGCTGGCATAACTTTGTTTAGGCTTCCTACATCGATCCGACTATAGGAGTTTGAGGGGGGATACCTATAAACTGTCTATACTTTTAAGCTATATTGCTGCAAATCGGTACTATGCTTACTCTACTAAAATAAGCAAGTACGTGTTTTGATGTGTTGCCCCTAGGGGGTAGGAATGGAGGGGGTACGTTTCCAACGCAACCACTAGAGAAAAATATATAAGTAAAATATTTTAGACAAATCCCTTGCTTGGAACAAATTAAGATGTGTAAGGCATTTGCGAAAATTTGGCCCCTTGATGTTAAAAAAGGGTATAATAGTTTATATGTGAAAAATCTTTTTGTCATATTATCTTGAAATTTAGCAAAAATGGTCTACAATACAAACAATAAAACACGTATTGTTTTTTTTTTAACGTCTGGACTTAAAGGTTAAAAAGGGATTATAAAATTTCGAGAAAAATTGATAAGGTAAGGTGGGGTAAGTGTCTAGCAAAATTTGAATAGTTCATGTTTAGGTGGATATAAAAAAAGAAGTATTAGTTATTTTAAATTAAAATTTTATCCACCTATATCTATAGCCAATAGCTTTAGGTGACTTGCATTAAAAGTTTTTATAGTAATTGGTTCCGAAGATATTATTTTTTTTTAAATCTATGTTCATAATACACACTTTCCCCGTAGAACGGGGTAAGTGTGTAGGCGGCCAACATTGTTTAAATAGATTCAGTAATTGCAATTTTTGGGGCAAGTGTGTAAAAGTATAGAATCATAGCTATCGATTGCTGGTTGAACGGTTTATTTAAGTTGAAAACGAAATGAGCTACAAACTTTTTAAGTTACTTAAAAGTGTGTTTTAACCTCGGAATTAACATTCTTTAAAATTAAAATTAAAAAAATATATTTTTGACACAACTTTCAAAATAAAAGTGTTTTAACATTCTTTAAGATAAAAACTAAAAAATTATATTATTTTTCGGACGTAGTTTCTAACCATTTTATTTGATAAGACACTTCAGAAATTCTAAAATAGAAATATTCCTTACAAGCAGTTATTATTTGGGTGAAGTGTGTACTACATACACACTTATATACCCTCTCAAAATAGTACATACTTCTCTGGTGACATATTTTTAGAGGGCAAGTGTGTACTAGCCCAAAATAAATACCAAAAAACTATCTGGAAACAAAATAACAGTAATAGGTCAAAACTACAGTATTTCTTACCTTATAAGTAAAAAAAAATGGGTTAAAATCAATGTACCGGGTGGTCAAATAAGCGAGGACGTCGGCTTTATCTCGGAAACCATTAATCGTACAACTTTCGGAAAGCTTTTTTTATGAGTAAAGTGGTCAAGTGAAAGTGCTGGAAATTACTTTTAAGTTCCTCATTTCGCCGCAAGGGGGCACAATTAAAAATTGTTTTTTTAAATTCTAAATTTTTCCGAAAATTCCCATATTAAGGTATAACTCTGATTACATCATTGGAAAGCTTAGACAATTCTGCATCATTTTGGTTTAAGGCTCATTGGCGTACCGACCTTGATAAGAGTGGGAGAAGCTATTGAAAGTGTAAACATTAAAATCGCTGTAACTTCTAAACGACTTATCCGATTTTACTAAATTTAAGCTTGTTTGGAAGGGGAAAATAAGTACCTTCAATTGCCGTATCCAACAGTAGTCTAATTTTTGGTAGAACCAACGAAATAAGAATACAAAGGAAGTAGGATTTTGCATAAACCGCCTAACAAACTGGCCGACGGAAGTCGGCCATTTTGAGACACCACAATATGACTCCATGTTTGTTTTGGTGTTTGACCGTGGTTGACAGATCGAGCTGTGATTTCTGATTTCTTTGCTGTTTTTGAGTTATTTTGCATTTTAATTAGTTAACAACCATATTTAACGAATTCTAGTAAACTTATAATTACTTTTGTGTGACAGTGGAGTATACTTTTAGCGCTGGACAGCGATTAAAACAGTTTAATTGGTTGGTATTATGGGTTAATTAATAATCTATAAATATGGTTAATTTTGCTGCTTGTGGGTGCTCCCAAACGCTAGGAAGTAAAAAACTGGGCATTACATTTTATCGGTAAGTTTATGTTTACATATATAAACTTTTTTAATCTGTAGGGGAAAAAAATGTTATTTTAATTTAATGTCAAAATACACATAACCTCCGAACCTCGCATGTCATTCATGGGCGTTCGTCTTATAAAACCAGAAAAATATTATTTATTTATTAATCGGCTGGGTTACCCCATTTCTACAGAAAAGCAAATTAAAAATACTTATTGGTTTTTAGTTTTCCAAATAATTACCTAAGAAAAAAGGCATAGTTGCAAATTGTAAACCGAAGTGATTGGGATCCTACACGAAATAGAGTTCTTTGCTTGGAGCATTTTTCTGAAGATTGGTTTGACGGAACTTCAAGATTGAAAGTTAGATTGGTCCCAACTGCAGTAGTGCCTACTTTTGAAGTAGCCAGGTTAAAAAATGTAAGTTTGGAAACTATTGTATCGGGTCATTACATAATATATTAGAAAATATGTAGGTAGGTACTTAAGAATATGAATATAAATAATTCTGCATTATTTATGCTTCCGAGGAAGCTGCTTTGTTCATAAATTATGTATCGATAAAAGTTTTTAGATGTTTAATTGGTTTAATCTCTTTTTAAAGTTTTTAACCCCATGCATAAAGAATGTAATAAAATATGGGAGTGTAGGTACGATAAACAAAGAAATTCATATTTAAATATTGAAGACAATGATGTTTCTAGAAAGATGAAACGTTTTCCCAATATTCACCTGAGGATGACTGGAGATACAATTGATTAAAAAATAAATTTAAAGCAAGTCCCAAACCTTCTATTATTCAAAGAAATTCATATCAAAATATAAAAAAAAATTTTAACAAAGAGGTAGTATCACGTTATAGGTACTTTTGTGTAATTTGGTAAAGGTGCCAAACAGATAATTAAAAAACTTATATTTTTTGGCAGGTACGTTCCTATGCAATATCTTATAAGACACCATGTCAAAACCTGGCTGAAGATAATTATCCTACTGTGAATCTAACTGGAACACCTTCTGGTTACAACATATATTGGACATGGTTCTTCCAGGACATGGCTCTTCCAGGACATTTTACTATCCAACAACACACCTAAGATTTTAGTATCTTCCTTTAATCTTATATGACAATCATTAATGGTTACGGTTTCCGGATTCTCCAAAGTGTATCAGTTAGTCTTAAACAAGGTGATAACGGTCTTTGATTTATTTAATATCAGTTTATCTTTAGGAAACCAATAATTATTTACTTCAATCATAAATTGTTAAATATGTTGCTCGAGAAGCTCAAGGTCTTTATATGCTAAGATTTATTATAAGAACTTGTAAATACTTTTAAAATGTTAACTCCATAATAACTTTATATAAATCCCTGGTAGTTACAACACTTTAGTCTGCATGCACTATTTGGGATCCTCAGTATGCCAATAAGATTGCTCTTTTAAAATCTATTCAGCGTCAATTTTTAAAATTTTTGTACTACAAGTCATTTTCCGTTTATCCGCCAAGAGGTACAGATCAAGGGCTTTTGTGTAATTATTTTCCTTCTTTAAGACTATTGCGTATAGAAGCAAAAATTATTTTCTTATATAAAATAATTAGAGACAAAATAGATAATAAAGAGTTCTTAGGACTGCTTCTGTTTAGAATAAGCGTAGTCAATACTAGATCCGCACATGTATTTTATATTCCTACACCGAGGACAAATCTATACAAAATCTCACCACTTATAAGACTGTGCTCTATTTTAATAAATATTGTGGAGACATTGACATAATATATAATTTAAAGTATGAAAAATTAAAATTAAGGAATGAACTGCTTAGGCAAATGCTAGTTGAATATTTATTATAGCTTAGGTATAAACTTTTAGAAATGGGGTTTATGTATCTATAATTAACTTGTTAAGTTGTTGATACTATAAATAAATAAAGTGTTTGTATTATCTGCATAGATTGTCATTGACAATCTTCTTGTATACTAGAAATCTCATTAATATTATTCAGGTATATACACGTAGGGAAAATGTTTGTCCGCCCATCTCTTAGTAATAAGTTAGAATAGTACAAAATATGAAGTATCGCAAAGTAAACAGAAATAGGTTGATTATGTTTCCCCCACTCCATCGCATCGGATCTGGCTGGCTCGATGCGTTTTGCTTGATACTGATCCTTTTATATTCAGGCGGCAACGTACGAAAGAATGAATATCTATTTGATAGAAGCGGCGCGGCGTGCCACCAGAGCGAGTGCCATGAGCGAGATGCAATACGATGGAGCGGGGGAAACATAATCTACCTACCTCTGTTTGCTTTGCGATACTTCATATTTGTACTATGCTAACTTATTACTAAGAGATGGGCGGACAAACATTTTTCCTACATGTATAATAAACGACTATATTATATTATATTTTGTGATTTGGTTCATGAAGAAAGAGTAAGGTTTTTTTAAAATCTTAACGTAGACATTTTGGCAATAATTTTGCCTTCATCAGTATTTATTATCTGAAACAATTTGTTTTCTGCAATTTTGTATGTATAATAACAGGTGTTTTTTAGTTATTTAACCAGATATTTACATTAAGGACCCTTTCACCTCCGTTACCTTATTTAAATAAATAATTAAAAGAAATAGTTGTCTTGTTTTATTACACCAACCTTAATGTATCTTATAGGTATATATGAATCTAAATAATTTTTTTCGTCAAATAAAATTTTATTAATCATTTTGTTATTACCATTTTAATGATACGCCACAGGTGGACCGGAAACGCGCATGCGTTAAATGTTGCCGCCATCAGACCCCATCCCGGACAACTGTCAATCTACCATACCCTACTTCCTTTGTATTCTTATTTCGTTGGGTAGAACAAAGGGTGACAAGTGACATATGACATTAACAGCTGATTTGGTTACGTCGAAAAAGTTCCCAGATCGACAGTGGGCCGTAACAAGCTCACACGTGAGATTATTTTCTTCCGAATTTGGTGTCTTTTAAGTGTTTCTGTGGCTGTTTTTTGTGTAGTAGACTAGATTTTCACGGTGTTTATTATTTAAGTCTAATGGTGAGTACAAACATCACTTTGGTTAATTCATCTATATCAATAATATTTTTGAGTTTAGATGAATATGGATCGTGATTATTGTGTGATCAAGGGCCCCGTTGATATTGTTGAAGGAAATAAGGTAAGTTACACCAATTATTTTAATTTAATACTGTAATATTTACCCGTCTAAAATCGAGGTCATTGAAGGTCACCGGTATTTTTTATAGAACATGTCCAAGCAAAGCTATACACATTTCATTTGCTATTGTAAATAGTCCCTATTATAAGTTTATCCATCTATTTTAGTTACTGAAACGGTGATTCTTGCTTCTTTTAAAGAAACAGGGAATATTCGAAATCGAGGGTCAAATTCAATCTGAAATAATTTTCGTATATTAGATTATTTATTTTCACGGTTTCATAGAGCATTGCTTGCTTAATATTAGACCTTTTATACGCAGTTTAAAAAAAATCATGGTATGTAGGTATACACACCTGGAAAGTTACTAAATGGTTTATTGTTTATATTTCAACCCTACCCCTCGTTCTAGGTTAAACAATCTTATTCTATGCTGCAAGGAAATGAGCTGGCACAGACATTCGTACAAAATGTGTACGAATATTTTAACAACCATCACCCTCAGCTCAGCGCTATTCAGGTAAATGTTCTTTAATATTGTTCAATTATTATCTATATGTCCCACTTTTAAATTCTGTTTATAGAAAAGCGCTAAATTACCATGGATTTAAGACCATTCTTCACATTAGATTATAAAAACAGTCCATAAATTAAAATTTAGAAAAATTTGAAATAAATTCAAATCACTATATTTGGCACACCCTGTACAGTATTATTATTTTTCTTTGATAAATTTGAATTTAAATTTTGTTATCATAACCTATGGATGGGACGATCCTGAACTTAAATATCACTCGAGTAGAAATATCACTCGAGTAATTCCAGCAAAATATATAAATTTAGGACACTCTCTATAGTAAATTAACATTATCCTATTATTAATTCAGAATAATTAAGTTAAAATCCAAGTATACTTTTTACAAACTGTAGCAAAAAAAAAGCATTTTAATTTTAAAGTAAAAATTCAGTATTATTCAGGAAAATCTACTCGTAATACATATTTCAAAAGACGGAACACTACAATGAAGGCATGCAAGAACAGAATGTGCTTGGTTGCTTCTTGGTATTAGAGGCTACTTGCTGAATATAACCTCTCAGCAGTTTTTCCTCTTCTAGGTTTACGGAAGTAGATAGAACTTTCGGCTGGTGCTAAATAGCCAAATAACAAAATATAATACTTTTTTTTTCAAATAGTGCAACTTCACGGAGCTGTAACTCCTAACAGATGTGTGCTACAAAAAAAAATTTTTTACAAAAAATGTAGGAAATGTTATCCTCTTTAAATTTGTATAGAATATCTTTTGTCGTGAAAGCCACTGTTTTTGTCTGCATGATTATAATCAGTATGTATAATTATAAATAATAAAACACAATTTGTGCTGGTACTAGCCTAGCTACAAGCAATAGGTAATAAATAATGGTCCTTTATTTTTCCCATGTATAATAAATACCTAACTATTTTTATTTTGTAAAAATAAACGCTAAGAGAAATAAATGTTGTTTTCTTCTTTTCCTTTAATTTTATGTTTTCACATAATTATTTTGGTAAGTATGGGCCTGTCAATATTTATTTTTTAAATAATAAGATTAATAACTATATCTTGGTAATAGCTATTTATGTATCAAGGGCGTTACGGGGACTATAATGCCCTGAAGGTAGAAATAGCCCGAGGGCCTCTGGCCCGAGGGATAGGTTTCTGCCTGATGGGCATTATAGTCCAGTAAAGCCCGTGGTGCATACAATGCTTTATGTTTTACCTAAAAAAGAGTTTTTCAATGACTAATTACATTATTTATTCGCAATATAAAAAATAAGTTGCACCTGTACCTGTATACGTAAGTAGATAATGACTGGTGTTAAGTTTGACTTTGATGTTTCTGTCAGTTAGTCAGTTGGCATTTTTTATTTAACGATTTGCTCAAAATGGAAGAAATTCCACAAAATATAAGAGAAAAGGTCATAAAAGCGACCGAAAATCTTTTGCCAGTTAAATCAAGGCAACAGTATGATCGGGAGTATGGCATATTTGGTATTTGGAAAGATACGAACACAATTCTTCAAATAACCGAAAATGTTTTAATGGCATATTTCCAGGAACTGGTAAGTTATTGATTTTATTTTAATACATATGTTTAACAAACTTTATTATTTTTAGTCGGAAAAATACAGTCCGAACTCTCTCTGGACCAAGTATTCTACAAGCGGGCATTATCATAATGCCCGCTTATAATGCCCTAGGTGTGATAGCAGGTATTATTGCTATCATAACATATTCCGTTTCTAAGGTATTATAGATCAATAATAGATAGGTAAAACATAAAAAATATTAAAATTCCCTTACAAAATTTAAAAGATGGCGAAGGCGAAGGTAAAATAACTTAGTCCGGTTCTGTTTCTGTAGCCAACCGAATAACTTAAAATAGACCAGACTTTAACAGGTTGCCAAAAATGACAAGTGATGCGGCGAGTTCTTTCATTAATTAGACTATACACGATAGTGTTTAATAAAATTGCTAAAGGGCGCAATTTGTAATAAAAACAGTTTTTTCGATTTAATCCCGAAAATTCAAACCATACGGTATAATTGTGACATCATAATCGAAAAGTAGATGAAATTTGCAAGAAAGGATGTGAAGACCGCAGTTCGATATCTTTGTTCGTATCAGAGTTATTGCCAAAACAATAATTTTTAATACAAATTGCGCCCTCTAGCAATTTTATTAGAAACTATCTTGTACCATTGGATAGGACAATTGAAGGTACTTACCTTTTTCTTCCAAACAAGCTTAATTTTAGTAAAATCGGTTAAGTCGTTTAGAAGTTACAGCGATTTTAATGTTTACACTTTCACTTGATAAGAGTGGGAGAAGCTATTAAAAGTGTAAACATTAAAATCGCTGTAACTGCTTAACGACTTATCCGATTTTACTAAATTTAAGCTCGTTTGGAAGTACCTTCAATTGTCGTATCTAATGGTACACGATAGTTTCTAATAAAATCGCTAGAGGGCGCAATTTGTATTAAAAATTATTGTTTTGGCAATAACTCTGAAACGATCAAAGATATCGAACTGCGGTCTTCACATCTTTTCTTGCAAACTTCATCTACTTTTCGATTATGATGTCATAGTTATACCGTATGATTTGAATTTTCGAAATAAAATCGAAAAAACTGTTATTATTACAAATTGAGCCCTCTAGCAATTTTATTAAACACTATATCGTGTACTGTTGGATACGGCAATTGAAGATACTTATTTTCCCCTTCCAAACAAGCTTAAATTTAGAAAAATCGGATAAGTCGTTTAGAAGTTACAGCGATTTTAATGTTTACACTTTCAATAGCTTCTCCCACTCTTATCAAGGTCGGTACGCCAATGAGCCTTAAACCAAAATGATGCAGAATTGTCTAAGCTTTCCAATAATGTAATCAGAGTTATACCTTAATATGGGAATTTTCAGAAAAATTTAGAATTTAAAAAAACAATTTTTAATTGTGCCCCCTTGCGGCGAAATGAGGAACTTAAAATTAATTTCCAGCAATTTCTCTTGACCACTTTACTCATAAAAAAATCTTTCCGAAAGTTGTAGGATTAATGGTTTCCGAGATAAAGCCGACGTCCTCGCTTATTTGACCACCCGGTACTTCTGCCGATTATTATAGATTGAAAAAAGAGCAACGAACTAGGTGTCTTTACCACACAAACATGATAACCGAAAACACGCATTATTATCCTAACCGCAGGTATCTATTTTTGCTTTATATCTTAGTTCGACAGTTTATATATGTGTCTTCAGTAATTTATAGATGGCGGGACCAGTATTAATATCACTTAAGGAATATTTTTAGCTTACACACTTACCCCGCAAACACACTTACCCCACATTACCTTATTGGAAAAAATATTTTTGACGGACTTTCTTGAAACTCAGCATAAAAACTCAAATATAAATGAAGTATTTATTTTTTTTGGAATCGGCCCCTAAAGGGTGTATAAAAAATTATGTTTGACGGACTTTTTTGATGTATTTGAAATATTTCTATAAATTTCATGTCCATGTCATTCAAAGTACATGAAAAGGTTCTGTGAGCGTTATTAACGATCTGTAATGAAAAAGATATATTTTTAATAAAGATGATGAATCTATATTTTCTGTATTATTTTCAGGAACAAAGCTACGTGATAATAATATGACATTTTTATTGAAAGAGAAAGAAATAATGTAAGAAAGCACCAAAAAATAACTTTTCACAATAATTAATACCGTGCGAGCAAAAATTATTTGCATCAAAGAGGGCCTTGCACGTAATGTTTAGCCGTGGAGCTTAATACCTGTTGGGTGTCAGTAACTACCTGAATTAACAAGCAATCAGTTATTCCCTTGGGCGTCGTTAAACGGTTTCTTGGGGGGGGGGCAGTGGCGGCTTGCGGGTGCACTAAAAGCCCGCTGTAGGCGAAATGCGCCGCAGGCGAAAATTTTTTAAGACCACGCCCAAATTTGGTCAATAATTATTAGTAAATATTTTAAAAATTTATGATTACCTTCTTATTTTATTGAAAATAAAATAAGATAAAAATATAAAAAGGCCAATTTATTTTTCATTAGTGGGTACCTACATTGTTTAAAAGTAAAGTTCATTCTTCTGTTTTTATTTGCAGCAAACTTATCAATAACAATAAAGTCCCTAGATTTACACTTTGTGGTCTGCGTCAAGTTAATTTCGAGTTTAGGTCTTTCCTCAATTTTAATTTCAATTTTTTGCTCAATGCTTAATGAGCTAAAATTGTTTCTGAAATATTCCACATTCATAGTCCTCTTGGCATTAAAACTGTTAATTTTTATTAAAATAAGTCTTTACTACCCCAAAATAATAACAAAAATATAAAGGAAAACTCCAAATAATAAATTCATACATTCAATCAAACCATATTAAACCTCAATAAAAAAGAAAAATAGTCAAAGTACCGGCAAAAAATTTCCGCGAATTTGACCGACTAGACCACAAAAGTATATTTGGCAACTGGAACTGGTAACGTATATTAATTTGATCAACAAGACTGCAAACAGCAATGTTAGCAATAACATTTCTATACCGGGAATAGAGAATTTAGGCTGTCGCCAGACTTCAAAAATAACACGAGATTTCTCTCTTTTACTGCTAACTTGTTAAAACATAAATAATTGTCAATAAGTCAACTTCTAGGGGGGGGGGGGGGGGGCAAATGCCCCACCTTGCCCCTCCCAAACGACGCCCATGGTTATTCCGTCATCTTTGACAGTCGTTACAAGTAATTTGATTCATCGCTAATTTTTCCAATTTCTTGAACAATTCACACAATGGGCTTTACGGAACAGCACAAATCATTCATGGTTGAAGCGTATTTTTGAAACGGGGTTAGAGTAAATGGTGAGTAGCAATACAATCTGGGGCTAACATTGCTTTTATTTCTGGGGATTTTTATCATTGCCTGAAAAGAACCGTGGCAGGGAAACCGGTTCTATACAACACAAAAAAGGAGCAGGAAGACCATCTGTAAGTAAGAACAGAAAAACTTGTAGCAAACGTTCGTGAAATAATGCAAAATACGCCAACAAATTGTATAAGACGCCTGTCCCAAGAGGTGGGAAGATCTTATGGAACATGCAGGACTATTCTTAAGAAGCAGCTAAATTTATTTCCTTATAAAGTGCAAGTATTCCAAGAAATACCAGCCGCAGATTTTGAAAGGCGTAGGAATTAATCTCAATGGTTTACCCAAAATTTATTGGAAAGTAATGATTTATTAGACCTGACATTTTTTTTCGGATGAAGCCTGGTTTCACCCTCGGTTCCACCTCTCCGGTTATGTGAATTCTTAGAATACACGCATGTGGAGTAGTGAAAGTCCCCATTTTTTTGTAGAGTCCATATTGCCCCCTAAAAAAATTGGTGTCTGGTTAGCTGTTTTCCGAAAAAAATTTTATTGTTGGTCCTATTTTTATCTATGACACAGTTACAGCACAGCGGTATAGAGACAATATTTTGAATCCATTTGTGAAGCAATTACTTGACGACGAACTACGTTTTGGATATTTTCAACAGGACGACGATGCAACCGCCCATACAGCTGCCGAAACTATTAACTACTCATTTAAAACACCAGTTGCAAATTTAGAACAATTATAAGAAAGGATTATCCAAGAATGTGGTAACATTTCACCAGAGATGCTGGTCAACACTTTCGAAAATATGAAGAGACGTGTGAATTTATGCTTGGAGCATAGCGGTGGCCAATTTCAGCAATTTATGTAATTATTTTTCTTCTTCTTTCTGTATATTCTTACTTTGTTAATTTTGTAAACAACAAAAATAAATTTGTGTTTGCCTACTTATTTTATTACCCATTAGTTTGGCATATCATGTCATAATATGAATTTGACAAAATTTGAACCTAGATTTGGTTAGATATATCGTCCCCATATCATTGTGATCTAAACCAAGCACTACGTTTTTTAATCCAAGCCCTCTTTGATGCAAATAATTTTTGCTCGCACGGTATGAGTACCTATTAAATGTTCCATTCTCTAGTAATGTTATGTATATTTCTTTCGATAAATTATAAAATCTAATCAAACAGCTTCGAAATAGGAAACAAGACTCGAGGAGGTAACGTGTCGAGCTAAACGCCACCGTTGCGTCGCTGCCGATTCGCCGTCGTCGGTTTGCGATGACGTCGGTACTAGGTTCTCGAGTGCTTTTATCAGAGAGCATATTTTGTTTAATTATTTGCTCGGTAAGTATTCAGTATACAATTAAAAATTAGCGAAAAAACCTATTGTTCTGTAAATACCTAATCAAATAAATTGCTTATTCTGTTGCTTGCATTATTTGTATTATCGGGGGAGGGGGTTTAATTTGCAGTACGCCCCTGGTACAAAGAGCAGAAATCCCAAAAAAATAGTACTAAAATAAATAATATCAATAAAAATTTGCAGGAATCAGCAAGAAAATAAAGTGCACTGTACCTTCACAATTAAATCACGTCCGTTTACAAAAAAGACTAAACATTTTTTCGACATCAAGCCATTCAATACGCCAGAAAAAATGTAAATGCAAATTTAATGCAAACTGTAGGCGTATGTAAATCTGTAATGGGTCCCAGCGAGCGTACTCTGTATGATAATATCTTGACACAAATATAAATATCTGTCGTTTTTATTTACAAAAGATAAAAAATTATGGAATATGATTACTAGGGGTGTTTCATCCTTGAAAAGTTTTACAGGCATAAGTATTCATAAATATGTTTAAATTATAGACCGATCTAACTTGACAGTAATAATATAAAGGGCACAGGAAAAGATGGGGGAAAGTGAAACTTTTTAGGACTGGAAATTTATTACTCCGAACGAAAAACGGTATAAAACTTGTACGTTGATATCCAGAAATAAAATTTGAGTTATAAAGTGAACGCCAAAAGATGTGCAGCATATGGGGACAATTGTCATTTTTGAATTTAATAAATTTATTTTTATTTGAAAACGTTCTGCATTTCTTTAAATCGAATTCGGTGAAAGTTTTAGGGAGATGACACACACAGCGGTTTGTGGCGACTCGACCGCCGAGTCGGCTTATACCGTGCGAGCAAAAATTATTTGCATCAAAGAGGGCTTGGATTAAAAATCGTAGGGCTTGGTTTAGATCACCATGATATGGGGACGATATATCTAACCAAATCTAGGTTAACATTTTGTCAAATTTATATTATGACATGAAATGCCAAACTAATGAGTAATAAAATAAGTAACAAATACAAATTTATTTTTGTTGTTTACAAAATTAACAAAGTAAGAATATACAGAAAGAAAAAGAAAAATAATTAAATAAATTGCTGAAATTGGCCACCGCCATGCTCCAAGCATAAATTCACACATCTCTCATATTTTCGAAAGTGTCGAGCAGCGTCTCTGGAGAAATGTTGTCAGATTATTGAATAATCCTTTCTTGTTCTAAATTTGCGACTGGTATTTTAAAAATAGTGTTCTTTAAATAAGGAAAAACGAAATAATCCATAACCGTTAAACAAGGTGATCTAGGTGGGAATTCAATGTCTGATCGAAAACCGATCAATCTGTCGTCGAAAAAATTGCGTAAGTAGTTAATAGTTTCGGCGGCTGTATTGGCGGTTGCACCGTCCTGTTGAAAATATCCAAAACGTAGTTCGTCGTCAAGTAATTGCTCCACAATTCAAAATATAGTCTCTATACCGCTGTGCTGTAACTGTGTCATGGAAAAAAATAGGACCAACAATTTTTCTTCGGGAAACAGCTAATCAGACACCAATTTTTTGAGGGTGCAATGTGGACTCTACAAAAAAATGGGAATTTTCACTACTCCACATGCGTGTATTCTGAGAATTCACATAACCGGAGAGGTGGAACCAGGCTTCATTCGAAAAAAATATCAGGTCTAATAAATCACTTCTTTCCAATAAATTTTGGGTAAACCATTGAGAGTAATTTTTGCGTCTTGTAAAATCTGCGGCTTGTATTTCTTGTAATACTTGCACTTTATAAGGAAATAAATTTAGCTGCTTCTTAATAATAGTCCTGTATGTTCAATAAGATCTTCCCACTTCTTGGGACAGGCGTCTTATACAATTTGTTGGCGTATTTTGCATTAGTTCACGAACATGTGCAACACGTTCTTCTGTTCTTACGGATGGTCCTTTTTTGTGTTGTAAACAACCTGTTTCCCTAAACACAGCCACGGTTCTTTTCAGGCAATGATAAAAATCCCCAGCAATAAGAGCAACGTTAGGAAAATGTTCGTGAAAATCGTCCATGCACAAACCCGGATTATATTGCCACTCACCATTTACTCTAACCCCGTTTCAAAAATACGCTTCAACCATGAATGTTTTGTGCTGTTCCGTAAAGCCCATTGTGTGAATTGTTCAAGAAATTGGAAAAATTAGCGATGAATCGAATTACTTGTAACGACTGTCAAAGATGACGGAATAACTGATTGATTCAGGTAGTTACTGACACCCAACAGATATTAAGCTCTACCTGGGGCGGACCGCCCCTCCCGCCCTTGCAACGCCGCAGGAAAAATGGCGTCTACATTCCTCATCTTAACTTTTTATTCTCTACAATGGCCACTTCCGGTTTAATTATTAAAGCTGCAAAACCATAGATTAGTCATTTACAACTGCGTTTTGCTGTATAACATACCATACCTATAATATGCGACAAAGGCCCATCAGGCCGAGCCGTAGACCTTGCATAAATGCCATAAACATAGAAAATTTGAATAATTTACACCTTGCAAACTATGCAGAGTGGCACCAGTCCCCTCCTTATAGTGGAACTCATGCTCATTTGAATTTATAAAATAGCTTGGCAGGTTTATTGAATGCACCTCTTTGTATGTGATAAGTGGGAAGAAGGAAAAGTGATTCTTGCTTAAAACATAGTTTTTCGTATTTAAGTGTTTTTAATTTGCATGCGAGGAGTAGAACACATTCAATATATCGTACTTAAACCTATTTACAATAACTATACTTGACCAGCACTTAGCAATTTAAAAAACAGGGAGTACACTGGCGGCTCGTGACATTTTAATAAGGTAAGGCGAAAACATATATTTATACGGGGTAAAACGGCGAAAAAATGTTGGACCACGCCTAAATATTGCTAAATTTAGTAAGTCGTTTGTTTAATAGAAGGCCCTTACCGCAAAAACGATTTATATAGGTATAATTTCAATTAAGACTTTTATTTGTTTTTATAAACTTTTTCGTTTTGCTTGATTTCATTACGGTATGCAGAATTTAACTGAGTTTCAATGTTAATTTTTCCTACAACCACCTATGAAAATGAGAAAAAACCACGGTTAACTTGTTTATTCAATATCAAATAGTATCGATGCAAAAATCTCAAATTTTTCATACGTTAGGGCAACGAAATCCTATTGTTACACACAATATGTACCGTGCGAGCAAAAATTATTTGCATCAAAGAGGGCCTTGCATCTATAAGGACGTAATGCTTAGCCGTAGAGCTTAATACCTGTCGGTTGTCAGTAACTACCTAAATTAACAATCAATCAGTTATTTCGTCATCTTTGACAGTCGTTACAAGTAATTTGCTTCATCGATAATTTTTCCAATTTCTTGAACATCACACAATGGGCTTTACGGAACAGCACAAAACATTCATGGTTGAAGCGTATTTTCGAAACGGGGTTGGAGTAAATGGTGAGTGGCAATACAGTCCGGGTTTGTGCATGGACGATTTTTATGAACATTTTCCTAACGTTGGTTTTATTGCTGGGGATTTTTATCATTGCCTGAAAAGAACCGTGGCTGTGTTTAGGGAAACAGGTTCTATACAACACAAAAAAGAAGTCCCAAGAAGTGGGAAGATCTTATAAAACATGCAGGACTATTCTTAAGAAGCAGCTAAATTTATTTCCTTATAAAGTACAAGTATTCCAAGAAATACAAGCCGCAGATTTTGAAAGACGCAGGAATTACTGTGAATGGTTTACCCAAAATTTATTGGAAAGAAATGATTTAGTAGACCTGACATTTTTTTTCGGATGAAGACTGGTTCCAATGTGGAACCACCGTTTCTTTCCAATAAATTTTGAGTAAACCATTGACAGTAATTCCTGCGTCTTTCAAAGTTCCGCCTCTCCGGTTATGTGAATTCTCAGAATACACGCATGTGGAGTAGTGAAAATCCCCATTTTTTTGTAGATTCCACATTGCACCCTCAAAAAATTGGTGTCTGGTTTAGCTGTTTCCTGAAAAAGAATTGTTGGTCCTATTTTTTTTCCATGACACAGTTACAGCACAGCGGTATAGAGACAATATTTTGAATAAATTTGTGGAGCAATTACTTAACGACGAATTACGTTTTAGATATTTTCAACAGGACGGTGCAACCGCCCATACAGCCGTCGAAACTATTAACTACTTACGCAATTTTTTCGACGACAGATTGATCAGTTTTCGATCAGACATTGAATTCCCACCTACATCACCTTGTTTAACGGTTATGGATTACTTCGTTTTTCCTCATTTAAAGAACACTATTTTTAAAACACCAGTTCCAAATTTAGAACCATTACAACTACAAGAAAGGATTATCCAAGAATGTGGTAACATTTCTCCAGAGATGCTGGTCAACACTTTCGAAAATATGAAGAGACGTATGAAATTATGCATTGGTGGCTAATTTTAGCAATTTATGTAATTATTTTTTTTTCTTTCTATATATTCTTACTTTGTTAATTTTGTAAACAACAAAAACAAATTTGTATTTGTCTGCTTATTTTATTATTCATTAGTTTGGCATATCATGTCATAATATGAATTTGACAAAATTTTAACCTAGATTTGGTTAGATATATCGTCCCTACGTTTTTTAATCCAAGCCCTCTTTGATGCAAATAATTTTTGCTCGCACGGTAACAATAAGTGCACCCTCAGACCAAGCACTAGTGCTTGGTCTGAGAGTGCACCTGTCGACTTTGATACATGATGTCAGATTTTTTTAGTCAGTCAGAATCTCCAAACACTGACACGCTGCTAAAATAAGCAGCGCTGTCGAGGAGCTACCAGATTCCATCCTAGATGCAGCAAACTCTGCAAGTTTAAATTTATTGGCCCGCACCAAAAATATTAGAAACAATATAAACATTTTGAAAACTGGTGTTCTTAGAGAAATTTAACTTTAACACCAAAAAAAACAACTGTATAAAAATTGCTTTAGCACAAATCAACTTTAAAATAAATTTGATAGCTTTAGTTGTTTATAAGTAAAACGTATAAATGCAGGACACGAGTGGAAAATACCACACAACGTTGAGGGACCCTTAACACGCTCATAGACCCATTCAAGCTTTAATTAAAGTATTTCGTAAACAATTCTTGACCATATTATAGAAATTGATTTTTAAAAAGTAATGTTAATTAATATAAATCAAATAAGTAGGACTGGTAGGTATACAGGGTGTTTCAAAAGTAAGCGGCATCCTTTCGGGGGCGTAATCCGTGCATAAAAATAAGGCAAAAAGTTTCTATTAACATGGGTTCGAAAATGCTTCCTAAGGGAGCTACGCCCCTTTGAATAGGACACCTTAAAGACGATTTTTTCTCTAGTACTTTATAACCCTTTACAATTACATTTTGAAAATTGGTGTACTGTATGAACAGTTCATGGTGAATAAGATTCTAAATTCAAAATTTTATTCAGTGGCGTCACATACGGGGGAGGGTAAGGGTTAAAACATCCCTATTTATTTTTCCCTTTAGGTTATTGCCATTTTGTTTAGAAATTATAAAATTCTAGAGTTTTTTATGTAAAAAAGGTACTCTTAGTTCAATTAGAGTGAAATGAATGAGAGAGATAGAGTGTACCGTTTACTAGCAAATCGACTTTGAAAATTTTCTGATTTGCGTATGTTTATTGATAAAAAAATAATCGCATTACCACAATGTGTGTCCTATTCAAAGGGGCGTAGCTCCCTTAGGAAGCATTTTCGGACCCACGTTAATAGAAACTTTTTGCCTTATTTTTATGCACGGATTACGCCCCCGAAAGGATGCCGCTTACTTTTGAATCACCCTGTATGTGCATAATATGGTGAAAGATAACACATTCACTGTAACATTTTAATAATATTAATAACTTTTCCTTATCCATAAATGTTAATGAACTTTGAAATTAATATATTTAATTAACACGTCTAATTAGACAACTTATTAGCATTTTGATTGGCTTTTATCGTGTCTAGTGGATATTTGTTATTTGCACCGTGTAGTTTTTTGTTTATTTCTTTAAACAAAAATACAGGCTTCTGCAACCGTGTCTACGAAAGTTGCATAGCATGATATCGCTTTAAAATTATATAGTTACTCAGTGGCAGCCCGTGAGGTAGAGCCACAGTGCCATTGCCCTCCCTACCTGTCCTACAGCCTACATTCATACATACCTTCGTTCGTACAAGCAATAGGGTACTTGCACGAAATTTAAATAATCGAAATCTCCCTAGCAGCAGAATTATTACCGATAATTTTCTATCAACAAAAACATGAGTGAAACCGAGAAAAAAAATTTGGGAATTAATTCTGCTGCGTGAGAGATTCGAAAATTTCATAAATTGGAGTTTTTTCTTATTGTAATTTTTTTGCGAAAATGCTACAAAAACATATTTTCGGCGGCTTTAGTTAATTGTAACTAATTAGAGTTTTAAAAATAAAGTTCATTTTAGCCGTTAGTAACTCATTTTTATTACTAAAATGTGAGAAACAATAAATAACAAATTTGTTATCTGAAATCCAATGTCTTTATAGTTTTAAATTCAAATAAAACTTTAAAAAACATATTTCCGATGAGTTTAGTTTAATATGCCGCACTGTATTTTTACAATACCGTGCGAGCAAAAATTATTTTCATCAAAGGGGGCCTTGCATCTAAGGACGCAATTAATGCTTAGCCGTAGAGCTTAATACCTGTTGGGTGTCAGTAACTACCTGAATTAACAATCAATCAGTTATTCCGTCATCTTTGACAGTCGTTACAAGTAATTTGATTCATCGCTAATTTTTCCAATTTCTTGAACAATTCACACAATGGGCTTTACAGAACAGCACAAAACATTCATTGTTGAAGCGTATTTTCGAGACGGGGTTAGAGTAAATGATGAGTGGCAATACAATCCGGGTTTGTGTATGGACGATTTTCACGAACATTTTCCTAACGTGGCTGTGTTTAGGGAAACAGGTTCTATACAACACAAAAAAGAAGCAGGAAGACCATATGTAAGAACAGAAGAACTTGTTGCAAACGTTCGTGAAATAATGCAAAATACGCCAACAAATTGTATAAGACGCCTGTCCCAAGAAGTGGGAAGATCTTATGGAACATGCAGGACTATTCTTAAGAAGCAGCTAAATTTATTTTCTTATAAAGTGTAAGTATTCCAAGAAATACAAGCCGCAGATATTGAAAGACGCAGGAATTACTCACAATGGTTTATCCAACATTTATTGGAAATAAATTATTTATTAGACCTGACTTATTTTCAGATGAAGCCTGCTTCCACCTCTCCGGTGATGTAAAATCCCCATTTTTTTGTAGGTCCACATTGCACCCTCAAAAAGTTGGTGTCTGGTTAGCTGTTTCCCGAAGAAGAATTGTAAGTCCTATTTTTTTCCATGACACAGTTACAGCACAGCGGTATAGAAAAAATATTTTGAATCCTTTTGTGGAGCAATTTTGACGTTTAAAAGACGCGCATAGATAAAAAAACAAAAGTAAATAAACAATAATAAAAGAACATTTTATTTTTAATATATCTGGAAATCAAGGCAGTATTTTTGAAAAAGAAAAAAAGGGCCCATGTATGAACCCATAAAGAGTTAAATTAACGAAAAAAAAAATGTGCAAATGGTGCAAGGACCTTATTATCAACCGATTTCCAATTTTTCTCTGCGCATGCATGGTTTTTAACTTGTTGGCAATGTTTTGCTTTGCGCTTACAATTTGGCTTCTGGGAACGTCGGATTTTCTGTCAGCGGTTTGGGATTTGTCGTGTACGAACGTTTTTAAACACGTGCGCATGCGTCTTTAATTTGCTGAAGGTTTCTGACCTCTGTCCGAACGAAGCTATTCTTATTTTTAAAGCTATTAGCAAAGTCATTGAATATCAAACTATAAGAAGGCCATATGAGCCGATTTCCTAAATCTGCTACGTTAAATTCATAGATGGCACAACGAGTTCACCAACAACAAAGCGACTAACCTTTTCACTGCTAAATTAAAACATTGTTGCCGCCTGTCTGTTTAACTTGCTGCATGAGTTTTTTAAATTTATTTTTATAGCTTATCGTAAAACTTGACTTCACATAAGTACCTACACCTATCCTAGATGTAAGTAGGTAGCTTACATTTATTTTCCTACCTATAGTATAGTCTAGACTTAAAAATTTCCCTATTTTTAATTGCTTTGTAGCTTATAATATTTTTAACCTTTTGACGTCCCAACGTTAATTACATGAAAACATATAGACCGCCATGTATTCTAGCTATTTTTAACAGAATTAAATGACGACTCTCACTATTCAATACCTACCTAGGCTACAACGTATACCTATGTTGGGTAAAATATGAATGATGTGGGGTTTGTTTGTATAACTTGGTTTTAATTTGCAATTATTACTACTTTTCAAAATGGTTAAAATAAAGTAGGTTTTACTTTCTTACTTAAGAAACATCCAGTTTGTTTGTATTAGTGTATTACGTATTTTGCTATTTTTCGACGAAATAAAACCTATTTTAGTTATACTTGCTGTCGCTTTTTATCTACTTTTATTTGTTTAACATTTAACACCTAATGCAACGGTAAAATCATTATGAAAGTCGGTCCAGTTACCCCGGAGTAATCAGCGTACATATTATTATCAAAAACATACATTCGGCTGGAATTGAGAACCTCCTATTTTATTGTCTGTTAAAAATGCTTGGATTCTTAAAAATTCCAATAAAATACCATATGCGGCTGCGGCAACACCACGACATCACATCAGTGAATTTGAGACATCCGTTGCCGAGGCGCTGCATTATAACGACAGACAGGCGACAGATTTAAGGTTAGAGTTACGATCAACTCCACAATGGCGGCCAAACCAGCTCCAATACGTCAAAATATGGGTTGTCAACTTTTCTCGGACATCCGTCATTCTTATATAGTTTGATATTTAATGGCAAAGTATATTTAAAACGGCGTTGTCCGTTTTCAAAATGGAAAAACCAAAAAGTGCGTGTGCTGAAATTTAGAAATATTTCAAAAATTGTTGCAGGCTGTCACAAATTAAAATCAGATAAAATCAATTTAATCAGTATTTCAAATTTTTACATTTCTTAGCAGTTGCATTTCCAATTTTAAACTATTAAACAGATGATTATTATGTTACAAGGACGAAAAATGTAGTATTTCGTCCGTATGACATACGATATATTTTATCCGATTGTGGTTTTGTTCCGATTATAAAATGATGTAAAAATACAGTAAACCAATACATTTTATCTTGCACGGTAATTTGTCGCTTTTAATGTTTGTCAGTTAACAATGAAACCTGTAATATGCGTATCTATGGATATAACAAATAATTACTTAAATTAATAATATCATTTGACGTTTTATCAATCAGGCGATAGTTTTAAAACTTGAAAACACAAAAATGGAAATAGAACATGATGATGATAGTGAAGATCTTATAGTAGATATAGGTACGCCACCTGATATTCGAGAAACTGCCAATGAAGTTATGTTACATTTGTTGCCACAAAAATCTAAGGAAATATATGAAAGAGCTTATAAAAAAGTTATGGAGTACCGGCAAGAAATAAGTATACAGTCGTTCTCGGAAAACGTTTTCTTAGTGTATATGGCGGATTTATCATTTATTTTCGGAATCGCGGGCGCATGTCGTCGAGACGAACTGGCTCATATGAAAATTGATGACATGATGACCACAAGATTTGGGAACGGCTTTGTTAATAAAAATTTCCTATAATAAATCACAACCCGAGATCATTTACGATTTACGGTGATGGGAGAATATCTAAAGTATGATAGAAATTATATGGCTTTACGTCAAACAAATATGAATGTTGGGCCGCTGGGCGACTTTTTGTGTCTTACTGCAATGGAAAATGCTATAAGCAAGTGGTCGGTATACACAAATTTGGCTCCATACCTCAGGAAAAGCGTCTTACCTAAAACTGCCGAGTGCCAAGGAATTCACGGGACATTGTTTCCTAAGAACATCGGCCACATTGCTTGTAGATGCGGGAGCAGACATAACTTTTCTAAAACGGCATGGAGGCTGGAAGTCTTCTGGAGTAGCCGAGGGCTACATAGATGATTCCTTAAGCAATAAGTTAGAGCTGACCAAAAAAATATTCAACATTCCACAATCTGAACTGCAATCAGTACCGACTAAGGTATCGCAATCCGTCTTCCAATCGAGTTCAACATTGGAGAATAATATCATAACGGAGAACAAAAATAATAACACATCTTCAAAATCAAATTTACAGCACCCTGTTCTTGTTCAAAATTGTTTTAATTGTACAGTTAATATAAATATTGTAAATAATTGAAAATAAAATAAAGTTTGTTGAAAAAATGTTAGCGTCCGAAAAATATTTTTCGGCCTGGGACGAAAAGTGTTACCTAGCTACCACGGCAATAGTCAATACCTTATTGAAAAGGTACCTTTTTGTACAAATATCTGATCTATAAAACGTAATTTTTGGACACAATCGGATAAAAAAGACATTTTATTAAAAGTATGGGAAATCAAGTGTAAAATAGTCCACAAACTTGTGGAACGGGGCAATATTTTCGAAATTCGATCGCAAGCGACTAAATTGCCAATCTTGCTCGATAATCGCCTAGTGAATGGGCCCTTTTAGAGTTTTCAAATCAAAAATATAACTTCTCACGTTGTACAGGGTTATCCAACCAAGACTAGACAAGGCGATTTTTTGACCTTTCCTGTACTTTTATAAAAAAACTGAAATAGCCATCTTAAGTCATTTTCTCCCGCGAATTCGAATATCTTCAGCAAAAAACAATTGAACATCAAACAAAAGTACTAGGGGTCACTTTGATATTTTTTTAAATGGGATGCCGTATTTTTAATGAGCTTATCCGATTTCTCATATAAATTTTGATCTAAAATGTTGGATTTTTAATTTAAAAACGCCTTTTTTCCTCAGTTTTAAATTCGGAAAATGTTCGTCTACCGTACGATTAATACCTGATAGATGGATACCCGTTTCACCTGTTCACCCTTTAACCTGCTTTAAAGCGTCCGTCAGTTAGACAAAATAATCAAGTGTCAAATTTCTATATATTTTTCACGAATTAATTACAAATAATGAAATATTCTTTAGAAGAACAGCTAAGTGTAATAAAATTATATTACAAAAGTGGAGAGAATGCTCGACAAACACAAAGAACGTGAAAAATATATAGAAATTTGACACTTGATTATTTTGTCTAACTGACGGACGCTTTAAAGCAGGTTAAAGGGTGAACAGGTGAAACGGGTATCCATCTATCAGGTATTAATCGTACGGTAGACGAACTTTTTCCGAATTTAAAACTGAAGGAAAAAGGCGTTTTTGAATTAAAAATCCAACATTTTAGATCAAAATTTATATGAGAAATCGGATAAGCTCATTAAAAATACGGCATCCCATTTAAAAAAATATCAAAGTGACCCCTAGTACTTTTGTTTGATGTTCAATTGTTTTTTGCTGAAGATATTGGAATTCGCGGGAGAAAATGACTTAAGATGGCTATTTCAGTATTTTTATAAAAGTACAGGAAAAGTCAAAAAATCGCCTTGTCTAGTCTTGGTTGGATAACCCTGTACATTAACGTAATTTGCGCCAGAAGTCCCATATAAATCTATTTTTCTTGTAATTTTTTTTACAAAAAAACTCTTGTATTGTTTCCCCGTGTCCGTGACCTTACTTTAATTAAAAGTTTTACACACATATTTATAATTTTTCCTGTCTTTTAATTAGATGGTCTACTGATTTCGTGGGAACATCTTTATATGCTTTTGATTTCGTTTAGTGTCGGTTTGTTGTAGTCTATGGTAAGTGATGCGTGCAGTTAAATAGAGAACTACGACAGCGTTACTGTAGCCAGTCACTGTATATTACAAACACTGAACAAACAACTAACGAAGTAACATATTTAAATAATACAATTTTTTAACGTTAAAAACGGATTAACTTATAGGTAAAGGATAAGGAAGTTTACATAAAGGTTGGCCAGATTTGTAGAGATAATACAAAAATATAAAAAACTAAGCTGGATTATGCCCCTCAAATTTAATGGGGGTGATTCTGTAGCTAAATTAACACTTGTATAAGCTTACATTGACACATAAAAGTGACAACTAGCAACTAGCTAACGTATCTGTCACGTCTGCATTCTTTCTAAGAAGGCTTCGCTTCTTTAAAGGCATCGTCAAATACTAATTAAAATTTATCACATAGCGAACAGAAATAAATAGACTACCGGCAAACTGGTTCGAGCCCGGTGGATTTTAGTGCTATAAGTCTTGACGTGGGTCAAGCGTCGAGCAAATATTACCCACCCCATTCACGGTAACCAGGCGGATATCTCGTGGGGTGCGGGGGAAGGAACACACTCCCCAATCGGTAGGTCATAGAAAGCGCGAAACCAAGGGTTGATAGCCCTTGGGGGTTCTTTTAATGACTGAGGATCGTGGTTCGGAGTCCACGTTGAACCGTGGGTCCCCTCGGAAATGGCTCTGGCAGCGAACGGTTTGAGAAATAACATCATACAAAATTATGTCTCACTAAGAAGCAGTTCCAACGGCTCCTCTGCCACAAGAGCAATTGCAGTGGCTAAACGGATTTGGATAAAACAAGCTTAAGCTAAAGATGATGATTTCTATCGTCGAAATATGTCCCCTATAATCGAATAAACAAATCAGTGATGCAAAGACACATTACCTTCTTTTTTAAAAAAAAAATCAGTTTTGCACCACTGGTCTTGACAATTATTAAAAAAATTAAAATAATGCTTTATTATACTTCTGATTGACTACATAAAGTCGCCACAGTGGATCTTTGCCCGTGCGTCATTAATCAACGATCAGGACTCAACGTGGTTAATAACTCTGCATCCTTATTTATTACAGTAACAAGTTTGAATAAAAGCATAAAAAAACGTCTCCAAGATTCCGCAATAATATAACGTGCTAGACAAGAATAAAACTATAAACGTCAATTAATTACTTTTTTTATTTGTTGTAGTTGACTACCATTGTATTTTAGAACGTCATTGTCAACCTTATTTTAATCTGCCAATCTAATTCGTATTTTGTAAATTTGTGGGCCTTAAAACTGTTCCTTTTTCTAAAAATAGTTCTTTTTAGAGCTAATTATACCCACCATCTGTTTTGGCGATAAGTATTTATGGATTTTTATAATACCTAATTTATTTATTTTAAATATTCTAACCGTGAAAGTTATTTGAAAAGTTTACGGCAGTGGCTAAATTCCCTTAAATGAAAGAATGTCAAAAATTTGACTTTTACGATTTTAATAGTCAATAAAACACCAAACTTTTCTAGATTTTAAGCTTTAAAAATAGTATTAAATGTATTAACATTTGTTTGTCAATTTCTTTTAGATAATAGAGAATGCCGGGCAAAACTTAAAATAAATAATAATTTTTCGAGATATTATGTAGGTGTGTCAAACGGTAGGCAGGCACGTCCATTTTATGAACTTTGACTAAGTTTTGACTTTTTCGTCTCGTAATTTTAATTTGATTCATACGATTTTGATGACGCACGGGAAAAGAACCACTTTAGGTAGGTTTCCGTATGATGGTCACTATTTGTGGCAGTTGGTGATAGTTAAGTGGCCTAAACTTAACTACTTTGGGTGATATCTCCGTGGAACGTCAACAAGCCGTTGTGTTGGGTGAATATTAGCTAAAGTGCAGTTTTAAAAATAACCAAAGTTATGATCTGATGTGGTGACTTTATTGACGTTATGAATTTCTCTGAGTCTGATAATAGTCTATTACGCATGACCAGTCGCTGTCACTTTCGTAATATGCTTCTCCTGCATCTGCGAAGGCATCCTCCAACATTCACCTCGCGCAGACAGAAAAATAACTCAACACGAATATGACATTTTAGGTCTCTTCGCTTATCCCCCTTGGATCTGGCAACGACTTGATCAATATGCCATGGAGTTGAGCAAAAGTTTCGTGGTCAGTTTTTCTTTTAATCTGCAGGTGCATCTGAAGGTTATGTTTGATGTGGAAGGATTCATCCAAATAAAATATTAGTGGCAGGAAAATTCATAACCAAAACAGGGCCACCGCAGGGTGAAACTATGTTCGTGGTCGCTAGTTACACTGAAGACAGAACAATCTTGGACATTATTTTGAGGTAAGATGGTGGTCAGTTCAGGACGAAAAAATAAACTAAGCTTTCACCCAGTGGCGGCTCTTCCTTTACCTCCAAAATATCCCTCGTATTTTACCAGAGTTTATAATTACAGTCACGCACTATAAGGGTACTTATCGTATGTTCTTCGTATATTGGGTCCAGGCTAATCTTGACCACCGCTCTGTGTTTGCTTTGCCAGAGAAATTTAATGCGCAAGCGTGCAAGAAAGAAACAAACGCATGCTACTACTGAAAGGAAAGACAAAGATACGAGTCCTATAAAGGCTATAAGCCCCATCAAGTTTCGATGAGGTTTCGACAAACGTTGCAATTTTGCAGAAACGTGTGTGAAGGGAGTAACGTTGCGGAGCAGTTCTTAGTTTATTTCTTAGGAAAACTTGTTGACTTGACTTAACCGATTGCTGCAGTAAGGAGGGTTGTATAATGTATATTCAAATATTCCTTGTCAGTTTGTCATTGTTTACATTTTATTGGATTTTTAATTTACGTACGGGTGCCAGTCGGGTTTGATAATTTGTTGGTTTATTATTATTTAACGAGTGTTGTGTTAAATAGTTTATTGTTCCTTGTGTCACAAAATGTCGGTTGTACAAAATATGAGCCAGGAACGATTATCTGCATAAGCGATGTTATCAGTCGAAAAATATTTTGTTAAGTATTCCAAATTTTAATGAACTAAAGAGAGAATAATCCACCTTAAGTTATTATTATTATTATTTGCTAGGTATATTATGTTGTCACTTTCCATGTTATGGAATTGTAAAATATAGTTTGGAACAAAGGCATTTTGAAAGTTAAGTTCAAATCTGTTTAAAATTTACGTATAGGTCGGTCCATATTTTATTTTTTGATTTTTTTATCAGGTAAATTATAGTGTTAACTTTTTTCCCGCGAAGACAGAAATTAGTGTAAATAACTACAATTTTAATAGGCAAAAAAATACTTTTATGGGCGTGGCACTTAAAAAAAATTTTCGCCTTCGGCAATTTGCCCGGCGCTGTCAATATATCCTTACAATGCTAAATGACCCCCCACTTCAAAAACCCACGAGCCGCCACTGCTTTCACCAATTAATGTATTGCCAACGTTTCGGCAAAAACGATTTTCCCTTTTATCGGGGCTATAAATGTTCAATTGTTAACATAAAATTTAAAAACAAAAGCTGTGTGTCTACCTTAACATAAGTGATGAATCTTCCAACGATTACAGTTCATTACAAGGTTCTAAGTAGGTTCGATTGTCATTCATATGTAGAAATTAGTCAACTGTAAAAGCATTAAAGTGTACAACATTACTTATGACATACCGATCTCAAGTATAATAATTGCATCAACGGTACCAGGACACAACATTTTTTAAGTTAAAATGAAAACATTAAAAACAAGCTGTGCATGCTATAAGATATACCTTACTTAACCATTAAAGAAGCGACATTTATCGATGTTGATGGAACACATAACGAATTATAATAAGGCATTCAAAATGATATACATATATTTATTATACCTTATTATAATTCGCTATGTGTTCTGTCAGCATTGAAAGATGTATCTACTTTGATGGACAAGTACGGTAAATAGCATTTTTACAGCTTGTGATGTTTTTTTTATTTTAATAACGTAAAAATATTTTGTGTTTTGGTACCGTTGTTGCAATTATAGTCGAGCTGTATGCCATAAGTGATGTTTGTAGAATGTCATGTTTTCATAGTTGACCAACTTACATACAGTGATACATTGTGACCAGTAAAGTCCGCATCATATGGGATTTTTTTATTAATAGCTTTATTCGAAATTTGACTTTGGCATCAAATTCCGCTTCGATCGAGATGAAAATTAAGCAAAAAATAGTAGTCACGTGATTCGCATTATCTGTCAAATTTTAATTTTTTCCAAAAAATAATTCAAAGTGGCGTTATTTCTGTAAATATTGAAAAAGTTATTAGAAAAAGTTTTTTAAATGCAGTTTCTAGCCCACATGCAATATTTTAGCTACATAAGATAATTTTGATTTTTTACCCATATTTTGTAAATTGCACCACTTTTGCAAAATAAGACTCACCGCAACCTACATAAAACTTCTTAGTTTTGAAATGCTTTATTTCAGATACATTTTCTTTAAAGTAGAGCCATATTAAATGTGCGTTTTTCTACAAAATCAAAATTGGGCTATTAAAATTTGGTCGCATGTGATGCAAAGTTTATTTGTTTTTGGCCCTGTTAAGGTAACTTCATAAAATAAGTATTTTTGAAAACAGTAATACACTGTAAGAAAATAGTTTAATTGAAAATGGTCAATTGTTCTTATAAAAAATCATATAAAAATTAAACGCATTTAAAATTCCACCTTTTTAATTAATAACAAACTATTCTTGGTATTTGAATATTAAATTAAAAACAATTCAAAAACTTAAAATTACATTTCTGTGTGCCTTTGCATCACATGCGACCAAATTTTATAGCCCAATTTACATTACAATACATTTTCTTTAAAGTAGCGTCATATTAAATGTGTGTTTTTCTACAAAATCAAAATTGGGCTATTAAAATTTGGTCGCATGTGATGTAAAGTTTATTTATTTTGGACCCTGTATAAGGTAACTTCATAAAATAAGTATTTTTGAAAACGTAGTTTGTGTCTGAAAGTAATACACCTTAATATTAAGACAAAAAGAACACAGTGTCATCAGTAAAGTGTTCATTAAGTGGAAAATAAATTTTAGTAGTGGGTAAAAAATCAAAATTATCTTATGCAGCTGAAATTTTGCATGTGGGCTAGAAACTGCATTTAAAAAAACTTTTTCTAATAAATTTTTTCGATATTTTCAGAAATTGTTTTGAATTATTTTTTGGAAAAAATTAAAATTTGACAGAGCGACTAGTATTTTTTGCCTAATTTTCATCTCGATCGAAGCAGAACTTGATGCCAAAGTCAAATTTCGAATAAAGCTATTCATAAAAAAAAATCCCATATGATGCGGACTTTACTGGTCACACTGTATATGGATGACAATGGAACCTACTTGGAACCTTATAACAAACTGTAATGTTTGGAAGTTCCCACAATTTTGTTAAGAAATTGAAAGGTTTTAGCCCCGATGAAGGCAAAATCGTTTTTGCCGAAACGTTGGCAATATTTTAATTGGTGACATATTCGTTGGTTTTCTTTTCCTGAACCTACAATCTTACCTACCAAATATTTTACTCAAGGGCGTAAATCAATAAAAATAAAAACATTCTACGATAGCTGATCCATGTCAAATATAAAAAACGGGAATTCGTTGAAGATCTATTCGGTAGATGCATTTAAATCAGTGAACCATTTATGACTATATAGGTAAAATTATTTGATGTATTCAAATCTGGTCTTATTATGCGGGTCCAAAGGTCACCGATCGATCATATGAATCAATTCAAAAATTCCAGAGCTTATCAAAATGTTGTGAGATTATGTAGGTATCAATATACCCGGAGAAAAGAAACATAGTTTTATTATTTTAACTGTCGTGAAGATAGCCACATAAATTATTATTATTTTTGCAAAAATGATGTACATAATAGTACAGGGGTGGCGAACCTTTATATATTAAAGTGTCATTTTTTCTAAAGAAATATTTAATGAGGCCATAGACGTGCCGTCAAATTCGTTATATAATAATTCATAGTAAACTTTGTAATCGGTGGCGTATATTTTGGGTGATTTGAGAGACTTTGCCATTGATAGGAGTTCGAATTTTAACATATTTGGTAAAGGATTTTGGTTGTGTTTTTCAAGCCACTCATAAATATCACTTTTTCGCCAAGATGAACTAGGTTGTTTATTTAAAATTCTTGAATGATATGATGCATTGTCTATAATACAATTAAAGACGGCTCATCTAAATTTGGGATTAATTGAGCTTTTAGCCATTTGTCAAACATTTCGCAATTCATATACCTATTGTCATGATAGTCAGAACTTTTTGATGTGGAAGAAAAAATTAAGCTTGCACCTGGAACATTTCCTGTTACAGAACCGGAATGTAAAATAATGAACCGCTTTCCCGTGCCACATCCCTTTTTTTCTTTTTACGCTTTTCACAGAATCATCTTGCCTTTTTTATGGCGAAAACCCAACTTTTTTTTATTAATTTTGATAACAATTCAAGTCCGATTTCCAAAACACTTGCAAAAACCAAAAAATTGCTTTTTATCGTTCATATTATCATTAAATTAATTGTCAAAGTCACAAAACTGGCATTTTAAAATGAAGACGAAGGTGGCAGGTAGGCAGGTACAAACTTTTGTGAATTGCTGAAAATAAAATACATATCCTTTTCTTTCATGTCGAAATTGCATAAGTCTGTCATATTATTTTTTGTCTTACGGATTTTATTTGGATAGTATGATTAAACGCAATAAAAGAACAGAAAAGTTGAAAGTATGTCTTTGTTAAATCGTAAGACCCGCACGATAAGACCGGATCTGACTTCAGCAATGCATCACATTAAAATAAACAAAATATAAATATTAAATGTAAATGGTTCAGTGCTTTGATAGTCAAAAACTCGTAACCGATTTAAATCCGCCAACGGGCTCTGGCCGTAGTTTCAAAAAGAGCAAAGAGCAACATACGGATTACGTGTACTGTTCATTGTCATGAGAACGCACTCTCACACTTTATATGGGAGTGGAAGTCGATAAATTCTATTTGCGTTTTTGAGACACGAGGCGGTATTAAGATAGAAAACATGTTCAAAAACATCTAGGAAGTCATAAAGCCATTAATGCTTTACCGTAAGAATAATAAGACACAGATAAAAGCACAAACGGTTTGTTTTATTTTTTTTTTTGTGCCAAGTAAAATTGTGTCAAATATCCTCTAAATATTAAATTCAACTGTGAATAATCGTGAGCGGAAAAACATGACAACTCCAAAAATGTGATCTGGTCTATATTCGGGATATCAGGTAGTAAAAAGACCGAAAGCCAGAGTCAAAATGAGGACTTATTTGAAAATATGATTTATTATTAATAAGGAGACTAAAATTTTACAGGCAATTAGTATTTATCACAAAGGGCATGTAATCTCATTATTAAAAAGCAAAAATGGTAAGTCCCGGGAAGCCGAAATTTTACAGACACTTATGTTGGATCGCTCATGTTCTTAACAATAATTAACACTAACCAGGCAACTTTCACTGTGACAGTAATGACATTGACAGACAATTTACTCACAATCAAAGTGACTCGGTTGGCTTTTGTACAAAATAGGGAAAGCTGCCCCTACTGTAACGTCATTATTAAAAAGCGATATCTCAAAAATGGTAAGCCCCAGGAAGCTGATATTTTACAGACACTTATGTTGGATGCATAGGTTTTTAACAATAATTAAAACTCCGTATAATTCCGTATACGAAAAAGCGTTTTTATTGGAAAAAATAGTCAACATTAAGTATTTACATTAACTTTGACACTTAGCAAATGTAGCTGATTTACAATAATTTTAAGTCAGAAATTCACCGTTGCTCGATTTTCCGTTGTTTTTGGACCACGTACTCGTTGCATTGGACATATAAAATGCGATTATCTCGAAGATGGTTACTCCTAGCGACTTCAATGAGTTATACGTTTTTGATGTAAAAGAAGTAAAGTGACTTATTTTTTTAATGGTCGGATCGATATAAGAGGCCTAAACAAAGTTATGCCAGCTAAAAGGAGTGGGCCATGCCGTAGGCAGCGCCCTCTACTGGTTACACAAAAACTATGAATACTTTTGAATTTCTCACCCCAAAAAACCCCAAAACCCTTAATTTTGTGCGGATATGTCGTTTCGTTAAGAAATAATCGCAAAAAAACGAAAACAAAATTAAAACTTTGACACCCTGTATCTTGGTTGTTATCAATTTTGGGATAAGGCAAGTTTAAACAAATCGCATTATTTCGCCTTAAGGAGTCTGCTGTTGATCTGTGTCCCATTACTTTTGAGACACCCTGTATATAGACTCTCATTATTCGATATTAACCTACCTCAAACGGTCCGCATCGTCGTATTTATAAATTTTTAGGTTGACAGTTCTCGTTTCCACAATAACGGCAATGACAACGCAATGAATGACATTAGTCCGAGAGATAGGTATATAAACCACAATCCGCTATCGAAAAACAAGAAGCACAAAGTCTGCGGCTTATCAAATTATTTTTGTTTATTAAATAAACTAAATGGTTACATCAGAGTACATATTTCGACTTTATTCTACCGTGGTTACATGTCTCGCCCTTGTATGGGCATCATTAGGGTTGTGCCTGGTCAATTGACCGAGATTTTAACAGGGTCAAATTTGGTCAAAAACTTTTGCAGCCTTTTGTGAGAGAAGTTGGTCCTCATGGGGTATTGTCCATAGCAAGCTTTGCAACCGATTGAAAACCACGCGCTCAGGAAAGCTTGTTTATATATAAAGTACCACTTAAAGCTGTTAAGTGGCAGTGGAAATAAAAAATATGGAAATTCGGAGGAACCAGCGCTAAATTTCAGTATGGAGGATGAAACGAGTGATTCAGATTCTGAAGAACATAAAGGCAATGGCGGGGGTGAGTTCAGTGACGAAGATGATGTACCTTTATCTAAGCTATCTACCAAGGCCAGTACTGCCAGCAGTCTCTCATTTCATCATCAATCAGTCACTCACTCCTTAGGTACTTCATTATTAATTTAGTATTATACATAATATTTATGTGTCATTTTTGTGTTTTTTGTACCTAAGAATGATTTCTTTATTTTTTGTTAGCTGTTTTTTAATAAAGACATACGGTTCTATGTAATTACTTATGGCTTCATTTCTTTTGACAAAACTGAGGAATTTGACCGGGGCTTGGTCAATTAACCACAAAAGATTTTGACGGTTAAAATCCCAACCCTAGGAATCAACAAACCTAACATTCAAACAAAAATCAAAAATAAAACAGTAACAAATATTACAGTTACAACAAGTGTGTTTTACCTCTTAAAAACATGAACTTACAAAAAAGTTATGTAATAAAACACAATTTCAACAAGTTCCACTCATAAAGTCAAAATCTCTATTAAAACTCATTAATTTATTTAATTATTCGTATAAAGTGGCCATAAAGACCAGGAAGCCTTTTCATTTCAACCATTTCTATTTTTATGAGGCGCAACAAGAGCTTCGGCTTATTGAGGGGAAGTTCTAGTAACGCTGGATGGCACCTAATACCGGACAGAGATCCATGAATAGAAAGATAGTTAAAAATGGCTTTATCAACAAACTAAGGAAAAGAATAAGGTATGTGGAACAATTTGGGTAATACAATGAACATTATAAAAAAAGGTATGTTAAGGATATCGGGTACGTTTTACCATGTATCAGAATCATGCCTATTCATGTGTTATTTTATTGTCATAAATATTTTCAAAAATTTTAGTCCGTCACAGAGGAATGTCAGATTTAAAAAAATCTTCCTTAAAGTTGGCTTTGCAACATCGTGGGCATGTCGTAAGTAACCCAATTCCTTACATAAAATACAAACTGTCACTACCGTGCGAGCAAAAATTATTTGCATCAGAGGGCCTTGCATCTAAGGACGTAATGCTTAGCCGTAGAGCTTAATACCTGTTGGGTGTCAGTAACTACCTGAATTAACAATCAATCAGTTATTCCGTCATCTTTGACAGTCGTTACAAGTAATTTGATTCATGGCTAATTTTTTTAATTTCTTGAACAATTCACACAATGGGCTTTACGGAACAGCACAAAACAGTCATGGTTGAAGCGTATTTTCCAAACGGGGTTAGAGTAAATGGTGAGTGGCAATACAATTCGGGTTTGTGCATGGACGATTTTCAAAAACATTTTCCTACCATTGATTTTATTGCTGGGGATTTTTATCATTGCCTGAAAAGAACCGTGGCTGTGTTTAGGGAAACAGGTTCTATACAACACAAAAAAGGAGCAGGAAGACCATCTGTAAGAACAGAAGAACTTGTTGCAAACGTTTCGAAAATATGAAGAGACGTGTGAATTTATGCTTGGAGCCTGGCGGTGGCCAATTTCAGCAATTTATGTAATTATTTTTCTTTTTCTTTCTGTATATTCTTACTTTGTTAATTTTGTAAACAACAAAAAAAAATTATATTATATTATATCATGTCATATTTGACAAAATTTTAACCTAGATTTGGTTAGATATATCGTCCCCTTATCATTGTGATCTAAACCAAGCCTTACGTTTTTTAATCCAAGCCCTCTTTGATGCAAATAATTTTTGCTCGCACGGTATAATAGTAAATATTTGGATTATTTTTCTCTTATAAAATTTCGATGATTTGTTTTAAAAATGATTTGATAAAAGCATAAAAGTATAAGGGCGATGATACACACGGCGTTTTTACAGCGGTTTCTGCCAAGGGGACACGGCGGCCGACCATAGATATTTACATTTAGATAAGCAAACAATAATCACGAAAGTGGCAGATTTATGGCCTCGCGCATGTAAACAAAGCTAGACACTATTAGACATGCGCACTGCAACATTATCATTTGACTAATAACCAAAACTTAAATTTAAGTTCTTGCTCAAGAAATTGTAAAAGTTGACCTTCAATTTATTTTTACGTGAAAACAGCTAAAATTCGTCCCAAATTCTTGCCAAAATATTGGAATTTCTTCTCAATTTTTGATCGTGGTATTATTTTTTTCCTAGGTATTATTTTCAAGTTACCAAAAAGCATCAGGACGTTTTAGAAGCAAAAGCTGCGCCAGCCAGTCCGTCACTGACTCTATACGAACTTCTACTGTAGATTACTGTACAACTTACTGGGTAATTTACAACGAGATTGATGTTATTTTTAGGAGTATTAATAATACAGGGAAGTCACGTGCATAAACACACTTGACGATATCAGGTTTCAAAAATAACCTGTCATATCACATCGCACCGTCTCTACGTGGAAACCTTTTCGATGGACCGTATGTACCGTGCGAGCAAAAATTATTTGCATCAAAGAGGGCCTTGCATCTAAGGACGTAATGCTCAGCCGTAGAGCTTAATACCTGTTAATAATCAATCAGTTATTCCGTCGCTACAAGTAATTTGATTCATCGCAAATTTTTCCAATTTCTTGAACAACTCACACAATGGGCTTTACGGAACAGCACAAAACATTTATGGTTGAAGCGTATTTTCGAAACGGGGTTAGAGTAAATAGTGAGTGGCAATACAATCCTGGTTTGTGCATGGTCGATTTTCACGAACATTTTCCTAACGTTGCTTTTATTGCTGGGGATTTTTATCATTGCCTGAAAAGAACCGTGGCTGTGTTTAGGGAAACAGGTTCTACACAATACAAAAAAGGAGCAGGAAAACCATCTGTAAGAACAGAAGAATTTGTTGCAAACGTTCGTGAAATAATGCAAAATACGCCAACAAATTATATATTTTAAGACGCCTGTCCCAAGAAGTGAGAAGATCTTATGGAACATGCAGGACTATTCTTAAGAAGCAGCTAAATTTATTTCCTTATAAAGTGCCAAGAAATACAAGCCGCAGATTTTAAAAGACGCAGGAATTACTCTCAATGGCTTACCCAAAATTTATGCTTCGAGCATGGCGGTGGCCAATTTCAGCAATTTATGTAATTATTTTTCTTTTTCTTTCTGTATATTCTGACTTTGTTAATTTTGTAAACAACAAAAATAAATTTGTATTTGTCTACTTATTTTATTACTCATTAGTTTGGCATATCATGTCATAAATGAATTTGACAAACTTTTAACCTAAATTTGGTTAGATATATCGTCCTTATATCATTGTGATCTAAACCAAGTCCCACATTTTTTAATCCAAGCTCTCTTTGATGCAAATAATTTTTGCTCGCACGGTATAAAAATTTAAAAACATTTAAAACCATTAGCTTCGTTTGTACAAGCAACTGTCAACCAATTGCTAATTTTTCTCTGCGCATGCGTGGTTTTTAACTGGTTGCAAACTGGTTGGAATTTTTTTGCTTTGCGTTTACGTTACAATTTGGCTTCTGCGAAATCCGGATTTTCTGCCAGCGGTTTGGGATTTGTCGCGTGCGAACGCTTTTAAAACACGTTCGCGTGCGTCGTTAATTTGCTGACGGTTTCTGACCGCTGTACGAACGAACCTGCGGTCTGTCCATTTTATCTTGACAGATGACAGAAAAAACAATTGAACAAACACTCACCACATTCGTCAATCCACGGATCAAATTATAGTGCGACATTTGGGGCGTTTGCCATTTCGTTTACTTACAGATTACATTGAAGGAATTGGGTTTATCTCCATCCTTGTCACAGTCGGCATTTTGTATTTGACCGATAAAGAGCATATTGACAAAAAGAAGTTGATGTTTTGTTTAATAATACAGAAAAAAAAGTAACAACGAACATACGAAGAAGAAAGACATACATAATATTCTGGAGCTGGTACAGCAAGGCTGATGTTACTCAGCCGGTCATAGTTTTGTTTACTTTCGTGTTTTCTGCAATTACGGAACCTTTCCTGTTAAAACAAACACATATCCTCTTGATTTCTTAGGAGAGATGACATCTAGATAGACTAGAAAATATCGTGTTACCAGTGAAAATTGTTGTTTTTACTTCAGTTTTGAAAGTCGACGTGTTTACTTTCCAGGATTTTAAGGTAAATTGTGGCAATTTTAGTGGTTTCAAAAAACTGTTTTTTTAAAGTTTCTGTGCATTTACTTAAAAAAAAAACACCGGCATACTATTCGGCAATGCCTCCCTGAACAGCCCTTCCAAAATAAGATACTAATTATTATTTTTTAATAATTGCAATGTTCCGGAAGTTACCCTTGCATTCAAGCCATTTATACGTCTTTTATAATGATTGACCTGGAGAACTGTGCCCTTAATGAGAAAGAGTAATAAAATGTAAATTTGCAATGATAGGGCCCATTAAACAGGGTGATTGTAAATTTCAGGTTAATTGCAATGATAGTTTTTAAAAATTCCGTACTTAAGACTTACACATCCCCGAATCGGTCCAAAATGAGGGTCACCCTAAATTGCATACAATAGAAAGACGAGTTTGGTAAATGAAAGTAATGTGACAGGTAGTTTATTAGACTAATACGTATAATAATAATTATACTTGATTGTAGAGATAGGCAGATAAGTGAGATATTAATTGGACCATGCTAATCAGAATGGGACTAAGTACCAAATATGAAAATGGCAGAAAAAAGGCTTTAAAGTTAAAACATTGCTATCACTTACTTATTAATGATTTTAGTAACATTTTTTATATCTGGGTTTGTGAGTATCATATAACTAATAATTCTATAAAAGAATAATCTTTCAACAAAAATTGCTTTTGTTTTTCGAACTTTTGGCGCTTGGTTCCCTTCTGATTAATTTTTTAATAAGCAAGTTTGATTTTTCAAAAGGAAATTAACGAGCACCAAAAGTCGAACAACACCATCCTTTAGAAACTTCTATTATACAAAGATCTATTTTCATATAACGAGAAAAACTTTATTCAAACGTATAATATAATAATACAAAACTTTGGTCTAAGTTTCTTCTTCATCAGGCTCAAAATCTAGGTTTTCACCATAGCCATCTAAGTCGTCGTCAAAATCCATACCTTTTAAGCCTCTGTAGACATTTTTAGCATCCATGGGGATAAAGGGCATTAAAGATTTGATGTCCTGTAACTTCTTGTTTGAAATTTCAGTACCATTAGGCCAAAGAATATCTATATCATTCTTAAAAGCAGAGGGTGCTTGCCGTTTCAGAATTTTCTGAAGCAAAATTTCATGGAACTCCTCGTTTTCATTATGAGAATATTTTAAAAAAATGGAAAATGGTTTATCCTTCTCGATTTTTATTACTCTTGTTTTTAACCAACTAATCTTATTCTTAAGGGTGTCTGTTTTTCTGTTGGTGATTTATTTTTCTAAGTTAGCGATGGAATAAAAATGTTCTGTGCTCATTTATGTTACAATCAGTAGGTTCTTTTGCCTGCAATTATTCATTATATTAGCATAATCTTGCATCGTATAAATTCGTTGGTTCAATCGAATTGCCTTTTCTATGTCCAAAAAATCAGAATCGTTTGGCAGATAGCTGTGACCAGATATTAAAAACTTAAAATAAATTGTTTTTAAAGAGGGATGGAAACTTAGTATGTTCTTTAGCATTAGAACTATTTTTATGTTTCTATTCTGGCCGCCACAGCTATCCGACCACATTATGAGAGTTTCGATATTCTTTTCCAAGAAAACTTCTATAAATCTTTTGAAGCATGACCCCACCTCTTGTGCCCCTCTCTCCTCCCTTCCGGCATCTCCTTCCTTCCAAATATAACAATATCCTTTATTTCCACAATGTATACCCTCATTATACAGCCATAGTTGGCGTTTATAAAAAACAAGATTTATAGGAATACTTGGCAAAGGTAACGTTTTTTCCATGTCATAAGTTAAAGTTTGAAGTTGTTCACTCTGATTCGCCATTTTAATGGAACCAAGCGACACAGTTTAAACGCGATGAGTTTATCTGAAAGGAACTAGCCGCTTGGTTCCGTTTAGATTAATAGCAAACGCTGTATTGCCAATATGGTTGTTGGTTCATACGCATATATTTACCACAAATAAAAAAGCGCCGTTTGGATCTTTTCTGAATAATATTCTATCGAACTTCTACGTCACTTGGTACCATTATCTTTATTTGTATATAATAAATGTCGCTTGGTCCCATTCTGATTAGCATGGTCCAATTATTCTAATATTACGGAGATAAAACTTATATAGAAGTAAGAATAATATGAAAATAGATAAATTGGAATAAATATTAATATTTATAAAATAATCTACTATGTACAGGGACATTTTTTTAAGTGTCTCACCCGATTAGGAATTTTCCTACTGACTATAGGTAATGAAAAAACAATTACGGACTCCCTAATGGTTTTTTGCGAAGAAGCCAAATTTGATGTCAACATTTATTAGGTTCATAAATTTGACAGATAGGACGCCATATTGGATTTTTTTCATATTTTTACACATTTGACAATATCGTAGTTAGCTTGGCCATAAAAAATAATGTAACACTAAAAAAACTTGGATTTGGTCTCAAAAGATCTATTTTTTATGGTGTAAGACTTTCAGGACAAAATCAAAAACTTCGAAGCCTCGTTTCTCCGGAACGACTAAAAATAAACATTTAAAACTATATATTTTTTAAGGTTAAATAAAAAATTGAATGCACCGAATCCAATATGGCGACGTATCTGTCAAATTGTGAACCTATACAATTTTTGACATCAAATTTGGCTTCTTCGCAAAAAGCCCATTAGGTAGTACGTGATTGTTTTTTTTTATTATAGTCATAAGGCTTTTAATACATCTTACCGCTGTTGTCGGGATTGCTTGGGTTATGGCTGCCCGTAGAGTCTTAACAAGGACGAAACGGCCGTCATGGTCTACCCGCCCCTGGGCATCCATTGAACTTGGATCCCTGTGTATTCCAATATAAAAAATAGTTACACACTTGTCCGATATGCCACAATTATGATCTGATTATTTTCGCGGACACTATGTTATGTTCAAAAGATAACAATATAATCTGTCATGGCTGACAAATATAAGAATTGCGCGGATAATGGGACGACGTAATAAGGCTTTTATTTGGTATTTTCAAACTTTCTTTTTAATTGTTTCTAGGAAAGGTTTGTGACCCTCTAAGAAGCTTTTTATTATCGGGATGTAATTATCAATAGGTGAATATGAGGAATTCGGTTATAGTTTAAAAGCCCATTGACAGGGTATTATGGAAGTGGGAAAACATTTCCTGAGAAACATTGCCTTGTATATATATTACAGATTATAGATATTACTTCAGTATTTCTCAATAAAGCTAATATACAATGTCACCAGTAAAGTCCGCATCATATGGGATTTTTTTTATTAATAGCTTTATCCAAAATTTGACTTTGGCATCAAGTTCTGCTTCGATCGGGATGAAAATTAAGCAAAAAAATAGTAGTCACACAATAATTCAAAAGTGGGGTTATTTCTGATAATATCGAAAAAAGTTATTGGAAAAAGTTTTTTAAATGCATGCCCACATGCAAAATTTCAGCTGCATAAGATAATTTTGATTTTTTACCTATATTTTGTAAATTGCACCACTTTTGCAAAATAAGACTCAACGCAACCTACATAAAACTTCTTAGTTTTGACAATGCTTTATTTCAGATATATTTTCTTTAAAGTAGCAGCATATTAAATGTGTCTTTTTCTACAAAACCAAAATTGGGCTATTAAAATTTGGTCGCATGTGATGCAAAGTTTATTTGTTTTTGACCCTGTATGTATAAGGTAACTTCATAAAATAAGTATTTTTGAAAACGTAGTATATATTGAACGATGCCGGATTTGACGATACGCTGTATCACTTAGTTTACAAAAAATGGAGCTGGAGTTGAGGCATCCAAAACAGCCACGCCCATATTTTTTTTAAATAAAATATATCCTAAAATCAGAAACGTCCTCAAAGTATGCTGAGAAATTATTGATCCCGCATGTCTTTAATTACCATTCTTAAAGGGTAACCTAGCTAGGCAACAGGTAAAGGTACATGGATTTTTAATGTTCTATTTTAATATTTTTAATGGCAATGACACTTTATTTAAATAATACTTTACATAACTTAATCGCGGTCTACTGTACATGTCTTTTATGCACACGACTGTACACTATGAACGGAAATGCCTTGGAAAATTCTAAAAATAAATAATTGGCTAACCTTCTCGTTTATAAATTATGGATCGGGTTATGCGACAAGAAATATTTTTATACAAATATAGGTCAAAAACCGCATTAATAATACAATGTCCACATTGTCCACCTCTTTTTCCATTATTTGGCGGTTTCGGGACGAAAAAAAATACAGTTTTATTTAATTAAGTTATGTTTACTGAGGGTATTTAAATGCGTTAGTTCGCAAATATTTTACCGTGTGTTAGAAATTTACAGCAAAAGCTGTCAAGCTGTATACTATTTAATATTTACAATGACTTCAAGCAGCCAAGTACTTACAGTAAAACTGCCAGATGAAGAGTTTTTAGTGCTGTTGTCTTATGCAGAGACCGTATATTATATGGTAAAGGTAGGCCAAAACTTAAGAATATTTTACCCCAATATGGTACATGGGACTTGTCTTTTACATGGAATAAACCGAGTCCCAGAAACCGTCCGAACTAAATATCGTTTGGTAAATAAATAAATTAATTTGAAATGTAAAAAAGTGTGTCTAAAAGCACCTCTAAGAGTGTAGTTGTATAAGGACTAATAAGGAGAGATTACCAGGAGTTAGTTTACCTCCAGAACCTGTAATTACCCGGTGGGGAACATGGATTAAGGCCGCAATATTCAACGCAGAGCGTTTCGAAGCCATTAAAGAACTAATTTTGGATTTAGATGATGATTCGCAGTGTGTTGTGCAAAGTAAAGAGTTGTTAAAAAGTGCAAGTGACTAAGATCTTGTTTTTTATTAAGGTTAATTTCAGTTTTATACCGGACATAATATCCTCGTTGGAAAGTAGAAATTTAAGTTTAAGAGACTCAATTAGTATTGTTGAAACTTTTTCCGCTAAATGTAACATTCCCGGTAAAGTAGGTGGTGCAGTAAGGAACAAACTGGATGCAACTGTAAAAAAAATGAAGAATTTAAATACTTAACTGCAGTAAATAGTAATTTACGTTACAAGTCCGGAAAATACTGTTTTTTTGGATGAGTCGACAAAATTCTAGGACGAGCCGTAGGCGAGTCCGTGAAGTCTGCGAGTCCAAAAAAACTGTTTTTGGACGTGTTGTGTACACTTATTTTTCGGCAACCGAGTAGAATAACAAATCAATGAGACACATTTCTGTATTATATTTCTTTGTAGAACAAAATTTCGAACATTTTAATTCTTATTTGTATTAAATATTGAAATTCGAACAGAAGATAGGTACTAACAGAAACATTCTAATTCTTATTTATATTAATATTTATATTAAAATTCGAGCAATTGCTAATATTGATGTGATTCTTCCCGGACTAGGCACGTACTTCCCGGACTAGGCCGGAGAAATACTACTTTCTCAAAGGAAAAGCGTCCGGGAAGTGGGTACTTCCCGGACGGTTGCCGAAAAAAACATTAATGAGGGTAAACCATCCAACGAAGTTGTATCTTGGCCCAAGATCTTGGCCTTATATTTTGCTACATAAGTTGCAGTATTGTCCGATTACATTAGTAGATGTTGAAAGAAGCCTTTGTATAATAAAAATATTTTTACTAATATCTACTAATAGAAGAAAATCCTTTTTAGTTATAAATTTTGATAAATATTTGCCTATTAAACAATTTTAGGTTAAAAAATTGTTTACTTTCATTTTTCTTTGTTTATTTTTTTTGCATTTTTTTAAAAATAAACATATTTTTTAGAACCCAATGTGTTCTTCATTCTAACCTCATTTTACTATAATAATTATGCATATATGGTAAAAAAAATGCAAATACTGTATATTTTAAAGGCAAACAAGGCATATATATGCGCATATTTTGGCTGAATTTAAGTGCATATAATCCGCCCTTTACTCATAATCAAAGTTGCCTGAACAGTAAAAAATTAAGCTAAACGGGTCACTCTGATTGTGAAGAAATCAGTTCTGCCAATGTCATTTATCTCACAGTCAAAGTAGCTGGTTACTTAGGTAACTATTCTTTTTTGTGCAATCCGACATAAGAGTTTTGGTATGAAATAAAACCCGTGAAGGAAAGTTGCTCAATAAAAATAAAAGGAGAAATGTCGACAAGGAGATAATCTTAATATTTTAAATTATTGTGTTGTTTAAGCAAAATGGAGAAGTAAAGTTCGTGTTTATTTCCAACCCGAGCTCTATATGCCACGTGCGTTTCCTTCAAACTCATTTCAGCACCCAAATTAATCACTAACGTCTGCGACATGACGGTCACAATCTCACATGTTGCCCAGTTGTGTTAAAAATAACGTCATACGGGAAATATACATTTTGTTATAATTATAGAATAAATAATTTATTTGTCCAAACATTTTTCCACTTGACGTAGTTATTGATGGTTCAATAAAATATGTCACTTGGATCTGCTACATTAAATTGACATATGTTGGATTTTCGCAATTTTTTTATATCACGGCCAAGGCAGAAACCGTAAACGAACATCGGCACAGGTATCGTGTGGTCAACCAAGAATGGCCGCCGACTATAGGTATCTCAGAAACCGTTTATCGTAGGTATGGCTTGTGGTTAAAAATATTTTACAAAAGTGACTAAGAGAAATTGCTGGAAATTAATTTTAAGTTTCTAGGTTGGCCGCTAGGGAGAGTAACTATAGCGACAAGTCAAAAAGGTAGCATACATATTTTCAATCTTATGAAAATTCTGGATAAGTTTTGTTAACAAAATGAGCCGTATTCATAAAACTAAAGGATATCCTTGTAAGTATAAGGTTTTGAGTTGAAGAAAAAAGGTAGGAGTATACGCATTTCCTTTTTTTCGTCTTCATAATAATGATTACCTTATATACTTGCAAGAATATCCTCCAAGAATAAGTAAAGGGTATGTGAATAAACTTATTATAATTATTCGAATTTTGTTTTTTTAAAACCAAAATGATTATTTTGATATTATTATGGCGTAAATAATAAAACTAAATTAAATTTGAACTTTTATTTTATACAGTTTTATACCTACATTTAATCATCAAAGTTGTTTATTACAATGCTCAAATTTCTTCTGACTTCTTGTCCTTGCTGGCGAAGAGGTAGAACAAATTCGTTTTGTATATATATGTATCATTGTCATCTTCTTCTGGCACTTCTTCTTTAGGTGCTTCAAAATCGATGTCTTTCAAAGTTTTTGCCACGTTATGAAACACAATACAGGCAACAATTATTTTTGGCACATTCTGCAATTTCACTCGGCAAACATATTGTAAAATAGGAAATCGACGTTTCAGTTGACCAAAACAACGTTCAATTATCACTGTCTTTTTTCAAAAGTTTATTATAGCGACGAACTTTTTAACACATGGTTGGTTGGTTGGTTGGTTAAAGGCGGGGGTCGGGTTCGACGTATGGCCCAAGCTTCTTACACTGCAGCCTTCTGGCTTATTGTGCGCCCCAGTCTTGTTAGAAAAGATTTGTTCCTTCTATGAGGTCCAGTAGTTTTCTTCCAAGTTTGTCGTGCGGGAGGTTATCGCCACGTCGAATGTTTCCGAAGATTTTAAATCTTTTTCGGTTTAGCGCTTCGCAGCTGTATATGATATGGGAGGCGGTTTCATCCTCTTCGCCGCAAAGTCTACATTCAATGGGTCCATTATAGACTCCCATTCGTTGAAGGTGCTTTCTTAAGTAACAATGGCCTGTTAGTAGGCCTGTCACTTGCTTTAGCTGGGTACGCGTCAAGAGCAGCATTCCAGCTGATAGCTTCTTCGAGGGCCTGTCGATGACGGCCCGTGCGTGTGCCTGGCCAGGTGTACCATTCCATCGAGATAGATGTTGTTTTTGTGCCCATCTGTCTAATGTTGTTTTGGTTGCCTTTTTTGATATTCCAAGGGCGGGTTCTGGGCCCCTGAAATTTTGAGCAGATCCGGTTCTTGCCAGTTCATCTGCTTTTTCGTTGCCTTTTATCCCTGAATGGCCAGGAACCCATAGGAGTTCAACCCTGTTGTTTCTGGCTGCCAGGTCTTTTAGGTCGTTCAGGCACACCATTGTGATTTTTGATGTAAATCGGAAGGAGTTCAGAGCCTTTAGGGCAGCTTGGCTGTCCGACAGGATATGTATCTTTTGGTCGTGGTAGCCCTTTTCGATATTCTTTTGTACGCATGCTTGTATCGCATGAACTTCAGCTTGGTATACTGTGGCGTAGTTTCCCAGAGGGATGCTGATTTCCATAACACATACAAACACCACATTATAGCTGAACAGCATGGGTTTTATAAAGGACGCTCAACATCAACCAACTTAGCCATATACCACGATTTTTTGGTTTCATCGGTGGAAGCAGGAAAGCAGGTGGATGTTGTCTACACCGACTTGTCCAAAGCCTTCGATAGTGTTTGGGTTTTTCTTCTCGTAAGCAACGTGTCACTGTATGCGGATCATTCTCTGAGGAAGTGCTGGTAACGTCAGGTGTTCCGCAAGGTTCGCACATAGGTCCCATTCTCTTTATCCTTTTCATAAATGATGTTTTGCAATGTTTCAAAAGATCTTACTGCCTCATATATGCGGATGATCCTAAGTTTTTTTCCATTGTTTCACCAGGAGACAACCATATGCAGAGCGACCTTGACAGTTTTGTTGACTGGTGCATTAAAAACTATTTAAAACTAAACGTAAAGAAGTGCAAAGTTTTAAGATTTTTCAAATGTGTTTACCCACAGAGTGTCACCTATACTATTAACAACATTAACTGGAAGCTGTGTCGCATTTTAATGATCTTGGCGTAATTTTTGATAGCGATTTATCATTTAATATGCATAATAGACAACATCATTTCCAAGAGCTTTATGCTGCTGGGTTTCATAAAGCGACACACAAAACATATTTCGGACATCAAGGCTTTGACAGCCCTCTACAACTGTTTGGTGCGCAGTATTATGGAATATTGCTCTGTAATTTGGAGTCCATATTATCAATGTCATATTAACAGACTGGAAAGGGTACAGAATAAATTTGCGAAATATCTGCTTTTTAAATTACATTTTCCATATCAAGGCGTTCCTTATGAAACTGGGCTCCTTCTATGTGGTCTACAAACGCTTGAATATCGCAGAAGGAAGGCTCTGTTAATTTTTTTATACATGTGATCAATGGTCATGTGAACTGCGAGTGGTTACTGCATATGATCTCATTGCGCGTCCCAGTAAGGAGAACCAGACAACTCCAATTATTCCTGGAACGGACACATCGGACAAATTACGGTAGAAGTGCGTTTGTTGAAAGGATGTTAAGTAATTACAACAGACATTTTGCAGATTGTGATATTTTTGGGACGAGTCTCGGGGCGCTAAAGAGACATTGAATTTATACAATGTAACTATGTGTCTTAATATATGTACCATTTAGATCTTAGGATTCTGTAGAGTACATTGTAAATAAGTAAATAAATAAAATAATAAATAAATAATAATTTAGTTCAGGACCTCGAGCGGGATTTCCGAATGGAGTCATGAGCCACGGGTCTATACCATATCCATCATTAGGAAGTAGCACGACGTTGTTTTTATTTTGTAAATGAACCCTTTTTTGTGAATTTCTCCATATTCTTGAATCGTGGACCGTCCATACTAGTGAACATTTCTCTTGCATCACAAGTGGCTTGCACATTCAGTGTAGGATGACCTTTTCGGTTGACATACTCATCACCAGGGCGATTTGGTTTCAGTATTCCTATGTGGGTCAACTACACCAATTGCTGTCGGAAACCTATACTTGCTTTGCCATAACTGTTTCGCATCCATAAATTCATTGTTAGTAGACGGAAACTTTATGCAGTAATTTGATTGCGCAACTATGCTGTCAATTAAGGCAGTACGAGATACTGTAGGTTGACTACACCCAGTTCTTGACCAATGCCTTTCTGATACGGGTCACGGATGAGATGGCGTAAACATATCTTCATTTTACCTCTTCAAACCGGTATAATTCTTTGTAATCACAAACAAGAAGTGTTGATAAACGCTGCTTGTAGTGTTTAATCTCTCTCAGTTCCACAACATCTGCCATCGCTACAACTGATCACTACACGACTGAGTCTGCTACTGACCACACTCAAAATTATTAAAGGATATCCTTTTTATTTAGAGTAAAAGGTAACGTAACCAATCAAGATGTGTTTTTTGACAGGTCACCATGGCAACACATGTATTTAATCGGAATTTTTTTCGCTGTGGGTAACCAACAGCGAATTATACTGGATTATTTTTTCATTATCACAGAATAGTTTTGTTTGACTTACAGTTACTTCAATTTTTTTTAATTAAACGTGTTTACACTTTGCAAAAACGCAGTTGCAAAAAATTAGGTCTTAATTTTTATACATTTCCCTTACACAATTAAGATGTTTTTGGTAGTCTTCTGGCACCTCCTTTCTTCTTAAAGGCGAAAAAGTTAAACTTGGAATCGAACATATCGCTTTATTAATTAAATAAGGTATGTCTGATAAATCTATACAGGGTGAGTTTTTAAAAGTCTTACAAGGCGATATCTTAAAAACGGTTTAAAATATTTTCTTGAAATTTTAGAGAGGGAATAGGGAGATAGGGGAACATAATTAAACACATTTTTGACGTCTACCCCCTTTCCCCATTTTAAGGGTGGGGGGTAGCTGTGAAATTTTAAATGAGATAATGTCCTTTTTTTTTTGGTAAATACGTAAAAAACCACTAACGTATACAAAAATGTTTGATTTGCTCCCCTGGTTACGAAATTATTATTTATTTAAAATAATTTACCATTTAACTCCAACGTATTTATTAAATTTTGATAAAAAAATAAATAAATACCAATAAATCAAGTTCACTAATTTTGAAATTATTACTCGTTTCCATGGAAATGCGTTGTTTTAACTAAAGTCAGTTAAGATTTTTTACGTTTATTTCTCAGTTTGGTTAATTAAACATGGAAGCGAATTTTAGTGTGCAAGTTGATATGTTGTAAATTTTGGGGGAGTGCAGAAAAAACTAAAGACAAGCTGCATTAGTGTGGGTGGAGAGGTTTCCTAATAATCCGAAATCTCACACGGCATTTAAAAGGCTGGAAACCAGAAGTCGTACAACCGGCAGCCTGAAGACGAAACCACGAGATCGAAACCGAACTAGAACGAATGAAAATAGCAGTTGGAGTTTTAGGAATTGTAGCTATTGACCCGCATGGTGGTTCCAGGCGGCTTGCTAGAGATGCTGGAATAAGTCAGAAATCAATTATGACCATATTGCAATTTACAAATGTAATCCATACCACGTTACACTCCATCAAGAGCGATATGGGCAAGACTTTGAAAATCGAGTTATCTTTTGCAATTGGGTTACAAGAAAAATGCAAGGAAAGAACAGGTTCCTTGAGAATTTTCTTTTTTCTGACGAAGCTACTTTCCATCATTATTGTGGCCAGGTAGAATTTTAAGTTATCCCTTGTCAGTAGAAGTTAAATTTTGTTGTTGTTTGGTAAAAGGTAAATAAACACAATATGTACTATCGGGAGTCAGAAAATCCCCACTGGATGAGAACTCTACCAAATCAACATCCTTGGTCAATTAAATAATTCAATCAATGGTGTGGTATTATCGGGGATAGAGTTATTGTATTGGTCCGCATTTCTTCGAAGGCCACTTGAATGGAGAAATGTATAGGTACAGATTTTTTTTAGGAACCAATTACCCCAATTATTATTAAACCAAAACATAACTCCTGACCTGTAGTTTCAACAGGACCGAGCTCCACCTAATTATGCGATACAGGCCCGTAATGAAATGAACGAATTGTTTGAAAACAGGTGGATTGGTCGAGCTGGTTCGGTAAACTGGTCCCCGGATTTGACCACCCCCCTTGACTTTTTTCTCTAGGGTTTTAAAAAAGACAAAGTGATGGCGCACCTACAACTTTAGATGATATGAAAGACCGAATCCGCGTTGCATGCTTATTAGTGAGACCTGAAATGGTACAACGGGTACGATATTTATTTAGAAAAAGTGACAGGAAAAGTGTTTGGAAGTTGAAGGGAGACATTTCGAACATGTATAATAGCGAAGCGGAACCGACAACGTGGCATGTCAGTTAAGTTTATGACTGTCATGCTTTAGACGAAAGTAAATTTATCCCTGCTTGTCTTTCCCACAGAACTCTTTTTAAGTGTTGTTTTAATTTATCTCGGCCCGCGGGCGTCTTTCAAAACAAATTAGGCTCTCCTTCCGGCGACAGACAGTTCATAAAAACGGGGGAAAATTTGTAAACATTGACACGAGTGTCTTTAAAAATTTACATTGAATTTATGACGTTATTAAGGTATATTTAGTAATATTACAGAAACACTAGGGCAAAAATAAGATGGTATAATGATGTAAGAGAATTTTAAAAATTTATATAAACAATCAGAAAACCGAAAGATCGAGTCGAAATTGGGTCAGAAGTGTTCCGTATGGTTAAGTTAAGAAGTGACTTATACAGAATAATATAATATTTTTCTTATCTAATGTCCTGTTTCACAATTATTAGTAGTTTTTTATGTTAGAATGAAACGTATGTCAAAGAGTGTATGTATTTTTACATTAAATCTTGTGTATTATACAGGGTGAGTCAGAAGGAACGGACCAAATTTCAGGAGTGTATTATACACGCGAAAACAATGTAAAAAGTCCATATGTTCTTATCCGATATTCATTTGTTTTCAAGTTCTAGCGCAATATCAAATTTTTTCTACGTTCCACTTTTATCAAAATTTTCACGTAATTAGAGTATGCCATGCTCAAGACTCTAAACTATTTGACATCTATCTTGTCTTGACAATGTGTCTTGTGTATTGTGGCAGTAACTAAACGTTTATTTTCAAGTTTGAGTGATTAAAGTTTTACAAAATGCCAAATACTTATTCAAATTTAGAATATGGAAATATGGTGTTTATTTATGGTTTCTGTAATGGAAGTGCTACAGCTGCTGTTAAAGAATATCGTCAACGGCATCCACATCACAGGCATCCGATTAGAAACGTGTTTATAAGAGTTTTTATCAATTTGTGCGAGAATGGTAAGCTTCCCAGTGCCAACATTACATCTGAACGAGCTACTCGACAAGGTTTAGGAGAAGTAAAAAATATTCTGGATTTAGTAGAAGAAAATGCAACGACCCGCTCACGAAGAATTGGTACTCAATTGGGCATTCCACAAAAAAGAGTATTAAACACACTCTACGAGCAAGGCTTATATCCATTCCATGTACAGAGAGTATAGCACCTAAAACCGGAAGATTATGCTAAACGTATTGAATTTTGCTCGGTGGATAAATAATCATCGTGTTGTATCGCGTATACTTTTTACAGATAAAGCAACATTCACCCCTGACGGTATTAATAATATTCGTAACTCTCATGTATGGTCAATCGAAAATCCTCACGCAACAGTTGAAAGTAATTTTCAACATAAGTTTTCGGTTAACGTGTGGTGTGGTATGCTCGATAGCTATTTAATTGGTCCTTTCATGTTGGAGAATCGCCTCACAGGAGACAACTATCTACCTAAACTTTTTACAACATGAGTTACAAGGACTACTAGAGGATGTTCCTGTAAATATCAGAAGGCAAATGTATTACCAGCACGATGGGGCTCCTGCACATTTTGCTCGTCAGGTCAAGAAAAATTTAGATGAAACATTTCCAGGGCGTTGTATTGGTCGCGGTGGCCCTATTAATTGACCTCCAAGATCTCCAGGCACAGCACTAGATTATTGTTTATGGGGCTGGTTTAAAAGTGAAGTGTACAAAGTAAAAGTGGACACTTGGGATGCACTAATTCGACGTATTAGAAATACTGCAGTCAATTTTAAAGAAGAAAGACATGAAGCAATTAGAAGAGCAACTCTTCGTAGACGAAGCAGAAAATGTTTAGAAGTCAATGGCGGTATTTTTGAACATTTATTAAAAGAACGCTATGATTAGGAAACCGTTAATATATGAACTTTTCTTTATTTGGTATTACGCTATAACTTGAAAACAAATGTTTATCGTATAAGAACATGTGGGTTTTTTCAAATTGTTTTTGCGTGTATATTACGCTCCTAAAGTTTGATCCGTTCCTCCCGAATCACCCTGTATATAAACCCACTAAATTTTCTCCTGAAAGAAACGGTATATATTATATATATTTCGTATTATAATTAAATACCATACTATGTAATCATATAATTAGTGCCACAATTGCATCAAAGATCCGCTGCATTTCGAAATTAACATTAGACGGATCGTGCGCCATGGATTGATGACGCGAGTGTAAAGTCGATTCACTCAGTAAACCTGCAAGATGGCCGACATGTCATATGACAAAAGTCGTATTCCAGCTAAATAAAATGAATTTTTGCATTTTCAATGACTTTTGTCATATGACATGTCGGCCATCTTGCAGGTTTACTGGCTGAATAGACTCTATATAAACATTTAATTAAATTATTTTACTAAATAAATTTACCATATTTTAAATTTTATTATATTGTAAGTAAATTGAAATAGTTGAATAAACTATGTAAATACCATATGCGTTAGACTTTTTCCTAATGCAAAATATTTTTTGTAGAAAACTCGTCAGCATCGACATTCAGACGGATTATAATGATAAAAATGTATTCCTACTTACTCATCTAAATTTGTTCAGAATTTTAATTCCGAGTAGTCCGCAGTCTAAGAATGCAATTTTAATTAAACAAATTCACATTCATGCGTGCATTTTAATAGTGAAGTTCCCAACATGACAGCAAAGTAATTTTTTATTATTTTAATGTTTATTAGGTATTTCCTGCGTTATCAAGAAGTTACTAGTTTCTGTACATATCAGACTAATTGAAAAATAAAAACAGTTTTAATTAAAATAAATATTTTATTACTTGGACGTCAGCAAAAGTATATCTTTGTAGGGCATCAAGATATTTTCATGTTAAGAGTAATCTCTTATATACTATATAACTTCGGGGCATCAAAATTTAGTATGCCTACCACACCTCAATACTCAATAACACACCTCCTAATAATAAATACTTTAAGGTAAGCGACATAAACGAACTGAGCGATATGCTGGAGGAGTTGAAGAAGGCATCATTGCAAATCGGACTTAAAATGAATCTAAACAAGACCAAAGTAATGACCGGTGAAGAAACAGATATAACTATAGATGACAAAGTCGAACGGGTTGGGGAATACGTATACTTGGGCCACACCAGCAGACTGCATGGGAAAACAAAATCAAACATCAGAACTATCCCAGAGAATAATAAGACTAACCTGGGCAGCATTCGGCAGACTCGGCTATACTCTGAAATCTCAAACAATTCCAATAAACCTTAAACGGAAACTGTATGAAGCTTGCATTCTACCCGTCGCGTCGCAACATACGGACTAGAGACTGTATCTTCAACAAAGAGGAGTGCAGATAGGAACAACTCAGAGAGCCATGGAGCGGACCATGCTGGGAATCAGCATCAGAGATCACGCAAGAAATGATGAGATTCGAAGAAGAATATAGGGGTTATGGACATCTTAAGAAGAGTGGCGAAACCTAAATGGCGATGGGCGGGTCACGTTGCCAGACAAGACCCATCCAGATGGTCAAACAAAATAATACAGTGGCACCCGAGGATAACAAAGAGAAAGGCCGGAAGACCACCAACACGATGGCGAAACGACATACAAAGAACAGCAGGGAGAAACCGGGTTCAGGTGGCTTTAAATAGAAAAACATGGAAACGACTGGAAGAGGCCTACGTTCAGGAGTGGATGAACATGGGCTAGGAAAAAAATAAAGGTAATAATAAAAATAAACAAAACAAGTCGTCATGCTGACTCTGGTTTAAAGGCCTTCACTACCTGATATCCGCACATTAGTGATAAGTTACATTATCTCAAACATCAAAGAGAGGCTTGACATGCATGTAATGTAACACAAACCCATCCCCTGAATGTTATTTTTGTCAATTCAACCTAAAAGCGGCCTGCAACTTCCGTCCGTTTAGCTCATCCGACGTAACGTAACGGATACCATTATATGAAATATTAATAAAAAAGGTAGTTTTATGTTATCTTTACACTTTGGATGTGATGTTTTCGGTAATTTATTAGGAGCCATAAAATTACTAAATTAGTGTTATGGGTTGTTAAACTCTCAGAGTAATGGCTCGAGTTAGGCGAGGTGCGCTCGTATAATGTAAATTTGGAAAAAATTATGAAAGAAAGTAGAGCTTAAAATAAAATATTTAAATAAAAAATTGCATCACATGCAAACATACTCAAAATAATACTGAAAGAGTAATTACTTAAGTACCTTTTGAACCAACAAACAGGGACAGACGGCAGGGGTGGCTCGTGGTATTTGAAAGTGGTGAGGCACAGTTGAAAAAATTTTTTTTAGCAAGGTTAGATTTTAAAGAATAGACAAGTTTTTTAAATCGCTATAACCACATTTTGACCAAACTTTGTCGCTATTATTTGTTGCAAACAGAATACACGGCCAGCAAAATAATTTGTTTAACGTTACACCACCAGTAAGCCAGTCGTACTTTTCGTACCAAGTGTTTTGAAAGCTCTGATTTGATTTCCCCACCCCACCGATAGTAACAAGACGTTTACTCAAATCTGGAACAGGTCGCTTTACTTCTTTTACTATGTACAATTTATCTTCATAGGAATTAATATACTTGAAAAATTCTGCTCATTTACTAAAAAATTAACAAGATAAGTAGGATGTTTCCCTGGGGAAGTTGTGACGCTGTGCCATAGACAATTTACCTTTAGATACCTACAGCTTATCTCCTGCGCAAACAAAAGTTACGTTTTATGGGTGAAAAAATACGTCCTAGCGCATGACTCGTCGGTCAGCTGTCTTCATTCGGGGAACCTTCGTGCATGCGCACAAACCTCGTGTTATCGGCCGTCCTACTTTATCGACAATAATCGACGCGCTCAAGAATACTCTCCAGAACCGGCTCGGCCGCCATTTTTGTTGTTGTGTTTTAAGGTTTCTCTGTGGATTCCTTGTAGTTTTCTAAAGTTTTCAGCTATCGGATCGGCTATCGTGGATTGTGGGACTGGTGTTTAATATTTATGGATTTTTGGTTTTTGTGTAGTTTAGTTAGTGAATTGTGTTTGTGCTTTTAGTGACTCGGATTGTAATATAAACAATGACTAGTTGCAGCCGTTGTATAATTGTATTATGCCCAAATAGCGGTAAAATAAACCCTCTATTGTGGCATATGAGCAAGAATTTAAGTTTTCAAGCCCGGACCTGTCTATTTTCCCATTCGTCAAACGATAATGTTGCAGTGCGCATGTCTAATAGTTCCCAGTTTTGTTTACATGCGCGAGGCCATAAAACTGCCACATTCGTGATTATTGTTTGTTTATCTAAAGGTAAATTGTCTATGCGCTGTGCTAGGTCCCGCTGAATCCATTTTTCGCTGGTAAGCACAAAACAAACAAACTAATAAGTAATAAAAGTATAATGTAATATTAATATTTTAGAAAAATCACTGCCCACTGTTGGAAAAAAAGCAAAACAAAAATCAGTACGGAAAACCACAAAAGTATTTACCGAAAACTATAATAAAATACAATGCACTATGCACTCTCTCTAAACTTTCAACTTTCAACGGACAACCTGTTAATCTAAGAATAGCATTTCTCCAAATACCGTGTCGCGGCGTTCATCTTTATAGATTAGATTAGACCCCTCGCGTTCGCATTAAATTTACGTAGAGAGTTGAGGCTGGCCTCAGAAGAATGTTTTTATGCGCTATTTAAAGCTAGATTCGATTACATCACATTAGATATTTTCACTAATACGCTAGACAAGGAAGCGGGAGGCCGGGCCTCTAACCATATACGACCGCATGCAGAAATGAGATGGATGATATAAGAACAAAACACGCAAGGGATCGTAAAAGACAAGGAAGCGCGAGACCGGCTTCTACCATATACGACCGCATGCAGAAATGAGATGGATGATAGATGATATTTCTAGCGAAGCGCGTTAAGATTGACGGCATTAATTCTAATGGATATATAGGTATTTATGCAAACAGTAAAGTAATATAAATTTGTAATTTATTTAATTTGCAAAATTATTGGTGAGGCACTGCCTCACCTGCCTTATAGGAGAAGCCACCACTGACAGACGGAAATGCGAAACTTTTTTATTACTTATTAGGAATCTTGGTATGTACAAACGAAAATGGAGGTCATTTTGAACATTTGTTAACAGCATTTTTTTAAAATTAAATTAAATTTTTGTTGTTGACAAACTTATTGACTGGTTTTACTAGAGAATAAAACTAACATTTATGTACCTAATTGTTTTTTTTTAGTTTTTAATGACAGTTATTTTAATTTAACGGCCTTTTCTTCAAATTGTTTTCAATTAGGTATCACTTAAAATCTCCCTAGCAGCAGAATTATTACCGATCATTTTTTTTAAGGTCACGAATGGTTTTGTTGATAGAAAATTATCCCGAGTCGAAGACGAGGGAAATTTTCTATCAACAAAAACATGAGTGAAACCGAGAAAAAAATTATTGGGAATTAATTCTGCTGCGTGGGAGATTCGGTAAGAAAATTTCATAAATTGAAGTTTCTTAAAAGAAACATTAAAATGTTCCTGAAATTTTAGTAATAAACCTTAGTTACTAACAAGTAAAACTTCTATTGTAAAAATACAGTGCGTCATAATATTAAACTAAACCAGTGGCGTATTTAGAATATTGCCACGGGGGGGGGGGGGGGGGGGTATATACAGAGTCTTTGATTATATTTACGTGGCTTCTGGAGTCTTTGTTTTTGAAGATAGAAAAACATGTTTTATATAAAAATTGTAGTTTGTCTTTTATGTTATCTTTTGAAATTATCATTACAAAAATATCGCTTTTGAAAAATGGGAAAATATAGGCAATTTCAATTTTTTAAAATGGAACACCCTGCATATTATGCGTCACAATGAAAGATCTTTCTTTTCTGATTTTAAATATATATTGATGCTATTTGGGTGAACCATTTTTGAGATATTTTAGCTTAAACTATAAATAAATTGCAAATAAATTTCATATTTTATATCAAGAAAGCCATGGAAACAATAAAATTGTTGTGTTGTATGTTTGATAAATTTGACGTCTCGATATTTTTGAAGTTTATCATTTTAACTATTAAAAATAATTATTATAAAGATTAACTTTATAAATATCTATTTCCGCTTCTGTTAATTCAAAAATGAAGGGAAACTTGTTAAAATGTATCCAAAATCAAGGAGGATATGTAGAAAATACCTAAGTTATAAATTTATAAAACATAACAATTTTATTGTTTCCATGGCTTTCTTGATACAAAATATGAAATTTATTTGCAATTTATTTATAGTTTAAGCTAAAATATCTCAAAAATGGTTTACCCAAATAGCATCAATATATATATACTTGAAATCAGAAAAAAAAGATCTTTCATTGTAACGCATAATATACAGGGTGTTCCATTTAAAAAAATTGAAATTGTCTATATTTTCCCATTTTTCAAAAGCGATATTTTTTTAATGATAATTTCAAAAGATAACATAAAAGACAAACTACAATTTTTATATCAAATATTTTTTTCTACCTTCAAAAACAAAGACTCCAGAAGCCACGTAAATATAATCAAAGACCCTGTACCTTTCGTTTTATCTTTCTTTCTTTCTTTCTTTAAAAAAGCGCCGCAGGCGAAAAATTTTTCGGTGCCACGCCCTATTTTGAACTATCAAAATTTATAATTTCTATGTTTTGATAGCTGAACCCAAAAAAGGAAGAAATTAGGAATTTTTTTTAAATATAAACGCAATAATGGGAATATATATTTTTTTAAATATTTATGTTTAAAAATATATATTTCTACATAATTGACCGATTCCGAAAATGATTGGTTTTCAAGTTATTTTTGTCATTTTTTTTTGCCAAGTTTGGCCATGTTGTTTTGTTATCTGTGACACAGTTACCTAATTATTTTTAAAAACAAAGTATTGCTAATAGTTCTAGTTTGCAAAAAAAATTACAAAACTAAGTGAACATCATTTCAATTTTTTTAAATTAAATAAATTAGACACGCAGGTAAAAAACAAGAAAAAAATTGAAATAACTCGAAAACCAAGCATTTTCGGAATAGGTCATAATAATTTTATTTAATAATAATAATAATAATAATGGTCTTTATTCAAAAATTGTAAAATAGAAAATTATTACATTTTGTTATCGGGCGAGGTTCAGTTCACCCTGTCTACATTAAATGCAACAAGGCATCTGATCTGTTCTGAGTTTTTTTTAATGTTGAGCCCACGGGGGGGGGGGGGTCCAGAACCCTCGGACCCCCCCCCCCTAAATACGCCACTGAACTAAACTCATCGGAAATATGTTTTTTAAAGTTATATTTGAATTTAAAACTATAAAGACATTGGGCTTCTGATAACAAATTTGTTATTTAATGTTTCTCATATTTTAGTAATAAAAATGAGTTACTAACTGCTCAATTTCTTTAGCAATAGAACTTGCTGATTCAATACCAAAACGAATAATTTTTTACACAATATTATTGTAACAATAAATATCACGGGTACGACTAAAAAACTGATTGTTACTTGCTGGTTTGTCTCACCTGTCACTTCGAAATGACTTGACATTTAAATTAAAATTAAGTCGTAGCAGTATACCTAAGAAAAATTATCACTTATTAATTTCATTAGGGTAATAGGCTATAGACTATCGCGATAGTCTCCCGTTGCTATAAGCAACGTAAACAAAAACGAGCCTTCTAATTGGTTGAAAATAAATTTATGAAATTTTCAAAATAATTTAAATTTGGCCATACACGAAGTGAATTTTATAAATCCAAATAGCTTAAAAATGGCTGCTCAAATCAACTCTTACCACGTTTATCTTTTTTAGGTAAAAGACGTTGGAGAATAAGAATGTTTATTTAAAAGTCCAATACTGAGTGGCTCAAACAAGTTTTTTTTAAACGTGTGCCAGGTGCCGCAGGCGACGTCCTCTAAATTTTGTCATAAAAATGAGAGCAGATTTTAATTTTTCACCATATAAACACCCCCCCCCCCCACCCTAATAGCCGAATATTGTCAAAATACACCAATTATTAAAAAAATATTTATGAAAAAATAAACCAATTGAACTTTTGACACTCTGTATCTCCGAAATAATCGACTTTTGGACTGAGGTAAGTTAGGTTAGATCGTCATATTTAAGCCTCAGGAATTTGTGCTAATATTTTTCCGCACCTTTTAGAGTATATTGGAAAAGTGAAAAAGGAAAAGTTAAAAAAATGGCAATAAAGGTTAAAAAGAGTTTCAATTTTCAGCAAAAAACATATAATTTTTTTTAATAATAACAATTCAAAATTTAGATTCTACCACCCATGCTCTGCATTTGAACTTGAAAGAATCTACTTTAAACGAAAGGAGGGAGGACGAGGTCTCATTAATATTCATAACATGTGCAAGTACTATATTTCTTACATCCGGTTTAACCAAAAGTTGACACTATTGGAAATATAATAAAAATCGAAGATAGGGACATGTAAGCCGTTTTGCTCTAAGACGTACAGTTAGAAAGCTAGACGCCGAGGGGGAAATCACTGGGGTATTTTAGTGTACAAAGTAAGAAAGTGCAGGGGCATTTCGAGGTGTTTCGGGGAATTTCGAGGTATTTCGGGGAATTTCGAGGTATTTCGTTGAATTTCAAGGTATTTCGGGGAATTTCGGGGTATTTCGAGGTACAAACGTATTTTTCATAATATTTAATAATACCTTCTAAAATTTGGCAACGTTGTTGTAAATGTAATCGGCCGAATTTTGCTAGGAATTTCAAGAGCGCTTTGGGGAATTGCGGGGAACTTTTGGGGAATTGCAGAAAAATTAAAGGAATTTCCAAGGTATTAAAATTTAGGGTATTTCGGGGAATTTTTTTCTGAAAGGGGAATTTCAGTGTACAAATTTTTTTAGTGATTTCCCCCAAAGTTCAAAAATGTAATTTTTCAATAGTCAATATCTCGGAAACTGTTAAGTATAGACTAATAATGTTTTATTAAAAAATGTTCAGAATTTTATGCAGAATCCAAAAAAATTATATAAAATAGGGGTATCCATTTAAGATCTAGATTTTACCCCCCCCCCTCCCTCCTAGGGGGTTGAAGTAACAAGATTGACAATACACGCAAAAGATGTCCCCCTCGAAATAAAAATCGACGGGTCCGAGCGATTTTCCACATTTTCATTTTAAAGCAGGAAAATTGAGGTGTTAAGATTTTCGTTGGACCACCCTGTATAAAGTACTACTGTTTCAAGTAAATAATTATCTTTGTTAAATTTAATAGTAAAGTCCTTGGTGGCCTACTTAGAATGGCCGCCTGTTATATATCAACTACTCGTAATCATAGATCTTTCGGATAAACATTTTTTTAGCAAAAGGGCCGAAAAGAAAATGCTGGGAATTATTTTCGAGTTTGTAAAACATCCCCAAGAGGGCGGGGCTTAACGATCATGACCTATAGGCTAAAGTTAGTATTTTCTGTGTATTATAGAAATTATTATTTTTGTTTTTTTGCAATATTTGGATCCTTAAGGGTGTTTAAACAGCAAACCACTTTCAGCCAACGGTACATTTTAACAGGCCGCTAATTATATTTTCAGTTATCATTTTAATCTTGGTCAACAAAGTGTTTCTTGGGATACAGCAAATTAAAAACTAATAAGAATACGTATTGTTACGATAAAAATAGAAAAACAAATAAAGCAAGCATGTATGATTATGCGGAAACAAGAACACAATATGTGATTACAAGCTCATTTGTTTTAATTGTAATAAGATTTACAACGTGGGTGCTTTGTTGCATAATTACAATTTGCAAATTGGTATTAGTGTGATAACGGTATTATAGGGTAATATACATAATATGTATGGTACCTATTACTATGTATACCTTGTAACTATTGTATATTGTAAATTGTGGGAAAGTAATTAAAAAAATACAACCTACACATGTAAAAGTGTTTTCTCGCTAATATACAGAAAATAGCAAGGAAAATAGTCATTAAAGGGATTCTTACTTTTTTCTGGTGGTCGCATTTCTCCTTTTAAATATTTTATTATTAAATTCCATGATCTGGTACCTATTTGAAGCAATAACAAATGAAGCTAGTTAGTGACAAAATCGTACTCCATTCTGCAGTAAAGCATATAAATTGCGCCCCTCCACCTTATTTGCCCAATTTACGCTGTTAAAAGTATTAAATCATAATCGGGGAAATTTAAATCTTTGTCTAAAACCCTTTTCCCCCTAGGTGGAAAATTTTCGTAAATGCTTGCCACATGTTTATTTATTCCAAGCAAAAATTTGGCTGAAATTTTTTACTTACTTATATATTTGTCTCTAGCGATTGCGTAGTAAACTAACCCCCTCTATTTCTAACCCCTAGGGGCAAAATTTTTCGGGAAAAAGTAATTTTTGATGAAAAGTTTTGCTTGTAAAAAAAATGTAATTCACGAAGAGAAAATTTTGATTTTTTATACAGGGTTCGCAAAAACTTCAAAAACATAATTTTTCTCCAAGAGTAAAATACCTTTATTTTTAATTTTTGACCAAAATGCCCATTGGAAAACTTATTTAGAATAACGTTTGTAATTTAAATCCGATATTTAAAAGAAATCTTCCATTTTTTAATTTTTTTTTATTTTCAGAGGTAAAAGAATTTTTTTTTGAATAGCAGCCTTAGCGGTCGAAATACATACATTATCAATGACAGAGGGGTATCAAAAAGTTTCAAAAACTATTTTTATTTTTGGTGTTACCAGAAATATGTATTTTTAATTTCCACATCAAATGAAATGACCCCGGAAATAACACAAAAAAAATCTTAAAATAACAACAAATAACAATTTCATAATTTGCTATTTAAACACTCCCCCTCCATATTTAACACGTTTTTCCAGCTGTAAACGAATGTGGTCAAAACTTCTTCGAATTTCTTCAATGGAAATTGTTTGAACAGCCTCAACAATTCGCTGTTTTAGAAGCTGTACCGTCGTTCTCAATGGGCCTTTTCACTATTCTTAAATTTGATACATTTGGCATTTGAATTGTTTAGTCGGTGCTATAATAAGTGTTTTTCATCAATAAAACTATTGCTAGGTCATAACAATAATTTATTTCAGCACAGTAAAAACCGGGTAAAATTCAACCAATTTTAAAATCTCAAAACAGGCGCGACTCCTGACGTAGATATGTTTAAAGCTTGCTAGAGCGCATGCGTTTAACCTCGCACACGCGTAAATGCTGATCTGTCAAACTGCCATCGGCAAAGTAAGCCGCTGTTGCCATATGTAGAAAGTTTTATAATCTTAATAATATACTTTCTTCTTAAAACTTTATTTGGATACTTTAAATAAATATAAACATAATACTGGTAAAATAATTCATTCCGCAGCTATTGAATGGAAAACTGGTATATTATAATTACTAATAATTGCTAGTCAATTACCATTACACTGGTACTATAAACTATAATAAATGATTTTTGAGAGTATCGGCAACACTGTCAAGCTGCTGATTTTGTGAATTCTTGATATTTTAAGCCAGCGACTCGGCTATTCCTATCATTCCTCTGTGCATCAATCTTCCGGCGCGATGACGTAGGTATGTTTAAGTCCGTGTTTTTATTCAAGGAGTTTTTTTATTTATTTATTTTCTCGGTTATGGCTTAAAAGTATAGAAAAGTAAAAACACAGAAAATTTTATTTTTTGTTCCTTTATACACTACTACCAAAATCAAAATTTAGTGAAAAGGCCCATTGGACGGGAGTACACTAATTGTTTAAGGTGCCCCCAAAGATAGGCATCTGCAATAGTTAAATCGGGATTTTTTGGGGGCCACAGAACTGGACCATGCCGACCAATCCATCTGTGGCCAAATGTATTAGTAAGCCAGTCCCTCACTTCAAATGCGAAATGCGCAGGGCATCCATTTGAAGGTAATTCCTACGGTTACACGTGTTTTCGAAAAAGTATGGGCCAATAATGCCATAATAAGGCAGGAATTCTAAAACGGGGATTATTTTCGCTCCAGTATCTAATATGCGCAGAAGACACTTTCCCGTTTGTTGAAAATGTCGATTCATCGGAGAACATGATAAATTTATGAAAATTCCTGTTTTCACTTACAATTTTGTTTCCGACCCAAAGACAAAAATCCGTTTGGCTTCGTCAAACACAACACAAAATCCTTGTTTTTACAAAAGATGGTAGGAATGCAGTTAAAATTTTAAAATAAGATACACACCACCCATTATAAAAAAAAGTCTAATAAAATTTTATTATAATATTTTTATTGAGCAGCAAAATTTCCATTTACCTCCAAAAATTAAAAAAAACTAAAAAATTCGAAGATTTATTTTAAATCTCGGATTTAAATTACAAACGTTATTCTAAATAAGTTTTCTAATTGGCATTTTGGTCAAAAATGAAAAATAAAGGTTGGAGAAAAATCATGTTATTGAAGTTTTTGCGGAAAATATCAAAACTTTCTCTTCGTGAATTGCATTTTTTTACAAGCAAAACTTTTTATCAAAAATGACTTTCTCCCGAAAAATTAAATTTTTCATCCATTTGTGCTATTATTGTAAACCATATCCGCGGACTCTGTATATTGGTATTTTATTAAAAGAACTTATATACCAATTTTTAGACCCCTACCAGTTTCTGAGATACCTACAGAAATTCCTATAAAAATTTCAACCCCCGTTTTTAGACCCTTACGGGTTGATTTTCGAAAAGTCCCTTCTTAGTAAATTCCTACGTGATAAGGAGAAAACTTTTTCGAAATTTTATGATTCTAGAATAAGGGGTTTAGGCTGGACGATGATGAATCAGTCAGTCAGTCACTTTACAATTTTATCTACAACCATTTAATAATAGGTGCATAATACTTCTGATAATAAGAGCATTATCTATAATACAACAAGTAGTAATTAGCATAAAACAACAAGTGTAATTATTATATGTCCCATATGAACTCAACTTTTTTTCAGGCACTGTACAAATGGATGGTTTTAGATAAAGTATAGTATTTGACTCGCGTCTAATGAACCATAATACACTCGGATGATTTACAACACTCGCCTTTGGCTCGTGCTGTACATTATACGCTCGTTAAATAATATACTATTATATAACAGTATAGAAAATGCATTACCCATTCAAAGCGCATCCTTATTCAATATTCAAGTGACAGGTTAATAAACCTAGCAACAAATAAATCGAATGATATCTATACTCAAGAATGTATTTATGTCCGTTAATTGGTTGTCTTCTGCGTTGTTAACGATAACGTTTGTATAATATAAAGTAACAAACATGGTTTACATTGTTTCCTTCTGATGGTATTCTTAATATTATTTACAATCGTTCTTCGGTCTTAATCAAAAAGAAAATACATGCATGACCTAGTAAGTACTTAGTAGTAAGTGGTCAAAATTTATTAGTGCTATAGCAAAAGTTTTTTTTTATTCCGAGGGCACGTCGGACAGCCAAGCGGCCCTTAAGGCTCTGAACTCCTTCCGATTTACATCAAAAATCACAATGGAGTGCCTTAACGACCTAAAACACCTGGCAGCCAGAAACAACAGGGTTGAACTCCTATGGGTTCCTGGTCATTCAGGGATAAAAGGCAACGAAAAAGCAGATGAACTGGCAAGAACCGGATCTGCTCAAAATTTCAGGGGCCCAGAACCCGCCCTTGGAATATCAAAAAAAGCAAACCAAACAACATTAGACACATGGTCGCAAAAACAACATCTATTTCGATGGAACAGTACACCTGGCCAGGGACACGCACGGGCCGTTATTGATCGGCCCTCGAGGAAGCTATCAGCTAGAATGCTGCTCTTGCAGTGGCGGCTCGTGACATGAATGTCTGGGGGTTCACAAATACGGGAAACGCGGTAGGGGGTACGGGGGGCGGTAGCCCCCCGTATAACAGCGCCGCAGGCGATTTTTTTGGAAGTTCAAGGTCATGTTGTTTTATAAAGCAGTCTTTACACCTATGAAGTTCTTCGTGAATTTATTCGTGAATTTCTCCGTGAAGTCGGTAGCATTTAGTACACTGTGCATCAGCTGATTATTTTGCATGTTAAATTTTCGTGAATAATTTTACGAAGAAATTCACGAATTTATTTGACGTCCAAGTTGACCATTTACATTATCAAAGTTAGCCCTAAAGTGACTTCATGAATAAATTCACGAAGAACTTCACAGATGTAAAGATCGCTTAATATGAACTTAAATGAGCCTAATTAGGTACCTACCTATAATATAGGTAGGTACTGACATGTATGTGTGATTTTTTATTAAACATCAAAATATTGTGCATTTGTGTCCTGGCCGATATTTTTAACAACCCTTCCTTAAAAAGATTCCAATAAAATAAATAAATAGCTTACCAATACGATTAACACCACTTTTAACCCAACACGGTTCTGCCTTTTCGCCGGCAAATAACAAAGACGGGAAACAAAATAGACTATTCTGCTTTTCACATCCGCATAGCCACTCATGTTTTTCATACAATGCACTCCTAAAGTCTTAAAAACTCTTTTAAAGTCCCGTTTTTGACCTTTATTTAGTTGCGTTATTTGGAGGTTAGGCACTGGTTTTCCCGCATTCTTTACAATAATCTTATCATCGAAACTTAACCCTGAGAATGACTTTTTTTAAAAACTCACTGTATTTTTGCAATTATTTAAATATTGCACCGAGACCGTCGCCGTCAATTTTATATTATTTATTATTTTTTAAAGAAGCCGTAAAATAAAACCGCGGACATACTATTACATAAATCACTAAAAGGCTCAGCCAGCTGGCGCTGGCGCAGCACAACAGCAGAGTAAAAATCGAATTAGAAAACATAATTCAGAACAAACGAGCACTCTCGCTTAAAGTTGACTAATCATAACGTGCCTAAACCTCGTGATCACCAGAAATTTGTGCCATAAAGATATAATGAGATCGAAAATAAAACTAGCTCTAAAACAAAGATAGAGCTATCGTGCTCCTCGACTCGTGAAAAGATTGCGGCCGTCCTGAACATTAAAAACCTCTGGCACCGGCGGCACAATGATACAAAGAAAGAATTTATTGTATCATGCGGCGGCACCGTATTCTGCCGGTCGTTATGCCGTTCAAGCGCATGAGTCACCGCGGTTTAAGCGAAATTTTTTGTTCGACGCAACATCTAACAATAGGGAAAGTAAAGATATCGCAATTTAACGTTACGTAAAAGATAGGGTGATGATAATTCACAAAACGGTAACTAGTACCTATAGATTTTTTTTATTTTGAATTTTAACAATTTAAATTTTAACTAGGGGGGCACGTGCTCATGTGCTCTTATGCACAAGCCGCCACTGTGCTCTTGATGCGCACCACCCAGTGAAAATAAGTGAGCGGCCTCCTAACAGGCCATTGTCACTTAAGAAAACACCTTCAACGAATGGGAGTCTATAATGAACCCATTGAATGTAGGCTTTGCAGTGAAGAGGACGAAACCGCTTCCCATATCATATACAGCTGCGAAGCGCTAAACCGTAAAAGAATCAAAATCTTCGACGAGGCGATAACCTCCCGCATGACAAACTTGGAAGAAAACTACTGGACCTCGTAGAAGGAACAAACCTTTTCTACCAAGACTGGGGCGCAGAATAAGCCTGAAGGCTGCAGTGTAAGAAGCTTGGGCCACACGTAGAACCCGACCCCCGCCTTTAACCAACCAACCAACGTCGGCCATTGTGCTCACCCTAGTTGGTCTTACATCCACTCATTAATTCTAGTTCCTTGCACTAGTTTGTGTAGGTCATTTGGGGGTGTCGGTATATCCTCTGGTTCTAGTATTGGTTGCCCGAGTATTTGGAGCCTTTTTCGATCCAGTGCCAGTGCATCGCATTGGCAGATTATGCCCTGTACAGTTTCCCTTTTTCGTTCGCAGAACCTGTACCTTAGATCTCCATTGTACAGTTCCATGCGATGCAAGCGCTCCTTGACAGCCATGTCAGAGTTCCTGTAATGGTTCTCAGCTGGTTTCTGCTAATCAGAAGTAGCTGTCTCGATAGTTTCGAGTCAGGTTTCTCGATGAAAGATTTGATATGGTTCAATCCCTGATTGTTTTTCCAGTAAATTTTGTGAGTATTCAATGCTTGTACACTTGTATTAAACATTTTTAGTTGTGGTATTTTTTATAAAAAAAAAAACATATTGATACAGCGTGTCCCAAATGAGAGATAATGATGATATCGACATAATATTATGTTTATTATTATTAATAGTTTTAAACTTATTTCGGTTTTTCCCAAAATCCTCCAGTGATTTTTGGCACGAAGGCCAATAGAAATAAACAAAGTATTATTTTCAACTGACAATGACACGCGCCTGTAGATACATAGTATTACTTTGTTTATCATGGCCTTCTTTCCAAAAATCAATAAAACTGCTTGTGGGATTTTGCGAAAACCCGTAAATACATTTAAAACTATTCTAGTTAGGCATAGGGACAAAAAGGAATTGAACAAATTTACCTTGACATTTATGACATCTAAGCAATACACCAAACGTCACAAATTTTTGAAGTGTTTTTTATTCTATTGTTTACCTGGTAACGTGACATACCATAACATGAAACATGAAGCCTAAACTTTCAGAATCATGATGCCTATCAGCTGTTGCGTATTACCTACCCGTATAAAACGTTAAAAGCCCCAAAAAAATGTATTAGGGCTCGACGGCCCGAACCTTTATAGTGGCCCGACCCAAACCCGAGAGTTGAAGCGGGCCGCGTAGAGGCCCGAATTAAAACCTGGCCCGTGCAGGGCTCTAATAGGGACTCATATTTGGACAGATAGGAAATGTTCTCGCCTATGCATTGAATGAACAAGTAATGCAGCGTCGTATTTAAAAAAAAAACTATTTTTTCTGATCTTCTTCTTCTTAATCTTTGATTAGACCTTAGAGGTCTGTTAATTGCGAAGGCTTCGCCAGTGTTATTGGTTTTCCTGTGAAACGGAGTTCCAGCTGTCCTTCTATCTCTTGGGTAGTCTTCCTAATGGTCGTCTGCCTGCTGGTTTTCCGTCTGTAGCGATGTATGCCAATCTATTTTGGTTCATCCTATGTACATGGTCATGCCAATATCTCCTTCTTTTCCTTCTTCACCTAACCACGAATCTAAAATTTAATTTTCCGACAACTCACTATCGAGCACAATAAAACTTAATTCTGCAACAGGAATTGTCGGTATAACCGGAAGTCGTATATGGTCGCAGTTACTTCATTTGAAGAGAGCGTTTCCGAAAACTCCATTATCCAAATTTGACTCATTCAAATCGCATTACTTTCCGAAATATTTTAATGGACGTCGCCGTGAGAAACCACGTACCTATACTACACCATGGACTAGGCAAGAGATGTTCACATTTTATACTGCAGAAAATTGAAAATAAATCTTTTAAAGTTATTTGCAATTATGTTCCACAGTAATGGTACCTTTACAAATTGATATCTTTTGCTATATCACATTATTTATTTCATCATTACAAAGATAAGTGCAAAGTAAATACCGTTTTAAATAGATGGAATCTTTATTTAAAAGGCATCATAAATCCTTGCGAAAAGGAATCAAAACATACGCCCTATTATCTTTAGGAAAAATGCGTTATAATAATTAATTCCTTATGTAATAGTAGTAGTAGTAGTAGTAGTAGTAACATGTTTTATTTAGCAAAAAGCTACAATTAAATATTTTTTAATACACTTTTTAAACACATTTTTATAGATTTATTTTTAAATTTTAAAACGCAACCTTCTTTTAACAAAAACAGACAGAAAAGTTAAACATTTTGCAAATTGTATCAAATATTACCTACGTATAATTTTGTTTTTTATTAAATGTAATTTTAAAGTTTTTCTAAACAGTTTTAATGATTTTTCAGATTTAATAGAATTTTCCAAATTATTATATTCTATCAAACCTTTATGAAAAATAGATGTATAAGCTAATGTTTTAGACACTCTATCCACATAAAAATTTTGATTAGTTTTTGTTTTATAATTATGATAGTCATAATTAAAAGAACAAAATTTTTTAAACAATCAGGCAATAAATTATTTTTAATTTTATGTATAAAGATACATACTAAATAAAAAATTAAATTTCTGACATTCAACCAATCTAAATTTTTCAACATAAAATTAATTTTTGTATATTTGTCACAATTTAAAATAATCCGCATTGCCTTATTTTGTAAAATGGAATAACAATTATAGCATTCTATACACGAAATAAACGTACTGTACTTGCCTATAAGTCATTGAAGATTTTTAAAACTGTTGAATTTCTTACCTGCAACAATAAAAAAAAAATGGATTAGGTTATATTATATAACTTATGTCGTAAGTTTTAGTATTTTTGAAGGGAGCCCACAGAATCGACTCGAAAGGGCCCTCTCGGCAACTCGCCCCCATAATAGGCGAAGTGTCGAGGTATTATCACTAGGTCGATATATCGAATAACGATATTTAAAAAATGAAAAATCGATATTATTGATATTTAAAAAATAAAAAATCGATATTATCGATATTTATCGATATCATCGATATTTATCGATATACATCGATATCATCGATATTTTTTTTTATCGATATTCGATATGGGAATTTCAATATCGCCCAGCCCTACTTATCACTAAATGCCGGATTTCAATAGCTCATTCCAGGTCCGGATTTTGTTACTCTCGTAAATTTAGTTATGAATATACGTACAGTGTATATCCGCCAAATGGAATAAATTCGATAATAAATATATGGGGGCGTGTCCGAAAAAACACTTGGACACGTCGATTGGTATTTCTAGTTGCGCATGTTTTTTAATAAAAACTTTTTTTACAGGGTGTGTCATGTAACAGTGGCCTACCACCTTTCTTTTAAATGCAACACACTGTATATTATTCAATTTTTGGATTCTTCAGAAAATTTTAGACATATTTCATGTACAATATCCTATACCTATCTCTCTTCAACTGTTTCGGAAATATTAAGTGTTTTCAGATTTATTGCAAAAATTAACAACACATTCAAAAACTAATAAGTAATAATATTTATTTCTTGATAATGTAAAAACCAAAAAAAAAACATTAATGCAGGAGATGTTGAAAATGCTCGCCGCGAACGTCTTGGCAACATCCTAATCTTAAATAGAAATTTCTTCTAATGTTACTGAACATCTCAGGCGTGACCGATCTAATCGCAAGCGTTATTCGTCTTCTTAAGTCAGCTAAGTCGAAGGGTTTAGTTTTTTATACAATATTTTTGACATAACCCCATACGAATCAGATCAGGGGATCCTGCTGGCCATTCCATCGATCCACGCCTGCCTATCCACCGATTTGGAAATACTCGGTTGATGTACTGCTGGACATTGATTTCGTAATGGGGCGGTGCTCCATCTTGCCGAAACCATATCATTTTCGCTGGAAGTTGTGGGTTTGCTGGATCAGGATATAAGTTTGTCAAAGTTGGCAAGACATTATTTTGGAGCAGTGCTTAATAATTATCGCCATTAATGACAAAGGGACCTATGATATGATATCCAACTATTATTCCTGCCCAAACATTAACGTTTTCAGGATATTGCGTAATAGTATGTTCTTTTCTAATCCAGTGAGTGTTTTCCCTAAACCAATAGCGGCAATAATGACGATTAGCATGACCGTGAAGTGTAATGTTGCACTCATCAGAAAACAAAATATGTTCTAATTGGATCACATTGCTATCTTACATTGCCATCATTTGTTCACAAAAATACGTTGTCCTATCAAAATCGTCTTCCATGAGCTCATGGTCATGAGTAAGTAAGTATCATTTTATAGGGATACATTTTATTTTCTTGTAATGTTCGAATAATCGATGAATGGCGAACATCGAACATTGGAGCTGTTTTTCGACTAGAAGTATGTGGGTTTTCCCGAAACTCAAGCATAATATCTAATTTGGTAAAGTGTTTCTCAGGTTAATTTAATGACATAAAAAAGTATTAAACTCCTAACCATCGGCGTCGCCAACCAAATAATTAAAATGCGTAGGGTATTGTTTTAATTTTTTAAGATGATAATAATATCAATAAAGCAACTTTAAGATAAAAAAGCATTAAACTCCTAATCATAGGCGTCGTATCTCCAAATAATTAAAATGCATAGGGTATATAATGTTTTAAATTTTTAAAATGATAATACAATATAAATAAAACAATTTTAATAGGTATAGTGTTTCTTAGGTCAATTTAATGACATTAAACTGTGGGAATTTCCTAACCATAGGCGTTCCACACAAATAATTAATATGCGTATACACACTTATAAGTTTGTTTTACATTAGGTGTTTGTACATACTACACTTTATAAACCCATGCACTGTATATATAATAATATTATATTAAAATAATAAATATAAGGTAACTCAAAAATTCTATATACAAAACTAAAATCAGAAAAATAAACCTGACACGGTACGACACTGCTCAGAAAATGCTTTAATTTTTTACCAGAACTTCTTTCTCGTCAACCAGACTCCGGCCCGTTCATCAAGGCATAACCACGTATATTTTATCTCCGTCTCTTCCACGCCATCGGCGGTCACTGGCCTATCTCTGTCTGGCAGAATCGATCGTTAGACGGGCCGGGTACCGGTTCAGCTTCTATCTCGGTGCTTCCAACCGCAACAAATTACATGCTGTTGCCAATTCTTCAAAATTTTCGGATTTGTAAGCACAATGTAAGTATATACGAGAAACAAGGGTGTGTTAATTAGTTGTTTTTAAACACTGAAAACACTTTTTGTCTTGATTTCAGTTATATTGTTTTTTAAGGACTAAAGCATGTATTATTATAACAATGAATGGCTTGTTATTTTTTTCTGTCACACTCAAAACTCCTCGGTTTAAAGTATATTTGCAAACTAGCTTTCAAAGAAAGTTACTGACTGACAATTGAATACTGATATAAATTAAATATCTTCTCTAATAAAAAAACTTAAAGAATTGAAGAAGAAAGATCTGACAACCCTGGTTGTGCGGTCGGTTTCTTTGAGACTATTTACTGCCGCATGGAATGATCTCAAACTGAGATTGGATAAATAATATCATCACTTATTGCATTTCAGCTACTTTTTTTTATCTGCTTTATATGTCCAAGCTGGCGAAACTGCTTTTTTATTTTACTAACTTTCCCTTGAAATATAGGCCGCAAATTTGTAAATTTTTCATGAAATAAGCGAGCACCTTCTATTTTTATCCGTGTTTTATCTCCATACCCAATCATCTATAGAATTGTTATTTTGTGCATTTCTGTAAAAATAAACCATTTTTCTGATATGCCGTTAAAGAAATTCAAACGACTATAACACTGACAATTATACTATCATACAGACAGATACTAATTTGCTAAAGGCCCAATTACACAATGGCAAGTTTACTGGCGGAAAGTACTTGCCGCTAGTAAACTTTCCATGTGTAACCCAAAGGGTTGTTGTACTTGCTACTTGCCGGCCAGCAGCAAGTCAAGTTGATACGTCGGCTAGTTTTGTGGTCAACTTGCGTGTCTTGACAAGTAGCTGTCCGCGTGTAAACATGGCTTTATTATATTCAGCAAGTTGCCCTGCTCTGTAGATTTCAGTTTCCGATAAAATAATAATTGAAATATAATAAAATAGCAATATATAAAACGATCGAATATTTTATTATTATTTATCCAAACTCAGTTTGAGGACATTCCAATCATTCCATACGGCGGTAAACAGACGACCTCACAACCAGGGTTGTCAGATTTTTCTTCTTCAATTCTTTAAGTTTTTTTATTAAAAATGTTTCTTTCATATCAGTATTCAATTGTTAGTCAGTAACTTTTCTTGAAAGCTATTTTGCAAATATACTTTAAACCGAGGAGTTTTGAGTGTGACAGAAAAAAATAACAAGCCATTCATTGTTATAATAATACATTCTTTAGTCCTTAAGAAACAATATAACTGAAATCAAGACAAAAAGTGTTTTCAGTGTTTAAAAACAACTAATTAACAAACCCTTGTTTCTCGTATATACTTACATTGCGCTTACAAATCCGAAAATTTTGAAGAATTGGCAACAGCATATAATTTGTCTCGGATGCCGGAACCGGCCCGGCACGATACAAAGCGGCGGGGCGGTCCCAGCGAGATAATTAAGCCATCAATCACTGTCGCGTTAGATTTAAGTGAATAGGACAGTGTAGTAGGTGGTTTAATTTGCTGTAGTTGACGTATATAATTTGCCTTGTAACTGTGAAGAAAGAGTAAGGTTTTTTTTACTTAATATATTTTATTAGCAGCAATGACTGTTTGGCGGCCATTTGAAACTGCTGATCAAGGTGATGTGCTGTAGTAGTAAATAGGTGCACTGGGGCCAGACAGCGGCAATCGCCCACGTGGGCGGTCCCTTTTTTTAAGCCTATTGATTTTTGGCGTAAACTGATTTTTAATCCCTTTGTTTGCCCAGGTGTGAGGCTATTTTTAAAATTATTTCCAAGGATTCCTTGGGTAACCCGAGAGGAGTGACCTTGTTTGCTTACGTGGGTGATACATTTTTATAATTTGTGATGATTTCTCGTATAAACCCTAATCTGTAACCATGAATACATATACGTGCGTGGGTGTTTTTATAATTGGATGCAGGTGTTAATGATGATATATGACCTTGTATTATACACATAGACGAGGGATGCTTTTTATAACCTTGAATTTGGTTGTATACAGGTGTTTTATGGGGAGAATAACTGTTCGTGAAGAAGTGCAGATGGTATTTTTTCTATGCCTAATCTTGAATATGTGCCCGATGTGTGTTTTGACGCTTTAAATGCTACGTGGGTATATAGGTATTCTATAATACTGAGCATGGAGCGGGAGGAGTAACTTTGTTTGCTTACGTGGGTGATACCTTTTTTATAATTTGTGATGATTTTTCGTATAAACCCTTAATCTGTAACCATGAATACATACGTGCGTGGGTGTTTTTTTATAATTGGATGCAGGTGTTAATGGTGATATTATATGACTTTTACATGTAGTATATGACCTTGTATTATACATGTAGACGAGTGATGATTTTTTATAACCTTGAATTTGGTTGTATTCAGCTAGGTGTTTTATGGGAGAATAACTATTCGTGAAGAAGTGCAGATGGTAGTTTTGCAATGGCAAATGTGAAGATATTCTAAAGTTCATAAGAAATAAAAATATGGATATTCCTGAAAGGATTCCAGTCAAAAAGGAATTAATTAAAATCATCATGCGTGGGCACACAACAATCTCAGCTGGGCACAAACAACACAATATCGCGAACAAACACCAACACAGTAAGCAACAGCTTGCTACTGGCTACTGCTCAGACGATCTGAGCACAAATATCGCAAACACAAACACTAACACAGTAAGCTTATTACTTAGCTAGAGTAGTTAGACGACAAAGCCAGCTTATGTACACCGAGTACCCAAAGCGCTGGCGAGTAAGACGCAAAGCACGCATTAGGCGTGCAGAGTCGAAATACCGAACCGAGTGGTCTGAAGGTTTATACGCCTATGGCGCGGAAACCGCAGGAACACGGTGAGTTTAGTCGGTAGGCCGTCCCCCCCCCCCCCCACCCGGGGGTTGAATCCGACACTCCTCTGTTAGTATCACCACAGGGGTCAGTCTTTTGAAGATTCTCATAAAAAAAAGCAATTAAATTGTCACTACATTTTGAATCAATAATGTTTGTTTAAAACGTGTTACGTATTAAAGTTACTTTATTTATAATATTATTATCATATTAAACAACTAAAACAATACCCTACGCATTTTAATTATTTGTTTGGGACGCCTATGGTTAGGAGTTTCCTACGGTTTTATGTCATTAAATTGACCTAAGAAACACTATACTAATAATTTCTCAAACATTGTTGTGGATAATCTCATATAATCCCTTTTAAAAGTTGAGCAGTAGCCCCTAAACCGTTTTCTTTTTTTTTCCTTAGAAATACTCATGTTTTCCACAATACCAGCTACAATAACTCTCACAGCAGTATGCACTATCGTACTCGGAGCCATCTTGAATTTTGATAACTAAGCAAACTATCCAATGTGTATACATAGAAACGAAACAAGTTTACTGGCGGCAAGTACTTTCCGCCAGTAAACTTGCCATGTGTAATTGAGCCTTAAGGTCAGGAGTTTTAAAGAAAAGTAAACAAAACTATTTATACCTTTTTTTTAATTTCATTTCAAAAGAAACGCTGAAATGAAATACATGTGAAAACACTTAATATTTCGGAAAAGTTGAAGATATGTATAGGATATTGTACACGAAATATGTCTAAAATTTTCTGAGGAATACAAAAATGTAATAATATACAGGTTGTTGCATTTAAATTCAGAAAGTTGGTATGTAGTAGTAACAAGATTTATTTAGCAAAATATTTTAAATTATTTAACAAAATATCATCTATGAAGTAAGTACGAGGGGTGTTTCACCCGGGAAATTTGGTGTACACTTGAGGGGAAATAGTAGGAAATTATGAGGTAATGATGTCAAGTTATTTCTTATATAAGGAAATTATGAAGTAATGAGGGAAATTAAGGAAATTATTAGGAAATTAAGGACATTATCAGGAAATTAAGGAAATGATGGGGAAATTGTAGGGAAATAACGAGGAAATTATGGTAAAATTACGTTATTTTAGTATTCGTACATTACTGCTCATGCGCCGGCGCATGCGCAATACATCGCCGGTTGCGGGAAGAAAGATGCCGGCAAGACTTAACCTCAAACAACGAAAATGAGCAGCGAATCTGATATTTTGTTTCTCCATACATGAATGCCGAGGAAAGTGTTTAATGTTTCAATGTAAGTACCTGTGTGCTCCAATAAATTTATTTAGTCGCTTTTTAAACTTTTGTTAGTTTATTACATAGGTAAATAATATATGTATAAGGCGGTCATGTTGTGATACAAGGGTAAACTTCGGGTAAACTATTAGTCGCTATTATTTACCTACAATTTTTGTTTTATGTTCTAGATATTGTCATAAATCAAGTAATACTCAATTCGAGACTCACTCCAATATTCAGCAAAAGATTATTTGGTGCTTAATCAGGCCAATTTTAAAGAGTTTTGGACTTAATGGAGTTCAAGGTTAATATAAACCTCAGTATAAACAATAACATTAGTTTTCTATTTGAGATTTAAGAAAAACCGAGAGGAAAACGGAGAAATAAGAAATAGGTATAACTTAATAAAAATGAATAAAAATACTTAAAAGTCCACAAGCAGGTAAACTGCATTGGAAAAAATGTTGTATTAAGAGGATATATCAGTTTTGACTTACTAATAACGTATACCACGTAACGTATAAAAACAAAATAGAAATAATACCCATTGATTTATTTAGTCAAATGACGAGTAAAAAGTGTGGTTAGAACTTGGGTTACAATTTTGTTCAATAACATATTACTGAAGCATTGTGTTTTTCTAATACCTGTATAAGAGATAATGTTTTTTTAAAATATTTTTTTTTAAATAATTTTTAAGAAATTATTTAATAAACTTTGGCATCTATTTCGACTGCTTTTATACTTTTTATTTGATACCGCTACAATATTGTCCTTGGGAAATTATAAGGTAATTAAGGTGAAATTAAGGAAATTAAGGTGAATTTAAGGAAATAAAGGTGAAATTAAGGAAATTAAGGTGAAATTGGGGAAATGTAAGTGAAATTATAGGGTAATTATACAAATAAGGGGAAATTATCGTCAAAAAGGGAAATTAGGTGTACACATTTGAATAGGTGAAACACCCCTCGAGTAAGTATTAAAAATTTTTTTTATCAGACACTATTTTGTTTTTAAATAAATAATTTTTTAATGATTTTTTAAAATTTTTCAAAGAACTCTGTGATTTAATTGAATTATTCAGATTGTTATATTCACTTAATCCTTTATGGAAAACCGATTTATATGTCAAATGTTTTGATACCCTACTTAGACAAAAATCGTTTTTATATCTGGTTGAATAGCTATTCAAAATTTTGAGTTAAAAAATCTTTTAAATGGGAACGTAGTAAGTTATTTTGTATTTTAAAAATAAAAGTACAGATCAAAAGAAATACTAAATTTTTAACATTTAACCACTGAAGTTTCTCTAACATTAACTTTATTTTCGTGTATTTATCCACATTTAAAATTATACGCATAGCTTTATTTTGCAAAACTTGAAGTCTATTAAAGACTCCATAATTTGCTGTGTATAAAATAGTTGCACAATATAAAAAATGAGGTAAAATTATAATGTTGTATTGTATTGGCAACTGTTAGATGACACACCCTGTATAAAAAGTTTTTATTGAAAAAAATGCGCAACTAGAAATACCAATCGACGTGTCCAAGCGCTTTTTCGGACGAATCGATCGAATATATTCCATTTGGCTAATACACACTGTGTATACGAATCTTATGGTTATTTAAATTGTTCTTGTGTAAAGAAAAATGACGTAGGAGTATTTTAATATTCATTATTTTTACAACTGAAAATTGTTTGTCCATAAAATCGATTACGTCATTTCAACACCTGCTGATGTTTTGATAAAACAGCGTGCACGAAAATGGCTTGGCGTCTCGCAAACCTTTATTTAAATCTTAGTGGTCTTGTTTCTTGATAAAAATCATTTTTATTGTTATTGAATTGTGTTGTTAAACAAGAAGACAGTAGCGGTGGGGAATACGTTACTGAACATTAATTTTTACCCGTGGAAAGCCCAGAAGCTTTTCCCCTTATTTACTGCTTGCTTATTTTGAATTTTTTGTCTTCGTTTGCAGCCAGAGCCATTCCTGAGGGGACCTACGGTTTAACGTAGGCTTCGAACCACGATCCACAGTAATTAGAGGAATCTCCCAATAAGGGTTTTCCCACTTTTTTATTCTTTTTAACAAACAAGAAAATATCTCTTATTGGCAAATGCATTAATATATTATGCCTTTCTAAAGTTTTGGCCCCTCACATTAAAAAAAAAAGGATCACGTACGACACTTCGTTTCGGTATACACTATTGGTAAACCTAAAGTTTCAGGGTTTCAGGGCGGCTTTTAATGTAAAGAAACAAAAAATACAAAATAGACTTGTCGCGAGATCAAAAGAGATCGATTAGGGATGGCTCGAAAAAGGTTTTTGAAATAACAGGTACAATCTGTTTCAGTTTCAAAAAGTACCTGTTTCAAGAAAACTGCTTCCGTTCCAAACTGTTCCAAAAGGCAGATAAATAATTCTATATGTACAGGGTTAGTTAAAATAACCGGAACGGCTAATTTTCTTCAAAACTGCCAAAGCTAAATCAATGAATTTTGGTACAGGTGGATAACTTAAAAAATTGAATCGAAAATTGACAATTGCGACGTTACTAGATTTTTAGTTTTTTCTGTAACTCAAGGAAAGTTTTTTTTTAAATGTAACTCTTTTTTTATTGAATTTGATTCCTCCCATCAACATTAGGTACAATTTCCTAATAGAATCAAATTTTTATCTCAAATAGTATAATGGGAAAAAAAGTTAATTAGTTACAACTCTAACTCTAAAAAAAATCCAATCTATTTCCATTTAAAAACGTTTTAAATAATGTGAAAACGAAGGTTGGTAGACATAATGTACCTAATAGTATCGATAACGATAATAACAACTAACAACTACTAACAATAACATAGCTAGTAAAAATTACTTACACTTCACATCATTAAAACAACCGGTAAGTATTCATTAATTTCTTCATTTCATTATTTAGAAGAAACCCCACAACTTCATCAATTAGATTGCTTTTCTAAATCTCATTTTTCCTTCAATATTAAAACTGATGCAAAAAGTAACCATTACCCAAACATAAAAATTTATAATTACGTCGTCTTCTCCAACCACATTTTTTAGAACCAATTAACCAAACTAGTTGTCAATAACAGGATTTTCAAAATGATTAATAGGCTTTTTCCAGCTGATTTATTTATTAATCGTTTTTAAATGTTTCTTTTGATCGTCGAAGAAAAAACACTCAAAATAGGTTATTTTAAATGTATTTCCCAAATATAAAGTGCTTCAGACCATAAAAAACTTTTACGAAAAAGATGATCGAGTTAAGAGAGGCTTACCAATTCTAACTTTGGGAAAGTGATCTTAAATCCGTTCAGGGGGGTCCCTGCATCACGAAATAGCAATTTACCTAACAAGTGCGAAAAATGAATTTTTCCTTGGTCATTAGATCGATAGTTCTCTACGCCCTTGCTAATAATGCAGTGAAATACTGTATAGTACCTACCAGAAATTTTGTATAGATCTTTTTCCTGTGTAATAGACTAACTGAATATAAATAATTACCATCATTGAAGCAGTTGCATGTTGCGCTTGCATTCTATTTATGGGTTAAGTACCCCAAGTAGCGGCTACTTTTTATGGGTGGATGCACTTTTCTTGATTACGGCTATTGGTGCTCCGAATATCGGAATAATTACAATTTAATTACCAATATATCTTCTGCTTTATTAGAGGGTATGTGAACCTAATTAGTTAAAGGAGGGAGTAAAAAAAAAATTAAGTTTTAGTACAAAAACTCTATGAAAAAAAAAATTGTTGCATAACAGCGCACATGGCAACGATAAACCGTTTAGAGCCATTTAAAGTTTCGCACTCCTCAGCTGTTACGTCAAGTCACACCGGCTTTTCTCCGTTTTCTAAACAAATAAATGAACTAAAAAGTCAGACCTTTATTAAATTTCCTACAAGTGCTGGAGCTGTTGTGAAAGCTAAACGGTTGTGGTCAGAGAGATTTATTTATGTTCCTTCAATTTGTGAACGAATATCAGTTGCTTGTCTTTAATTTCTCCATCACTACTATCACTTTCCTTATTTTCACTAAAATCTGCCATATAAGTTTTTTGCCAAATGCCTGCATTTTTATTATTTCTGTTGCTACTTGATTTTTTAATATTAAATATTATTAATTATTAGGGTTGATCCCGGGATCTCGAAACGGGATCCCGATCTCGAAAATTAGAAACCCTAGTCACAAACCTTTCCTAAAGACAATTAAAAAGACGCGGTGAAAGCGGAAAGTTTGAAAACATGAGTTCAATACCTTATTACGTCATCCCATTATCCGCGCAATTATTTTATTCGTCAGCGTCGACGGATTATATTGCTATCTTTGTTTTGATAAACTAAATTGACAAGAACAGCTTGAAAATAGAAAACAACCCGCCCGATATTCAGGTAGATGCGGCGTTCGACCTTCAGCTGAATTACTGGGTACCATCGGTCGAGGAAGATATGACGTTAGTGAGTTTAGTCCCGTGTTCTTATTGAAGACGGTATCTTGTTTATTTATTTTCTCAGTACTGAAAATTTTAAAAACAAACCGTAGAAAATTTTATTTTTTCTTTCTCTATACGATAGGAAAAAGCCCATTATGAGAAATGAGAGAAATAAAACTTATTTCAAACTTTAAGAACATGATTCTTTTTATATGAAAACACTGTACAGGGTGGCCAACTAAGAATGCGAGGTACTGTATCTGGGAAACTATCCATCGTAGAGGCTTGCGCTAAAAAAAATATTACTAAAACGGCCAAGAGAAAAACCTGGAAAATATTTTCAAGTTTCTGAAATGGTCGCTAGGGGGCGTAATTGCAATCTTGAATCTAAAAAAGTGATGTTTCTGTAAATTCCGCTATATTAACCTAATAAAAAAAATCCTGATCTTTAAAGTCGAGGATAATCTGAACCTTTTTTGTTTGACACTTTTTGCAGTATCTCTAAAAATAAAGTGGTGGGGGGTATTCAAACGTTTCCGTAAGTAACATCCTGTATCTTCAAAACGGCTTAGCCGATTTGAACAAACTTGGGCTCGTTAAAAAAAGCTATTCTTGGGCTACAAACATCATTATATTTGAAGTTGTGTAAGTTTCACATATCGCCGCTAGAGGGCTTTTTTCGACATTCCTACAGAAATGGTTAATTTTCTCAACAAAATGAAATGCATTGGTATAATTTTTTTTCATGAAAAAGTAGCTAAATGATGCCTAAACTAGCTCGCGAAAACCGCATCCCTATATCTTGTTCCTAACCCAAAATATCGGCAATAGAAAATTTTATACGAAAATCCCTTAAATTTTCATTTTATTGTAACTATATTTTTCTGGAATTCTTTCTATTATGTAAGATGTGGCCCTAAAAAGGACCGATTTATAAAAGGAAGATTTTTAACGCCCCTGCAAATGCTCGAAATGCTGACCATCAAGTTCTATGCATTGCTGAAGCCTCTTATGGGTAGACAAAACTGCACTTTCAATTACGGCTCTCGGTATGTTACGTATTGCATTACGAATCCGGTTTTTCAAATCTTCTCTGGTCGTAGGTTGAGTCTGAAACACGATGTCCTTTAACCGCCCCCATAAATAAAAATCCAGGCAAGTAAGGTCTGGTGATCGCGGAGGCCATGGAAACAGACTTCCTCTTCCAATCCACCGCTGTGGTTATTTACGGAAACGTTTCAACGGCAGAATTGGAAGAACACAAGAAAATATTAACTACGTACTGGGGTATATTGAAGGAAATCCTCATGTTAGCACAAGAGCATTATCCCTTGAGTTGGGCATATAACGAACAACGGTTCAAAATATTTTGAAGGACCATAGGTAAGTTCTAATGGCCATCAAAGTTAAGTATTTGTTTAAACTTTTTTTAATTACTTTTAGAATGCACCCATATCATGTCGTTTTGCATCAGGCCTTGAAAGGGGAAGATTTTGATCGGAGGTTGGACTATTGCCATTGGATGTTAGGTATAATACGCCAAAATAGAGAATTTTTATTTGAAATTCTTTGGACCGATGAATCCACCTTTAGTAGTGACGAGAGAGTCAATCGACATAATATGCACTATTGGTCTGCAGAAAATCCGCATTGGTTGCGTGAAGTTTAGCATCAAGGACATTGGAGTTTAAATGTGTGGTGTGGCATACTGGAAGGCAGAATTATTGGGCCATATTTTTTTAAGCAATCCCTAAATGGCAATGTCTTTCTTGACTTTTTGGCTAATCAATTACCGTTGTTGTTGGAAGATGTGCCTTTGGAAGCAAGGCAAAACTTTTTTTTGCAGTTGGATGGTTGCCCAGCACATTTTGCCGTTAATGTGCTAGAGCATATTAATGCAGTATTTCAACAGCGGTGGATTGGACGAGGAAGTCTGTTTCCATGGCCTCCGCGATCACCAGACCCAACTTGCCTGGATTTTTATTTATGGGGGCGGTTAAAGGACATCGTGTTTCAGACTTAACCTACGACCAAGATTTGAAAAACCGGATTCGTAATGCAATACGTAATATACCGAGAGCCGAAATTGAAAGTGCAGGTTTGTCTACCCATGAGAGGCTTCAGCAATGCATTGAACGTGATGGTCAGCATTTCGAGCATTTGCAGGGGCACTAAAAATCTTCCTTTTATAAATCGGTCCTTTTTAGGGCCACATTCCAAAAAAATATAGTTACAATAAAATGAAAATTTAAGGGATTTTCGTATAAAATTTTCTATTGCCGATATTTTGTTTTAGGAACAAGATATCGAGATGCGGTTTTCGCGAGCTAGTTTAGGCATCATTTAGCTACTTTTTCATGAAAAAAAAATCATACCAATGCATTTCATTTTGTTGAGAAAATTAACCATTTCTGTTGGAATCTCGAAAAAAGCCCTTTAGCGGCGATATGTGAAACTTACAAAACTTTAAATATAATGATGTTTGTAGCCCAAGAATAGCTTCTTTTAACGAGCCCAAGTTTGTTCAAATCCAATACAGGATGTTATTTACGGAAACGTTTGAATACCCCCCACCACTTTATTTTTAGAGATACTGCAAAAAGTGTCAAACAAAAAAGGTTCAGATTATCATCGACTTTAAAGATCAGGATTTTTTTTATTAGGTTAATATAGCGGAATTTACAGAAACATCACTTTTTAGATTCAAGATTGCAGTTACGCCCCCTAGCGGCCATTTCAGAAACTTGAAATTATTTTCCAGGTTTTTCTCTTGGCAGTTTTAGTAATAATTTTTTTTTGCCGCAAGCCTCTACGATATATAGTTTCCCAGATACAGTACCTCGCATTCTTAGTTGGCCACCCTGTACACTTACACAGTAGGTAGTACTTATGGTTGATAGTTTTTCAATAATTACGTAATACACGAAAGTAAATTAAGGTTTATTGTACAAATCGAGATCTCCAATATTAATGCGGTAGAATATTAAAGCTAATTGCGTTATGCATTGTAATAATTGGCAGTCGGTTTCAATAGGTATAAAATACAAAATTAATCTGTAATGGGCAATTTACGCAGACGTAGAGGTTCGTTTATAACGGCAAAAAACAAAACAAAACGCTCTTGTAATATTGAAAGATTGCGATCAAGGTTGGCCAGTTATGAAGAAAAAATAAGTCGTATTATTTATTATTGAGTAATGTAAAAATTATAAATTCTTTAGGAATGTGTGTGTTTATTTTATACCATATAAGCTGGGTTCGGGATTGTTTACGGAGCTGGAGTAGAGTTAGAGTGGCGTTTTAATCACGTGACCTTAGAGTTTTAGGTGTATGAATGGTCTGTCCCGAATGCTCGAGAGTTTTTAGAGTTAATCACCATAACCTCAATCGCTTGTTTCGTCTGTGTGCTTCATCACTTGTGGTTTATTATTTTATATTATGTAAATATTTTGTATTTTTTGTACCTTTATTATTTAATTTACAATATGGATTTCTTTCGTCATCTGGTGCCAATACTTAATTTTGTCAGAGAAATATTTTTTCAAGATTTTTCTGATGAAGAGAATGTTGAAGTAGTTGAGAATTTTGCAGAGATTACAGTACCTCCCATGTCCAATAAACAATTTAAACTTCATTTCCGGAAGACAAATAAGCTAAACATAACCTATGAATATGTAAAATACTAAAAACACGATCACTGCGCATGCCCGCTCCGGAGTTCTTCTCTCGCGAGGTGGAACTTTTGGAGTGAGCTCCTTTAACTCCGTGTCGCAATACCCGACCGCACTTCGAGTCACACCTTTTACTCGAAAGGACAATACCCGAACGGATCGGGAGCGTTTTGTGCACATAGAGTTAAAAGAGTGAGCATCCCGAACCCACCTACTGAACTACCGTGCGAGCAAAAATTAGTTGAATCAAAAAGGGCCTTGCATCTAAGGACGCAATGCTTAGCCGTTGAGCGTAATACCTGTTGGGTGTCAGTAACTACCTGAATTAACAATCAATCAGTTATTCCGTCATCTTTGACCGCCGTTACAAGTACATAATTTGATTCATCGCTAATTTTTCCAATTTCTTGAACAAATCACACAATGGGCTTTACAGAACAGCAAAACACATTCATGGTTGAAGCGTATTTTTGAAACGGGGTTAGAGTAAATGGTAAGTGCCAATGCAATCCAGGTTTGTGCATGGACGATTTTCACGAACGTTTTCCTAACGTTCCTTTTATTGCTGCATGGGGATTTTTATCATTGCCTGAAAAGAACCGTACCGTGGCTGTGACTAGGGAAACAGGTTCTATACAACACAAAAAAGGAGCAGGAAGGCCATTTGTAAGAACAGAAGAACTTGTTGCAAACGTTCGTGAAATAATGTAAAATACGCCAACAAATTGTATAAGACGCCTGTCCCAAAAAGTGGGAAGATCTTATGGAACATGCAGGACTATTCTTAAGAAGGAAAAAGAAAGGGTTATCCCCGGGGTTATCCAAGAATGTGGTAACATTTCTCCAGAGATGCTGGTCAACACTTTCGAAAATATGAAGAGACGTGTGAATTTATGCTTGGTGGCCAATTTCAGCAATTTATGTAATCATTTTTCTTTTTCTTTCTGTATATTCTTAATTTGTTAATTTTGTAAACAACAAAAATAAATTTGTATTTGTCTACTTAATTTATTACTCATTAGTTTGGCATATCATGTCATAATATGAATTTGACAAAATCTTAACCTAGATTTGGTTAGATATATCGTCCCCATATCATTGTGATCTAAACCAAGCCCTACGTTTTTTAATCCAAGCTTTCTTTGATGCAAATAATTTTTGCTCGCACGGTATCTACAATAATTATCAAATTTTATATAATTTTCTATCCTTATACTTACGGTGTTGTTTCACTAATATTATGTAACCTCACACAAAATTATTTCTTATATTAATACCTAACTCTACCTTTCCATCATCTTGTAGCTCCGTTTGGACTGTTCGCACCTATTGTATTTCTTATATTCCTTATTCTATTCTCCTGACGATGAATGTATAAACATTCGAAACATGTAGAGAATTTACTCTTTATTAAAACTTTATTTTAATATACCAGCAGTGGAGGAAGACTTAAAGTGTCTTATTTCTCTACTTTCAAATATACACTCCACTTAAAGTATGGACTATTTCTTCAAGCAGAAGAATTAGGTTTTTTCAAGCTCAATTCCCTAAGCTTCCCGGAAGACCGGGAGGCCTTAGGTATATCATTCGATCCTCCGTTCCGGGGATCTTCGCTAATATCGTGAATATCAAAACAACAATTTTTTTGCTTATAAGTAAGTATTTTACTTACAAATACCGATTTTAAATAATATACAGACTGCCCGCGGATAGGGTTTACACCGAGGTTTACACACAGGGCACAATTGGATGAAAAATTTCATTTTTCGGGAAAAAGTCATTCTTGATAAAAAGTTTTGCTTGTAAAAAAATGCAATTCACGAAGAGAAAATTTTGATTTTTTATACAGGGTTCGCAAAAACTTCTAAAACATGATTTTTCTCCAGCTGTAAACGAATGTGGTCAAAACTTCTTCGAATTTCTTCAATGGAAATTGTTTGAATAGCTTCAAAAATTCGCTGTTTTAGAAGCTGTACGTCGTTCTCAATTGGACGGGAGTACACTAATTGTTTGAGGCACCCTCAAAGATAGGCATCTGAAATAGTTAAATCGGGACTTCTGGGGGGACACAGAACCGGACCATTCCGACCAATCCATCTGTGGCCAAAGGTATTATTAAGCCATTACCTCACTTCAATTGCGAAATGCGCAGGGCATCCATCTTGTTGAAAGTACATTTTGTTTCTACATTGGAGAGGCAATTCTTCTAGATTGTCAGAAAGGAATGTGTCCAACATCTCAAGGTAACTACTACGGTTACACGTGTTTTCGAATAAGTATGGGCCAATAATGCCATAATTGGAAATCGCACACCAGACATTTACTTTTTTGTAATATTGTCTTCTTGCAGGAATTCTAAAACCGGCATTATTTTCGCGCCAGTATCTAATATGCGATACTTTTGCGTTTGTTGAAAATGTCGATTTATCGGAGAACATGATAAATTTATGAAAGTTCCTGTTTTCACTTACAATTTTGTTTCCGACCCAAAGACAAAAAACTTTGGCTTCGTCTCCTTCTTCCAAAGTTTAAGTAAAAGCTGGCTTATATTTTTATTGAGCAGCAAAATTTCCATTTACAACTAAAAACTAAAAAAATCGAAGATTTATTTTAAATCTAGGATTTAAATTACAAACGTTATTCTAAATAAGTTTTCTAATTGGCATTTTGGTTAAAAATGAAAAATAAAGGTAGTTTCGAGGGTAGTTTACTCTTGGAGAAAAATCACGTTTTTGAGGCTTTTGAGAACCTTGTATAAAAATCAAAATTTTCTCTTCCTGAATTGCATTTTTTTTACAAGTAAAACTTTTTATCAATAATTACTTTTTCCCGAAAAATGAAATTTTTCATCCATTTGTGCACTATTGTAAACCCTATCCGCGGATAGTCTGTATATCAAGCCATTTCCGAAATAGCGTGCAGGAAATTATATCAATGCAAGCACTGTATTTTGGCGAAAAATTTACAGATTTATTAGTACCTACCTAGTGAAATAATTATTGGCACGTGTCGTTCTATACTGTACTGTGCGATACACCTGACTCGAATTATTGCTAGCCTCTATGAAAAGCGATCAAATTCCATGATCCATGATAACAATTTAATAAGGTACCAGTAACGACTGTATTTTAAAACATTCCTCCGTAAGGTCCCGATCTTGCGCCATGTGACATGTTTTTATGGGTGTAATGTTAACCTTTAAGCGCTAATAACAGTTGATGTCTACAAATATAGTTTGTACAGTTTACTAAAGGTGTAACCAACATGCAAATACGCATATTTAAAGAAACTTGTGTAGTCAAATAAGTATCACGTATCACGTGACACCATTCATGTACCGCTATCTAGGGTGTAGCACAGGTATATTTAATATTCAATAGAAAATAGAAGTAATAGTGTAGTCAAAGGTAATCAATTACACTGCCCAACTTCATTTTTTCAAGGAAATTCAGAACTACATACTTTATGATAAAATTGATGAAACAAAAGAATCCGTATGTAGGTAGCGAGTTTAAATTTGTTGAATTTTGATAAGCCAAACGAAAGTTGTGAATATTTTTGCATAGGTTTATTCGATTGAAAAAATGTAACCTTTGACACATGTTTACTAAGATGATTTTTTGAGAAAATCCCGCTTTTTGGTTGGCCACTATAGTCACGCCTCCTAGCGGCCAACCTAGAAACTTAAAAATAATTTCCAGTGATTTCTCTTGGTCACTTTTATGGTAAATATTTTTTCCGCAAACCGTACGGTAAACTTCTGAACTTTCGCCGGCGTCCCATTTTAACACGCTTTTATTAGCTTCACCTGTATGTTTGTTTGTTTGTCCGTAACCGACTTCTTTGAACCCGATTTCGACCCACTTTAAACGGTCAAATTTAATTTAAATTTTGTAGACTTATGGGGTCGTATAGTATTCGATGCGAGGACTTCGGGAAAAATAAGCAAAAAATTCTCCTGTCAAAATTTGACAGCTGTCAATATGTCAAATCGTTTAAAAAAATTATATTAATGAAAAAACTAAGTAGGTATAAGGTCGTATGTATATTGACGGTGGAAAGTTGAAAAAATACGCAAAAAATTTTCTTGTCACCTGTCAATATGTCAGAATTATCACAATAACCGATAGTAATGAAAAAAACGTGGGGTCGTAAAGATATTGTCGCTAAGAATAGAGAAAAATAAAAAAAAATTCTACCCGTCAAAATAAAATTTTGACAATTTTTTTTTTTAATTTTGAAAATTTTTGTCGTTTGTTCGGGTTTGTATGTATGTTTGTTTGTAATCGACTTCTTTGAACCCGATTTTGACCCACTTTAAACGATCAGATTTAATTTAAATTTTGTTAACTTTCAAGAACCGCTGACAATACAATAATCTACTAATCTAGCTCAATGTACTAAAAAAAATTTTTATTAACAAACTCAAACTAAAAAATGAAAAATAATTTTGTGGAGGAAGTTTTTTCTTTCTTTCCTACATTTTCAACTCCACTTTAAGTATGGACTACTTCTTCAAATTAAAAATAAATATAGTTTAAAAAAACTAAAAGCCACGCTTTAATAATTAATCAATCTAAAAAGTGGAAAATAAATATACATAGTTTAAAATAACTCTTGAAATTCTTAATATAGGCAGAAAATAATAATGAACGATAAACATTAGTATTATTGTGAAAAAAGAGTGGGGCGCTTTGTGTTCTATTTTTCGTATATCGAGCACCCCTCGCTTTTTTCACAATAACACTAATGTTTATCGTTCATTATTATTTTCTGCCTATATTAAGAATTTCAAGGATTATTTTAAACTATATTTTTTTATTTTCCGCTTTTTAGTTTGATTAATTATTAAAACGTGTTTTTTTAGTTTTTAAACTATATTTATTTTTTAAATTGGACCGGTTCTAATGGTTTCTCGGAAGGATTTGCCCATGATTTGTTCTTATCATTTTAATGGTGTTATATACAGGGTGTTTCATTAAGATCGAAGAGCGGCCATATCTCGGAAACTACTGGGCATAGAAACTCAGGAAAAGAAAAATGATAATAAAAGTGGCCATGAGAAAATTCTGGAAATAATTTTCAAGTTCCGCATTTTGCCGCAAGAGGGCGTAATTGAAAAGTAAATTTTTAAATTTTACATAACTCCGAAAATTCCACATTCAGGTATATGTTTGATAACACCATTTTAAAGCTTGGACAATTATGCATCATTTTGGTCTTATGCTCATTGGCGTACCGACTTTAATAAGAGTGGGGGAAGCTGTTGAAAGTGTAATCATTTAAATCGCTGTAACTTATAAACGACTTATCCGATTTTAGCAAACTAAAGACTATTTGGAAGAGAAATGTATGCACTTTGACCAGTCGTATTTAGTTGTCTATAATAGTTCTAAAAAAAATGCTAGAGGGCGCAATTTCCAATAACAATACATTTTTTGATTTTACTTCGAAAAAATAAATCATACGGTATAATTATGATACCATAATCGAGAAGGAGATGAAATTTGCTAGAAAAAGTATTAAAACCGCAGCTATCCGTTCGTTTCAGAGTTATTGCCAAAACAATAATTTTTAAGACAAATTGCGCCCTCTAGCAATTTTATTAGAAACTATCTTGTACATTGGATACGAAAATTAAAGGTACTTACCTTTCTCTTCCAAACAAGCTTAAATTTGGTAAAATTGGTTAAGTCGTTTAGAAGTTACAGCGATTTTAATGTTTACAGTTTCACTTGATAAGAGTGGAAGAAGCTATTGAAAGTTTAAACATTAAAATCGCTGGAACTTCTAAACGACTTATCCGATTTTACTAAATTTAAGCTTGTTTGGAAGAACCTTCAATTGTCGTATCTAATGGTACAAGATAGTTTCTAATAAAATTGCTAGAGGGCGCAATTTGTTTAAAAATTATTGTTTTGGCAATAACTCAGAAACGAACGGAGATATCGAGCTGCGCTTTTAATATTTTTTCTAGCAAATTTCATCTACTTTTCGATTATGGTATCATAATTATACCGTATGATTTATTTTTTCGGAGGAAAATCAAAAAATGTATTGTTATTGCAAATTGCGCCCTCTAGCATTTTTTTTGAGAACTATTATGGACAACTAAATACGATTGGTCAAAGTGCATACATTTCTCTTCCAAACAGTCTTTAGTTTGCTAAAATTGGATAAGTCGTTTATAAGTTACAGCGATTTAAATGATTACACTTTCAACAGCTTCCCCCACTCTTATTAAAGTCGGTACACCAATGAGCATAAAACCAAAATGATGCATAATTTTTCAAGCTTTAAAATGGTGTTATCAAACATATACCTTAATGTAGAATTTTCGGAGTTATGTAAAATTTAAAAATTTACTTTTCAATTACGCCCTCTTGCGGCATAATGAGGAACTTGAAAATTATTTCCAGAATTTTCTCATGGCCACTTTTATTATCATTTTTCTTTTCCTGAGTTTCCGGCCGCTCTTCGACCTTAATGAAACACCCTGTATATAAGAGATCCTAAAAAAATAAACTATTTGTTCATGGGTGCATGAAATAAATCGAGAACGGAATCAATATACGACCGAACGTAAAAAAACGACCTTTACTCCGGTTTGGGCAGTGTATGTATTTACCTTTACCTATGGCCTATCGCCAAGCACAATCGTATAGTCACTTCTAGCGAGACAATAATAAAAAAGTAAAAGTAACAGGACAGTTAGTGTTAAACTTTGACATTTACATGGTCTTACGGTTGTTGTGGTCTTGCGACTTGTGTAAAACATCAGAATTTTAAGTTGTAATACTTTAAATCGGCTGTGTGTAGCACGCATCCAATTTTAGAAAAAGAAGCAATAATTGTTACTTCAAGAGTGTTCACAATAATAGTATATTAAGATACAAGTTTCATAAGACATCATTTTAGAGCGACGAGTTTTCTAAAAATAAAAGTGTTGTACATGTCTTATAAAACGTGTATTTTATAATATTTTATATATATCTTATGCAGGGCCGTTTCTGAGTGGTGTGCTGGGAGTGCCCCCGCACAAGGGCGGCCAAAGTTATAGGGCGGCGAAAGCCGCCTGCAGTTTCACAGAAAAAAATGTTAGACGTAAAAAAAAATTTTACGAGTTTTCATAAATATGAAGGGTCAAATAAGAATGGTAAATTCAGTTTTCAAAAAAAAATTATGCAGTAGCTGTCAAGAATGAGGCAGCCGCCCTTTGTGTTAATTAGAGATTTCTTTTTAGATAGATAAGTATCGGAAAAATAAAAAGAATTCTCAACGGACGTGGCCCGCCCTGCAACCCACGTCAATTACATTTTGTCTTAGGTTTACTCAAAAAATTAAAACTAATTGATATTATTTGAATAATTATGTAGGTATAGTTGAATTCACATAAACTTTTAATGCCGTGACATTTCAGTTCTGTCATACTTGTCAACTACTGCAGCAACTCATAAAATATAAATTTCTAATGGCTAAATTTAATTAGTATAATTGTACTGCACACAAAGTATGTCTATCTTGTATTATTTCATACGATTAAAAAGAGATAGAAATAAAAAGAGTTGGCCGAGCAATTCCAGAAAAGAAAAATTAAAAACACTGACCAATCTCAGCTGTATAAGAAATTTAGTAAGTTGGCGAAATCTAAAGTAACTAGACAATGACAAGTCTTGACATTTGGCATTAAAACTTTATGTGAATTTAACTATAGATCTTATTAATTTGGTAGTAGGGTAGGTGGGGGCACAAATACTCACAGGGCAAAAGAACGCACCCTATTTAAATTTGCCGCCGATGTCCGGTTTCAAATGCTGTTACAAATAACTTTTCCGACGCCGAAAAAAAGTACCCTGACATTTTGATTACGAATTAAAAGATGACCCCATCGTCGAGGCCAAACAGAGTTTCAATGTGAATTTTTATTTTTGGATTTTGGATATATTTTTTTTTTTGCCAGGGGAAACCCTTTATGGGCACCGGTTACTTGTTCTTTGGATATTGCGATAGAATCAATTAAGGAGAGATTCGTTTCACTTAATAAGTGTAATGAAACTTTTGGGTTTTTTGTCGAACTTCTATGAAGCTAATGCCATAAATGACGAGAAATTGTTAAAATCCTGCAAAGATCTCGATATAGCGCTTCAATAGCAAGGAAGTCCCACAAACAAAGATATTGATCGCTCAGAGCTCGACCAGAAAATTTTGTCGTTCCGAGAATTTTTTTCATATATAATATCACAAGAGATAAAATTTTGTCGGCAAAATTTTCGAAAGGCATGAAAGTTTGTTGCTTGGCAATTTCGCGAATGACATTTTTGACAAAATCACGAGCCCTCAGGCGAGTGATTTTGTCGAAAATGTCATGAGCGAAATTGCTTAAAAGCAACAAACTTAAATAAATCCTTGAGAACAATTTTGCTTACACAATTTTTTCTCGAGTGGTATTCGACATGACTATTTAACTAGAAAAAAGACAAAATTTTGCCGCGGCAAAAATCACATGTGAATTTTGTCCAGGTAGGTGCAGGTAGTAATTTTGCCAGTAGAAGACCGGCCGTTGCTATGACATTTTGCCAGTGTAAAACACTCTAGTTAAATAGTCAATAAAACGTACAAAATAATAATTGTAGATACGCTAAAATTCATAGCTGAAAAAGATTTCATCTCATCATTTCCAAATCTTTGTGTTGCGCTGAGAATTTTTATTACTCTGCCGGTTACTGTTGCATCTATCGAACGTAGTTTTTCAAAGTTAAAATTAATTAAAAATTACTTGCGGTCAATTATGTCCGAAGAAAGGATTAGTGGCTTGGCCCTTATCGCCATTGAAAGCCAAATTGCTGAGTCCCTCTGTAGGTAAGTATGAATAAAAGAAAAATATTAAAAATAGACACCTATTAAAGATTTATTTTTCTGACAATTGCTTTGCGCCATAATTTCAGGTAGGTAATTGTTAAATAGTAACTGATTTGATTTAAAGGGAAGCCAGTTCATATGTCGCACAAGGGCGGCCAACAGGCCAGAAACGGCTCTGATCTTATGGGGTTTGCATTATCGGTATTGAGCAAAATTATAAAGATTCCATGGAAGAAAATAGTATATTAAAGTATAAGTGGATATTAAAGTCTTTAAAACACGCGCGATTTTGCAAGCACGACGGCGTAGCCGGAGTGCTTGAAATAGAGTAAGCAAGTTATCCACGAATACTTTACATTATTTTTTTTTATTGGTACACTTATCGGTATTTATATTACAAAAAATGGTAATAATAACTTAGTAAGTAACTGAAATGGTCGAATTCGTGATGTGATACTGTCCTTGTCATGAAAATGAGGAGAACAAAAAATAACTTCCAATCTGTCATTGTTGTCACCGTTGACATTGGTTGTGTATTGCTTAAAAAAAAATATTTTATTTGACGTTAAAAGGTAATTCTGTCAAATCAATAATTAAAAAGTTGACATATTTGGAATTCAGGTTTCACGGGTTGTTAATGTTGCCATGGTAACTTTAAAACACGCGCGTTTTTGAAAGTGGGATTTAAACACGCTGAGGCGTACTTTAAATAAGCGAAATAGGGTATCAATAAAAAAAACAAATTAATGTTATGGTCTCTTCACAAAAAACAGAACGTTTAGCATCGCAGAACGCCAATAAACTGTCAAGCGGTACTGCCTCGTATTGTCGTATTGCTATGCTTGTACAGGGTGGTCTACGTAAGATGACCCACTATCCGATCTCAGAATCTGTAAGACCTATGACGAAAGACTAAATACAAAAGTTCTTTGGATTAACTTATATTGTGATGTAATGATTCTTGTCATGCCTCCGCATTATCCGAAATTTCTAAGAAATGTTTTGTTGGTTTTGTTGTTGCGGCCATAAATCGACAGACTTTACAATTAAAACAAGTACCAATTACCTCTTTCTTAAATTTATGAATATGATTACATACTAATGTACATACATAAGTATTAAAATTTATTATGTATGTATGTACCACATCTATAAAAGTACATAGATATAGTTACTTTTCCTATAGTTAATGATTTTCCTCAAACTCGGCATTATCCGAAATTTCGATTATCCGAAATCGGTCAGGTCTACATTATTTCGGATAATCGAGAGTCTACTGTACATATACAGTGAGGACAAAAAGTATGGAATAAATTCATTATCTAAAAGACGATTTATTTCATGAACAATCGCTCGGACACGTCAACTTTCTTTTTATTTTCTACATATTTTGAAAATATTTTTCCTTATACAGGGTTGCTCAAAAAATTATTACATTTTCGAATTCTACGTAAAATTCTAAACAATTTTTGTGTAGCATGTGATATACCTATGTCGAATAGTTTCAGAATTACACAGGTTGAAAATTAATTTGTATTCTTATTTTCTGTGGTGTAGCAGCAAAAAAAAAACGAAGTTATTAATTACTGCAAAATATTTTCCAACATGACGGAAATTATGAACATCTGAAAGTTATCTAAATGGATTTCGGGATATGATTTTTTTTAATAAAACAGGGTCGCTCAAAAAATAGATATTGAGAAACTTTTTTTAATAATAACAATGCTAAATTTCAGAAAAATTAACAGTATTAACACTAACAGTAAGTGATGCATAATATTGGATACTCTGAAGGTAATTTAATGGTATTTAATTAGATATTCAAAATGTTCACCATTTGCTACTTGGCAATATCCAAGTCTATTTACAAACTCAATTTGATTGTTATGCACTACATTAGGAGGTATTAGTCGAATTTCATTTCGAATGCGAATTTTCAAGTCCTCAAGATCTATAGGTTTTGTTTTGAACACTTTACTCTTTAAATAACCCCATAGGAAAAAGTCCAAAGGTGTCAAATCAGGCGATCTCGCTGGCCACTCAATAAACCCCCTCCTCCCGATCCACCTGTCTGGAAAAACTTCATCTAAATAGGCTCGCACTTCAGCAGCATAATGAGGCGGAGCCCCATCTTGTTGGACCTACCAAAGCCTGTTATTTGGTAGGTCCGGATTTTCTGGGTTGGGATTTATTGTCGCTAAAGCTGGAACAAGGTCTTCTTCCAGGAATCGCAAATATCTATTACCTGTTAATGACTGTCCAAAAAAGTAGGGTCCGATAACTATGTTATCAACAATACCTGCCCACACATTTATTTTCTGTTGATAGTGGGTATGTCCCTCGCGTTTCCAATGGGGATTTGTGTCCGACCACTACCAATAATTTTGTGTATTGACTTTTCCGTTGAGGCAAAAGATTCGTCCGAAAATACAATATTTTTAACTAAATATGGGTCATTATTGCACATATTTTGGTGGCGCTCACAAAACTCTAACCTTCTGTCAAAGTCGCCATCTGAAAGTTCTTGTACAACTTGCATTTTATAAGGGTGATATTGGTTTCTATGTAATATATTTAAGACGGATGCTTTTGCAAGATCTAAATTTCCAGCCAAATTGTTAGTTTCTGCATGGCAGTCTTCTTGGACACTTAGCAGTAAGTCTAATTCTTTGTCTTGATTGATACGGGGACGACCCAGTTTAGGAGCATTTCTAACGTGACCTAACTGTCTAAATCTTTGTTCGATTTTACTCACAGTTGATTGCACAATCGGCACACGATCTGGATATTTTTCATTAAATAAATTACAAACTTGGTACGCACTCTATCCCCATAACGAATCATCATTAATATTTCAATTCTTTCTGTTTCGGTTAATTTAATTTTTATTAGATGAAATTAATTCACGCAATTTTTGACTAGAAAACATTTTGATGTTTCTTTTTTTGACAGTAAACTTTAATGAAATAATTTGCTTTGTTTCTTTTCGCATTTCCAAAGCCTACTTTATTAAAAGGTATTACAAATTAATTTTCAACCTGTGTAATTCTGAAACTATTCGACATAGGTATATCACATGCTACACGAAAATTGTTTAGAATTTTACGTAGAATTCTAAAATGTAATAATATATAGGGTGTTTTATTTAAAAAAATTAAGTTGACTTGTGTCCTACTTTTTTGAGCAACCCTGTATAAAGAAAAATATTTTCAAAATATGTAGAAAATAAAAAGAAAGTTGACGTGTCCGAGCGATTGTTCATAAAATAAATCGTCTTTTAGATAATGAATTTATTCCATACTTTTTGTCCTCACTGTATATTGTTTTGGCGTCTACAGGGTGTTTAGTTTGTCCTGGCCAAGTACCAACTTTCTTATTTTAAATGAAACACCCTATATGTTTTTCATTTTCGAATTCTACATTTAATTACAAGCAATGTTTATTACATGTTTTTTACATTTTTTAGTAGTTTTTCAGCCAGCTATTCGATTTTAACAATTTTTATGAGCAACATCATGCATCTTTTTGAAAAATGATGTGCTTTTATGTTCAGAACTTTTTGTGTCCTTATATTGCTAATGTAGGTATTAACTAATTTATTATTCAATTTATGTTTTTTTTCCCAAATTAAACCCGAAACACCATACAGGGTGTTTAGAACGATGGTCCAAAGTTGTCAATTTTTAGATATTGATATCTCAACTTTTTAAATAGAACACCTTGTATACTTATAGATAATTATGCAGAATTTATTTCTCTATCAGTTAACTCATTCCTTAATCCGGTTTTTAACGGTTTTTCAGATACTGAAAAATTTCTGAGAACTGTGCTCATTTTTTTATTTGAACAAATTCTTTATTCAAGTCCTTTATTTTTGATAAAATTTTGGTATATTTCATTATAGTGTTTAAAAGCAGGTATCTCCTAAGCAAGCCCTAAAGCATTGGTATACCGGAATATTGTATATATTTAGATTAACTATTAAGAAATTACAAAACTATTACTGAAATTTAATAATAGGGGAGACTGGGGAGGGTTGATACTCGGGGAGGCATGATACACGTTTAAATTTCCCGCCTCGGTCCCTTACAGATGGCGTAACCGCGCGTATTGCCGACTGCGGGTGTTGAGACAGTGCCTACTAAAATCTAGCAATGATAGCGTGGCGTTTACAAGTTTTGTGGGTTAAAGTGTGTTTTCTACATATTCGATGTAAGTTTTTGCGTAACAAACGTAAGGGTTTATCAATTTAACAATAAAAATTAACGAAATTCATTAAATTATGCTTCAAGCGCATTTAGTTTAGTGCATAAAGGACAGTAAAATATATCTTTAATCTAATGCCATAGTACGTTTACGTCATATATTCCATAAATTTGTCGTCCCGGGAGGTTTGATACAGTTTACATCGGGAGGGTTGATACGCGTATCAAAGGCTCCCTATATGAAGTAAATGTATGTTGTATTTATTTATTTTATAATTTATAACAAATTATGACATTTTCTCGGCCAATGCAATTGGCTAATTGAGTAACATTGTTATAGATGCCATTTAAATGGAAATCCAAGGATTCGTTGCCAGCACTGTCTAAAAGGGTGCCATGCAGCTTGTGCGGATGTCAACTATAACATAAAAATGTTTACTTGCTAATTATGTACCAATTAAGTAGTGTTATAATAACAAAGGATTGCGTTTCTATTGCTTACCTATCCTAATTTCGTATTGTATCAAACCTCCCATTTATTGTATCAAGCCTCCCATGCATAGGGAGGTTTGAGACACTTTGCATTGACAATTTTAAAAATTTATAACCAAGGTTTATATTTGAATTTTCAATAATTTAATATTGCCAAATTCCTAAGCGAAGTCCTTTAATTGCACTTTGACATAAATGGATCTGTAAATGGTAATCACAGAATTTTAATTGCCATTTTTGTAGAAAACGTATCAACCCTCCCCAGTCTCCCCTACACATCCACTTCTATATTTATTATTTCATCTCTATTTTATTGTTTCAAATACTCGGCGTTGTTTGTTCTGTTTTTATATGTATCTTATTTTAAAGCTCCCCACAAAAAAAATCCAATGGTGTTAAGTCTGAACTTCTAGGTGGCCAGGTCCTTCCAATCCAAGTTTCATATCGATGATTTAACCAGTTTACAACTGGTGCCACTGTATGATAAGGAGCGCTATCCTGCTGAAATATGAATTATTGTCATAAATGTTCTGGCAAATCATTAAAGTGTTGCTGTATTTCGTTGTTTAGTAGATTTAAATATCGTTCACCCTTCATATTTCCGTCATAAAGTATTGGCCCAATCACACGGTCAAAATTAATACCATACCAGACCCGAACACTTAAGTATCCCTGTTTTTGGATCATTTTAAACCATCATTGCGTTTATTGCTGTCGGACTAACTAATAATGTGTTTTACGATTAAAGACACCAGCAGAGTTTATTTCCATATTTTCGAAATAATAAAATTTAAAATAAAAACACAAAAATCAAAATGCAACAATATAGGTACCTATTTAAAATTTAAATATTACAAGAAATAGAATTAAATACATAGGTAACTCATACATAATATGTAGATAACTTTATTCCTGTGACTTATTTTAAAACACATTAACTGATAACGCAAAGAAGTGCATTTTCATATGTTGGCAGGAGACTTACCTAGGAATATAATTTTTTCTATAAACCTACTCAGTGAGCATTAAATTTATCAATAAAATTCGAAAATTAATTTCAATTCAAGATATCAATGTTTAATGTAATCAAACAAAATAAGATCGCCGGGCAATTATTAATAGCCAGCATGCAATTATCACTTATAATCTCCCTAGCAGCAGAATTATTATCGATAATTTTTTTAAGGTCACGAATGGTATTGTTGACAGAAAATTATCCCGAGTCAAAGACGAGGGAAATTTTTTATCAACACAAAAACATGAGTGAAACCGAGAAAAAAATTATCGGTAATTAATTCTGCTGCGTGGGAGATTCGGTAAGAAAATTTCATAAATTGGAGTTTCTTTTAATGTTCCTGAAATTTTAGTAATAAACCTTAGTTACTAACAAGTAAAATCAACTTCTGCTCAATTTCTTTAGCAATCGAACTTGCTGATTCATTACCAAAACGAATAATTTTTTACACAATATTATTGTAACAATAAATATCACGGGTACGACTAAAAATTGATTGTTACTTGCTGGTTTGTCTCACCTGTCACTTTGAAATGACTTGACATTTGAATTAAAATTAAGTCGTAGTAGTAGCTATACCTAAGAAAAATTATCACTTATTAATTTCATTAGGTTAATAGGCTATATATAGACTATCGCGATAGTCTCCCGTTGCTATAAGCAACGTAAACAAAAAGGAGCCTTCTAATTGGTTGAAAATAAATTTATGAAATTTTCGTTGTAAACTCTCGAAAATTGCACACCTCTTATGGGACTTTTTACACATGAGGGAAATATTCATTGCACAATAATATTTAATTTATTTTGTTTTCGGCTTGTTGTTACTCGAATTGTTAATACATACATAATTATACATAATCTAACCTCAAACTATAAAATGTGCAAACACCTACGCGCTTGCGTAAACTGACAATTCTAGAAAAAATCCTGAGGAGTCTGTACACTAGAATCCCCAGGGGTTTCCCCTCGTTCATTTATGTCTTTTAAATTTTTGTGTTTATTCTGTGGTTGTTATTGGTTTTGACTAAAAATCGGTGCTTAATATGATGAATAGTTAAAAAAAAAGTTATTTCTATATAGGAATATATTATATTACATTTTCTAACTAGGCGGTTTTATAAGTAGCCAGACTTTAATGTCATAAAATCATAAATAAAAGAGGTGATGATGTAGTACCCACTATATAATGGGCATCATAAATCCTTAGTAAGTACCTACCCGATAAAAAAAAAGGCAAGACTATTTGCAATTTCTGAAGGAGGAAGTACTTACCCAGGCCATTATAATCGCCATTACGGTCGCTTCTGTTCTGAATAATGGTCAATAAAGGAAATTGTTTATTGTTATTTTAAGGTTATTGGGTTTCAGCGTAAGACGAGCCCATTGCGATGCTATTCAAGTGGAACCGATAGATAAACGAGTGCTAGCTAAATACGAAATCGAAAGATGTTTTTTATTTTGTCATATTTAGGACGCAAATTCGGAATGGATCGTTCGTGACTGATCCGGTTCAGGGATCCGGATCTTTATTGGGATCCGCACTGAGAAAAAAGCCTTCTATTCCTTATAAGAATTCACATGGAGTAAAACGGGTGAATATGCCGCAGCGGGTAATACGCCTCGCTTAGCTCCTCAAGAGGGTTAACACCGCCGCAGTAAACATGCCCGTTAGAAAATACTGGAAGAAGCACGTGTCTCAGTCGGTGTTTGGTTATTTTCCAATTTAGTGTTACGTTAAGTTTATTATGATGAATTTATTGCGAGTTTAATGAATCACTAATCATTTGAGGGAAATATCTCTAATGTACGGCGAAACAGAACTTCTAACCTAATTTTCATCGTACGATTTGTTGTTTAGTTTAGGTTTACGCGGTAATTTTAATTTATAGTTAGAATATTTTTGTTGTAATCGGGGGCAATATGCCACATAAAATCGTTAGTGCGATATTACTCAAAGTATTTTCTTGATAGGTACGATATATCATAATATGATTCATGTGTTTTTTTGTTTGCTTTATTTACACAATGCCACGTTCTTATATAACAAAAAACTTGAGGGCCCAGTGGTCAGAAGAAGACCTCCAGAATGCAGTAAGGGACATTCGTATTGGTAGAGGGTCAGTTCGAGAAATAAGTCGAACTTATAAAGTCCCAGTGCGTACTTTAATGAGAAGAATGAACTCAGGAAATTTAACTGAAATTCCCTCGTTACCACCATTAATAGCTTAAGAATTATTGTTTATGTTGTTTTTTATTAGTTTACAGTAAAAACAGTTTCATTTTTGTAGTTTTGAATCTTTTTTCATGAATCATTGTAATTCACAATTTTTAAATTAAAAACAAATGTTCCCTTATTATCCGCAAAGAGATGCCATATTACCCATAATATCGGGTAATATGGCACAAATGCATCATTGAACAAATTTGCTTGTTACATTTTTGTCAACGGAATTACGGCAACGAGTTTCTCACGACACATACCTACTGTTTGTACTGCGCTGTGTAAGCGCTAAGGTGCAGCCATTACGTTTCAGCTAGGTTCGTTGGTTATTAGAATGTGATCCTTCAAAATTTAAGTTGCCATATTACCCCGTTTTACTTTACTCTTTATACAATTGTTTAATACTATACAGGGTGATCCAACGAAAACTTAACACCTCGATTTTCCTGCTTTAAAATGAAAATGTGGAAAATTCGCTCGGGCCAGTCGATTTTTATTTCGAGGGGGACATCTTTTGCGTATATTGTCAATCTTGTTACGTCAAGCCCCTAGGTGGGAGGGGGGGGGGCGGGGGGTAAGATCTAAATCTTAAATGCATGGATACCCCTATTTTATATAATTTTTTTGCATTCTGCATAAAATTCTGAAAAGTTTTTAATAAAAGCATTATTAGTCTATACTTAACAGTTTCCGAGATACTGAATCTTGACAAATGACATTTTTGAACTTTGACAGCGTCTGCCTTTCTAACTTTACTTAGAGCAAAACGGCTTACATGTCCCTATCTTCGATTTTTATTATCTTTCCAATAGTGTCAACTTCCGGTTAAACCGAAAGTACTATATTTCTTACATCACAACCGGAAGTGCTAACAAATTGAAAATTATGCCAATAAATGCACTCATGTCTTATGCATAATCTCAAAATTGCATTTTAATATCTATGAATATAAAAAAAATATAGGGGTGAACGACTTTTAAGAAACACACGGTATATATAGTTGAACTTGCATACAGGAACGCAACAACAATATGGTATTTTCATTATAAAACTTGAAAAATTAAACATTTTAAAAATTTATTATTTAATGAAATAGCCCTTGTCTATAATGAAATAGACAAGGGAGATGCACTTAATATTTAATATGCATAAAAGAAAATCCGTGCAAATGTGAAACCAACATCGAATAAATCCAGCTCATTTTGTAAGGTCACAGCGCGATATAATTCATATAGATGAGACTGGACGGACGGCAGTGCTCTGATAAAATGATAATAAATTTCAGTAACTTAAGAGGAAGTAACCCCTTTACCACAATGAAAATTGCCGAACGTTTTGCAGGTCAAACGAAAAGAAAAAATAAAAATTGGTATTTAGAAAATAAATTCTACTTTAAATACCCCATCCAGAAAAGTAAATGACGATCGAAAATATTCCCAAATTTTTTTTTATTTTTAGTAATTTTGTAATATCTTAAACAATTCTTTATTGGTCAAAAGCAAAATGACTTTCCCGGGTGTAGAATGTTGTACCAAACAATTTTTCTTAAAGCCATTTTCCAATATCGGCCTTACTTTTTTCTCAAAAACTTTGGGCGCGTAAAGTGAATTTAAGCGTGTAAAGTGGGTTTACGCGCCCAAAGTTTTTGAGAAAAAAGTAAGGCCGATATTGAAAAATGGCTTTAAGAAAAATTGTTTGGTACAACATTCTACACCCGGGAAAGTCATTTTGCTTTTGACCAATAAAAAATTGTTTAAGATATTACAGAATTACTAAAAATAAAAAAAATTTCTAAAAAAAATTTTGGGAATATTTTCGATCGTCATTTACTTTTCTGGATGGGGTATTTAAAGTAGAATTTATTTTCTAAATATCAATTTTTATTTTTTCTTTTCGTTTGACCAGCAAAACGTTCGGCAATTTTCATTGTGGTAAAGGGGGTTAATGCTCTTAAAAATATAATATTTTTTATAGTAAATATCACTGTGTCCTTAAAGTATGTTATGCTTTCTTAATAAAAACATTACTAGAAAACACTGTTTTTAATTTTGGCAGCGTTGATTATATCTTCTCGTAACTTTCCTGATTTTGGCAATTATTTTCAACGTACCTTCATAAGTTTTCATAAAAGACTACAACTTCCTAGTTTTATAAAGCAATAAGACGTTTTTAGATTTGAATTAAACCGTTATATTTCAAAATAATAGGCAGTTGAAGTACAACCAATACGTAAGCAAATTTACGCACGTTAGTTGAGGAGTTAACGTGACGAACCGGTGGAAAGAATTTTAGTTGAAGTGCCTATCTTTTGTGTCCGTTAACGTAACCTACAAAAAATGCAAATTTGACATTTGTCATATTATTATGTTAATTTTTTACCTTTATTTTCTGTTGATTTTTTAAAAGTTAAGAAAATTGCATAAAGAAGGAAGAAAAGCAAAAAGGAGAGTATGGAAGAGTATAAAACTTTGTTTTATTTTTAAATCTTCTAAAAATACAAAATACAAATAAAATGGAACAATACCATCGATAACAAACTTAAATCTATACTTATAGAGAAAAAAAAATCAAAAGTATCTCTGATGAACTAAAATCACAATTGAATCACAAAACTTACAATAATAAATAAACTTTTTATTTTTTAACTAAAAAACAAATAATCTGGATTGTTGATAAATTTAGATTTTTTTGATTACTGCAAAATTATTTGCGATTTGTTTGTTATGTTTTGTGGTTAGAAAAAGTTATTCATTTAGAACCACAGAAAAAACAGTTTGTCAAAAAACGACGTTTCGGAAATAATCGGTTATATTCGGAGGTCCTTCGGGTAACGGAACGTAAATTTTTCACGGCCCGTAAAACAACGCAAGGTAACGTACGCCCGTTGAACTGCTTAAAACACGTACATCAACATTTGATTACCGCGCATGCGTAGCTGTCAATTTGTACGTATACGTTAACGTTCGTGACCGCACTTCAACTGCCTAATAAGTTTAACAGGCGTTTAAACATATTTAAGTGAATATTTCTCTCATGTGTAAAAACTACCATATGAAGCGGGAACTTTTCGACGAAAATTGCCCAGTAGGTGCGAAAATGTCCCGCCGAAAATTTTCCTATAGGTCCGTATCTAAGTAACAATAATTAATATTTACAATAGCACTTGTAGGTGTATTATTGTGTTGATATTATGTATTTGTCATTTTGACATACATAAATCAAATTTAAAAAGTAAAAATGTCGCGATTTGGAAGTGATTCATTAAGTTTAATTTTAGAGAAAGTTACCGAAAGTAAACCTAAAAATACATTACTAAACCACCAGTATATATGGAGACAGTTCATGGATTTTATTAAAGAGAGAAATTATAGGTTAAACGAAAATACTTTAATACCGACGCTGGCCAATATTCTGACTGACTGGGCCTACAATATGAAAAAGAAAAATGGTGAGGATTATAAAGATTTTACTGTAAAGACTATTTGGAACGTTACTTCAAAATTATTATTGGAAAAATATCAAAACGAATATAACATTAAATTTAATCCCTTTACTGATACGGAATTTAAAACAGCCCGCGAAGCAAAAGGTACCAAAAGGAAGCAGTTGCAGACAGACCCGCAGAAAAGAAAGGAAAGCGCTGTATCACTTAAATACAATGAGTTTAAAAATATGGTACATAATTGTGATTAAGAAACGCCTGATGGCTTGCAAAAAAAATTGTTCTTTGTTTTGTCATACGAACTAGCATGGCGAGGAGGAGAGGGAAATAAATGTTTAATTTCGTATTTCAAAGACGATATTACTAACGCAGGAGAAAAAACAGGCAGAATGGAATACAACCCAATATTCGACAAAACAACACAAGGAGGAGAAAAACCTTCTGCACCATTCAAGTGGCTAGTTAAAAACAAAATTAATCCGGATTTGTGTCCAGTAAGGTTGTTTAAAAAGTTCTTAGAAAAAAGAAATAACATAAATATTCCGCGATTGTTTTTAACTGGTAATCCTTTCTGGAAATTGGGCAAGTGGTATAAGAATATCCCTGTCGGAAAAAATATAATCACTCGGTGGACCTCAACGGAAGCAAAAAAGTCAGGTTTAGCGACTGAAAAGGTTAAAATCACCAACCATTCACTGCGTGCAACAGCTGTTTCGAAATTAGCAAAGCAAGGGGTTGAAGAAAATACGCTAATAAAAATTACTGGACATTCCAACCGAAAATCCATAAAGCCGTATCTTCAACTAGACGAGGAACACCACTCTAATATAGTAGAAAAAATGAGGGAAGACAATGATAAGGCTAATCATAACCCAGAAACTAATATCTGTATGCCAGGTTCTACAAGTTCGAATTCAATGGCAAACTCACATACATTAACAAGTAATGCAGCAGACTCCAAAAATAGTAATTTTTACAATAATTGTGTTTTCCACTGCAATTCATGCAATTTTTAATTTGTTTATTTTCATATAATTAAATATAACGTTTAAATAAAAATATTAAATTTTGAGCTTTCATTTCACGTACTCGAGAAATATTCTACCGAATTACATTCGTGCATCAAAATAGACCTGATAATTTTTCATTCAAGCATGTTGTCATGTCAGTAAAAAACTGGATTCGGTTATTTTCATATTTTGTTTAAAGAGCCCTCCACCTTCGGTGTCGGGCTCTTTTGCCAAAATATCATCCAGTTTTTAGACAACATGCTTTCATAAAAAATTATCGGTAATTTTGATGCACTTATGTAATTACTTACGAAAACGTAATACAATACCACTATAACCTACCTTCGATAATTCAAAGCTTAAAAGACAGAGGCAAAGTCGCCTTTTTAAAAATCGCAAAATCAGTATCCGTTTTATAAACGGCGTCGCAAATCGCCGAAAGGATAAATTGCTTTTCGGAATTATCCTTCAGGGATTTCCAGGGATTTAGTCTAATCCTTTTTATTTTCAACGTAAGAGCGGAAAACGGGGAAAGCCCCATTAGTTTGGAGAGCCCTCCGGTCGAGTTTTGACTCTTTGTACTAAATTGGAGAAATGCTCGAGAATCTGCGGCTGAATGGGGTACGGGCCTACAAGAATTCCTGCAATAAACGATTGCGTACGTGTATGCCGTCAAGTTCGACTTGCCACAACCGATCGGTAGTAGTATTTTATAAACTATGGGCACTGGCATAAACTACCATAACTATGGAAAATAAAGAAAAAGCTTTAAAATTATTTGCATCAAAGAGGGCTTGGATTAAAAAACGTGGGGCTTGGTTTAGATCACAATGATATGGGGACGATATATCTAACCAAATCTAGGTTAAAATTTTGTCAAATTCATATTATGACATGATATGCCAAACTAATGAGTAATAAAATAAGTGGACAAATACAAATTTATTTTTGTTGTTTACAAAATTAACAAAGTAAGAATATACAGAAAGAAAAAGAAAAATAATTACATGTATTCTGAGAATTCACATAACCGGAGAGGTGCAACCAGGCTTCATCCGAAAAAAATATCAGGTCCGAGGTCAGATCTAATAAATCATTTCTTTCCAATAAATTTTGGGTAAACCATTGAAAGTAATTCCTGCGTCTTTCAAAATCTACGGCTTGTCTTTCTTGGAATACTTGCACCTTATAAGGAAATAAATTTAGCTGCTTCTTAAGAATAGTCCTGCTTGTTCCATAAGATCTTCCCACTTCTTGGGACATGCGTCTTATACAATTTGTTGGCGTATTGTGCATTATTTCACGAACGTTTGCAACAAGTTCTTCTGTTCTTACAGATGGTCTTCCTGCTCAGTTTTTGTGTTGTATAGAACCTGTTTCCCTAAACACAGCCACGGTTCTTTTCAGGCAAAGATAAAAATCCCCAGCAATAAAAGCAACGTTAGGAAAATGTTCGTGAAAATCGTCCATGCACAAACCCGGATTGTATTGCCACTTACCATTTACTCTAACCCCGTTTCGAAAACACGCTTCAACCATGAATGTTTTGTGATGTTCCGTAAAGCCCATTGTGTGAATTGTTCAAGAAATTGGAAAAATTAGCGATGAATCAAATTACTTGTAACGACTGTCAAAGATGACGGAATAACTGATTGATTGTTAATTCAGGTAGTTACTGACACCCAACAGGTATTAAGCTCTACGGCTAAGCATTACGTCCTTAGATGCAAGGCCCTCTTTGATGCGAATAATTTTTGCTCGCACGGTATATGGGTTTAGATTGTCTTGGAGTTTGTCGTCTTATTGGTTACTTGATCAAGTACCCAACGCCACCTACGACCTACAGTTCGGAATGTCAAAATTTGAATAAAGTACGATTTGAAAGTATGCACCTCATGTTTAACCGTTCGGCGTTCGGCGTTCGTCAGCTATAAATACGATAAAACCTCGGATAAAACAAACTGGTTTAGATCGATTTGATCCGCCTTAAATTTTACTATATAAACAGTATAAATGCACTTTGGGACAAAGGTCTGAAAGGGCTGATTTTTAGACCGATTGAGCCACTGTATTTACTTTGACTAATGAGGTTAAGTCGGTAAGCCCTGCTGCTTTGAACTTTAAACCTCATCAACTCCATGTATTTGATCTGACCAATAACTTTAGCAGAAACGTGTAATAAACTAATGCAATTTAGCTATATTTTTGGGTAATTATGGCATAGTAAACAATAGAAAAAAGGACCAAAAGAAAAAAAGGAACCTTTTTTTATAACGTCTGTAGTTTTTGTCGAAATTTTTGGTTTGGAGAACCAATTGATAAACGATAATCGTCGATCGCCGCTAATTAAGTATAATATTATGGATTCCAGTTATCTCTGGGAATCGCTTTTAACAATTTTTTTTCTATAATTCATAACTGGTCAGCTTTTAAAGGTAGATGAAGTTTGATTTGCAGCTTCATTTTCACTATTTATATACAGAGAATAATATTATCACAAACTGCAATATTATAACGCCGACATTGTTTTTTGCTGTTAGGTTATTACAGACACCCATACGAAACGAATATTACAACTTAAATTTCCACAAGGGTTTATTTATAGATGAAAACACAAGGAAACGTCTTGGTTTACTAATTATTCAGTAAAAACAACAAATTAAAATTTACACTATATTTAAAACATATTAAACACCTTTTTTTTACAAAAAAAGACAGTTAAACAAGACAGACACCTGTTTTTAGAAGTCTGACGCCGGTAACGACCTATTTTTGCACTTGCGCGCATTCTGTTCCGCCACGTGAAGGCAACCAGCGTGTCCGTTTTGTGCCTTGAATACTCAAAAAGGGCCTATCTTACTTTTAATATTTTAAAATTCTATTTTTGCATACCTACATATGCAACCCTAAAAACATAATTCAAATTTTAAGGCAACAACGGCGCGAACCGCCAAGGGTACCGTAGTCGTTCGTTTTCGTTTTAATTCGGTTCCGGTTAACTTACTTATTAACTTATTTAATTATACTTAGACTATTTAAACATTTTGATCTATATATACAGTGTGTGTATAAAGTCTGGAAACGGCTTAATAACATCACAATTTACTGGCCGATTTAAACCAAATTTGGTACAATGGTGTAAGTGGATCTAACGCACCGAATGACGATATTTTCGTTGTTGCCAGCTTTTTAGTTTGTCTGGAATTCGAACGAATTTTATATTTTTAAATATATCACCCAGTATATTTTTACATTTTTAAATTCCACATAAAATTATAATTATTTTTTATTAAATGCATTATTAGTCTATACTTCATAGTTTCCGAGATATTGACTCTCGAAAAGTGACATTTTTGAACTTTGACAGCTTATAACTTTCTAACAGTACGTCTTAGAGCAAAACGGCTTACATGTCCCTATCTTCAATTTTTATTATCTTCCCAAAAAAATCAACTTCCAGTTAAACCGGAACAACTATATTTCCTGCTTTCGAGTTACATACTTAGATTACAATAAAAATTTGGTGAGTTGTTGTGTGCAGGCCGAGGAAGGTTTCGGTATAAAAAAAAAGTGGCGCAATGGATGCCGGGTACTAATAAGTAGCGTAGCAACGCGCGCAGGGTATAGCTAGTTAAACATAAAATTAACAAATACCATAAAGATAAACTGCAAAAAAGACAAAGACTGTCTTAATATAATTTTATTAATGCCCGTTTCATGTGATTACTGGTGATTTCTTACTTGTAATTTTTTACTGCCCAAAATCACTCGCGGACTCCTGCATTGTCTAATGTCATTAAAATCGCGCCATTGCGGTTATAATGAAAACGAGAAACTTCAATCTACTCAGGTATCTTGATTTAAATGTTAAAGTTTCGCCTTGTCTGTTTAATACGAGGTTTAATAAGTAATAATAGATTTTGAAAATAGCGAAAATGAAATACGACGGATGGTTGTGGATGAAGCATTTGACTCGCGTATAATGAACCATAATACTACAATCATCCTCGCTTATTATGGCGTACATTATACGCACGTTAAATAATATACTATACAATGTTTTTTTATTAATTTTGGTTTAAAAATGTTAATATCAAATACTATTCCATAAGCATAAGACCAGCCGCTCTTCTAACCCTCTACCGTGTATAAACCTTATAGGGCTGAGTCACCTGTTGGACCTATAAAATATTAAAAATTTACCTGTACAATACATACACCCTACCAGTTCAAAGATAATAAATAACTACCTGATTTTCAAATTCTTTATGGGATACCTAAACCCACGGTGTTTGAAGAATTTACAGGTGTTCGTGGTTAGGAAGCCTAAAACCCCAGTTCAACAAAGTTAGATTGATAGAGTCTTCGATTTCCGACAAAAGCTTTCAGTTCTAAAGTAAGAGGCAGTAGAGTTTATAAGGGCATACGATATTAACGTAATTTTTGCCCTTAGTAGTGACCGAATTTCCTTAAATTAATAGCTATATTATATAAAAACTATTAAAAAAGTATGTACTTAACACTAGTTGTGTATATTATTCCCGGTAATATTATCCGAATACATTCGGGTTAGATTCTGTGTAGTTCGGCGGAGTTATCATGTACTTGAAAAGCTAAAAGGTACCCTGAAGCCTATAGTTAAATAGATAGCGATTTTAGAAGGCGATGCAGCCAGAATTTCTCAGGTTTTTATAGCTCTAACTGAAATTGACGGATATATTAATGATAATATTAAATCGTTACCAATACAAAAAGGAATTTATTTTCCTGTTTACAAAAAGGGAAGACCTTATCTTAAAACCTATCCATTTAGCTGCCTATTTACTGGACCTTGTTTTAATCAATCTGAATTGGAGCATGTATATGGGCATGTACAGGGTTATCCAACCAAGACTAGACAAGGCGATTTTTTGACTTTTCCTGTACTTTTATAAAAAAAACTGAAATAGCCATCTTAAGTCATTTTCTCCCGCGAATTCGAATATATTCAGCAAAAAACAATTGAACATCAAACAAAAGTACTAGGGGTCACTTTGATATTTTTTTAAATGGGATGCCGTATTTTTAATGAGCTTATCCGATTTCTCATATAAATTTTGATCTAAAATGTTGGATTTTTAATTCAAAAACGCCTTTTTTCTTCAGTTTTAAATTCGGAAAATGTTCGTCTACCGTACGATTAATACCTGATAGATGGATACCCGTTTCACCTGTTCACCCTTTAACCTGCTTTAAAGCGTCCGTCAGTTAGACAAAATAATCAAGTGTCAAATTTCTATATATTTTTCTTTTTTTTAATGAAATTTCATTATTTGTAATTAATTCGTGAAAAATATAAAGAAATTTGACACTTGATTATTTTGTCTAACTGACGGACGCTTTAAAGCAGGTTAAAGGGTGAACAGGTGAAACGGGTATCCATCTATCAGGTATTAATCGTACGGTAGACGAACATTTTCCGAATTTAAAACTGAAGAAAAAAGGCGTTTTTGAATTAAAAATCCAACATTTTAGATCAAAATTTATATGAGAAATCGGAAAAGCTCATTAAAAATACGGCATCCCATTTAAAAAAATATCAAAGTGACCCCTAGTACTTTTGTTTGATGTTCAATTGTTTTTTGTTGAAGATATTCGAATTCGCGGGAGAAAATGACTTAAGATGGCTATTTCAGTTTTTTTTATAAAAGTACAGGAAAAGTCAAAAAATCGCCTTGTCTAGTCTTGGTTGGATAACCCTGTACAGCATATTACAGCAATGCAGTTCATAGATAATTTAATTTGAAACCATCATCAGTTTCAAGAACACAAAGAAACTATTATTCTTCAGCTTACAAACTACATATATAGGCAGGAATGATCTATGGAGTATCGATTTGTGTGGGAAAGTGCACCAAATCAGACACCTACACAAACACCCTCACAGTAAGTCGCTAACAACACTTCCGCAACAGCTTACTACTGCTACAGATTACCACTGGAAGTACTCTCCCTGAAATAGTCCTCATAGCCGTGAAGCATGGGCACGCGTTATCTCTTATGAAGCACAAACACGTACACTGCACCAAAAGCCTTACACCTACACAAACACCCTCACAGTAAGCTGTAAATAATCAACGAAGTAATAAGACAAACCCGAAACCTAGGTACTCCAGTACCTAGGTCTAGGTGAAGTAGGAAGCAAAGCACGCACTAGGCATGCAGAGCGGAAATACTAATCGAGTGGTCTGACGGTTTATACGCCTAAGGCGCGGAAACCGCAGGAACACGACGAGTTTAGTCGGTAGGCAGTCCCACCAGGGTTGAATTCGACACTACTCTGCTTTACAGGGGTCAGTCTCTAGAAGATTTTACTCGAAAAAAAGTATTTTTTACTCTAACGATGAAATAAAATAATATGTATAGACTGTGTGACGCCAATGGAGATGGATAGAAGGCAGCAACGAAGTTACTGGAACATTAAAGATCTCCAATTTCGCTGAACCGCTCTCGAACATTCGAGTGGCCATTGAAAATTGGTATTAAGCAGAGCTATGTGCACAACATGGCCAAGATGACTAACCTAAACAATATAATGAAATTAAATTTAAAAAAAATTAAAATAGGTACATTGTTTTCCAATACTCTCCCGGTATTTAGTAAACCCAACCTATACTCGGTTTTTAGCAAGGTCAATATCTAATTATTATACAAAATTTCACAGTTCCCCGTCAAGTGGTTTTTAACCTTTTGAGCCAACCGACAGGCAGACCGACGAAAGTGGGAAACATGCTTGTCGTGATCTAGGGAGCCTAAAACGTCGACATCTGATATTATCTCAACATTAGTTTGCGATTAGAATAAGTTCTCTTGCTAGGAACGTAATAATTGCGACAATAATTTATTTCTACTCAGGATCTAGGTGTGGATTATCATCATTGCAAAAGAAATTAATGCCTATCTCTTGACAAATGGTACTATCAACTCAACGCAACATGGGTTCTTACCAAAAAGATCGAGTGTCAGCAACCTCCTACTTTGTCTGGACATGTGGACAAAAGCTCACGATGACAATGACCCAATAGACATTGAATATCTTGGCTACGACAAAGGGTTTCACAAGGTGCCACACTTTTGGCTAAGCTGTATCATTATGGCTACGCCTAGATACAACTAGTCTTGATCAGTTCAAGGATTTGGTCGAGAGAAAACTGAGGACCAATTAACAGACGTAATATTGTGATGCTCAGTTGAGTACCAATTTTTATGGGGTTTTGATACTTGTTCGCCTCATAGGTTTCCTTTTGTTTTACTTTTGTTTTTGTTATATTCACTAGCTGTAAGTAATAGGCACCAGTGCTGTTGATACTTATAATAAATAAATAAATAAGAAAAAAACTCCGATCTTGGATAGAGCAGTTTCTTAAGGGGCGATATTGCAAGGTGAGAATCGACAACTCAGACCTATGATATCATTGGCGGAGTCCCACAAGGATCAGTTCTGGGCCCATTGCTATTCGTTGTATATATTGCAGATCTAGCTCGGGAGATATGGTCCTATAAGTCCCTATTTGCCGATGATGCAAAGTTTTTTAGGAACCCTCTTATTAACTACATCATCTTGTGTAATGACCTGAAGAAGCTATGGAATTGTGGACTGCAACATGGCAACTTAAGCTAAACTAGGCGAAGTGCATGCACCATGTGTTGGTAAAAACAACCCAAGACATACCTACTACCTCAATAACACTGCATTATCCCAAGTGAAGAAACAGGTAGACCGCATATTAGAAACGAGTTAGGACGGTAGACCGCATATTAGACTGGCACCGATCTAGGAAGAACGGTATCGTCAGACCTTAAGTTGGAATCTCACATAAAATTTCAAAACGGGCAAATTCTCTTTTCAACATGATTCAAAAAGCATTTCAAAACAAAACATTGATATATTAACCAAACTGTACAAGACTTATGCGAGAACCGATTCTGGAGTATGGTCACAGCGTCTGGAATCCGCTTTACATAAAGGGTATTGAATTGCTGGAAATGGTTCAACGACGAGCCACGAAGATTCCACCTGAAACCAAAAACATGCCATACGAATACCGTCTTAAGGTCTCCAAAATCCCTACCCTTCAAAACAGGCGCTTGAGAGATCACCTTACATATAAAGTATTAAAGGGCCATTAGGGCGTGGAACCTATTTTCCTACCAAGCCAGAACGTAGATTTTAGCATGCGCTAAAATTCGCAAAAGAAAAATGTGCGAGATTTCTGAGAAAGAATTATTGTATTATCTGCTTGCCACAATGTGATAGTTAAACCAAATTAAATTAAGAAAGACAATCAGATTAAAATGTGCAATAACAGTTTTATCGGCTCTGCTGACTGTTGATAAATAATAATAATAATAAAAATAATAAACCCATTCCTGTGGTCTTATCTCATAGACATACAGCACTGCAACCACAAGAATTTCTGTGCATAGACAGGTAGATATTTTCGGTAACGTGGGGACAGGTATATAGTGATTATCTCCAAGAACATTTGATAAAGTTGTTAAAACCATTTTTCCAGTTAAAAATAATATCATTATCATAATAATAGAGATTATAGCCTTTTGGAATTTAAATTTGTCATGCCGAGAAGCAGAAAGTAGAGCTGTTACGGTAGAACTGGACCTGTTCTTTTGGAACAGGTATTAAAATTAAGAGAAAGAAATAATTATTTTCTATTAGAAAAAGTCTTTTTCCAAAAAGTTTATTAGAATAACTATAGGCGAACCTAGAATAATTCTTAATAATTCGACATGTTTCGAGTGTAGAAACACTCATCATCAGGAAAACAAAGTAAATAGTACAATGCTGATGTTGTTATAGCATTAGAGAAAATAATAAGTGGGATTGAGCCGTAATGGAGCTTTCAAGGGTGTACACCAGGTGTAAAATATGAATAGTCAGAAGACCGACAATAAGAATTCAGCATACTGGAAAGTCAAGGGTTAGTGAAAAGGCCCTGTCTTGGGCAGAACAATGAAGAGAGCAAATGAAAATTAGAGAGCTTTAACAGACTTTGTCAAAATCATTTAGGTATAAGTAGTGAATTGAGGGAAAGAAAAATCGTAAGTTTCAATAAACTTTGTCGGAGACATGTAGTAGTGAAAAGAGAGGAAAAAAAAATTGGTTTTCGTAAAACTCAAAGCATTATTTAGCTTGAAGTAAAATGCTGTTGGTGTACCAGGCTTGTTACGGCCCAGTTACCCCGGCAGGAGTCAAATTATACTTCAGAGTGTGTGCAAAATTAATAAATTTAAAAGATTTTAGAATTTAAAAAACAATTTTAATTTTACTTACAAAATCTTAGAAAAAGTTATTTTAGTAAAATTAAATTTTGTACGCTTATTATCACTATAATGGGCGCTGCCTCGCATCTTAGTATAGTCTTTATATTATCGTAAGGTGGACCATTCCGATTCATATTATCGTAACGGTCCACCTTACGATAATATGAAGACTATATGAGGCTCAATTTTTTATATCCGGTATATTTAAAATTGCTATCGTGATCACGACAAATGTGCAAGTGACCCAATAGCTATTTTCTCTTAAACTACTTTGCAAAAATTTAAATGCTTTATTCTACAAGTCACTGTTATACCTGTACGGGACCTTTTCACCATGGCATGTGATCGGCATATTTGCACAACTTTCGTGCAAATAGATGGTCGAGAGCAATTTGCATGATTTTACTGCCCATACGAAACAAGAACCATTGTATGTCACTAAGAGTGCAACTTAAAATATATACCTAGTGCTCGCACACACACAACTTTTTATCGACAAGCACAAACTTACTATTAAGTATTATTACTTTCGGTATGGTGCAGTTGGCAATTTTTTTTATAGCTATACAGGGTGTTCCTTAATGCCGTGCTAATATTTTAGGGTGTGATTCCTCAAGTCATTTTATAAAGAAAAGTTCATACAGGGTTAGGAAAAATTACCAGAACGGTCGATTATTTCAAAATATACAGGGGTTATCAAAACGTCTTATATAAAAAATGTAGGGCTGTTAAAAATCTACATATCGGTGATAAATTGAAATATACAGGGTCGCCCACAAAGTTGTGGAGAATGATAGTTATATTTTTTTAAATGGAACACCCTGTATATTTTTACATTTTTAAATTCCACATAAAATTATAATTATTTTTTATTAAATACACTAATAGTCTATACTTCATAGTTTCCGAGATATTGATTCTCGAAAAGTGACATTTTTGAACCTTGACAGCTTATAACTTTCTAACAGTACGTCTTAGAGCAAAACGGCTTACATGTCCCTATCTTCAAATTTTATTATCTTCCCCAAAAAATCTACTTCCGGTTAAACCGGATGTAACTCGAAAGCAGGAAATATAGTTGTTCCGGTTTAACTGAAAGTTGATTTTTTTGGGAAGATAATAAAAATTGAAGAGAGGGACATGTAAGCCGTTTTGCTCTAAGACGTACTGTTAGAAAGATATAAGATGTCAAAGTTCAAAAATGTCACTTTTCGAGAGTCAATATCTCGGAAACTATGAAGTATAGACTATTAGTGCATTTAATAAAAAATAACTATAACTATCATTCTCCACAACTTTGTGGGCGACCCTGTATATTTAAATTTATCACCGATATGTAGATTTTTAACAGCCCTACATTTTTTATATAAGACGTTTTTTAATAACCCCTGTATATTTTGAAATAATCGACCATTCTGGTAATTTTTCCTAACCCTGTATAAACATATGTCGTAAACGGCTTAATTTTTTGCTAGGGTGTTGATTTTTTTTTAATGAGTTTTTTGTAATATCTCCAAAAGTAGTTTAGATAATATTTTCAATTTTGGCATGTGCTAATAGGACATAAAATCACATGTTTTAATTATAAAAGTTATTTTTTTGTCCCACCAGTGGCGTCCCTGCAAACAGGTCCTCTGATATTTTTTAGAAAAAAGTGGTACGCCACTGACATTTTTCCATGTGGATATTATTTCTGATTAGCCTGATCAATTCTATATAAAAAGGTCTCTTGCGTTTTTCTCCTCAGGCACACTGTTCTTAATTAAAATAATTAAATTAAATTAGCTTCCGAGGGGTGAACCACTGAGGTAAAAAATGTGACAGTATTTCGCAAATAGGTAAGTTTTTACTGATTGCGCGGGATTTCGCAAGATTTCCCATTATTCCGCGGGATTTCGCATTATTTCGCAGAATTTCGCATTAATCTGTAGGATTTCGCGTTATTGTATGGGATTTCACATTATTTTATGGGATTTCGCACGGTTTTTCGCGAATTCAAATGATTGCACGGACGCCGCAATTTGTTATGTTTAATATACAGGGTTAGTTGAAATAACCGGAACGGCTAATTTTCTTCAAAACTACCATGGTTAAATCAATGAATGGTTGGTACAAGTGCATAACAAAAAATTGAATTAAAAATTGACAATTGCGACGTTGCCAGACTTTTAGTTTTTTCTGTAACTAAATGATTTTTTTTTTTCAAATGTAACACTACTAATTTTTTTTATTGAATTCGATTTCTCCCATCAACATTACTTTTCCTGATAGTATCAAATTTTTATCTCAAATAGTTCTATGGGAAAAAAGTTAATTAGTTACAACTCTAACTCTAAAAAAATCCAATCTATTCTCTTATAAAAACGTTTCAAATAATGTGAAAAGGAAGGTTGGTAGACATAATGTACCTAATAGTATCGATAACGATAATAACAACTAACAAACAACTACAACTACAACTACTACAACGTCGCAATTGCCAATTTTTAATTCACGACAATAAGTAATCTAAGACCGTTCTGAATCAATATTCAGTGTTCTTTAAAATTATGGATAATTCAAGGGAGAATTCAAAAGCAACTTTAAAAAATTCTATAAATACAGGGACAAAATATGGTATACCTACTTATAGTGGGTTGCACAAAGGTTTTTAATAATAATTAACTAACCAGCAACTTTAACGGTGACAAAAGTGACATTGGCAGGCGTTATTTACTCACAATCAAAGCGCCTGATTAGCAAGTCAAAAATGTGTACAAAAACCTAAAGTACCTACTATATTATTATCGGCAAAATATGATTTAAACTAATAATTCTAATTTGGCACTTAGCTTGTTTGCGCGAAATATCTGGGAGTAACCCTAGACAAAACGCTAAGCTGGAACTCTCATATAGAAAAGACTATCCGTAAGGCAAATCTTTCTCTATGGACATGTCGCAGAATTTGCGGAAAATCCTGGGGCATGGCACCAAAACAACTATACTGGCTTTATGTGACGGTCATCAGACCAATGATCACGTACGGCTCTGTCGTTTGGTGGAAAAAGGGCCAACAACGACAGGCTCAAGCGAAACTATCCGGACTGCAGAGGCACGCATGCCTTGCGATCACTGGAGCCATTCGCACAACACCAACGGCATCGATGGAAGTCCTATTAGGACTTATACCACTTCACATATACCTGGAGAAGGAGGCCAAATGGGCCACCTACAGACTATATCAAGCAGCTACTAACAGGCCGCAGTCATGTATCATGGAGGACACCAACTTGTTGGGCGGCATGTTAACCTGCGACATGTTGAATATGCCCTCAGACATGATGACAAGAAAATCCAACAACGAACCGCCTTACAAAATCATCCACCCAAAAAGGGATGAATGGGTCAGTAACAGCGCCGACCTGTTAAAGGCGGAATTTGGAATATTCACAGACGGCTCCAAAACTAAAGAAGGTATTGGAGCCGGAATTTATGGCGAAAACCCAAAAATAGAACTAACTATCAGCCTGGGAACTATGACAACCATATTTCAAGCAGAGGTTTATGCAATTGAAATGTGCGCAAGACTGCTGACAGACCGACGGTATGCACATAAAACAATCAAGATATTTTCCGACAGTCAAGCTGCATTAAAAGCTCTTGAATCGAGATGGTGTACCTCAAAAACGGTGTGGAGCTGTCACGAGGCACTATCCGAACTAGGTTTGAACAACAAAATAACCTTAATATGGATACCGGGACACATGGGTCTGGAGGGTAATGAAGCTGCCGACAAGCTCGCTAAGAGAGGTGCAGCTCAAAAATTCACAGGACCCGAGCCGGTAATAAGTATATCTCATGCTACGGCCAGAAAGGCAATACTAGCTGAAGCAGAAAGCAAATGGGAAAGACACTGGTTGAATTTACCAGGTCTAACACACTCAAAAGCATTTATAAACAACCATATAAACCGACAGTTAACTGACAAACTACTAGAGCTAAACAGGTCATGCCTTAAAGCACTAGTGGGATTGTACACCGGCCACTGCAGACTGCGACACCACATGTATAAAATTGGAATAGCCCCAACTGATGAATGCCGGCTTTGCATGGAAGATGCAGAAACAGCAGAACACGTAATGTGCGCCTGCCCCGCAGCAGGAAGGATCAGATTCGCCCTATTTGGCGAGATGACTCTGCTGCCGGATGACATGAAAAATGTCTCCCCCAATATCCTCATTACCCTAATTAAAAGGTTGGACTTATTGGGGGAAATATAAATAAGGTGTGAGCCACAATAGACCGCATGGTCGCGGTGGAGGGTTGGCTGTAACCCACTCACTTTCAACCTAACCTAACCTAACCTAGCTTGTTTGTACCGAAATAAGGCATGTGATTTGTAGGTTCCCCCACTTTGCGAAATTGATTGCACTACTATACGCGGTAAGTGGCACTCGGAATTTTTTGAGGACACGTCCGATGGCACTTAGAATATTTTAATGCAAAATGATGAAAAAATAAATAAAATGACACTTAGCCTGTTTGAACCGGACACCCTTCAAATATGCTTGAATCTGAACAAAGATATTTGAAACTGATATGATTTTGATTAATTTATGAAGTTCTTTATGGTGAATATAAAAAAAAAATTTAAAATATGTAATTATTGTTTTCAAAAAAAAAAAAAAATTTTATTTTAGGTCACGTTTTCGAATCTATGCATAACTTTTAGTTCTAAACAACTTTTCTTAACAACATTTTGCCGAATTTTCTGAAATAGGGGTACTTTATTCTTGTACAAGTTTTATATTTTTGACCTACCCTGTACGCCGTTTAACTTGCAACCATTTCAAGTGCACCTAATATTTTTCTCTGACAAATCGGTAATAACCACACTGTATAAGCAAGTTTAAAATTTAACATAATACTTAAATCGAGACTTAAATGTAGCTATATCGTTAAAAAGATATTTGGCATTTTCACATTATAGTACCTTATATGGCATAAATCTGCATGGTGACAAACAAAACCGTTTATCAAGGTTAAGACGCTGTGATTTGCCAATCTAATAAACGTCATGCGTTACGTCACACTGATTTCGCAGGATTTCGCCGTGATTTCGCAGTATTTCGCGGGATTTCGCAGGATTTGTAACAGTATTTCGCGCAGTGGTTCACCCCTCGTTAGCTTCATTTTGCAGTATTGACGAATAATTTTTGATCACATAAATCTAGTTATCCTGGAACGGTGACGTTCTTAAAAACATAATTAACGCCTTAATGACAGTCTTATCTGCATTTCCTCCAAGAAGAACTACCTGTGTTACTTGAAGATGTACCATATGCGCAAAGGAATCAAATGTGGTACATGCAACATGAACTCCTATGCAGTTTATCCGAATCGTTGGATAGGTCGCGGAGGAGCTCAACCATGGCCAGCAAGATCCCCTGATCTCAATAGTTCGGATTTTTTCTTGTGGTTCATCTCTCAAAACTCTAGTGTATAAAACTCCCATTAACACTAGAAAATTTAAGGGAGCGAATAATTGCCTTCCCTGTGAAAGAATACAAAATTTGCCTGGAATATTTGAACGAGTGCGCTATTCGATGCAAAGACGGGCGAAAGCATGCCTATTAAGTAAAGGTGGTCATTTCCAACAATTTTTATAAAACAAAATTTTGCATTATCAATGTTAATAATAATAAATAGCAGAGCTAATTTAATTTAATTATTTTAATTAGGAACGGTGTGCCTGAGGAGAAAAACTCAAGAAACCATTTTTATGTAGAATTGACCAGGCTAATTAGAAATATTATCCACATGGAAAAATGTCAGTGGCGTACCACTTTTTTTCTAAAAAAGTTCAGAGGACATGTTTGCAGGGACGCTACTGGAGGGACAAAAAAATTACTTTTATAACTAAAACATGTGGTTTTATGTCCTATTAGCACATGCCAAAATTAAAAATATTATCTAAAGTACTTTCGGAGATATTACAAAAAACGCATTAAAAACGAAAAAATTCAACACCCTGTAGCAAAAAATTTAAGCCGTTTAGGATATATGTTTATATAAAATTTTCTTCATAAAATGACTTGAGGAATCACACCCTAAAATATTAGCACGTCATTAAGGAACACCCTGTATATGTGGATTTAAATTTAAATGGTGCCTCCGAGAGAGCTCACTCAATATTTGCAAATTCTGGTTTATACAGTTCTCAATTTCGGCGTAATCCTCAGCATCAAAACAGCAATATATTTGTGTATCGTCAGCAAATGCTTGCACTTTACAGTGCTTTAAAGATCTAAGAATATCAGAGGTATACATAAGAAAAAGTAGGGGGCCCAAAACTGAACCTTGTGGCATTCCAGAGCGTATGTCGGCTTATTCAGAATAATTATTATCAGAAAACACTTTTTGAAATCTATTGAACAAGTATGATTGAATGAGAGAAAAAGAGTTATTAACAAAACCATAATATTTTAATTTGGATACAAGAAGTTTATGATTAATGGTGTCAAAAGCTTTTGAAAAGTCATACTGTTCATCTTTTTATCACACGCACGAAGAATGTCATCTGTTACATTTGTTAAAGCCACAGCAGTCCCAAAGTGTTTTCTAAATCCAATTGTGTGGAAGGAATAATATTATTATCAGTAAAATAACTGTACATCTGATCATACAAGACCCTTATAAAAAAATTTGAAATAGCCGGAAGAATGCTTATTACTCGAAGGTCGTTAAAACTAGTTGGGCTACTGACCTTGGATAACGGTTTACCAATTGATATTTTCCATTGATCGGGGAAGTAACCAACCTCTATACAGCAATTTATTATGTGTGTAATATATTTATCGATATATGGACTACAATACTTGAGCATCAATGGCGAAATTTCATCTACCCCTGTCGCATTTGTTGACATACCGTTTAAAATTTTATTGACTTCAGATACTTTAGCTGGCCTAAATGAAAATTGTAGTGTCACTGAAAACATTGTCTTCATAAAATTTAACTTTATCGTTACAATTAGAGACATTTTGAAGAAAAGCCGCAAAAAAATTATTAATATCATTAGGATCAGATAACACCTTAGGTATTGAACTATTTTTATCAGCACAAATGTTAAAGGTTTTTAAAGCAGACCAAATTTTTTTAGAATTTTTCTCGGCACACAAAGAATTCAAACAATTTTTCTTTTCTCGTCTTATCGAAGCCAAAGTAAGATTTCTTAAATACTTATAGTTAATCCAATCATCATTTAATTTAGTTCTTTTAAATTTCTGCAAAGCCCTGTCTCTTTGTTTCATAAATACTTTAATGTTGGCAGTCAACCACGGAGCCTTAGGTTTTGTTATTCTCGATTCTTTTATAGGGGCATGTATATCAAACAAAGTTAAGATATAAGAATTTAGTAGTTCAATTTTTTCGTCAATATTGTTGTCGTAAAGTATATTATCCCATGGTAAGCTGTACATTAGGGTAGAGCGAAAAATTAATTTTTGTTTTTCAAAATTTTGATATTGGCTAGAAGCCAAAATGTGTTATCGATAAACACTATTTCCTGCGCAAAATTTTAACTTCCTACTCATTTGGCATAAATTTGTAACGTGATTACGTTGTAATACGGGTCAAACTAGTTCTAAATTGAGGTTATGTATATGGACACTAATTTCGGTTAGCCTGTTCCAAGCTAACAGGTGGGGCATCTATACCGGACAAAAAGGAGAGATGCCTTAGGGCATCTAACCCGGACAAAAGTATAGTTGCCCCACAACATACATAACAAAATATTATATAATGGTTAGAAGATGATAGATAGATAATGGTTTTTTGCAGTAGTTCAATGCCTACAAGGTATACCCGGAAGATTACTGCTCCACCAAGGCGGCAATGGACGCAGGAGAATTTGGAAATGCACTTAGAAGATTAAATAAAGGAGAAATAGGAGTGAATAAAGCTTCACGCGTTTATGGGATCCCATCTCGAACTTTGCGGCGAAGAAGGCGTACAGGGGCACTTGCAGAGTTGCCCTTAGGTCCACAAGGGTTATTGGGAGTCAAGAACGTGAAAACCAATTTGAGTTACACTTTTTAAACATAGGGCGTCTCTCCCGTTTTGGCGAGGCAACTCACCCGGACGTTCCGGGTGAGATGGCCATATGCAAAGTTTCAAGTTTTTTTTTTTTACTGATTTATGAATAACATTTATGTTTGATGTCAGAGTTTATGTTAGTTTATTGTAGATTCATAATATGATGTGTATTTTTTCAGAATAAAAAACAGTTAGTTTGAGTCTATGTTTCAAGTTTTACCTTAAGTATGGCATCTCTCCCGGAATTACCTTATATAATAATATAGGATTGTGTGACCCCTCAAAACAAATGAGTAGGAAGTTAAAATTTTGCGCAGGAAATAGTGTTTATAGATAGAACATTTTGGCTCCTAGCCAATATCAAAATTTTGAAAATCAATTTTTCGCTCCACCCTACTGTACATATTCTCTAAAAAATTATTTACATTAAAGTTTAAGTATTAAATGGTTTAGCACTACAGGTTTTTATCTGTACGCCACTGTTCTTACATTATTTTTGACTAGTCCTTTACTTCCGGTATTGTTACCTATTGCAAAGTTTTACTTAATTATATCATGTATCCATGGTAATGCCACAACGATTGATTTAGCATTTGAAAAATATGAGATTACCGTATCAGTTAAGGACCACAACTTGTATTAAAAATTATTCTATTGGCGATAACGCTGAAACGAACGGAGATATCGAGCTGCGGTTTTAATATTTTTTCTAGCAAATTTCATCTACTTTTCGATTATGGTATCATAATTATACCGTATGATTTATTTTTTCGTAGTAAAATCAAAAAATGTATTGTTATTGCGAATTGCGCCCTCTAGCATTTTTTTTAGAACTATTATGGACAACTAAATACGATTAGTGAAAGTGCATACATTTCTCTTCCAATCAGTATTTAGTTTGCTAAAATCGGATAAGTCGTTTATAAGTTACAGCGATTTAAATGATTACACTTTCAACAGCTTCCCCCACTCTTATTAAAGTCGGTACGCCAATGAGCATAATACCAAAATGATGCATAATTGTCCAAGCTTTAAAATGGTGTTATCAAACATATACCTTAATGTGGAATTTTTGGAGTTATGTAAAATTTTAAAATTTACTTTTCAATTACGCCCTCTTGCGGCAAAATGCGGAACTTAAAAATTATTTCCAGAATTTTCTCATGGCCACTTTAATTATCATTTTTCTTATCCTAAGTTTCTATGCCCAGTAGTTTCCGAGATATGGCAGCTCGTCGACCTTAAAAAAACACCCTGTATTAACTACTTACGCAATTTTTTCGACGACAGATTGATCAGTTTTCGATCAGACATTGAATTCCCACCTAGATCACCTTGTTTAACGGTTATGGATTACTTCGTTTTTTCTCATTTAAAGAACACTATTTTTAAAACACCAGTTGCAAATTTAGAACAATAATTACAAGAAAGGATTATCCAAGAAGGTGGTAACATTTCTCCATAGATGCTGGTCAACACTTCCGAAAATATAAAGAGACGTGTGATTATGGTTGGGGCATGGCGGTGGCCAATTTCAGCAATTTATGTGATTATTTTTCTTTTTCTTTCTGTATATTCTTACTTTGTTAATTTTGTAAACAACAAAAATAAATTTGTATTTGTCTACTTATTTTATTACTCATTTATTAGTTTGGCATATGATGTCATAATATGAATTTGACAAAATTTTAACCTAGATTTGGTTAGATATATCGTCCCCATATCATTGTGATCTAAACCAAGCCCTATGTTTTTTTAATCCAAGCCCTCTTTGATGCAAATAATTTTTGCTCGCACGGTATATAACGGGTTGACTTCCTTTTTCCGGACACCCTGTATATTCTAGTGTAGATCCTAAATCCTATACTAAATTATAAAAAAAATATCCGGTATTCTATTATAATAATGATAGAAAATTTAATATATCAATAATTTTTTAAATAATAACATGTACTAAATAGTAATAAAAACGGCTCTACAACAATGCTTTTTCATACTGACCAGCAGTATTTATATATTATGTCTCCCAGTGTTGACGTCATGTGCAACGTCATACGAACATGGGCTTTTATGGATTTAAAATCGTTTTTAAGATGGGACAGCTTTACCTATATTCATACATAACTTTCCAAGGAAGCAATTTATAAAAACAAGAACTAATATAAATCTCCGTAAATCTTAGCTAATAAGAATTTGATCTTTCGCAGACGCCGGAGGGCAAAAAGGCGCTTTGGCTCTGGACTTTTTCTTTTCATTTTTATGTAACACGAAACCCGGTTTTCAAAAGCCAGATGTAATGAGTTGATAAAGCTAAGCGAAACGAGTTAGCCAAATAATTTATTATGTCTGAGGCGGGACAAGGTGGCACAAGAACAAAAGGAACAATTAAACCTAAGACGGTTAATGTTGGCGTGAAATAGTGGAAATCATGTTTTGATTTTATTAAGGGATCGGAAATTTTATTTTTTATTTTTACGATTCTGTCCAAGATTTCGGTAGAAACAGAAGCTTTACAGGAGCGAGTGGATAATTATTCCAAAAGCAATGATGACCCTTGAAAGCGGAATTGCATTTTGGAAAATTTTAAGCTCTCGACTTGGAAAATTGAAATGTTATAAAGATAAGATCAAAAACAATCGTCCCCAAATGTGGCTTCGAATTGATAATTTCTTCCATAAATAAAAGGACTTGCAGTGTACGCAAAATTGTTTGATTGCTTTGCTTCCTTATTCTTCACTGCATTCGATCATTCAAATGTTGGCGGTTTCGCGACACTTGTATTATGTATGTGCATTTATAGGGCTATATTTTCATAAAATAGTTAGAGATACCAATAGATTAAAGACGTATTAATTTTGTCAATAAAAAACGAATTGAGTGTTGCCACAAGTGACTGCACATCAAATGGCTGACACCATTCAGCGGACATTTTCGGGGGTAAGTGCACAAGTGCATCAAAATTACCGATAATTTTTGAATAAAATGTGTTTTTTTATAATTGCAAGAGTTTGTTTTCATATTTTCGCGAAAAAGCCCGACTCCGCAGGACAGTCCGACCTGAAGAATCCAACATGAAAAGGTAGGGGGTACACTGTTCATAAAATATAACTTGAACTTGTGCCCTATAAGAGGATTATTATTACTATTTTTTCTTTACTATTAGCGTCTCTCGACCAGCAATGAAACATTTTACGTCTCGTATTGTAATATACCTACTATTACGTACGATGTCTATGAGCACTTAATCATTGTTTTTTTTTTTTAAATACTGTAAAACACGTTAAAACAAATAAAAAATATAACGTGTAGTAACAATAATTTTACATTATCATAATTAATTACATATCGCGCTGCATCGCGATATGTTATACGGCGCTTCGGTGAAAAAAATGTATGTATGTTGTCGCCGTGGTCTCTTTCGACATTTTCATATTTGCGATTTTTTTTCTCGGAAACGGTTAGAGTGGGACGATTGAAACTTTTTGGGTTTAGAGAGGGATAGTGGGGGTACGTTGTGTGAAAATTTCGAATATACAGGGTGTGCCGGAAAAAAGTTATTAAACGTCAAAGTCGAGAAATATCGGGATCTCGTTGGCATTCAATACAGGCCACAAAAATAAGTTTTTTCGATTTAAACTTTTTCGACGCGTAGACGACCGTGGGCTACAGAACCCTATTGTTTGTGAGCGCGATCGAAAGTTTGGAAGTAATTTTTTTGATTTTTTCAAAGTCAAAATTTGGTCGAAAATGGTACCTCTTGGATCGCTAATAAGTCGAATTGGGTGCATCCAATCGACATTCGGTTTGGATAATCGGTTAGGCCATCTCAAAATCTACCTTTTTCCAATATATTGTTTTATACCTAACTGGAATGGAAATTGCCGAAAATTGTAAGAAAGTGGAAATCATAAAGTTAGGCCTGATTTTTTCACGGTTTTTATTTTTTTTCGTACTGAAAACGACTTTTGATCGAAACGTTGTAAACTATAGCGGATAGAGCTTGTCAAATTGTATTTAAAATATATTTTTTCGTTTATTTATCTTTAATACGGAAAAAACGGCAGGTTTTTTTTTACTATATCGACTGTAGCTTATTCAATTTTTAACAAACCCGTTTTATTTTTTTCTCAAAAAATGCGCTGATTACTTCTCAACACCTCTACATATCCAAAATTATTAAAATATATTCGCAAACTTGAGAAAAGTCGCTTTTTGGGTGCGGAAACAGGCAATCTTTACGAATTCTAACACCATTCACTTTTGACTAAGAGTGCCTTGATATTGATATATCTAAATTAATTATTAATTCTAAAAATCCGGCTGTCAAAAATGGCGAAAAATGGTTGTTTTTAGCGTGACTTGCTAGAATAATAAGAACATTTCCAGATTTTAAATCGGGTGGAATATCTACCTTGAACCTTCTTCTAATTTTATTGACCAAAATATTTGCCCAAAATGTTTCAGAAATAGTTGTAATCTCGATTTTAAAGATGGCGTTCCGACATTGATAATCCGTCGCCACGTGGTGGGAGGCTGTTCCACATTTAGATATTCGCGAATTTTTTTCTCGGAAACGGTTAGAGCAAAACGATTAAAATTTTCTGCACGTAGAGAGGAATAGTAGGGGCACGTTCTGGGAACAATTTCCAATATACAGGGTGTACCGGAAAAAAGTTATTAAAGTGAAAGTTGAAAAATATGTTTTTATTTCGTTGTGGCGCGATACAGGTGCCAAAAAGCATTTTAATGGAGTTAAACTTTATTGGCGTGTAGACGACGTTGGGCTACAAAACACTGTTGTTTGCAAACATGATCGGAAGTTGAGAAGTCAATTTTTTAATTTTTTTAAAATCAATGTAGGGTTATGTTGGATCGTTAATAAATCGAATTGGGTGCGTTTGACACACTTTTGGTTTGGAGATTCGTTTAGGTCATCTCAAATACTACTTTTTTCAAATATATTGTTCTATACCTACCTGTAATGTAAAGGGTGCAAATTATAAAAAAGTAAGAATTACTATTTAATTCTTTTACGGTTTTCATTGTTTTTCGTACGGAAAACAACTTTTGATTGAAATGTAATGTACCTTAGCGGAAAGAGCTCGTCAAGCTTAAATAAATCGTATTTTTTTCATTTTTAATACGGCAATATAAATATTCTATATTATAATTTATTTTCAAAGTGGTCGGGCCTAGTGGAAGGTAGGTATATAATAGGTTACGACTTGTGGTCGCGATGATACCGGGTTCAATTCCAGGCCCGTCTTTTTATTTTTTTAATATTTCGTTATTTAGGTACCTATTAAAAGTTTTTTAAATTTAGGATTTTTACAGTGACAATCCTCGGTACGAAATAAACGAACTGGGATTGTGAAGAAACTAAATTTACTTTTTATCGCGAATTGAAATGCTTTACCAATAACAATTAAAGGTTGCTAACAAATGGTTTTGTCAAAAGTATGAAATTAAATAAACCAACTCGAACAGTGCCGTGCCCGAAGGGTTCGGCACAATAACATTTTCACTAATTTATCAGCTATCAATGTAAGAATAGTTTCTTTTCCTTATGTTTAAATTGATTGAATAAATATTTTTAAAGGACAAACTTGGAAAATATATCTCACATTACACCCTTTGCTGTGCGATTTTAAAGAATCGGTGCTGACAGGTTCAATGTCAATATTATAATATTAAATATCATATATTTCCGTAACGAAAAGTCGTAGCGAATCGAGCGAGACGGCATTGGAAACGGAACATCGAGCACTATACGATGCCGTCTTCAAAAACTACCTATCTATACAAGAAAACGGAAATTTTGCACCTGTTATTTTTATTTTTTAGTTTTTGTCAGTTGTTATAATGACAATTTGGCGATATGTTTCCCCTTCACGTTCCGCAGGAAGGTGAGGTAAAAAAAGCAATAGAAAACATAGAAAAAAGAAACTAAGAAAAATACTTTTTAAATACAAATTTTTAGTACTAATAATAGATGCACTCTCGGCTGACGATTAGCGATATGTACCCAGTCTAGTATTATATACGGCGGCTACATTTAAAATAAGTTGTTCGTCGTCAGTTTCGACATTTTCACATTTGCGATTTCTTTTCTCGGAAACGGTAAGAGTGGGACGATTGAAACTTTTTCAGTTTAGAGAGGAATAGTGGGGGTACAATGTGTAAAAATTTTGAATATACAGGGTGTACGGGAAAAAAGTTATTAATTTTTAAAATCGAGAAATATCGGGATCTCGTTGGCATTCGATACAGGCCACAAAAATTAGTTTTTTCGATTTAAACTTTTTCGACGCTTAGACGACCGTAGGCTACAGACCCCTATTGTTTGTGAGCGCGATCGAAAGTTTGGAAATAATTTTTTAAATTTTTTCAAAGTTAAATATGGGACTAAACAGGTACCTATTGAATCGTTAATAAGTCGAATTGGGTCCATCCGATCGACATTCGGTTTGGATAATTCTTTAGGCAATTATTAAAGATTGCTAACAAATGGTTTTGTAAAAAGTATGAAATAAAATAAACGAATTGGAACAGTGCCGTGCCGGAAGGGCTCGGCAAAATAAGCTTTTGAACTAATTTATCAGCTATCAATGTAAGAATAGTTTCTTTACTTATGTTTAAATTGATTGAATACATATTTTTATAGGACACACTTGGAAAGTATATTCCACATTGATACGTTTGCTGTGCGATTTTTAAAAAAGCCGGTGCTGATGGGTTCAATGTTAATATCAATATCATAATATTAAATATCATATATTTCCGTAACGAAAAGTCGTAGCGAATTGAGTGAGACGGCATTGGAAACGGGACATCGAGCAGTATACGATGCCGTCTCCAAAAACTACCTATCTATACAAGAAAATGGAAATTTTGCACCCGTAATTTTTATTTTTTAGTTTTTGTCAGTTGTTATAATGACAATTTGGCGATATGTGTCCCCTTCACGTTCCGCAGGAAGGTGAGGCAAAAAAAGCAATAGAAAACATAGAAAAAAGAAACTAAGAAAAATACTTTTTAAATACTAATTTTTAGTACTAATAATAGATGCACTCTCGGCTGACGATTAGCGATATGTACCCAGTCTAGTATTATATACGGCGGCTACATTTAAAATAAGTTGTCGTCGTCAGTTTCGACATTTTCACATTTGCGATTTCTTTTCTCTGAAACGGTAAGAGTGGGACGATTGAAACTTTTTCAGTTTAGAGAGGAATAGTGGGGGTACAATGTGTAAAAATTTTGAATATACAGGGTGTACGGGAAAAAAGTTATTAATTTTTAAAGTCGATAATTATCGGAGTCTCGTTGGGATTCGATACAGGCGACAAAAATTAGTTTTTTCAATTTAAACTTTTTCGACGCGTAGACGACCGTAGGCTACAGACCCCTATTGTTTGTGAGCGCGATCGAAAGTTTGGAAATAATTTTTTAAATTTTTTCAAAGTTAAATATGGGACTAAACAGGTACCTATTGAATCGTTAATAAGTCGAATTGGGTCCATCCGATCGACATTCGGTTTGGATAATCCTTTAAGCAATTATTAAAGGTTGCTAACAAATGGTTTTGTAAAAAATATGAAATAAAATAAACGAATTGGAACAGTGCCGTGCCGGAAGGGCTAGGCAAAATAAGCTTTTAAACTAATTTATCAGCTATCAATGTAAGAATAGTTTCTTTACTTATGTTTAAATTGATTGAATACATATTTTTATAGGACAAACTTGGAAAGTATATTCCACATTAATACGTTTGCTGTGCGATTTTTAAAAAAGCCGGTGCTGATGGGTTCAATTAATATCAATATCATAATATTTAATATCATATATTTCCGTAACGAAAAGTCGTAGCGAATCGAGCGAGACGGCATTGGAAACGGGACATCGAGCACAACACGATGCCGTCTTTAAAAACTACTTATCTATAGAAGAAAACGGAAATTTTGCACCCGTTATTTTTATCTTTTAGTTTTGGTCAGTTGTTATAATGACAATTTGGCGATATATTTCCCCTTCACGTTCCGCAGGAAGGTGAGGCAAAAAAAGCAATAGAAAACATAGAAAAAAGAAACTAAGAAAAATACTTTTTAAATATACATTTTCAGTACTAATAATAGATGCACTCTCGGCTGACGATTAGCGATATGTACCCAGTACGATTTTATGAATTTTTAAAAAAATACCAAAAATCTAATATTTCTGCCAGTTTTTACATTTTTCTCAATACGTCCCTTACTATCGCTTTTAGAATAGAAATCAATATAACTTTTTATATGGAGAATAGAAAAAGGCTACTTTTTTATTTAAAAATTTTTTATCTAAGTTTTATCAGTTTCGAGATATTGCCAAATATATGAAAACCACTTTTAATTCCATATCTCAAAAACTATAAGACCTACAAAAAATTACTAAGAACTTAAAGTGAAGATCTCGTAAGGATGCTACCTAATAGTTATATACATTGTTGCCATATCTCTTATACTTTCCGAGGAAAATGTTACCTTATTGATTTCATCAAATTTTCATGACTGTTGTGAAATGAAAAAATTTCAAAAATTTAAAATTCGAAAATATGACAACTATTCTATAAATCTCCATCGAAAATAACGTAAAACTCACAAATAGCAAAGAAAATATACAAAATAACGTTTTTATGAATTTTTTAAAGAAAATCAAAAATTATACGTAATTGATAAGACCATCCTTGGTTGTGAAAAAACTATGCCTAATCTTTGGTTGTGAAAAAACTATGACTAAACTTTGGTTGTGAAAAAACTATGCCTAATCTTTGTTTGTTATAAAACTATGCCTAATCTTTGGTTGTGAAAAAACTATGCCTAAACTTTGATTGTGAAAAAACTATGCCCAATCTTTGGTTATGAAAAAACTATGCCATTATATTTGTTTGTCATAAGACTATGCCAAAATCTTTGTTTGTCATAAGACTATGCCATAATCTTTGTTTGTCAGAAGACCATGCCTTAAACTTTGTTTGTCATAAGACTATGCCGTAATCTTTGTTTGTCATAAGACTATGCCTTAAAATTTGTTTGTCATAAAAATATACATAATCTTTGGTTGTTATAAAACTATGCCATAATATTTGTTGATCATAAGACTATGCACTAATGTTTGTTTGTCATAAGACTATGCCAAAATCGTTGTATGTCATAAGACTATGTCATAATCTTTGTTTGTCATAAGACTATGCTATAATCTTTATTTGTCATAAGACTATGCCTTATACTTTTTTGTCATAAGAATATGCTATAATCTTTGTTTGTCATAAGACTATGCCATAATCTTTGTTTGTTATAAGACTATGCCGTAATCTTTGTTTGTCATAAGACTATGCCTTAAAATTTGTTTGTCATAAGACTATGCCGTAATCTTTGTTTGTCATAAGACTATGCCAAAATCTTTGAATGTCATAAGACTATGCCATAATCTTTGTTTGTCAGAAGACTATGCCTTAAACTTTGTTTGTCATAAGACTATGCCGTAATCTTTGTTTGTCATAAGAATATGCCTTAAAATTTGTTTGTCATAAAAATATACATAATCTTTGGTTGTTATAAAAATATGCCATAATATTTGTTTGTCATAAGACTATGCACTAATGTTTGTTTGTCATAAGACTATGCCAAAATATTTGTTTGTCATAAGACTATGCCTTAAACTTTGTTTGTCATAAGACTATGCCATAATCTTTGTTTGTCATAAGACTATGTCATAATCTTCACCGATCTTTGGTTGTGAAAAAACTATGCATAATCTTTGATTGTTAAAAAACTATGCATAATCTCTGTAGTAATAATGATAATATTGTATGAAATAACTATGTACGTCGTAAAACATATAACGTAACATGAAAATGTACTTTATACCGCCGTTAGGCGGTATGACCCCACAAATAAAACTATACATATAGGTGGACAAAGAGATTGCAATATGGCCGACAGACGAGCGAGGCGGCATTGGAAACGGGACGTCGAGCACTATACGGCGCCGCCCTCGAAAACTACCTATCTATACGAGAAAATGGAAATTTTGCACCATTGTCTAGTTTTGGTCAGTTGTTATAATGACAATTTGGCGATATGTTTCCCCTTCACGTTCCGCAGGAAGGTGAGGCAAAAAAAGCAATAGTAAATAGAAAAAAAGGAAAGAAAATTATTTTTTATTGTAATTTTTTTTTTAGTACTAATATTAGATGCACTCTCGGCTGACGATTAGCGATATGTACCCAGTCTAGTATTATATACGTCTCTTCCGCGCGGAATCTCGAAAACCCCGATCGGCTCTTGAACAATTTCGTCTATGTAAGACATTTTCACATTTGCGATTTTTTTTCTCGGAAACGGTTAGAGTGGGACGATTGAAACTTTTTTGGTTTAGAGAGGAATAGTGGGGGTACGTTGTGTGAAAATTTCGAATATGCAGGGTGTGCCGAAAAAAAGTTGTTAAACCCCAAAGTCAAAAAATATCGGTTTCTCGTTGAAATTCGATACAGGTCGTAAAAATAAGTTTTCTCGATTTAAATTTTTTCGACGCGTAGACGACCGTCGGCTACAGAAGCCTATTGTTTACCAACGTAATCGGATGTTGGGAAGTCAATTTTTTGATTTTTTTTAAATCAATGTAGGGACTGTTGGATCGTTAATAAATCGAATTGGGTGCGTCCCACATATTTTTGATTTGGAGATTCGTTTAGGTCATCTCAAATACTACTTTGGATCATAAAAAAAACTACAATAAAAAGTATTTTTTGGTTTCTTTATATTTAATAAGGCAATAATATTCTATATTGTTTTTAAAGTGGTCGGTGGCCTAGTGGTATATATTAGATTACGACTTTTGGTCACGATGATCCCGGGTTCAATTCCAGGCGCGTCTTTTTATTTTTTTAATATTTCGTTATTTAGGTAGGTAGGTACTGAAAGTCTTTTAAATTTTGGATTCTTACAGCGACAATCCTCGGTACGAAAAAAATCAACTAGGTTTGTGAAGAAACTAAATTTATTTTTTATCACGAATTGAAATGTTTCAAAATTAGAGGTTGCTAACAAATGGTTTTTCTCAAAAGTATAAAATGAAACGAACGAACTCCAACAGTGCCGTGCCCAAAGGGCTCGGCACAATGAAAATTTTCACCAATTTATCAGCTATCTATGTAAGAATAGTTAATATCATATAGTAACGAAAAGTCGTATCGAATCGAGCGAGACGGCATTGGAAATAGGACGTCGACCACTATACGATGCCATCTCCAAAAACTACCTATCTATACGAGAAACCGGAAATTTTGCACCCGTTTTTTTATTTTTTAGTTTTTGTCAGTTGTTATAATGACAATTTGGCGATATGTTTCTCCTTCACGTTCCGCAGGAAGGTGAGGTATAAAAAGCAATAGTAAATAGAGAAAAGGAAAAGAAAATTATTTTTTTAGTACTAATATTAGATGCACTCTCGGCTGACGATTAGCGATATGTACCCAGTCTAGTTATTAATGGTGGTTTCATTGATGCATACATGCATGCATGCATTAACATATTATTAAAATCACAACATGGATAAATGTGATACATGCTTAAAACCAAACCGATGCCGGTCACAAACGCATGGAAATGAACGAACAAACCCGAACACTAAAAAAAATAACCGAACTCGTAACCAAACCTATCCTGTTAGGTAGATTATACAGTGTGTGTATAAAGTCTGGAAACGGCTTAATAACATCACAATTTACTGGCCGATTTAAACCAAATTTGGTACAGTTGTGTAAGAGGATCTAACGCACCGAATGACGATATTGGCGTTGTTGCCAGCTTTTTAGTTTGTCTGGAATTCGAACGAATTTTATATTTTTAAATATAACACCCAGTATATTTTTACATTTTTAAATTCCACATAAAATTATAATTATTTTTTATTTAATGCATTATTAAAAAATTACAAAAAACCAAAAATACCATTTATACACAAACGCGGGAAATTTAAATGAGCTATTTTGTGGACCACCCTCACCTACCTTTAAAGCGCTACCCCTCGCGCTACCCTCGTCCACTTTATAATCTTAAATGGCACTACCCCAGTTTTGACACCTCTCTGGAAAACTTATCAGATGCTTTTTAGCAATGCCAAAACTAGTGTTATTTGAGAAAGTGTTTTAAAACTGGCTTTTGCAAAATTTGGCGGGAAAAATTGGAAAATAAACATAAATGATGAAAAATGATCCCAAGCCTAAATTGAAACACTATTGTAGTGCTAAAAGCTAAAACTCTTCATTTTTTTGCAATAACCTAGATAGCTACTTGTTTTGAATGTCTCTTGAAATCATCATCTGATTATCCTCTGACGCAATTTTTCCAGAAGCCGGATAAAGTTTGTAAACTAGTGATTTAATGTAACCCTTAGTGATGTTAAATTTCCGAAATTTATTTTTTGTTCCGAATGTTTCCGAAATATTCGGATTTTCTTGAAATTTATGGGAACATTTAGTTTTGTACCCCAAATTGATTAATAAATAAATTGATTCAACGGTAGGTAAACAAAATAAATATAAATTGTAATATTAAGCAAGGGCGTCCGAAGGAACTTTTCCAAGGGGAGGCAAATCATAATTGGAATTATTTTTGTTTCTAGCACTTCAACAAACCTTCAATAAAAGAATAGAGCAAAACACCTAATACTTATATTAAATAACAAAAAAATAGCTAAACAAAATATTTAAAAATGTTCAAATATAACAAAAAAAAATACAACAAAAAACTTATAAGTTATTCAGATTTATTGGAGAAAAGAAATGTTAATTTTCTTGAATCTTTTGCAAATTCATCAATAATTTTTTCAATTAAATGTCTTTTTTTTCTTTTACAAATTTGCGATGAACAATCATCATACATAAACCGTCCAATATCGGTGCTCAGTCATAGTCGAGCGAATCCAGGTTTTTACTCTTCTGAGAGTACTAAATGATCTTTCGGATCGCGTATAATGTTACCCCCCTTTAACTTCTTTGTTTCGCAATTAAGAAAAAACTATTAAATACAAAAGTTGTAGGATTTAATGTAAGCTTCTTGCAAAATATATTTTTGTAGATACGTAGTATATTGTTGCATAATTGGATTCTACGGACAATTCTAAACATAATTTATATATTCCACTATATATCTAAATTGAACCGTTTTCGATTTATTGATGATTGAAAATTACTATATATTATATAAGAAAATAAGGTCATTCAAGTCAAGATGTATCGTTTCCATGGATTTGACAGATAACGCAAATCACGTGACTACTATTTTTTTGCTTAATTTTCATCTCGATCGAAGCAGAACTTGATGCCAAAGTCTTTGAATAAAGCTAATAATAAAAAAAATCCCATAGGTATGATGTGGACTGTACTGGTGACACTAGTATGCTTTATCTTTAAAATCTATAAAGTGATTTGTGTTCGTAGCAATATCTTCTATACGCTGTTAAAATATGATGCACAATGATTTGAGCTAAGCCAGACCTGTTTTTGTATTTGTTTATTTGAAAACACGAATTTGTGCACAGTTGGCCACACGGCGACATGGTTACAAGAAATCAAGCCAAAAAATCTTCCAAGGCCAGTTCCAACATTTTATTGTTGTTTAAATTGGGGCAGAATTTACTCGCAGCTTGCGGGACAGGATGATGACTCTTCGCAAGGGCGTAAGATCTTGTATTGTGACCTTGGATTCCGTGACTGGTTTTTGAAAAAGCCGAAAGGCGACAAGCATTTTAAAAAGTTATTTCAATTATTAAAAAAAACTACGCAACTTAGACAAAAAAAATTTAGAATTCAATTTTATATAAATTACAAAACATTTTTTTTTAATATTGATTTTATAAAAATTTTACTTGGGTTTTGTTTTTTAAAAATATTTTCTACAATTAAGTAAGTAAGTAATATGTTTTATTTAGCAAAAAGCTACAATTAAATATTTTTTAGTACTTACATTTTTTTAACACATTTTTATAGATTTATTTTTAAATTTTAAAAAAACAACCTTCTTTTAACAAAAACAGACAGAAAAGTTAAACATTTTGCCAGACATTTTGCAAACTGTATCAAATATTACGTATCATTTTGTTTTTTAATTAAATGTAATTTTAAAGTTTTTTTTTAAACAGTTTTAATGATTTTAGAGATTTAATAGAATTTTCCAAATTATTATATTCTATCAAACCTTTATAAAAAATAGATTTATAAACTAATGTTTTAGACACTCTATCGACATAAAAATTTTGATTAGTTCTTGTTTTATAATTATTATGATGGTCATAATTATTAAAAGAACAAAATTTTTTTTAACAATCAGGCAATAAAGTATTTTTAATTTTATGTATAAAGATACATACTAAATAAAAAATTAAATTTCTGACATTCAACCAATCTAAATTTTTCAACATAAAATTAATTTTTGTATAGTATTTGTCACAATTCACAATTTAAAATAATCCGCATTGCCTTATTTTGTAAAATTTGTAATTTATCAAATATTTCCTCACTAGCACAATATAAAATGGAAGAACAATAAAGAAAATGTGGTAATATAATAGTATTAATACAGTTTTTTTAGAAAACAAACTTAAATTGGAACTGATTCTTTTAAAATAACCTACTTTTCCTGCAATCTTCGATATAATTAATACTTTCAAAATAATTAAAAAATTTTAATTTTGAATCAATGATTATCCCTAAATATTTAAAACTGTTTACTAATTCCAATTCTTCACCATTCATTACAACATTTATATTTTGACAATTTAAATTATTACCCATAACCATACATTTAGTTTTTGAAATATTTAATTTTAATTTATTTACTTTTAGCCAATTTAATAATATATTTATTTCAAAATTTAGAATATTTAGACCATCAAAAATATTTAAAACATTAATGTAAATTAAGGTGTCATCAGGAAACATTTGTAACTTACACATTTTTAAAACTAAAGGCATATCGTTGATGTGTAAAATAAATAATATTGGACCTAGTATACTTCCTTGAGGAACTCCTATATTATTTATTTTTTTATTTAAATATGTTTTTGATATTTTTGTTTTTTGTGACCTGTTACTTAAATAATTTTTAAACCATTTATAAACGTTTTCGCGAATACCATACTGATACAATTTACTCAATAATCTAGCCCTGTCAATTGTTTCGAATGCCAATCAGCTGTTTTTTGAATCGAGATTGGCACTTTTATGTAAAATTAACTTGATTTATTTCAGGCATTGTTTAAAAAGTATAAGTGAATTCAAAACTGTTTATACTTCATCGTAATTTTAATGTTTTTAATAAATTTTCCAATTTAAATATACAGTGTCCGCGGAAAAGTTTGCACCATATGGAAAACTTTTTTATACGTTCTGTTTTTGCATTGGATTCTGCATGACCCAAACAAAACAAAAGCTTTAAACTTTTGATCTGTGACGTGCGTTAGACGTGTCAAATGGCATTTAAAAGTTTCAAACTGGCAAAAGTGTAATTTTTTTTAGAGATACGAAAAAAACTTATAAAAAAATATTGCTATTCATCATATCTTTTTTTTTCCCTCCCATTTCACCACTTTTAAATATCTCCGACAAAGTTAAATGAAACTTAAGATTTTTCACTACTTTTACCTAAATGATTTTCACAAAGTCTCTGTTAAAACTCTCTAATTTTTCTTTTACTTTCTTCACTTTTCTGCCCAAGGCAGGACCTTTGCAATAGCCCTTGACTTTCCAGTATGCTGAAGTCTTGTCGATCTTCTGACTTTTTATTTTTTACACCTCGTGTACACCATTGAAAACTCCATTACGGCTCAATCCCACTTATTATTTTCTCTATTGCTATCAACATCAGCATTGTAATATTTACTTTGTTTTCCTGATGATGAGTGTTTCTACATTCGAAAACATGTTGAATTGTAATAATTTGATGTTCAGATAGGTGGCAGCAAAGGGTTCAAAGAAAACGGTGTTTCATATTTAACATCAAACTATATTCTCTATCTTAGTCCATGTCGCCACATACATAGTTGTTCCACTTACGCTAAATGTTTATATTACATATTTGTTATATCGACAGTATTGTTATACTAGCTAATCATAATAACTAATTAGAACACTAATACAATATACTAATACAGAGTGTTTTACCCTCATATTACACCTCCCCGGGCAATTTAAGGAATTTACACTTTGTTTTCAAATGGAAATTCCTGCTAATTATAATATGAAAGTAATTAACTCATGTGAAATAATAACTATACTTATAACAAACATTTTCTTAGTCAATAAGAATTCAAGAAATGAAGAAAGAAAAGGAAGAAAATTAGAGTAGTCAGACCTAGAATAAATAGCAGATAGAGAAGAATACGAAAGTAGGGCCGGCCGATTCCTTACTACTAAATTATTACCTAGAAATTACTTAACTATGATATAACTTAGTTCTATTTTTGTGGATTACAATCTCCTTATTACCTTTCATTAGTTTTACATTTGGAGATTCATCCTCGATAACTAAATAAGGACCAAGAAAACAAGGACTTGCGATTTTGTTTCCCACTTCATTTTTTACCAGTACTAAATCGCCTTTTTTGTATTGAATGGGTTTAATTTTTTCATCATAACTTTGCTTTCTTTTAAATTTTGAATGTAATAAGTTAGCTCTTGCATCCTCATGAGCCTTTTGCAACCGATACTTTAACTCAATAGGGTAATTCTCAAAGTTATAAATGGGTTCTAACATATTATTTAGATTATTAGGAATCTGACATTTCTTTCCAAAGACCAGTTCAAAAGGAGTATATTTAGTTTCAGTATGGACTGTAGTATTATAAGAGAAACACCAATAAGGAATCCATGTACTCCACGCTGCATCATTATTTTCGGATTGAATTCTTAAATAGGCACCCAATACCTTATGTGAATTTTCCAAAGAACCAATACTTTCATGATGGTATGCCGTGGAATAAATTTGATTTATTTTTAAAAGCTTACAAACCTCACTCATAGTGGAAGAAATAAATTCAGAACCCCTATCCGTTGCAATTTCCTGTGGAATTCCATATCGTAAGATAAAATTTTCCACAAATGATTTTGCCACAGATACGGTGTCTTTATTTTTTATAGGATATGCTTCCACAAATTTTGTTAACTCACACTGTAAAGTCAGGATGTATGCAAATTCATTTACATCTGTTGGTAGTGGTCCTACAATATCTAAATATACTTGTTGAAAAGAATAATTGGCTGTCGACGTAATAACCATGGGCTGTCTAGTATAACGATTGCAATGCTTTTGTTTTTGACAAGTGTCACATTTTCTTACAAAGTCTGCAACATCGTTATCTAGACCTGGCCAAAAGTAATACTTTTTTATATTATTTGTCATTCTATTTATGCCTGCATGTCCACTTGTGGGAAGTAAATGAAAATCATTCAAAATAATTCGTTTCTCATCATTATCTATTATTTTGCTAGCTCCTTGTACAATATTTATACGGGGGCCCCCCCAATTAGGATTACTATTTATTTCCTTACCTATCCATTTAATAAACATTTTATTTTTCTCATTTTTTAAAATATATAATTCATTTATATTTGCTTTCTTAGTTATTTTGGCCAAATCTCTCAGCATTTCGTCTCGCGCCAATGCCGATCGAGTATTTTGACTAAAGTACAAACTAAGTTGCAATGGAACATAATAAAAACTCCCCAAGTGTTCAGTTATATCTTTTGACAATGTTTTTATTTTGGACGATGTCGTTAAAACTAACTCAGTGCAATTTTTAGGTTGTTTAAGAACTTCCACAATATCTGGTTGATCAGGCCAAACATTAAGGTTATCCTTGTCCAACACACAATCTTGCTCTTTCATACTCTTACACTGTCCTCTGGTCAAAACAGCAATCATGTCATTATTCATGCTTTTCAATTCCTCAGATGTCAAGATAATTCTTGATAATGCATCCGCGGTGACATTTTCACTTCCTTTCACATACTCAACGTAAAAATCATATTCCTCAAGGCCTAATCGAAATTTTGTTAACCGGCTGGATGGGTCAGTAAGGCTAAATAAGTATAATAAAGGTTTATGGTCAGTTACTATTTTAAATCTGCGTCCATATAAATAAGGCCGAAAATGCTTTACAGCCCAGTAGATAGCTAAAAGTTCTTTGTGAATAATAGGGTAATTTATTTCCGCTTTATTTAAACTTCTACTGGCGTACGCCACTGGTCTATTATTTTTATTTGAGAGTACTGCTCCAATAGCTGACTTTGACGCATCAGTTTGAAGTATAAATTCATTTTTCTCTGCAAAATCAGGATACTGTAAAACTGGATATCGACTTAGTGCGTTCTTTAGGATTTTAAATGAGTTGTTACATTCATCCGTCCATTCAAACCTTGCATACTTTCTGCACAATTTGTTTAGGGGTACAGATAGCTCCGCAAATTTCGGAATAAACTTTCTGTAGTAATTTGCAAAAGCCACGAAACGTTTAACTTCGTCTGAATTTTTTGGAACGGGATATTCGTCTAAAGCTTTAATTTTTTCAGGATCAGGAGATATTCCTTTATCACTAATAATGTGACCTAAATAAAGAATTTCTTTCCTTAAAAACTCGCATTTTAAGGGATTTAGTTTTAAATTTACTTTACGAAGTCTAGTAAAAACGTCCATAAGGTTTTTGTTGTGTTCCTTAAGATTTCTCCCGAATACTATTAGATCGTCAAGGTAAACAAAACATTTTTCGTAGTTTAGACCTGCCATTGCAACTGTCATTATCCTAGAAAAGGCACTGGGGCTAAGTTTTAGCCCCATGGGCAATCTTTTCATTTGCCATTGCCCCCGATCAGTTGTAAAGGCTGTCAATTTTCTACTTTGTTCATCTAGTTCCACTTGATAATACCCCTGACTTAGATCTAAATGCGAAAAATAAAGAGCTCCCGCAAGAGAATCCAAAATATCAACCACATTTGCAATAGGCCACTTGATATCTACTAAACTACGGTTTAAAAATCTGTAATCTAAAACCAATCTGCTACGTTTCTCTCCTGATGTCTCACTCTTTTTCGGTACCAGTAAAACAGGCGACGACCACTCACTCTGCGCACTCTCAATTATATCATTATCGCACATTTGGGAAATTTGCTTATTTATTTCCTCCCTCTGGGATTGAGGCAGTCTATAAGGTTTTATATAAACTGGTTGAGTGTTCGGTTTGACTTGAATTGACTGTTTATAAATATTTGTTACAGATAATTTATCCCCAGGCATATGAAATATGTCTGCAAATTTAGCACATAATTGATCTATTGAATCTTTCTCTTCTTTATTCAAGTAGGTAAGTTTAAGCATGTCAAATAACTGTTTTACTCGATTAACTGAAATATTTTGAGAAGTAAACTGACAACAATCATAATTGTTGAGCTTCTCAGTTTTAGGTAAGCAATTTCTCAAGCGTACTTCACTTTCCCGTGTATTCAAAATTTTAACCGGAACTTTCCCATTCACTGGTTGTGCAATCACTCCTGCTACAAACACACCCTGGCATAACTCACTTGGCATAACAACACATTCCTCATTTAACCCTGTCTCAAGGTACTGAATACTTTCACACCTTGCAGGTAACACTAATATATGACTACAACAAGCATTTAAGTCTAAAATAACATTCTTTCCCTCATTGAAAAGATCTAAAGTATTTTCCTCATAGTTTAATTTAGCTTTATACTTCCCTAAAAAATTTCTCCCAATTATACCATCTGTATGACATTCCAACGAATCAAATACATAAAACTTTTCCCTAAATTGTATGTTTCCTATAGCGAGATTTAAGTATACATAACCTACGGAACATACTCTACCACCTATGCCATTTATTTCAAGATTTTCCTTATGTAAAGGTATACTTGCATCTAAATGCTCTAACTTAAGCGCACACAATGACGCTCCCGTATCTACTAAGAATCCTAAACTTTTGTTGTTTACTCTAAAAGAAACTGAATTTGAGTAATTTTCGGAGTAAGTAAAAATATTATTATGACTATTCCCTTCTACTTTAGGGACGAAAAAATGTTTGCTCCCTAGAAACATCATACGGCAACGTTTCCTGACCTGCATTAATGTCTTGGTCAGCAAAATTTATTTGTCTCCGCGAATTTCCACGATAACCGCGAGTAAACGAACGTCCTCGGTGTCCCCCCTGAAAACGCTGACTTTGCGGATTGCTATTACCATTACCTAAGCGAGAATTATTTTGTTGATAATTAGAAACATGATTGTTATTTCTATTAGTTACGTTTCTATTGAAATTGTTATTAAAATGTCTTCCAGAGTTTCTAGCTCTGTTAAAACCTGCAGAAAAATTTCTGTTGTTTCCTCTTCCTCTAAACATATTGAAAATTTGTTGATTACTGCTTTGAGAGGAAATTTCTTCATCTTGCGCCGCTCTAATGGCATCCTTTAAAAATTCAAAATTTCTAGCAGATATGATTGTGCTGAGTTTATGATTTCTAAGGCCACCTGTAAACCTTTTTATAGCGATTTTTTCGTTTATTGGTCTTAAAATATCAAAAGCTCTTGAATCACCGTCTGCTTGAGAAATTGTCAGATTTACTAAGATATCTTCAAGATTTTTACCAAACTCAGAAACAGTATTATCGCCTTGCTTGGCGGAAAACAATTTTGCCTGAAGGGCGGTATCGGATTGTTTCGTTAAAAGATGTTTTTTTATGTCTCCTAATAATGAATCCATAGAATCGTAACTAGACTTTAATCTCAATTTCGCATTATTTGAAATTCGTGTTTTCAGAATGAATTTAATTAAAATAGGCTTGCCATCATCGTTAAGCATAGAATGATAAAATTCTGCCGCGTCGATTAGTTTATGTGTAATAGCTTCCGAGTCATCCATTACAGGCAAGAGGCTCGTGGCCACTTTCAGGTCAAAAGCCGACATATCTGAATGTATAATTTTCGCGTCCTGGTTATCCCGATTTGTACTTTCCGCGTCTTGGTTATCACTACTCAAACCTTCTGCGAATTGTTTATCAAAATTTATAATTTCCTGATATACTTTTTTAATTTTGTCTATAGTATTTTTAGAATATTCAATGTCTGCTTCGTCGAGTTCAGAATCTTTTATTTTTTGATTAATAGCAGAAACCTCCTCACTCAGTCGAGAGTAAATAGTTTTTGCTTCCCTAACTTTAGTTAACACGATGGATGTTTTTCGTCTGTCGTAATTTAATTTTCCTAGATAAGTTCTGACATCTGCTAGAGAACTTAAAATTATGTTTAAGTTATCTCCCATGAAAAATATGCAAATCTAATTATTTAAGAGCAAAGTACTTGTTAAAGAGGTCCCTATTTCAATACAATTTACTTAATTCTATAACTTACTTAGTACATTTTTTCTTTTTAATTACTAAATTGCTTAATTTTTTCCATTCTTTACATATCGCCTTGTTTCTTATGTCCATTTTCAGTTTTTTTTTTCCCATAAGTGTAATAACCATCTTTATAATTATCCTAAAAAGAACCTAAAAAAAAAATTTTATACTGCTTCCTCCGTCATTAATTCATCCCTTGATTTTCTTAACTCGCTTCTGTTAATTTCTCTTCGAATAGTTTTTCGTAATTCCTTACGATAACGAAGAATCCCACTATATATGATATACAGGATAACGGCTACTACAAGTGTTAGTAAAAGGTACTCTGACAGCGAAAACCCCTTGTTTGATATTTCGCTCCTTGCGTCTCCATTCGAGGCCTGGTTGATAACTATTTCCTCTTTAGACTTGGCACTACCCATTTTACTCCATATCGGTGCTTTTCTTCTTATGGTTTTTTGGCTGGCAGGATCGCCATGTAATAATTTGATGTTCAGATAGGTGGCAGCAAAGGGTTCAAAGAAAACGGTGTTTCATATTTAACATCAAACTATATTCTCTATCTTAGTCCATGTCGCCACATACATAGTTGTTCCACTTACGCTAAATGTTTATATTACATATTTGTTATATCGACAGTATTGTTATACTAGCTAATCATAATAACTAATTAGAACACTAATACAATATACTAATACAGAGTGTTTTACCCTCATATTACAGAATTATTATGAATTACTCTATAGGTTCGCCTAGTTTTCTAATAAACTTGTGGAGAAAGACTTTGTGCTTTTCTTTTTTCTATAAATTTGTTTTGTTTTCAGTAAGTTTCAAGCCATGATCCTTTAATACTTTGAAAACATTAGAAAGATCCTCATTTATCGTATCCAGCGCTCTGGCAACATGCATTTTATTTTACGAATACCTATCGCGTACTATTCGAAATTCTATATGAATGGACATGACGTTGCGAGGTTGCTGGATTCAGTGGCGTAGATATGGGGGGGGTCCAGGGGGTCTGGACCCCCCCCAGAGATAGTAAGACAATATCACGATACGTAAGTTAAACAATTACAATCAACATATTCAAAGCCGCAAGGAAAAAGGATTGTTGAAAAAAAGAAAATTATCTCCTTTTAATTCCATTAGCGCTTATCAAAATAAAAACGTCAAAACGTTCGCGTTACGTTATACAGTGTCACCAGTAAAGTCCGCATCATATGGGATTTTTTTTTATTAATAGCTTTATTCGAAATTTGACTTCGGCATCAAGTTCTGCTTCGATGGAGATGAAAATTAAGCAAAAAAATAGTAGTCACGTGGTTCGCATTATCTGTCAAATTTTAATTTTTTCCAAAAAATAATTCAGAAGTGGGGTTATTTCTGAAAGTATCGAAAAAAAGTTATTAGAAAAAGTTTTTTTAAATGCAGTTTCTAGCCCACATGCAAAATTTCAGCTGGATAAGATAATTTTGATTTTTTACCTATATTTTGTAAGTTGCACCACTTTTGCAAAATAAGACTTAACGCAACCTACATAAAACTTCTTAGTTTTGACAATGCTTTATTTCAGATATATTTTCTTTAAAGTAGCGCCATATTAAATGTGTGTTTTTCTACAAAATCAAAATTGGGCCATTAAATTTTGGTCGCATGTGATGCAAAGTTCATTTGTTTTTGACCCTGTATTAGGTAACTTCATAAAATAAGTATTTTTGAAGACGTAGTTTGTGTCTGAAAGTAAGAAAATAAAAAATGAAATAAAGGGGTTTTAAATTAAATCGTTAAAAATAGATAAACTTTACGTTAAGTTAAACTAAAATTAATTTTCCTCTTAATGAACACTTTACTGATGACACTGTGTTCTTTTTTTGTCTTAATATTAAGGTGTATCACTCTCAGACAAATTTTAATTATTTTTTGGAAAAAATTAAAATTTTACAGATAATGCGAATCACGTGACTACTATTTTTTTGCTTAATTTTCATCTCTATCGAAGCAGAACTTGATGCCAAAGTCAAATTTCGAATAAAGATATTAATTTAAAAAAATCCCATATGATGCGGACTTTACTGGTGACACTGTATAAGAAATAGGTATATTTTTTTAAAAAATCTATCCATTTCAAAATAACAGGGAAAACTTTGTTGAATTGATACTTTAAAGCTACATTTTAAGAGCTCAAAACAAAATTTTAGGGCGTGGCACCCCAAAAATTTTTCGCCTTCGGCGGTGCGCCTCCGGCGAGGCGCCTCCAGCGGGGAAATAGCCCGAGACCCCCCCCAGAATGAAAAGCTATCTACGCCACTGGCTGGATTAGTCCAATGCAATTTAAGTTATTGTGGCTATTTTGGGTGACTTTAGTGTGCTTTTTGTAATTTTTGTATCGAGGTCTGTAAATTATAAGGTCTATGGATATTCTGTAGAAAAAACAGCCCTGTTTTTGAAAATCTTTATAATAAGAGCCCAATTTAGTTCTAGGGACACACAAAACTTCCACACATTTATTCCCATAAAAGTGAGGAGCTAATTACCCAATACATAAAACTGTCAATTTATGCCACTTAATTTTTATGAGGGTACAAGTAAATCAAGGGAACTGAAATTGGGCAATTAACGTACCCTCATGACATTTTATGTCTTTTTTTTTTGTTTTATCAACCAATCATCTCATTGTTGTCTGTATAGGTACTTAACACAGCATATTATACAGTGTGTGTATAAAGTCTGGAAACGGCTTAATAACATCACAATTTACTGGCCGATTTAAACCAAATTTGGTACAGTTGTGTAAGAGGATCTAACGCACCGAATGACGATATTGGCGTTGTTGCCAGCTTTTTAGTTTGTCTGGAATTCGAACGAATTTTATATTTTTAAATATAACACCCAGTATATTTTTACATTTTTAAATTCCACATAAAATTATAATTATTTTTTATTAAATGCATTATTAGTCTATACTTCATAGTTTCCGAGATATTGACTCTCGAAAAGTGACATTTTTGAACTTTGACAGCTTATAACTTTCTAACAGTACGTCTTAGAGCAAAACGGCTTACATGTCCCTATCGTCAATTTTTATTATCTTCCCAAAAAAATCAACTTCCAGTTAAACCGGAACAACTATATTTCCTGCTTTCGAGTTTTGTTTGGGTCATGCAGAATCCAATGCAAAAACAGAACGTATAAAAAAGTTTTCCATATGGTGCAAACTTTTCCGCGGACACTGTATATTTAAATTGGAAAATTTATTAAAAACATTAAAATTACGATGAAGTATAAACAGTTTTGAATTCACTTATACTTTTTAAACAATGCCTGAAATAAATCAAGTTAATTTTACATAAAAGTGCCAATCTCGATTCAAAAAACAGCTGATTGGCATTCGAAACAATTGACAGGGCTAGATTATTGAGTAAATTGTATCAGTATGGTATTCGCGAAAACGTTTATAAATGGTTTAAAAATTATTTAAGTAACAGGTCACAAAAAACAAAAATATCAAAAACATATTTAAATAAAAAAATAAATAATATAGGAGTTCCTCAAGGAAGTATACTAGGTCCAATATTATTTATTTTACACATCAACGATATGCCTTTAGTTTTAAAAATGTGTAAGTTACAAATGTTTCCTGATGACACCTTAATTTACATTAATGTTTTAAATATTTTTGATGGTCTAAATATTCTAAATTTTGAAATAAATATATTATTAAATTGGCTAAAAGTAAATAAATTAAAATTAAATATTTCAAAAACTAAATGTATGGTTATGGGTAATAATTTAAATTGTCAAAATATAAATGTTGTAATGAATGGTGAAGAATTGGAATTAGTAAACAGTTTTAAATATTTAGGGATAATCATTGATTCAAAATTAAAATTTTTTAATTATTTTGAAAGTATTAATTATATCGAAGATTGCAGGAAAAGTAGGTTATTTTAAAAGAATCAGTTCCAATTTAAGTTTGTTTTCTAAAAAAACTGTATTAATACTATTATATTACCACATTTTCTTTATTGTTCTTCCATTTTATATTGTGCTAGTGAGGAAATATTTGATAAATTACAAATTTTACAAAATAAGGCAATGCGGATTATTTTAAATTGTGAATTGTGACAAATACTATACAAAAATTAATTTTATGTTGAAAAATTTAGATTGGTTGAATGTCAGAAATTTAATTTTTTATTTAGTATGTATCTTTATACATAAAATTAAAAATACTTTATTGCCTGATTGTTAAAAAAAATTTTGTTCTTTTAATAATTATGACCATCATAATAATTATAAAACAAGAACTAATCAAAATTTTTATGTCGATAGAGTGTCTAAAACATTAGTTTATAAATCTATTTTCTATAAAGGTTTGATAGAATATAATAATTTGGAAAATTCTATTAAATCTCTAAAATCATTAAAACTGTTTAAAAAAAAACTTTAAAATTACATTTAATTAAAAAACAAAATGATACGTAATATTTGATACAGTTTGCAAAATGTCTGGCAAAATGTTTAACTTTTCTGTCTGTTTTTGTTAAAAGAAGGTTGTTTTTTTAAAATTTAAAAATAAATCTATAAAAATGTGTTAAAAAAATGTAAGTACTAAAAAATATTTAATTGTAGCTTTTTGCTAAATAAAACATATTACTTACTTACTTAATTGTAGAAAATATTTTTAAAAAACAAAACCCAAGTAAAATTTTTATAAAATCAATATTAAAAAAAAATGTTTTGTAATTTATATAAAATTGAATTCTAAATTTTTTTTGTCTAAGTTGCGTAGTTTTTTTTAATAATTGAAATAACTTTTTAAAATGCTTGTCGCCTTTCGGCTTTTTCAAAAACCAGTCACGGAATCCAAGGTCACAATACAAGATCTTACGCCCTTGCGAAGAGTCATCATCCTGTCCCGCAAGCTGCGAGTAAATTCTGCCCCAATTTAAACAACAATAAAATGTTGGAACTGGCCTTGGAAGATTTTTTGGCTTGATTTCTTGTAACCATGTCGCCGTGTGGCCAACTGTGCACAAATTCGTGTTTTCAAATAAACAAATACAAAAACAGGTCTGGCTTAGCTCAAATCATTGTGCATCATATTTTAACAGCGTATAGAAGATATTGCTACGAACACAAATCACTTTATAGATTTTAAAGATAAAGCATACTAGTGTCACCAGTACAGTCCACATCATACCTATGGGATTTTTTTTATTATTAGCTTTATTCAAAGACTTTGGCATCAAGTTCTGCTTCGATCGAGATGAAAATTAAGCAAAAAAATAGTAGTCACGTGATTTGCGTTATCTGTCAAATCCATGGAAACGATACATCTTGACTTGAATGACCTTATTTTCTTATATAATATATAGTAATTTTCAATCATCAATAAATCGAAAACGGTTCAATTTAGATATATAGTGGAATATATAAATTATGTTTAGAATTGTCCGTAGAATCCAATTATGCAACAATATACTACGTATCTACAAAAATATATTTTGCAAGAAGCTTACATTAAATCCTACAACTTTTGTATTTAATAGTTTTTTCTTAATTGCGAAACAAAGAAGTTAAAGGGGGGTAACATTATACGCGATCCGAAAGATCATTTAGTACTCTCAGAAGAGTAAAAACCTGGATTCGCTCGACTATGACTGAGCACCGATATTGGACGGTTTATGTATGATGATTGTTCATCGCAAATTTGTAAAAGAAAAAAAAGACATTTAATTGAAAAAATTATTGATGAATTTGCAAAAGATTCAAGAAAATTAACATTTCTTTTCTCCAATAAATCTGAATAACTTATAAGTTTTTTGTTGTATTTTTTTTTGTTATATTTGAACATTTTTAAATATTTTGTTTAGCTATTTTTTTGTTATTTAATATAAGTATTAGGTGTTTTGCTCTATTCTTTTATTGAAGGTTTGTTGAAGTGCTAGAAACAAAAATAATTCCAATTATGATTTGCCTCCCCTTGGAAAAGTTCCTTCGGACGCCCTTGCTTAATATTACAATTTATATTTATTTTGTTTACCTACCGTTGAATCAATTTATTTATTAATCAATTTGGGGTACAAAACTAAATGTTCCCATAAATTTCAAGAAAATCCGAATATTTCGGAAACATTCGGAACAAAAAATAAATTTCGGAAATTTAACATCACTAAGGGTTACATTAAATCACTAGTTTACAAACTTTATCCGGCTTCTGGAAAAATTGCGTCAGAGGATAATCAGATGATGATTTCAAGAGACATTCAAAACAAGTAGCTATCTAGGTTATTGCAAAAAAATGAAGAGTTTTAGCTTTTAGCACTACAATAGTGTTTCAATTTAGGCTTGGGATCATTTTTCATCATTTATGTTTATTTTCCAATTTTTCCCGCCAAATTTTGCAAAAGCCAGTTTTAAAACACTTTCTCAAATAACACTAGTTTTGGCATTGCTAAAAAGCATCTGATAAGTTTTCCAGAGAGGTGTCAAAACTGGGGTAGTGCCATTTAAGATTATAAAGTGGACGAGGGTAGCGCGAGGGGTAGCGCTTTAAAGGTAGGTGAGGGTGGTCCACAAAATAGCTCATTTAAATTTCCCGCGTTTGTGTATAAATGGTATTTTTGGTTTTTTGATATCCTCCTTAGTGTAGAAAAGATAGCCATTGAAAGTTTTTAAAAAATCACTGTGTATATTAGTACCGAGATTAGCACCTAATGGCGATGACACGAAAAACATGATTACTAATCGTGTTATGAAATTCACGCCTTAAATTCAGAAATATAAAAACCGGGGTAGAAACTTTCGCGCAAAAGTATAATACAAAATAAGGAGAAAATGTTTTATACATCTTTGCGAGAACTTTCCCCTAGTTTCTAATAAATAAAAAAGCTATATTTTTGCGCCTCAGGCCTTATTATCTATATTTTTTGCAATTTCGGTAAAAGCTCGACTTTTTTCTTGTTTTCCGGGTTATTTTATTTTTATGCACAAGTCACATATCACGTCAACACACAAGTCATTGGTAGAGTTATCGGGAGAAAAATGTTTGCATTAAGTAAAATTTAGGAAAATAATTCTACACAAAAACCTTATTTCTTAGACTCCGCGCGCAATCGCACAACGAGCTAGTAAATAGGCATTTATGACCTGATAATTGGCAAACATCTACTTGATTATCATTACATACCGGGTGTTCCGCAAAAGACGTTCACCCCTATAACTTTTCTGTATTTATAGATATTAAAATGAAATTTTGAGATTATGCATAAGAGATGAGTCTGCATTTATTGGCATAATTTTCAACTTGTTAACACTTCCGATTTGACCGGAAGTGTTGACTTTGAAATGGGACATCTTGTATATTTTTACTTATTGGGATTCAGCATAACATTCTGAGTAAAATGACACCTCCCTTGTCATTTTTCGACGTGTTAAGTATAACATTTTTATGTTTATTTTTTATTATCAATCTAGAGTGCTACAAATTAATTAAATCTGTTAATTTATAGTCAAGTAGTATATGAAAATTAAAATTATCTCATAATAATAATAATTGACTTTCTAAGTTTCACAAGCGTTTAAAAAATTAAATTTTGTTTTCTTGACGTTTACTCCATTTTTCCAAATGGAACGATGGTAGTTCACTAGGATATTTAAAACGAGCATTTTTCTCCAACAATTTGATACCATACACCAGTGGCGCAACCAGGGGGGGGGGGGCTGCCGGGCTGCAGCCCCCCCCCCCCCGAGCTTAGAAACTTAGCCTATTCGTTTAATAATTGCAAACCAATTTTTTATGTCACGCGAACTATTTTCGCATGTTTTTTGCGATCTCAATGTTTTATGGATTTGTAATTTTTTTGTTTATTAATGTAACATGGATTCTTACGTTTTTTGAGTAATTAAAGTATAAATTTTAATAAACAGGTCAAAATTGTACATAATTATTAAAAAAAAAAAAATTCTGATTGGAGTTTTTTCCGTTTCTTTGCATTTTTTGAGAACATTTACCATAGTAATGTATATATTTTTTTACACCATCAGAAAGTGGAGATTTCAACGAACAAAAAGCCCACCGACTTTTTTAAAACAGCAGATATTTTGACGTGAGAATTTTCGATTGAAAATAAGGGTGCTTTTTCGATATTAAGTCAAAATAAGGTGAAAAAATAAATATTTTAAATCAAAATAATTACAGTGTGTTTGGGACATAAAAAGGTAAGTTATCACCAAATTTCGTGAAAACATAATTTTTTTTGTAAAAGATAAAAATAAAAAAAACAAAAACTTGGTTATTTGAATTTTTCACATACATTTTGAGGCAATGTGAAAAAAGTGTTAATACAAAAGTTGTAGATCTTATTATTACCTACAACTTTGCCATTTAACGTTTTTCCATAGGACTTGTAGTTTTCCCGGAAATCGAGATAAATCGTTTTCTAGCCTTAAAAACTCACCCCCTTCCACTTCCCGACCTCGGATCGCCCGTAAATTATTTTTTCTTTTATTTTTGTTATATTCTCTTTCTTTTCCAATGGGTTTCATCCTACTATTATTTTTTTTGTTTCAAAAATTATCGACCCTGGTCTACAATTTATGCGAACCACGATATTGATATTACCGTGGAAGAAATTCTGGACGAAATGGCAAAAACAAAACGAAGAATTTTACTTTAATATTAGTATTATTAGTGATTACTTACAACTTATTGTATAAGGTTTTTGTTTTGTTTTAGTATAAGTATGCTTAATATATGCGTTACTTATTTTAAATACATTTTTACTAATTAAAATAAAATCTCTAAAAATTTTTTTTCCTAAATATTTTGTTAGGGCTAGCGGCGTATTATTGCAGAAGTTTTAGGGGGCTGTCGCTCTCGTCAATCATACGTATTTTACCCAAAAAAGGGCGTGGCACCCAAAAAAGTTTTCGCCTGCGGCGCAAGAAGTTAAAGCCCCCCCCCGAACAAAATTTCTGGTTGCGCCACTGCCATACACTCCTATGCTATTTTAAAATTGACACAAAAAAATTTGCCTCCCAATCGCAAATTTAAAAGCGTTATGCATATTATTGCCGCCCTCTCTTTTCTAAAGAAATATAAAGGCAGCGTTGAAAAACAATGGAATGGTTTTGAAAACCAATATATGGTTTTAAATTAAAATTGTAATGTCATTCGTTTATATTAAACTTACATTGTAAATCAGATAAAATGGTTAGTTTTACTAGAAATGAACAAATTGATATGCTCCTAATTTTTGGAGTGACCAGAGAAATTCTTCTGAAGCCGCAAGATTGTAAGTTTTATAAACTGATGACGTTACAACTTTAAATTAAAGCCATATTGCTTTTCAATATACAGCGTGTTTCCGGATGGAGTTGACAAGAGGAAAAAGATCTTTATTATTGATTTTACGACGGAAAGTTATTCTTTATAAAAAATTGTGCTTGTCGACAAAATGAATTTACCATATAAAAATGTTAGATCAGATGTACAGGGTGTTGATAAATTAAGAAAACATGAAAATGCTTTAAGAGAGAAGTGCCATTATTTATTATTTTAGACAAAATGTTTATAAAACAAAATTGTTTATAATCCAAAATAAAGCCTAAATACAAAAATTGAAATCTGAATTCTTATTTTTGTTTTTTATTTTTTACAATAGATTTTATGAACATTTGAAATAAAAACCTGACCTATTAATTTAATTTATTTCTAATTTGGAGAAACGTGTGCAGGTTGGAGGAGGATATGTAGAATAATAACTTTTTCCACAATTGGACATTTTTTTTTGAATTCTTAGGAGAGATGACATCTAGATAGACTAGAAAATATCGTGTTACCAGTAAAAATTGTTGTTTTTACTTCAGTTCTGAAAATCGACGTGTTTACTTTCAAGGATTTTAAGGTAAATTGTCGCTCGTTTTAGTCTCGGTTTTAGTGTTTTCAAAAAACTGCTCTTTTTAAAGTTTCTGTACATTTATTTAAAAACAAAACGCCGGCATACTATTCGTCAATGCCTCCCTGTGAACAGCCCTTCCAAAATTAGATACTAATTATTAGTTTTTAACAATTGCAAGTAGTGGCGGATTTGAAGGTGAAGCAAGTGAGGCGACGCCTCACCTAGAAATTCGACGCGCCCGGAATATTTTATTTTTAAATTTCCTTTTTCCAAACTTTTTCTGTGTCTAAATAATCTATGTTATTTAAAATAAAAATGGTATAATTTATAATTTGTAAATAATAAAATTGAAACGTCAGCGGAATGCTACAACTAAACAATACAAATCGTCCATTCCGCTCCATCGAAAGTCTATGGTCCGCTACAATATCTCTCGCCTCAAGATTTTTTAAACCTACAAACACCGTGACATGGTGTTTATCGGCAGCTAGACAAGGAAAAAGAACCCGGCGCGGCGGTCGGGGTTGCTGGTTGGTTAAAATTCGTCGGGATGAGGCGACGTCGGGTTAAGCTTAACAAAACCGATCATCCACGATCTCAGATATCAGTGATGAAAGCATGTGACGTAAGAGCGACGAGCACAGCCTGTAGGGAGTGAATTGTAAGGCATCTGGCATTAATTATTGGGACAAATCCAACCAATTTAAGTTAATAAGTGCAAAGTCTGAACCCCGATAATAAAATAAAGTAGGTATCGGGTTTCTAAGAAATAGAACTAAAAGAAACCAGGAATATAGGATAGGATAGGTAGTTAAGCTTGACTTGTAAGACGTTATAGTGCAGTATTTAACCGTGTATTTTGTATGAAAACAACTTTTATTAAATGTAATTATTCGTAAATAGTTGTTATTTATTATTTTCTTCCTACACATTAGTGTTAGCGGACTTAGTGGTAATAACTATTAATTATAATGGATAAATATCCAGAGCATGACATTATTTTGTCTCTAAAAGTGACACCATTTTCAAGACGTAATGATCCGGAAAGAAGAGACATACTTAACAATGGCAGACTGGATCCAAATTTAAAGGAGTTGACAAAAGATCAAAGATTAGGTAAATCAAATGGGGTAATTTGGAGGTAGATTTTTATAATAATTAAATATTCTTAAAATATCTAATAGCTAAACAGTTTTTATTATTACCCGAGTTATTACCCAAATATATTTATTTAAATTTCTCGTTTAAATCTATCGCAATCGCACACGTCTTCTTTAGCACTACTTACCTCTAAAATATTCCTGTACTGTGATCAACTATTTAAATTATTAAGCTAGAAAACATAAATAAATCTACGCGAAATAGGTTATACGTTGGCAAGCATGTTGATACTCCCACCTTAAGACCTAAACCCGAAATTAACTTGACACAGATCACAAAGTGTAGATCTAGGAAATTTATTGTTATTGATAAGTTTGCTGCAAATAATTTAATTTATTTCATTTTCAATAAAATAAGTAGGTGGGTAATCATAAATTTTTAAAATATTTACTAAAAATTATTGACCAAATTTGGGCGTGGTCTTAAAAAATTTTAGTGCACCCCAAGTTTACGATTCTGGTGCCGTCCCTGTAATTCGCCTCACCTATGATAACACCCCAGATCCGCCCAAGGTCCAGGAAGTTACCACTGCATTCCAGCCAGGTATTTTATTATTAAACATGACTGACCTTGAGAACTGTGCCCTTAATATGAGTGACTTTTATTATGACTAAAATTTTTAACGGACATGAGGGGACAGCAGGAGTGGATATTATTATAAATATTGTGAATTTTAACACCTGCCATGCATGATATGCTTAAAATTCGAATTGTCCTTTTATGGAACCTGTCCCAGTATACAACAGTTTCCCCTATATCATTGTTGTAAGATTAAAAATAGGATTTTATGGCGATTTTACGATAGGTATAACGAAATAACCGAAAACCTTAAATAAAAGCAGTATTATTATTTTATTTAGAACAGAGTTGCCAGTTCAATTAAATATAGACCACAAAATTGTAAACAAACATAGTTAGTAATCCGAAGACTTTCGACTAATCTTAACTCTTGATCTTTTTTAAACCAGTCACAGTATTTTTCTCACCCAAGTATTCGGGAAGCACATTCCTCGGCGTTCTTATATCAATAAATATAATGCCAATCTAAAAGAAGATTCGACCCATCTTGCTCTGTCAAAAAGCAGGTACGTTTTCTTTGAACAGGTGCCAAGTTTAAACAGTTTATGAGGTTTATTAGAGAAGAAATTAAATAAAAATAAAAAAGCCATTCCCGAGTGCTAAGTAATCGAAATATTTGAAAACAAATCAAGTGGAACATAAAAGTATTGTTCCAAATCAGAAAAAAACAACTGAAATATTTACTTTAACACATTCACTGCTCAAAACGCGCGTGGCGCGTTCACCATGATCACAATGTGGTGCCCAGCCCGCGCCATGTGCGTTTTGTATCTATCGGAATACTATGCTTTGTTAACAAGATGAGCATAGCCAGCTTTGCACGAATAACTGCTGGGACTTTAGTATGGATTTAGGTACTATGTTTTTGTTTTTTTTTACATAAAAATTTGAAAAAATGTAGTTATATTTATTTTAATAACAATTCACTATTATGTTCAATGTGCAAAAAGTTACGGGGCACGTGGCAGAACACAGCCTTTTCCCAAGGGCAGTGAATGTGTTAAATAATAACGTTCCGGTATATCAGCAATTCAACTATACAGGTGCGGTAACCGTCCTCCGTCCTCCCAATGAACAAAATAAAATTGCTGTGATTTGTGTTCAATTCGGGTAATTCTGACGTTTCTGCTTGATATTTGGAGGATTTTGCGAAAACTCGTAAAAATAAGTTCAAAACTATTTAGGTTAGGTATAGGGACACCTTATGTGTACAGATCATAGACAATTTACCTTTAGATAAGCAAACAATAATCACGAAAGTGGCAAATTTATAGCCTCGCGCATGCATGTAAACAAAGCTAGACACTATTAGACATGCGCACTGCAACATTATCGTTTGCGAATAGGAAAATAGACAGGTCCGGGCTTTAAAATTTAAATTCATATTCATTCATTCATTCATTCATTCATTCATTCATTCATTCATTCATTCATTCATTCATTCATTCATATATTAAAATATGCTCTCATTTTTATTAAAAAATTTAGAGGGCGCCACCTGCGGTACCTTGCACACATTTAAAACGAAATAACTTTTTTAAGCCACTCTGTATTAAACGCTTAAATAAACATTCTTATTCCCCAACGTCTTTTACCTAAAAAAGGTATGTACCTTATTAAACGCTTAAATAAACATTCTTATTCCCCAACGTCTTTTACCTAAAAAAGGTATGTACCTTATTAAACGCTTAAATAAACATTCTTATTCCCCAACGTCTTTTACCTAAAAAAGGTATGTACCTTATTAAACGCTTAAATAAACATTCTTATTCCCCAACGTCTTTTACCTAAAAAAGGTATGTACCTTATTAAACGCTTAAATAAACATTCTTATTCCCCAACGTCTTTTACCTAAAAAAGGTATGTACCTTATTAAACGCTTAAATAAACATTCTTATTCCCCAACGTCTTTTACCTAAAAAAGGTATGTACCTTATTAAACGCTTAAATAAACATTCTTATTCCCCAACGTCTTTTACCTAAAAAAGGTATGTACCTTATTAAACGCTTAAATAAACATTCTTATTCCCCAACGTCTTTTACCTAAAAAAGGTATGTACCTTATTAAACGCTTAAATAAACATTCTTATTCCCCAACGTCTTTTACCTAAAAAAGGTATGTACCTTATTAAACGCTTAAATAAACATTCTTATTCCCCAACGTCTTTTACCTAAAAAAGGTATGTACCTTATTAAACGCTTAAATAAACATTCTTATTCCCCAACGTCTTTTACCTAAAAAAGGTATGTACCTTATTAAACGCTTAAATAAACATTCTTATTCCCCAACGTCTTTTACCTAAAAAAGGTATGTACCTTATTAAACGCTTAAATAAACATTCTTATTCCCCAACGTCTTTTACCTAAAAAAGGTATGTACCTTATTAAACGCTTAAATAAACATTCTTATTCCCCAACGTCTTTTACCTAAAAAAGGTATGTACCTTATTAAAGGCTTAAATAAACATTCTTATTCCCCAACGTCTTTTACCTAAAAAAGGTATGTACCTTATTAAACGCTTAAATAAACATTCTTATTCCCCAACGTCTTTTACCTAAAAAAGGTATGTACCTTATTAAACGCTTAAATAAACATTCTTATTCCCCAACGTCTTTTACCTAAAAAAGGTATGTACCTTATTAAACGCTTAAATAAACATTCTTATTCCCCAACGTCTTTTACCTAAAAAAGGTATGTACCTTATTAAACGCTTAAATAAACATTCTTATTCCCCAACGTCTTTTACCTAAAAAAGGTATGTACCTTATTAAACGCTTAAATAAACATTCTTATTCCCCAACGTCTTTTACCTAAAAAAGGTATGTACCTTATTAAACGCTTAAATAAACATTCTTATTCCCCAACGTCTTTTACCTAAAAAAGGTATGTACCTTATTAAACGCTTAAATAAACATTCTTATTCCCCAACGTCTTTTACCTAAAAAAGGTATGTACCTTATTAAACGCTTAAATAAACATTCTTATTCCCCAACGTCTTTTACCTAAAAAAGGTATGTACCTTATTAAACGCTTAAATAAACATTCTTATTCCCCAACGTCTTTTACCTAAAAAAGGTATGTACCTTATTAAACGCTTAAATAAACATTCTTATTCCCCAACGTCTTTTACCTAAAAAAGGTATGTACCTTATTAAACGCTTAAATAAACATTCTTATTCCCCAACGTCTTTTACCTAAAAAAGGTATGTACCTTATTAAACGCTTAAATAAACATTCTTATTCCCCAACGTCTTTTACCTAAAAAAGGTATGTACCTTATTAAACGCTTAAATAAACATTCTTATTCCCCAACGTCTTTTACCTAAAAAAGGTATGTACCTTATTAAACGCTTAAATAAACATTCTTATTCCCCAACGTCTTTTACCTAAAAAAGGTATGTACCTTATTAAACGCTTAAATAAACATTCTTATTCCCCAACGTCTTTTACCTAAAAAAGGTATGTACCTTATTAAACGCTTAAATAAACATTCTTATTCCCCAACGTCTTTTACCTAAAAAAGGTATGTACCTTATTAAACGCTTAAATAAACATTCTTATTCCCCAACGTCTTTTACCTAAAAAAGGTATGTACCTTATTAAACGCTTAAATAAACATTCTTATTCCCCAACGTCTTTTACCTAAAAAAGGTATGTACCTTATTAAACGCTTAAATAAACATTCTTATTCCCCAACGTCTTTTACCTAAAAAAGGTATGTACCTTATTAAACGCTTAAATAAACATTCTTATTCCCCAACGTCTTTTACCTAAAAAAGGTATGTACCTTATTAAACGCTTAAATAAACATTCTTATTCCCCAACGTCTTTTACCTAAAAAAGGTATGTACCTTATTAAACGCTTAAATAAACATTCTTATTCCCCAACGTCTTTTACCTAAAAAAGGTATGTACCTTATTAAACGCTTAAATAAACATTCTTATTCCCCAACGTCTTTTACCTAAAAAAGGTATGTACCTTATTAAACGCTTAAATAAACATTCTTATTCCCCAACGTCTTTTACCTAAAAAAGGTATGTACCTTATTAAACGCTTAAATAAACATTCTTATTCCCCAACGTCTTTTACCTAAAAAAGGTATGTACCTTATTAAACGCTTAAATAAACATTCTTATTCCCCAACGTCTTTTACCTAAAAAAGGTATGTACCTTATTAAACGCTTAAATAAACATTCTTATTCCCCAACGTCTTTTACCTAAAAAAGGTATGTACCTTATTAAACGCTTAAATAAACATTCTTATTCCCCAACGTCTTTTACCTAAAAAAGGTATGTACCTTATTAAACGCTTAAATAAACATTCTTATTCCCCAACGTCTTTTACCTAAAAAAGGTATGTACCTTATTAAACGCTTAAATAAACATTCTTATTCCCCAACGTCTTTTACCTAAAAAAGGTATGTACCTTATTAAACGCTTAAATAAACATTCTTATTCCCCAACGTCTTTTACCTAAAAAAGGTATGTACCTTATTAAACGCTTAAATAAACATTCTTATTCCCCAACGTCTTTTACCTAAAAAAGGTATGTACCTTATTAAACGCTTAAATAAACATTCTTATTCCCCAACGTCTTTTACCTAAAAAAGGTATGTACCTTATTAAACGCTTAAATAAACATTCTTATTCCCCAACGTCTTTTACCTAAAAAAGGTATGTACCTTATTAAACGCTTAAATAAACATTCTTATTCCCCAACGTCTTTTACCTAAAAAAGGTATGTACCTTATTAAACGCTTAAATAAACATTCTTATTCCCCAACGTCTTTTACCTAAAAAAGGTATGTACCTTATTAAACGCTTAAATAAACATTCTTATTCCCCAACGTCTTTTACCTAAAAAAGGTATGTACCTTATTAAACGCTTAAATAAACATTCTTATTCCCCAACGTCTTTTACCTAAAAAAGGTATGTACCTTATTAAACGCTTAAATAAACATTCTTATTCCCCAACGTCTTTTACCTAAAAAAGGTATGTACCTTATTAAACGCTTAAATAAACATTCTTATTCCCCAACGTCTTTTACCTAAAAAAGGTATGTACCTTATTAAACGCTTAAATAAACATTCTTATTCCCCAACGTCTTTTACCTAAAAAAGGTATGTACCTTATTAAACGCTTAAATAAACATTCTTATTCCCCAACGTCTTTTACCTAAAAAAGGTATGTACCTTATTAAACGCTTAAATAAACATTCTTATTCCCCAACGTCTTTTACCTAAAAAAGGTATGTACCTTATTAAACGCTTAAATAAACATTCTTATTCCCCAACGTCTTTTACCTAAAAAAGGTATGTACCTATACACCTGTTAAGCGTTAATTTTAGCAGCCGTTTTTGATCTGGATTTAAAAAATTCACTTTACGTATGGCCAGGTCCAAATTATTGTAATAATTCAACATAATTTGAAGCGAAGGCGTTAAATTAAAATAACTGTCGGTCAGTTTTTCATTTCATCAGTCGGTCAGTCATTTTAGTATTGAAAATACTACTGGGATCGTTTTTATGCAAACTTTGCATTGGTGTCGCGGTGTCGATCTGTCGCGACCCAACACCGCAATATCTCGAGCGGTCTTGTAACATAATACTCTGATAATACTTGGTAAATATAAATATGAATAACAGCGTAAAGTCGGCAAGTAAATAATGTTTAGTTTTAGTTTGTGTTTTAAAGAATGCCATAATAATTTTGTTAAAAAGTGTTTTATTGAGATAAGTTATATAATTATGTACTTATATGTATTTGTGTTTTGAAGACTGCCATAATAATTTTGTTAAATAAGGTAAGTTCACGTTATTTAAATCGGAATATTATATCGAAAAAAAAAAGAGTGGGAGGCAAAAAGTGGGAGCACAATAATTGCATATATATCGCCCAAATTTGGTTAACAAATGGGAAAATTTTTTTATTATTGATTTCTCAGAAAATGTTATCGTACATAAACGTTTTGCTTCTTGAGTTAATCATTTTGACGTATTCAAATCTTCTGTGGCATATACAGGGTGAATATAAAATAGAAAAATATGACGTCAGTGACTCAAAAATTTTTAAAAATTAAAAAACTGAAACAGCCATATTAAAGAACTAATAAATCCAAGATAAAAAGTTAAATAAAGTTTTTTTCTAGTGCTAATAGTTTTCAAGAAAAGTCAATTTAAAAATCACATTTTATCTCTTATTGAATTTTTACACTTTTCATATTAACTTTACATATTAACTGTTAATATGGCTGTTTCAGTTTTTAAATTTTTAAAATTTTTTGAGTCACTGACGTCATATTTTTCTATTTTATATTCACCCTGTATTACCACAGAAGATTTGAATACGTCAAAATGATTTACTCAAGATGCAAAACTTTTATGTAGAATGAAATTTTCTGAGAAATCAATAATAAAAAATTATCCCATTTGTTAACCAAATTTGGGCGGACCCTGTAGAATTAAAGAACATTTTTTAAACTTTTACAAAATACAAATTAGAATGTGGGCTTTAATTACATTACATAGGACATTAAAATTTTAAAGCTGTGTCAGGTATTTTCAATACATAGGATGCTTGCGTAAGGTGCAAGATCTGTGAATTTTTTTTAAAGAAATTAAAAAAATATTTATGAAAAAAGAAAAAAATTGGTTCCGCCGGAGTAGATGCCTCAGTAGATGCCCTAACCCTAAGACGGTACCGTTATTATGCTTGTGCGACATGGTTCAGAAGGAACTAGCCATGATGTGCGGTCCATGGAAGAGATGAAAGTACCGCTTCTCTGCTTACCATGACCCGAAAAAGTATTTCTCAAGGTATTTCTGGACTATGTTTATTTTCAAATAAGGATCTAAGTACCTGGCCTAATATCGGACTTGTCTGGTTGTCGACCGGCGCCGCGACGTACACGAAGTGGTTTGTTTGTCCCGCATAATATATCGTAACTTTCAACTATGGCAGTGGTATATATCAGGTCCAGCGAAATCTGTTTTACAGCGACACAGCGAGTCTTATCCTCCGTCGCTTGAATATGGGCAATTTTGTTGTTATTGTTCTCTTTTTAATGGAGGTGAAAAAATTCCCGGAAGTCCAGAGGTTCTTCGGACCTCAGCAAACAGAAAGCCACATTCATTCCTGCAAAATGATCATCTTTTGTAGCGCTTCCCTACATCAATATCCTAGCGCACGCCACTGGAAACTAGTATGTAACTTTAGTTTCAGGTAAGTACTGTTACTGAGAGTACCTACCCCATCAATGCTTAGTAGTAATCGAGGTAGTAATATAGTTAGTACTTAGTTAACTGAGTATTAGTATCCAATATTTTGATATCTTGTAAACCGGACGCGCTGTACATCATTCCAAATAGATACAAGCCGTTTTTCGAGTAAAAATAGAGATATCTACCTTAAAAACCCAATCAACCGGCAAAGTCTGATATAAAGTCAACCTGTTCGCAGTAATCGCCTGCCTGTTTACTTTCACTTCATACCAAAAAGACTAATAAAACTCGATCTGCATGCCAAGACTTTAAAAAAGCGGATTTGCAAGTTGTTATTCGATTTTGAAACCAACGTAGAAGTAAAAGGTATCTAGTTACTTAGGTATTAATTAAAATACTCATTAAAATACTTTACTAATGATCCTAGTAATTATTAATAATTACGAATCCTATCAGATCCCTATTCCCTATTTTGTCGCTTCCTCGGAGATCTCTGTCATGGTTGGATCCGATAGTGTTATTTTACATGATTTTTTTTCTTGTCAGACTCATTCTTCTTCTTTCGGTGCCATATCAGGTCCCCCTAACGTTGGCAATTACATTGGCGAGTTGTTCGCGGTTTTCGGCTAATCTGAATAGTTGTTCGGCACTGCGTATTCCAGTCCAATCGCGAATGTTCTTTAGCCATGATGTCTGTTTCCTTCCAATTCCTCGGCTGCCTTCGATTTTACCTTTCATTATACCGCTCAATAAACCTACCTACAGAATAATTAATAGAGACCGGATTAAGTGTCTATGCCGGGGAGCCGGGGTACCTATATGCATTCGCATAATATTAAGCCTATTTTTGCTGGTTATTGTAGGCATATTGTATGTAACATCCAATGATCTGCTACCTAAGATCATTGGTAACATCTTCTTCTCTAGGTGCCGTTTCCGCTACGAAGGTTGGCAATCATCAGGGCGATTCTTATTTTTGAGACCGCAGCTCTAAATAGTTTATCGTTATTATATCCAAACCATTCCCTAAGATTCTTCAGCCATGAGTTTCGTCTCCTTCCTATTGATCTATTTCCTTGGATTTTTCCCTGCATAATGATTTGCAACATTCTATATTTTTCTCCCCTCATGACATGTCCCATAGATATACAGTAGTTTTCTTCTTTTAATTGTTGGAATTACTTCTCTCTCTTTGTGCATACGCCTCATTATTTCAACGTTGGGTTACTCTCTCCACCCATGAAATCCTCAGTATTCTCCGGTATATCCACATCTCAAATGCCTGTAGCCCCCTCATATCAGTCACCCTCAGTGTCCACTAGTCCATCCCATAATATAGTACAGTTGTATTCATTGAAAATGGGTACAAGTCTTACGACCGTTATTTGCCATATTTGCGTAGATTTGGCTTTTATGCTCGATTTATTGTTTTTGAGGTTATAGTAGTGACATGGCAAGCAAAGCATTGGCGTAGATAATAAAACGTCTAATAAAATGTAAAAAATATTTATGTACTATCGCAAATTTGATATTCAACGCACCTATATAACAACAGCAACCCTAACAACAATATCAACAATTATTAAAATTTAATATTTTGTCATATGACCTTCTTGTTCGACTACTTGAGCTAATCTATTTGGAATTGGGTTAATACAATTTACAATAATATTTTGATCAAGGCCTCCCCAGCACTCATGAATTACTTCGTATAATTCATTAGCATTGTGAGGTTTAAAATTTCTTCTGTATATTTCTTTTGCAATTAAACCCCAGACGTTTTCTATTGGATTAATATCGGGACTATAAGCAGGCCATGGCAGAACTTCTAGATTATTATATTAAAACCATTCCCTCACAGCATTTGCGGTATGAACCGGGCAATTATCGTGCTGAAAGACGAATGAGGTATGTGGATATAGTTGTCCAACAGATGGTAGCATTATATGTTTCAGAACACGCATATAATGTTCGGCGTTGAATCTGCCCTCCAATCGCCATAAGACACCAGGCCCATGAACACAGTTCCAAACCCAGACATTCACAGAAAATCGTCCAGGTCGAAAAGCAAGATCGCTAGTATACCGCTTTTCGAATCTTGTGTTGTTTGGACGGTATACACGGATTTGTCCATTATAATATGTAGGCTGAAAAACCTTTTCGTCAGCGAATACTACCGTGTTCTAAAAATGATGGTCGCAGTATATATGATTTAGGGCGAAAAGCACCCTAGATTGCCTATGTTGATCTGTAAGCATAATTTTTTTCGCAGCTACGCGGTTTTTTAACTATGATTCTTTTACTCTTCTGCTGGCTGTAGGTTGAGATCCAGAAAATCCGACATCAATGACAGCGTCTCTTGCAGTTCCGAAAGGATTTGCCATTAGATATTCCAGAAATGCGTCATCTGTGTTCAGGATTAGTAATGCGGACCGGACCAGTACCAACCTTTCTTTTTAAAGACGCCTCTTGCTCCCAACGTTGCTTAACTCTTAAAATTGTGTTCTTGCTTTTTCCGTAAAAATTTGCTAGTGTCCGTATTGACCACCCGTCTTCAATTCGGGCTATTATTTGAGCTTTTTCAAGTTCTGTTAAATGACGAGCCATTTTTAAAATTTTGGCATTGACAGTCTTTCACTTTTTAAAAAGTCAAAATTAATCAAGTCCTATTTACAATATAACAAATTTAGTGTACCCAATTTTCATGAATAAAACTGTACACATACAGCACATAGCATCTCATCAGTCGTATTTTTAATTCAAGGTTTAGATCTCGGCAGCAGAAAAGTCTCTTCATTCTAATTATTCTAACTAATATCTAGTGGATGCATATTTTCCCTATATTTACAATATTTGTCGGTACCTAACGTTCCTGCACCGCATGGAGAGCGCTCTTAACAGCCTCGCATTTATTGTTTTGGTATGACATTGGCGTTGACGGAAATTTATTCAATGAAGAAAAACCGTCAAATGAACTGCGCATTGCGAGGTATTCCCGATTATTTTGAAAGAAAAGTTTGAACAATAACCCCGTTTTTGAACCTTTGTGTCAAATTGATACCTACTTTTATTAATGGAACGGGTAAACTTTTGCCAGAAACAATAAGCACCTAAATTCAAATACTGCCCAGTTTCCTTAGTGGATGTGGAACGGCCCTTTTCCACTTATGAAAATATTTTGAGTGATCACAATCTTACTACCGAAACTTTGGAACAGCACCTACTTGATTGTTGCCGTTTATAAGAGTAAGAAAATGTTGAATAATTGTTCATAATTGAATTTACTTACTAATTTGTATGTTGATTTTGAAATAAATACAATAAAAGTAAGTAGGTAGTTTTCAATTATTCACAATTCCATATTGTAATCATTTTTCATGCATATATTTCAAGCTGAAGGCGCATTCTCACCGGGCGAATTTACTTGACCGATTTTTGTTGATCAACTAAAATCGAACGAAAATTGCTATGAGAACATAACGGGTGTCCACGGAAGGTGGCTCGCCCCTCTAACTTTTTTGTTTTTCAAGATAATGAAATAAAATTCGGGGGATTTGTATACGACATAAAACTGCATTATTTGAAAGGTGACTCAACATTATGGAACTTCCGGTTTAACCGGAAGTGACATAAACTTTCGATTTTTAAATGGGACACCTGGTATATTTTTACTTTTTTTGACTCCATATTACATTCTAAATACAACGATGTGTCACTTGTCACTTTTTGTCACCAAAAAAATATTTTTTTTCCAAATTTACTGTTTTATCTAGAGGGCTATGAATACCTTAAAATCAGTTATTTCAGTTCTCTAATCTTGGGAAAAATACAATTTTACTATTTTTGATCCAATGCTATGTGCTATGCAAAATTTAATCTTTAAAGTTGTATAACTCATTTTTTTTAAATGGCAACATGGTGGCTCGTCGGGTTAAGAAAAAAGAGGATTTTATTACGATTATTTTGATACCATACACTATTAGGTTTTAGAAAAGCTGCCCTTAAAAAACTTTAAAAAGTTTACGTAGAACTTTCCTAAAATGAAGCATCTTTTGAGAATAAATTTAGATTTAAATGCATCAAGTAGCCTGTGACCAGCAAAACTGATAAAACAAAATCATGCCTTGAAGAAAATTGAAATGCCAACAGCTTCTGCCAAAGTAAATTAGTTTGTTGTTTAAAAAACATGGAAAATAATAGTTTTACAAGGAGTAGAAAGTTGAAAAAAATATTTTCTTGGTGACAAAAAGTGACAAGTGACACATCGTTGTATTTAGAATGTCATATGGAGTCAAAAAAAGTAAAAATATACCAGGTGTCCCATTTAAAAATCGAAAGTTTATGTCACTTCCGGTTAAACCGAAAGTTCCATAATGTTGAGTCACGTGTCAAAAAATGCAGTTTTATGTCGTATACAAATCCCCCGAATTTTATTTCATTATCTTGAAAAACAAAAAAGTTAGAGGGGCGAGCCACCTTCCGTGGACACCCGGTATATTTCCATTTTTGTCGGTCGAGCTAAATTGATGCCATAAAAGATTGATCCATTCAAACTTGTTTTCATTCATTGTTTCTTAAACGAGTTGAAACGTGATTGAAGCGTGTGAATACTGTGAATATTTGTCAGTCGACTCGTAACCACCGATTTGGGTTTGTTCAAAGTACTTAATGAATCTCCTGTTGCCAAATATCTTAATGTTATGTGTAATTTTAAGGTTGCTGGGAGTGCTTCTCGCATAACAGTATCCTGTTTTTGGAAGTTAGGTCCAATTTTTGATAGCAGTTCTGTAAACCTTTCTTCTCACATTCTTAGATGATTTCTATATCCTTCTTTATCCTCCAAAGCAAGTTCTTTTAGAAGAGTACCTACCTGAAACGCCATACTTATTTCTTCTTAAAATTCAATTCCGTACCCAAAAACGGCGCATTTTACGGGGTCTATCCGATTTCGCGATTATTTTTCTCAGTTCTTCAACCAATAAACCAGAAATACCACTTACAACCTCACGAATAGCTGCATTTGACGCCATTTTAATTTAACTGTCAATTGTATCCTTGATTCAATTTATATTAAAACGTGTGAATGAAAATTCGGTTCAATTTTAGTTGATCAACAAAAATCGGTCAACTAAATTCGCCCAGTGAGAATGCGCCTTGAGGGCGGGAAGTGGATTAAAAAATCAAAATTAGTTTCCCAGAGGTAAACCCTTAAATAAACTGTGCCCCTACAGTAGTACTGGGCGTCCTCACTACCAAAATCATGGAAACGCCGCTGGTACAAAGTTATTAAATAAAAATAATTGTATTGCATTGCAGATTCTTAACGTTGGACGACGGGTTAGCCCTCGGGTTAGCCTATTGTTTACCACAAATTTCAAAAACGCGTCATGCTCTTTTGCAGTCGACAAATTTCTGGACGATTTGTGTCAGTGGCGTAACCACGAGGGGATATAGGAAATATATCCCCCACCGAGTCCCCCACCGAGTCCCCCACCCATAGATAATGATAAATAGCATTTTTAAAAGACCGAGTCGGTAGGTACATACAGAATTTTATCTTATACACGGAAAAAAATCCCAATCTGATTTGAAAATTATTCTATTCTTGAAAAATTAGCCTAACATAAAGCGCGACTATAAGTACTTGAATTAAAATAAAATTGTTAGTCCAAGAGAAGAATAAACTTGAATGTACAATTGTTCTATTTTTGGCAGTTAAGACAACCATAATATTGGCTTAATTACAGCTACTTTTAAGTCAATAAGAGAGATTAGCTTAAAATAAAAAATAGAAATAAGGTTAGATTAAATTTTACTTTATATTGTTTCAAGAGTTGCTTAACTTAAAACAACTAGTCTATGTGAATTGGCATAACTGTTGTCAACTTTTTAATAAAAACAAGGTTATCTTTATGGGAATGATACATATATTTAAACAAATAGTTATTATACACTAACTTGAAAATATATAAATTTTGAATTGATTTTTCAGTTCGAAACAAATAGACATAAGCTTGTATAAATTTTGGCTATACTTGCCACCACTTGCCATTTGACTGTTGACTTCGACGCCTCGACCGATAGGCATCGGTAGTAGCCTTATTTGTGATTTTGTTTAGTTTAGTGCGTAAGTTATGGAAGAAATCCTGGAAGAGTGTTCTATATAAGTACCTAAGTAAGAGTTTTTTATTTTATATAATAAAATATAAGAGTTAAGATATTCTGTTATCTGTTAGTTAATGTAGTTAATATGGATTGGAGTATTTTCATGTTAATAAAAGTAATCTAAAAATATACGTTTGCACTGAATTTCTTTCCTTACTATTCCTCGTATTAAACTAAACGGACTTACTTTGTTTTAATAATTATTAGCTTTTTTCTGCAAGAAGTAGGTATGCTAAATTTCATATAACATGTGGTCCTCACAACCAGAGGCAAAATAACAAAGTTTTGCTTTTATTTCAAGTAATTTATAATCCATAAAAATAAGGTCTGCAATATGGGGAAGTTTTCGTAACTTATGTCGATATGAATCGCGTAATGTAAATGTTACTTATATATTTTTTTTAAATTGCTTTGCAGTCGGCCTGGTGTTTGCGAATCTTAAACCATAGACTTACCAGATTTGTGTTTGCAGCTAAGTCTAGCTGACTTGCACACGGGTCAACTAAAGGAAGCCATTAGATAAAAGACTAATAATGTTACTTTAAGTGCTACTAAACCAAGGAACAGTAGTGGTTCATTTTAATATTACTATACTCAATGAAAGATTAATTTGATGTTGAATTAAATGTTTAATTATTTATTGTTCTATATTTGCTTACTTTCAGCATTAGATTAGAATTAAATTGAGATAAGGATAACAAAAACTCACCTAAAGTTCACTTGCTTTTACATTATGATAACTTAATATTGGTTTAAATACTACTAAACTTATGCCAGGGTTACTTACTCTTGTTTTAAGTTAATGCACGCTTTGATGTACGGATTACAATACTCACTTTAAGCTTGTTGACCCTTAAAAGAAGTAATGGTGACTGTGTCATTTTAAGAATACCATGCTTTGAATAACAAGCATACTTGCTCTTGCGGATATACGAAACTAGTGTATCCTTAATTGAAGCCTATCACTCTTGGTTATAGTATATATTTTTTTCCGTGTAATAATTATATTTTACTTATACGAGTCTTGTTAATAAAAAATAAATATACTTACGGTCTCGTAACTTCAATTGATGTAGAAAGGTTTTTTCCGAGGTTTTTTCGCAATTGAAATGGATATATAAGTACCTACACCGACAGACGCCATTATTTCAGTGCTGAACACTTGTAACAATTGTTAATACTTTTTTTTATTTCTGTTACACAGCTAATAACTTGCCGATAACGCCCTAAGCTAGTTTCAGTATTTGAAGTTTCGCTAACGTAGATTATTTTGAAATACCGGCGCCTATTATGCCCAATAGCAATCCACGCATACAATAAATAAGTGCGACAAGGTGTCTACTCAGGTAATGGAAAAACGTTATCGTAATCAAATTTCTGCGCTCTATAAAAATAATAGTGAAAAATAATCCACCACCCTCTTGTTCCCCGCCACTGGCACTGGTTGCAATATGGGTCGCCTGATATTTTTAAAAAGTGACCTCCAACAAATCTAACTTGTAAGGTGCGAGCAAAAATTATTTGCATCAAAGAGGGCTTGGATTAAAAAACGTGGGGCTCGGTTTAGATCACAATGATACGGGGACGATATATCTAACCAAAACTAGGTTAAAATTTTGTCAAATTCATATTATGACATGATATGCTAAGCTAATGAGTAATAAAATAAGTAGGTACCTAAGTAGACGAATACAAATTTATTTTTGTTGTTTACAAAATTAACAAAGTAAGAATATAGGTCGGGATATAGGTAGGTAAAGAAAGAAAAAGAAAAATAATTACATAAATTGCTGAAATTGGCCACCGCCATGCTCCAAGCATAAATTCACACATCTCTTCATATTTTCGAAAGTGTTGACCAGCATCTCTGAAGAAATGTAACCACATTCTTGGATACTTAATCCTTTCTTGTAATTGTTATAAATTTGCAACTGGTGTTTTAAAAATAGTGTTCTTGAAATGAGGAAAAACCGAGGGAAAAACGAAGTAATCCATAACCGTTAAACAAGGTGATCTAGGTGGGAATTCAATGTCTGATCGAAAACTGATCAATCTGTCGTCGAAAAAATGGCGTAAGTAGGTAGTTAATAGTTTCGGAGGCTGTATGGGGGTTGCACCGTCCTGTTGAAAATATACAAAACGTAGTTCGTCGTCAAGTAATTGCTCTACAAATGAATTCAAAATATTGTCTCTATACCGCTGTGCTGTAACTGTGTCATAGAAAAAAATAGGACCAACAATTCTTCTTCGGGAAACAGCAACCAGACAGCAATTTTTTAAGGGTGCAATGTGGACTCTACAAAAAAAATGGGGATTTTCACTAATCCACATGCGTGTATTCTGAGAATTCACATAACCGGAGAGGTGGAACCAGGATTCATCCGAAAAAAATGTCAGGTCTAATAAGTAAATCATTTATTTCCAATAAATTTTGGGTAAACCATTGAGAGTAATTCCTGCGTCGTTCAAAATCTGCAGCTTGTATTTCTTGGAATACTTGCACTTTATAAGGAAATACATTTAGCTGCTTCTTAAGAATAGTCATGCATGTTCCATAAGATCTTTCCACTTCTTGGGACAGGCGTCTTATACAATTTGTTGGCGTATTTTGCATTATTTCACGAACGTTTGCAACAAGTTCTTCTGTTCTTACAGATGGTCTTCCTGCTGCTTTTTTTTGTTTTATAGAACCTGTTTCCCTAAACACAGCCAAGGTTATTTTCAGGCAATGATAAAAATCCCCAGCAATAAAAGCAACGTTAGGAAAATGTTCGTGAAAATCGTCCATGCAGAAACCCGGATGGTATTGCCACCCACCATTTACTCTAACCCCGTTTCGAAAATACGCTTCAACCATGAATGTTTTGTGCTGTTCCGTAAAGCCCAGTGTGTGAATTGTTCAAGAAATTGGAAAAATTAGCGATGAATCAAATTACTTGTAACGACTGTCAAAGATGACGGAATAACTGATTGATTGTTAATTCAGGTAGGTAGTTACTGACACCCAACAGGTATTAAGCTCTACGGCTAAGCATTACGTCCTTAGATGCAAGGCCCTCTTTAATGCAAATAATTTTAGCTCGCACGGTAGGTACCTACCTAAAAATTCATTTTTGTACTGTATCTTGATACCTAGGTAGTCATAAATAAAAAAAACCTGCGATAACACCATTTTCAAGGGGCTGTAGTTCCGTATGGAAGAATTTTAGGACATGCGGATTGCGGACCTATGTAAAAAACTTTTTTTCATATATTAGGTAGGTACTTATATTTTTATGTAAAATCGAGCGTAAAATAATGCCTTAAAATTTGTCCGTCATTTCAGGGCACCCTGTACCATGAACTGAAGTGCTCACTCGGGTCCTGGAAACACGTCATTGACACAAACTTTCGGCGCTTTATGTAGTAGAAGCTCCGGGCTCCGGGCTTCGAGCTAATCCCAAACAATAGTGATAAGTACTAAAACGGACTTTGGAAAATAGAAAAGATAGCATGGTTTAGAGTAAACAAAGAGTGTATTTAGAATAAATAGGTAGTACCTACCTCGTACCTACCTATGTAAATAACCTAGACCATTTTTTTTTGGATGGTAGTTTAGGAAACGAGAAATAAAAATCAAACCGCAATGCAATAAAACGGACCCCAATAAAACTTGCAGCTGCACGACGAGGAATATAAACATACAAAACCTGATTGCAAAATACTGAACATAACATCAACACACCTGTTTATTAGTGCGGATTGGCAAATACTTTAAAATACTTAGGTAGGTATTATAGGTAGGTTAGGTAGGTACTTAAATAAAAATAATATTATCATTTATCAACAATACTTAGATACCTACAATAAGTATTAAGTAGTACACAACATAATAGTAATATTAATAAAAATACCTAGAATGCACCTAAATCCCAAAATGTCAAGAGAATCATGCATGCTAATTTGTGGTTTGAAAAGCTTACCTCAGGTAGATTTATACCCAGATTATTTATGGCTAAGTTATCCATCTCACAGTAAATTCTTAGTAAATTTTTACCGAAAGTTTACACAATTTCACACATAGTTCTAAATTACGACTTGAAACATTTACAATAAAAAACAATGAAACGAAAAACAAATTTAGTTTGAGTCACATCACCGCAGAAGAAATCCGTTTCCTTGGTCAATGATGGTCAACTTGATTTTTAAATCCCAGCAGATTCCTACCAGCAAATTCACGAAATAGTCCAAATCGACTACTTTTTCAAAGAAAAAAACTACATGTTTTTATTTTACACAACACACTAAACTCGTTTTAATTCACAAAACAACTTTAAAGTTTCTAAAAGTCGAACAAAACTTCTAAACAAGGTTTCTTAACCTCGTCGTTATGCGTCACGAGAGTCGGTTGGCGTTATGTATTTTATTTCGGTTTTGTTCGCTTGATCGTTTGTTTTCCGTCCGAGCCGCAGCCTACCGCGATCCTCAACCGGCCAACTCAAGAAACTTGAGAATCGGCAGATCCCTTCTCTTGCGACTGTCAATGCCAAGATTTTTTTGTATACAAGGGGCGGTAGTAAAGTTGTAGGTTGTAGTGTAGGTAGAATAGTTTATTACATTACATGGAATTTTTGTTCACAAAATATGCATCTATGGGATATTATGTTTACTATGTTTTGATTTGTTGTGAGTTGTGATTATATATGGTTGTGACTTGACTCTAATAACATAGATAGGTATACCCAGAGCTGTCGATAATTGAATTAAAATAATTTAAAAATCGCGGCGTGTTCAATTACTTTTTAGTAATTGAATTACTTTTTGAAAATGGTAATTGAAATTGATTTTCCAATTATTGTGATAAAGTATAATTGTAATTGGTAATTGGTTTTAAGAAATTTGAGGTAATTGAATTACTTAAAAGTAATTCAATTATTTTAAAAAGTAATTGAATTTGGTACCTAATCCCAAATAATTCAATTACATAAAAAGTAATTTAATTACTCCCAAATAATTCAATTAGAACAAAGGTAATTGAATTACTTCCAAATAATTCAATTACATAACAAGTAATTTAATTACTCCCGAATAATTCAATTAGATTAAAAGTAATTGAATTACTTCAAAATAATTCAATTCCTTTAAAAATTTTCATAATTCCTTTACTCTAGAAAGAAAAAAATATTGTTTGGTTAAATCGCGGCTAAGGCTAAGATCATCAATAGCCCCCCCGAAGACATGCTCTTGACAAACATTTCAAAGAATTAGTTATTTTGAAACCCAATAAAAAAAAAACGTTTCGTAGGTATTTGTTTTTGTAAAAATTTCGCGTTTCTTTATACCTATATCTGTATACCTATTATAGTACTATTAGTAGTAGTAGGTATAAAGGTGTTAGTACCTACCTAGTTTTTTTTTCAATTATTTTTTATTTTCCCTAATATTACGTTTGTTTTATTTGAACAAATAAATCATATTATATAAAAAAGACAGTTGTTATTATTGGTCAATTTGTTAAAAGCTACTTATCAAAATTAGGAGATTTATTTAACTATAAATTTCGAATTTTTTTAAATTTCTTTCTATAATAAACTGTGATAGTAGGACCTGCTGCTATTAAAAAAGATAATACGTACCTTACCTATACAACTCTTTTTTCGTAAAATGCAAAAAAAGTAATTCCACTGCTCATATAGGTACTAATTCAATTTTAAAAATGTAATTCAATTACCAAACTGTAGTTCAATTATCAAAATGTAATTATTTCTCCAAAATGTAATTCAATTACTTACCAAAATGTAATTAAATTACTCAGAGTAATTTTTTTGCCAAAAAAGTGCCTATAATTTATAGATTCATAGTAATTTAATTACTTTTAGGGTAGTCCCATTACTATAAAGTAATTGAATTAGTATAAAAGTAATTGAATTAAACTCAGTAATTCGAATGCGATAATTGATCAAGGAATCAATTACTTTTAGTGGGTAATTGGTAATTTAAATATTTTTATCATACTGTTAGTAATTGGTAATTGTAATTGATGCCTTTTTCGGAGGGAAGTAATTGCGACAGCTCTGGGTATACCTATGATAGGCACCTACTTAGTTATTGTGATACAGCTAGCTAATAAATATTTAAGTCCACAAATTAAAGTAAGATAAATTGGTGAAGTAAAGAATTATAAACTTAGTTATAAGCCATACTCACTTTTGCAAATATCTAAAACATTTGGAAATTAAAAAACTGTTTCTATTTTAGTTAAAATTTTTGCTCAATAAACTTTTATTTTTATAGTGACTTTTTCACTAGAGTGTTTTATACTGGCAAAATATCATAGCAATGGCCTGTTTTCTAGTGGAAAAACTCTTAATTATATACACCTGGACAAAATTAACAAGATGGTTTTTCAGCGGCATTATTTTGATAGATATTAGGTTAAAACTGTTGTTCGTCTGACAACCTGGTTTGAAAAAGACAAAATGAGCAATTTAAACGAAAATTCAAGATTTGGGTGCCAATCTATCCAAGAAATAAAAAATCGATAGCTGAAAATATTCCACTTAATATAGAGAAATCCAAGAATTCAATTTGGACACAGTTCTCAGAGTTTCTAATGGTAAGAAATTATAAACTGGAAAAGTGTACTACTGTGATGGAACTGGCGAAAATTATCGAAGATTGCGCCTTTAATATGAAGAAGGCCATAATGACGAAGACTATAAAGATTCTTCTGTATATAAAGGATATATATGGAACACTACGGCAAAAATTATTCAAGAAATATATTTTACAGAATACGAAATGAAAATTGACCCTTTTACGGATATTTCCTTTAAAAATGCGCAAATGGCAGGAGAAAGCAACTCCAAAGACGTCAGGAAAAAAGGAAAGTAAGTTCAAAGGCATTATCTACCAAAGATTTACTAACAATAATGCAAAGCTACAATGAAGAAAACCCCGATGAAGCACAAAAAAAGTTTTTCCATCTCTGCTCATTTGAACAAGCTTGGAGAGGCAATGAGGGCTTGGAGAGTAAATTGCAAAATTCAATATTTTCAAAAGGAGTTTGATATTCATTCAATTTCTATGAATGAATGAATATAACATCATATTTTCCAAGACAGCTCAAGGTGGGTCAAAAGGATTGGCAAACAGCAAATGGTTGGTAAGAAATTCATCAAACAAAGACTTATGCCTTGTAAGATTATTTTTAAAATTATTGGAAAAAAGAGGACCAAACATTTCCACAGACAGACTATTTCTCACCGTTCATCCAAACTGGCAGAAGGGATGTTGGTTCAAAAATACTCCACAAGGAATAAATACAGTATCTCAGTGAACCAAAACAGCGGAAATAATTGGAATAGATACGAAGAAGCATAAAATAACAAATCATTCTCATCGATCTTCCGCTGTGTCTGCCCTATTTAAACAACGTGTTGAGGAACAAGAGTTGATTAAGTTAACAGGCCATTCAAACGCAAATTCCCTGAAACCATATCTGCAGCTAGATCCTAGTCATCATCTGAAGCTCATCGAAAACCTCAGAACAACAAATGAAGCATATGTGGACCTTCGACTTCTCAAATGCAAGTCAATCATACCCAAAACCATTCTCTGATAGAAAAGAATGGATAAACTATTACTTATAACAACTGTACATTTAATATCAGTATAAAATAAATAAAGTTTCTAGTTTGCTAAATAAACAGTGTGTTTTTATTGTTTTCTCGTGAAATAACCTTGTCGAATATCATTCGAGAGAAAATTTTGTATCGGCAAAATTTTCTCTTGGTTTTATTCAATTTTGTTGCTTTTTGGTAATTTCGCTCATGAAATTTTTGACAAAAATCACTCGCCTAACGGCTCGTGATTTTATTTTGTCATTAGTTTTATTCGCATGCAAAATTGCCTAGCAACAAACTTTCATACCATTTTTACCAGCAAAATTTTCTCTTTTGATATTATATACGATAACTTTTACTGCTGCCAAAACAATCGAAAATAATCCATGTGTTTATGGTTTCAATCATATATGGCCCTGCCCTTTCCTTTTTCTGTTACTTAGTTTTTCTCTAATTTTTCTAAGGCAAGAGCACTACAAATTTAAACGGGGAGTAGGGTCGTCCATAGAGTACTTACTATCAGTAAAACAAAAAGGATTTTGCTGATAAAATATATATTGATAAAAATAAATGTATAGATAGACAATTACTACAATTTGTCTAAAACAAGTTTAGCTAATTGAAAAGGAGCAAAAGAATAAAAACTTTGACAATTTTCAGTTTTTTGTTTGTTTTTCCCGCACTTCAGTTTCACAAATCTTTCTTCATAAAATTAAACACAATATTTGTTTGTGAACCACCCAGTAAGTTCTACAATAGTACAATACCTTAAGATAGGGTGACCAGATCCGATCCGATAACTTTAGTTTTATAATGTAGCAAAATTAGGTTTAAACAAAAAAATCTATTGTTTATAAGCATGTACTTTATATTAATCATATTTTACAGAAGAGTTGGCTTTTATTAATAGGTTTATGTCGTCCTTAATTTTTAAGCGAAATTCTTCACAACTTAAATTAATATTAAATTTTACCTTCATTACTTCTTCCAGTGTTGAAACACTCATTCGACTTTTTTCATCTGTCCAATAATTGTTAATTATACTAAAAAGTCGTTCACAGTCTATGTTTGTACCCGGTAACGTAAAAATAAACTCAATAAGTAGGGGAAGTTTACCTAAAACGGGATACTGTGGTAAAACGGGATACTCTAATTATTTTGTATTACATGCAGCGCCATCTGTTGTGCAATTGACATAATACTTCCTGTTAGTGTATAAGTAATCCTCAGCAGTTTAACCAAAATCGTGACTGGTGCAGCGTCACTAGGTGAGTTTTTAGGTTTTTAACATATTTTTTGTAATAATTTAAATATACAAACATAAGCTTTTTGTCTTCATGGCGAATCAGATGACGGCGATAATTTTTTTACCAGTTTCTAGGACATAAACGACCACTTAACGTATAAAATTTTAAGGTTATATTTTTATATTGAAAACTTGCAGGCATTGTTTGTTTACATGTCGATGTGTTGTAAAATGGGACGCGACGAGGGCTTCTAAAACGGGATATCCCATTTTAGAAACACAGTGCTCGTTTTCTGTTTTAATTTGAATACGATTGCGGTGGACATTGCTGTTTTTTTTTTAATTGCAGATTCAAGTTACTATTAGCAAATATGGCACCTCGGAAAACAACTCGTCAGTCTTGGTCCGAGGAAAGAATGGCGGAAGCAATTGGATCGGTTTCGAGTGGCAAATATGGTTATTTAAAAGCGGCAACAGTTTTTTCTGTACCAAAGACCACCCTTGAGCGGAGAGTGAAAAACTTAAACAAAAACATTACCGGGCATGAAAAAGGCTTGGGAAGTCGACAACGAACTTTTTCGCGCCAAATGGAAGAACAACTAGTTGACTACGTAAAAACTATGGAGAGCATGCTTTTTGGGTTAACGTGTACAGATGTGCGTAGGCTGGCGTTTCAGTTCGCGGAAAGGAACAATTTAAAACATTATTTTAATGAAAATAAAAAAATGGCTGGTTGGGTTTGGCTCCGATCATTTATAAAAAGAAATCACCTTTCCCTAAGGAAACCTGAAGCAACATCGGCAGCTCGCGCTAGGGGCTTCAATAGAACTGCCGTGGGAAAATTCTTTGATTTGCTGGAGCCCCTGCAAGATAGATACGCGTATGCACCATCTAGAATATTCAACGTCGATGAGACGGGCTTAACAACTGTACAGGGGCGTCCATCTAAGGTGATTGCTATGAAAGGTAGGAAGCAAGTAGGAACGTTAACCTCAGCAGAACGGGGGACACTATGCACTGCGGTAATATGCATGAGTGCTGCAGGGACACATGTTCCACCCATGGTCATTTTTCCCAGAGTTCGCGCCAAGGAAGAATTTTCGACTGGGCTACCCCCTGAATCCATAGTTGCCTACCATCCTACTGGTTGGATGCAATTGAATCTCTTCGAAAAGTGGTTTAACCATTTTTTACAATCTACCAATGCCTCAAAAGAAAATCCTTCGTTACTTATAATGGACGGTCATAAAACTCATACTCAAAACATAGCTGTAATAGAGAAAGCCAGGGATCACGGTGTTACAATGTTGTGCTTACCGCCACATTGTAGTCACCGCATGCAACCGCTAGACGTTTCTTTTATGGCTCCTCTATTGACATTCTACAGCCAAGAGGTAGAAACATTTCTAAGGAATAATCCAGGTAAAGTCGTCACAATTTACCACATAGGCAAATTATTTGGAAAGGCCTTCTTAAGGGCAGCAACACCCAATAATGCAATTCATGGTTTTGAAAAAACTGGCTTATTTCCCGTTAATCGCCACGTTTTCACTGATGACATGTTTATAGCTGCTGATCCCACTGATCAGCCAGAAAATGAATTAACTTCAACAGAAGAGGGTTCACCAGAAAGAGAACCATCATTTGCAATCAGGCACCAAACACCACCTCCATCAACTTCATATTCTGCCCACACACTGCCAAAATCAAAATCAACTTGTCCTCATGAGTCAGATGACAGCTTCTCCAGTGATGATGATAAACCTCTGAGCAATATTCTTAAAGATTATGTTTCACCAGAAAGCGAACCACCATTTGCAATCAGGCACCAAACACCACCTCCATTAACTTCATATTCTGCCCACACACTGCCAAAATCAAAATCAACTCGTCCTCATGAGTCAGATGACAGCTTCTCCAGTGATGATGATAAACCTCTGAGCAAAATTCTTAAAGATTATGTTTCACCAGAAATGATTCAACCATACCCAAAAGCAGCATTAAGAAGGCCTGTGAAAACTGCAAGGAGAGGTAAAGCTGCTATCTTAACGAGCACACCTTATAAGAATGAACTGAATGCCAGTTTAGAGGCGAAACGACGTAACGTGCCAACCAGTAAATTGCCATCTTTGAAAGGAAAGGGACTTTTAACGGGAAAATCGGTAAAGAAAACCTCCAAACCACAGAAAAATAGTTCGACCGAAGAAAAGCCCGGTGAAGCAACAAATAAAACTAGGGACCAAGAAGATGTGAATGGGAAAAACAAGACCAAGGACAAAAATACCAAAAAAATATGCATAACCAAAGAAAACAGTGACGATGAAGAAAATCCTGTGTGCTTTTATTGTGAAGTAGATTTTCTAAGTAGCAAACCTGGTGACCCGTGGATTCGGTGTACTTCCTGCCAGAGATGGGTCCACGAAGCTTGCGGTGTATCAAAAAACGAAGCCAGTTATTTTATATGTGATCTGTGCTTGGAAATATAATCCCATTTTAGAAACACTACTGATCCCGTTTTAGATATATATGTTCCTAAAATGGGCAATTTGTATTGCGCAAGAATTTTTTTTTTTTGGTTTTATGTTTAATACTTTTATATGTTACGTTAATTTTTTGAATAAAGTTAGGTTTGGTATATCCATCATGAGTGTTGTCCATGACTTTGTACTTCAACTTTTTTTTTAAATTAAATCCAAAGCTTAAGTATCCCATTTTAGATAGACTTCCCCTACTTTATAATAATTTTTAACTCCGAGTTAGCAGCAATAAAATCCTTATAAATTGTGTTCCACTTATTTAAAACAGTTTCTATTTGTTCAACCCACTTCTCAAAATGATTGTCCATACATTTGGAAATCATACAATATGTATCGAAAATCTCATTGTCGTTGAATGATATTAAAACTGTTCTACATGTTTAAAGAAACAAAGAAAAGATTCTTGAAATTCTTCATACGTAATTTTTGAATTAAGAAGAAAATGCTTCATTTTATTAATATTTTCAACAAATCGTGCTGACCAAATTTTTAAGTAAGTAACTGACAATTTCATGATAAAACCTTTTGGCTACAGAATAAGCATAATCCTCATAGCCTTCTTTTGACAATTTTATTGGTAAGTTTTTTGCTGTAAATGGAAAAAATGATTTATTCAATCTATCTTTCTATTTTTGTTTTCAACCGGTCATTATCGGCGTTTTCGAGCACATAGGTATTTATATTTGAAAAAAAAAGAATATAATGAGCAAAATATTACTAAAAGTAAGAGTATAGAGTATTTGCCGACTCAAAAGAGTATAATACTCTACATCTGGTCACCCTACTTAAGATAAAACACTTTATTTTGGATTTCTCTGCGACGAATTATAACTTTCTATTTCCGCACGTACTAACAGTTAACTTTTTACCTAATTAGAAACTGGCTTCTTTGACTTTATGACCTTTACACAAATTCTTATTTTGACCTAATAAAGACTTAAAGATGAATGACTGAACTTAATAAGTGACTGCCTAAAACAAGACTAGCGCTGGTATTTATAGAGGGTCTTTGTTACGTGGGGGACCGTATTTTCGAGAATTATTCTTCTCCCACCCAAGTTAAGGAATGCGGCTTCAAAACAAACTCATGGTCAGATCTTGATTTTCAAGAATTTGGTTATTGCGTAAACAGATTGGAATTTTGATTTCTGCGAAAAACCGACATGTCGATGTCCAAATATCTGACCTCTTCGTGGAAAGTCACGCGGTTCTTGGTTGGTATGTCGCAACATTTTGTTATTTAAAATAATTTTTCTTAGAATCTCCGAAGGTCTTGTTATTCAAAAACAGAAAGAAATTTTTTTTCTTAGAAGGTTAGGTACCTATCTGCTTTTTGGTAAACAAAAAGGAATTTTTCTGGAATGTCACGTAGACCCGAAATGTTTCGCAATTTGTTTTTCTGCTTTTAAATTTCTGGTTGGGAGAACACACCATAGACAATTTACCTTTAGATAAGCAAACAATAATCACGAAAGTGGCAGATTTATGGCCTCGCGCATGTAAACAAAGCTAGACACTATTAGACATGCGCACTGCAACATTATCGTTTGACAAATGGGAAAATAGACAGGTCCGGGCTTTAAAATTTAAATTCTTGCCAAAAAATTGGACTTTTTTCTCAATTTTTGGTCAAAGTGGGAAAAAAGGTAGTGATTTCTGGCATTTTTAGTATTGTAGCAAACCTATCAGATTTTAAGGATTGAAAATTGTTTTTTTTATTGATACCCCATTTTGCTTATTTAAAGTACGCCTCAGCGTGTTTAAATCCCACTTTCAAAAACGCGCGTGTTTTAAAGTTACCATGGCAACATCAACAACCCGTGAAACGTGAAGTCTAAATATGTCAACTTTTGAATTATTGATTTGACAGAATTACCTTTTAACCTCAAATAAAATATTTTTTTAAGCAATAGACAACCAATGTCAACGGTGACAACAATGAATCTTATGTGACAGATTGAAAGGTATTTTTTGTTCTCCTCATTTTCATGACAACGGCCAGGTATATCACATCGCGAATTCGACCATTTCACTTACTTACTAAGTTATTATTTCCATTTTTTGTAATATAAATACCAATAAAAAAAAATAATGTAAAGTATTCGTGGATAACTGGTCTTTAAAACACTTGCTCTATTTCAAGCACTCCGGCTGCGCCGTCGTGCTTGCAAAATCGCGCGTGTTTTAAAGACCTTAATATCCACTTATACTTTAATATACTATTTAAGGTTTTGTTTTTAAAATTTGTTTAAAATTGATTCGCCGTCGTGTTTTTAGTTCGAAAAGGAAGAGAACAAGAACAAGTGAATTAAACTAGTCTTATAAAATCGAATATAAAAACAAACAACACCAGCAAAATAACCAATCTACAGTGTTATCGCGTTTTTAAATTGTATTTTTTTGACTTTCACTAGAGCAGTAGCTTTAGTGAAAAAAAAAAACACAAAATTAATTTGCTGTAACTTAAAAAATACTTGACTACAATGACTGTTAAAATTGAAGGGAAAAATGATAAAGGACAATAGTGTATCTTCACCGAAAACTTTCCACCCAGGTTTATTTTCTTGAAATCAAAATTCGCTCGAACACGGGAACCTTATTTCTTAGGGGGACATATTTTTTTACTATTTTCTCCCCACCCCCCTCCTGGAATCCCTACGACGGGGTGCCTTCCACCCTTAAAATCTTAAATGGAAAGAGGGGTCGAGTGATACCTTATTTTAAAGGGAATTGAATTGCCTTCCAAATGCGACCTTGTTCGTTTAAATCGAGTAAATAGTTCCTGAGAAATAGGGTTAAAATGAAAAGAAAATTTAAAAGTAATGAAATTTATTACCGCTTGTATCAATCAAGTAAATGTTGAAAATGTCTACCGACAACCTCCATGCAATAATTTTAAAGGCACTGTTCAAAATGTTCGCGAACATTATGGAGAGAGAGATTTGTCGGCATTCGTACACTATTCGTTGTCGCAAATCTTCCAAAGAATTGGGTTGCATACATTTTAGACTTTAAATGTCTCCACAAAAAAAAGTCCAGTGGCGTCAAATCAGGAGATCTTGCAGGCCATTCAATAGGACCTCTTCTTCCAATCCATTTTCCTGGAGAATTTTCATCCAGAAACTGTCTAACAGGGAACGCATAATGCGGGGGTGCTCCGTCTTGCTGAAAGTAAATATTTTCTGGCCGACAACGGTCATTTTTTTCTATGGCATTCGTTAAAGCAGGGTTAATAGTGGTTTCCAACAGGTTCAGGTGAATTTCACCTGTTAAATTTCCAGGTATAAAATACGGCCCAATATTACGGTCCCCAAAAATTTCAGCCGACACATTTAACTTTTCGGGATGTTGAGTATGCACTTCTCTAAATTCTAGGGTTGGAATCCGACCAATACCTGCAATTCTATCGATTGACACTGACAGTACCGTGAAGAAAAAAGTGCATTTCTCGGAGAAACAAATATTAAAAATAAATTGTGGATTGCGAATGATCATTTTACTAATTAACTCGCAAAATTGCAAACGGCGATCGTCATCGTATTCATTGGGTTCATAAACCAGTTTTTTTTTTATAGGGATGTAACTTATGCGTTTTTAAAGTACGCTGAATCGTTCTACGCGAAACACCCGATACATATCTCTGACACTTTCCTCATGCTAAGTGTGGGATCGATGGCAAAGGCAATATGACCCAAAACTGTAACTTCTACAGTTTCATTTCTTACAGGATTTTCAACAATCCTTTTTTTGTTTAGCACTGATCCTGTTTCACGAAATTTTGCCACTAATTGTAGCACGTAAATATGAGACAAATGTGCATTTAGATGCAATGCATTATAAGAAAGGGTGCGCGGCATCGGCAGCTAGAGCACAATCGTTACTTCTAAAAAAAATGGAAATAATTTCAACCCTTTCTTGAAGAGTACACGTAATTTTAATCAGTTATTGAACACAATGAAATGTAAAGCAAAATGGATTTTTAATCTTACTATGAATTTGATCAATGTCAAAAACAAACTGAGTTTTTTCGACTGAACAAGTGGAATTCCAAATCCCTTTTGTTTAGATTGTATCCTTTTTTGCGTATTTTATAGTACCATTTAATTTGTTTACACTTAAGAGGATTCCGTAGCTACCCGCATTTACAGTTTTCAGGCTGTTTACTCCACGTCGCGAGCGGTCGGCCGACGTGCAAGGGCATCGTGGATGAGAGCAGTTTACGGAAGCCAGTGGCGTAGATAATAACGCGACCAACAATAATTTATAAAATTAGTAATATTAATAATAATAATAATAATAATAATAATAATAATAATAAATATATTTATTTGTATTTAGATTATACAGGGTGTTTCATTAAGGGTGGCCACCGGCCATATCTCGGAAATTACTAAACATAGAAACTTGACAAACAAAAATTTATTATTAAAGTGGCCATGAGAAATTTGTGGAAATTATTTTTAAGTTCAGCATTTCGCCTCAAGGGGGCATAATTAAAAATAAATTTTTTAAATTCTGAATTTCTCCCAAAATTCCCATATTAAGGTATACCTTTGGTTACATCATTAAAAAGCTTAAACAATTCTGCATCATTTTGGTTTAAGGCTTATTGGCGTACCGACCTTGATAAGAGTGGGGGAAGCTTTTGAAAGTGTCATCATTTAAATCGCTGTAACTCTAAACGACTTATCCGATTTTACAAAATTTAAGCTTGGTTGGAAAAGAAAGCTAAGTACTTTTAATTGTCGTACTGGTACATAATAGTTTCTAATAAAATTGCTAAACGGCGCTATGTGTAATAATAACGGTTTTTTTGATTTTATCCCAAAAAATCAAATCATACGGTTTAACTATGACTTCACAATTGGAAAGAAGATTAAATGGTTTGGTTGTAAGAAAAAATGTGAAGACCGCAGTTCGAAACCTTTGTTTGTTTTAGAGTTATTGCCAAAACAATAATTTTGAATACTTTAAATCGAAGAAATTATTGTTTTTTAGCTTTGTGGCCAAAGCATTCGACGCCAAAAAATATTTTTAAACTTTATGATTGTGTAATGTGTAGTTTTGTTACTCAATATTCCAATGGCCTAAAGAACTACTTTAGAATTAATGACATAATCAGGAAAAATTTCTAATTTGGGCATATTATTCTAATATTATAATTTTTTTAAATTAAATCTAGATGGCCGTGAAACAAAATCGGCAGGTTTCCATAAAGCACTTTGAAAACATTCGAGATATACGGAAAGCATATCGTAAGCCTCAGCATTGGTATAAGCATTTTTGATGGATATAGCATAAATTTTGATTAGGTAAGAAATAATTTTAAAAAAATTATGGAGAACTTTTGTAAACACCTATCAAAATAAAATGATAACTCCTTACTTTGTTTATTTATCTCCATGGAATCTGCCGATTTTGTTTCACTATTTAGATTTATTTTTTGAAACATCATATTTCATTGATTTCATTGCTCTTTTCGGTTGTTAATTCTTGTTCTAATCCACACATTTTACATTTTAAAATAAAGGCACTAAAAAATCCCTTTCTTTTTTCATCTGTTACCTACATATCTGCAATGGAACAATCGAATGGTGGATGTTTATTGCCAAATATTTGAGAAAACAGATGATGAACGTCAAACATTCTTCTTGCCACAGGAATCCCTCCTATAAACTTCTGATTCTGATTAATAAAATAAATGTATTACACAGTAATGTATACATAACAGAAAATAAAAGTATTACCAATCACCGCTGCTCTGAAAATTTTTTTTCAATAATCATAGTGGGAGAATCAGTTGATGTTCTGTAATGTAATTTATACTGATTAATAATTGTATGTTTATCAATATTATCAATACAGCCTGTATAGCGATCATGACCACTCATTGAAAGTATCTAAAGAACAAAAAAATATTCATTTTTGGGAAATTTACGCGATAGTAGAGATTTTTTTTAAAAATAGTCCATGGTGTCAAATTTCCGGATATCTGAATACAACTTAAAATTTTAAGCCAAACATCCTACATATTCATATATATATACAGGGTGGGCCGCTGAAAACTTACAATGGATATAATTTTTAAACCAAAAAAGATATCAAAAAATAAAAAATACCATTTCTATAAAATCAAGGGGGAATACATATGACGTATTTTTCAAACCACCCCGACCTACCCCTTAGGCGCCACCCCTACTCACTTGAAAATCTTAAATGTCAACACCCCACCTGTGGCACCTTTTTGGAAAGCTCATGAAAAATGCTAAGCGATGATCATAAAATTTTTAGGGTGAAATTGAAAAACTACCCTTCGCACAGGTAGACATAAATTGAACAAAAAAAAGTGATTTTTTTCAGCATAAGTTACAAATAGAGACCCAGCTAAATTCAAATCAGGTATTTTGCAAACCACCCCGACCCACCCCTAGGCGCCACCCCCACTCACTTCAAAATCTAAGATAGCGATACCCCACTTGTGGCACCTCTATGGAAAGCGTATAAAAAATGCTGAACAACCGTCATAAGAACTTCACGATGCAATAGAAAAATTTACCTAAAAATAAAAATAAAAAGTCAAAATCAATAAAATGAATAGTTTTTGTATCCATGCAGTACATACAGAGTACCTACTCAATATCCTACCTGTGTATGTAAAAGATCAATGCCGCACATTGAAACGCCTAAAATGCGAGGCTAAAAAAAATGTAGATAATAAAAAAAAAGCAACAAAAAGATGTTTTACTACTTAATTTCGTTCAGCCTAATTTTGCGATAACACAACTTACTTATCAATTTTCAGTCGTTTGCAAATTTCGTGACGATATTTTATACCTTTATTGGATTTCATTATTTAAAACTTGGAAAAATGGTTTATAGTGTGGAAGAAAGAATTCAAATAGTTTTTCTTTATGGTGCTGAAGGTATGTGCTATTTAAGAACAGCCCGTACTTTCAATGAGAAAAATCCAGACAAAAACGTTAGTCATGTTTATGTTAGGGATTTGATTGAAAAGTTTCGACAAACGGGATCGGTCAAAAATAAAAAAAGGGAAGGGCCCAGGGTACTGAATGAAGAAATGCAGATGGAAGTTATTGGTCAGGTGTCGGTCAATCCAGAAACATCAACGCGCCAGTTGGCATCAATAACAGGCATAGCCTGAACATCTGTGAGAAGAGTATTGAAAATGCAAAAATTCCACCCCTACAAAATGAAGATTCTGCAGGAACTTGGCGACGACGATGCAGATAGAAGGATCCAGTTCTGTGAACTAATGACGGAGGAAATTCGAAGGGAACCTTCACTCACTAGAAATATTTGTTTTAGTGATGAGAGCTCATTTCTTCTAAATGGAAATGTGAATAAGCAGAACTGCAGATACTGGAGCGATGAGAATCCGCATATTTTTGTTGAAGGACACACCCAAAATCTCCAAAAGCTCAATGTTTGGTGCGGAATACTGGGCGATAAAATAATAGGTCCATTTTTCATCGACGGAAATTTGACGGGTGATGCTTATGTGGAAATGCTGAACAATTTGATAGAGCCAGCCATTGTACATGAGGTTGAAAATCAAAGAGATGCGGAAGGGAATTTGAATCTTAATGAAGACCTCATACACTTTCAGCAAGATGGAGCCCCTCCGCATTATGCTATTGTCACAAGGCTGTGGTTAGATAGATTTTATCCAAGGCAATGGATTGGCAGAGGGGGTCCAATCGAGTGGCCGCCAAGATCACCTGACCTCACTCCTTTAGACTTCTTCTTGTTGGGTTACATTAAATCCATAGTCTACAAGACAAAACCAGCTTCGTTGCAAGAATTGCGGCAGAGGATAATTGAAGCATGTCGTAATATTCCGAGAGAGATTTTCCAAGAAGTAAGAAAAGAATTTGAAAATCGTTTGTATTTTTGTATGGAACAAAACGGCTGTCATTTTGAGCATTTGTTAAAATAAATTATCTAGATCATTTTTAATTTGGTTCCTTTTTTTCAAATTGTCACAACTGCATTTCTTATTATTTACTAGTAGTTTTCTTAATTTTCTTAATTTTTCCCGAAAAAAGTTTTAGAAAGGTAGACAGGTAGGTAATACGATTTCTTATAAAATAGGTTAGGTTAAAATCTTTATGACCATCGTTTAGCATTTTTTATACGCTTTCCATAGAGGTGCCACAAGTGGGGTATCGCTATCTTAGATTTTGAAGTGGGGGTGGCGCCTAGGGGTGGGTCGGGGTGATTTGAAAAATACCTAACTTGAATTTAGCTGGGTCTCTATTTGTAACTTATGCTGAAAAAATCACTTTTTTTTGTTCAATTCATGTCCACCTGAGTGAAGGGTAGTTTTTCAATTTCACCCTAAAAATTTTATGTTCATCGCTTAGCATTTTTCATGAGCTTTCCAAAAAGGTGCCACAGGTGGGGTGTTGCCATTTAAGATTTTCAAGTAGGTAGGGGTGGCGCCTAAGGGGTAGGTCGGGGTGGTTTGAAAAATACGTCATATGTATTCCCCCTTGATTTTATCGAAATGGTATTTTTTATTTTTTGATATCTTTTTTGGTTTAAAAATTATAGCCATTGTAAGTTTTCAGTGGCCCACCCTGTATATATATATTAATGCATTTTTGGCTTTCACTCCATGGTAAATTTCAAGAAGATTTTTGTTCTACTAGGTTACCGAAGTGCAAAACTAAATAACGGATAATCCGAGAGCTGGTAACACCCGTTTCATGAAGTGTTTGATGCACTTCAAAATTTTGTGTCATAGTATCTACTGGATAGATGAGCAGGTAAGCAAGTGTTGGCCTGCTCTACCTGGGGACACCAGGTACTGCGCATAGGAGAAAGGTGTCCAAAAATTTTGCCCAAAAAAAGTGTTTGATTCAGAGGCCAACAAACAGAAATCAAAATTTAAAATGACACAAAACACAAAAATTAATAAGGCAGACACTTTTGAGGGGGTTAACATTTAATAAAAACACCCCCAAGTTGTTTTTTTAAAAATACAAAATAAAGTGTTTGATTCACGCTGACATTTTAACAGTGTCTTAATTACATATAATAAAAAATAATTACAAAAAGGCAGACACTTTTTTTGGGGTTTACAGGGTGTTAACATTTTAATTAAAAAAATATTTTTTCATTGCCATTTTCAAACCACTCTAGATATTTTTATGAAATTTGGTACATGTCTTTTGAGCATCGAAAAGCATTTTTCGGTGTAAAATAATTTTTTTTAATTTTAGCACTGGCGTCCGTGCGGGGCTTGCATTTAATATTTAAAAAAAAAAAATGGTGCACCACTGCTTTTTCTTTAAATAAAAATTATTTTTGAAATTCCCGTCTAATTTACAGAAAATTCGGTCTCTTGACTTATTTTCGTACGGTGCATCGTTTTCGAGTAAAAAATAAAAATCATTTTAATGCACATTCCTGGAAACACGTAACCCATTTAATTACCATTAACACCCTGTATTTCGGAAAGGAGGCGTTTTTTTAGTGCTGGTCTCCGGGTGTTCTTCTATTTCATTTAAAAACGATTTATTTAATTACCTAAACGAAACTTATTACTTTGAAAATGGCCTAGTAGGGTTGGTAGGTATGGCGTTGTTTGGATAATTTTTGTTTTTATTATTTCTGACACGTGCCATTTTAATTTTTAAATCGTAAGTTGTGTACAAATTAGAGTTTGTAAGGTTCAAAAGTGTTTTACATATTCGTTACAGTATTGTTTTCCATAGCAATTTTTACGAATTCTGAAATGGCTGAGATGCATTTTATCTATGGTCTTGCAAATGGAAATGCGAGAGAAGCCAGACGTCTTTACATGGAGCGTTATCCAAATAGAGTATGTAGTACCTGATCATTGAATATTTCCGAGAATTATTAAAACCTAAATGTTTTAAACTGTTGTTAAACCTACTTACCTTTGTTAATTAAATGGGTTGTGTGTTTCCAGGAATGTGCATTAAAATGATTTTTATTTTTTACTCGAAAACGGCGCACCGTACGAAAATAAGTCAAGAGACCGAATTTGCTGTAAATTATACGGTAATTTCAAAAATAATTTTTATTTAAAGAAAAAGCAGTGGTGCACCATTTTTTTTTCAAAAATATTCAATGCAAGCCCCGCACGGACGCCACTGCTAAAATTTAAAAAAATTATTTTACACCGAAAAATGCCTTTCGATGCTCAAAAGACCAAATTTCATAAAAATATCTAGAGTGGTTTGAAAATGGCAATGAAAAAATATTTTTTTAATTAAAAGGTTAACACCCTGTAAACCCCAAAAAAAGTGTGTGCCTTTTTGTAATTATTTTTTATTATATGTAATTAAGACACTGTTAAAATGTCAGCGTGAATCAAACACTTCATTTTGTATTTAAAAAAAAACAACTTGGGGTGTTTTTATTAAATGTTAACCCTCTCAAAAGTGTCTGCCTTTTTGTAATTATTTTTTATTATATGTAATTAAGACACTGTTAAAATGTCAGCGTGAATCAAACACTTCATTTTGTATTTTTAAAAAAACAACTTGGGGGTGTTTTTATTAAATGTTAACCCCCTCAAAAGTGTCTGCCTTATTAATTTTTGTGTTTTGTGTCATTTTAAATTTTGATTTCTGTTTGTTGGCCTCTGAATCAAACACTTTTTTTGGGCAAAATTTTTGGACACCTTTCCCTTATGCGCAGTACCTGGTGTCCCTAGGTAGAGCAGGCCAACACTTGCTTACCTGCTCATCTATCCAGTAGATACTATGACACAAAATTTTGAAGTGCATCAAACACTTCATGAAACGGGTGTTACTAGCTCTTGGACTAGATCGTATTTCTTTTGATGCCTTTTTAAACAAGCCATTGGGGTTGGTTTTACCCCTAAATAGGACAATAATTCATACATATTCAAAAGGAAACTGTAAAAAATTGAACCTGAACTTTTTCCATTTTTAGCAAACAAATATAGGATTTTAATATAAAGTTAATTCCATTTAAATATTTACCTTCTTGAGGTAGCCCTGTTCTTATTGTCGAGCTTAATTTCAGTATTCTCCTTGTTTTGTATTCTAAAAATTATTATAATTTCATATTTTTGTAAATATATGTTTATTCAAAATAAGAAATTAATACGTAGGTGCCTATTAAGTTATATACAGTAGACCAGCGGTTACCAATTTTTTTGACCAAGTAACCCTAATTATGACACTTTTTTTTGCGGATACCCATTTTGATAATAAGTGTTTGTACCTTGTAGATTGAATGTTTCATGTTTAGCATGAAAAGAAAGCATAAATTATAATAAAAAAATAATTATTATAAGTATTATAAAACATTTATTGTAGAAAAAAATACAAAACTATTTAATGTGAAGAATGACATTTTTTCACATATTTACTTATAATAGCACTAACATTTATTAGGCTTAATGCTGCATTCAGTTATGTTATGATTGTTTTCTACGAACGTTTTAGTTAATTCTCGGCCGGAACTCAGAACCCCTTCGACTCTTCCACGCCCCCCCCCCCCCTCCCCCCCCCAAGGTTCCGCGGACCACCATTTGGAAACCGCTTCAGTAGACAATGTGAACATCAAGATACTACTCACCTTAATAATTGAGCTCTCCTTCTATTTTTTCTTCTAGTGGAAAGACCTTTAAACTTTCCTTTTTTTTTCGTGTTTTTTGTACCTTCCCATATTTATTAGTTCAGTTTAGCAAAAAAAAGACACAAAAAAAAAATAAACAGTTGCACTTTATATAAAAAATAATTCCCACAGAAAATCAAAACCGCACGCACTATTAAAATAAAAATCTAAAAACGACACAAAAAAAAACAATGCACTAGTTGCACTTTATATAAAAAATAATCCCCACAGAAAATCAAAACCGCACGCACTATCTAAATAAAAATCTGATTTCCAACATAAAAATATTAAAAATGCAAATATAATTCTTTTACCTCTAAATAATAATCCAATCGTCCACATAAATTGTCACTATAACTGGTAGCTCCGTAAAACTGTACAACCGATTCGGTGGATTGTATCATTTTCTAGGTATTCCGCCGGTTAGCGAGGCGTCGCGCTTCATAAGAGTAGCGTTCCACCACTGACGTTAGAGAAAGAGAGCATCAGTGGGCGAGTGAGATGGCTTATAAATTAGTCTTAGAATTAGGCAAAAATCTAGGATTTCACTATATGAAAAAACGATTCGTTTTTATGAAAAAATGTTTTGATAAAACTTGTCTAGAATTGATTACAGATTATTGCAAAGTCAATATAAAGTTGGTAAGTTAAAAAGTAAATGACGTAAAAATGTGTATATACATATATGACAAGGAAAGGGACTTTGCAATATTCTTTGTTTCATTTCTAAAAACTTTTGTATGCAGCATTTTTTTCTTAATCGATTAATAAACCCTTGGCGTGAAATCCCGTTTTATAGGTGTACGGAGTCCTCTTAAGCACAAATTTGTTTTTTATTTAATTTCTCGAAAGGTACTCAATCAAATTCAGGGCCGTAGGTAGAAAATTGTTTTTCGGGGGGTGTGGGGGGGGGGGGGGGAGGTGTGTGAAGGATCCGTGAAAATATTATTAAAACTTTTTAAGAATTAAGCGAATAAGTAGTAAATTATTATACTGATTTTGAGACAATTTAATTCTTTTTAAAATAAGCTATCGCTCGACCTTCCTTTTCATTTAAGATTTTAAGGGTGACAGCCACCCCATATGCTCCATAATGTTCGCGCGCGAACATCTTGAACAGTGCCTCTACAATAGGGAACTTTCCATTTTTTTTTTCAATAATATGATTTAGTTAGGCCTGAAAAAAGTATTCCCCAATTATTACTCCTTAAAAATCAAAAATAACTTGGTAAAAATTCTTTAAAGTTTCGCGTGTCGAAAGCATTTCAAACGATCTCTAAAGCGCGCGAAGCCCGATGACGTCAGGGGGTATGACTTTTGGTCATCCGTCATCCTGACACTCCTGACAGGTGCCGAGCGACCCAATTTGCATTTGCATTGCCGTGTGTTATTGTTATTGTATTGTTGTTTTACGGTCGTGTCGCTTGACGTGTGGATGTCAAATCTGACAAATCATCAAATTTATTCAAAACCTATAACCTATTTCGTGGATGTCACACACAAATCTGACAAATGATACCCCTTGACGTCACGACTACTTGCAGCGCGTTTTTACCCGCTTGGAATAATTTGAATTTTGGGGCATTTTTAATTCTTTCTAGCGATCTTTTGGGACGAAATATGTTGTTTTTTTTTGCTGCCATATGTTTTATGACAATATGTACTTATGATTTATAGAATTTTTTTCCCATTTAAAATTTTTGTCAAGTTCCCTATTGCATGGAGATTTAAAGAAATAGTCCATACTTACAGTGAAGTTGAAAGTATGAAAAGGAAAGAAAAACACCAAGTCTTCCTCCACAAAATTTAATAGAATAAAATTCTTAGTTTAATGGTCTCTACATGTTTCGAACGTAGAAACGTTCATCCTCAGGACTCAGGAGACAGAAATTTTTTTTATTTTTTGCTGATGGTGTTAGCAAAAGAGAAAATTGAAAATTATAACCTTAATGGAGCGTTTATGGATTTAAAAATTGAAGTTTAGAAGAAACATGATATGAAGAAAATTGATAATGGTTAAACCATACTGAGTAGTTGAAAATATTATTAAAGGTGGTGTAAACCAACCAAATAAAATGGGGAAGAAGAAAAACCTTTCTAAGAAGGTGTCAAAGATTATTTAAAATTTTTTAAAAAAAACTTATCGAACATATATGTCTGTAAGACATTATGAGGGTAAAATTGTAGTATCACAATAATTATTACGTAGTAAAAAGCATTTTTGTGGTACAACGAATTGCATGGAGGTTGGAGGTGGACATTTTTAACATTTACTTGATTGATACAAGCGGTAATAAATGTTATTACTTTTAAATTTTCTTTTCAGCCCTATTTCACAGGAACTATTCACTCGATTTAAACGAGCAAGGTCGCGTTTGAAAGACAAATTCAATTCCCTTTAAAATAAGGATCACTCGACCACCCTTTCCATTTAAAATTTTAAGGGTGGAAGCCACCCCGTCTTGGGATTCCAGCAGGGGGGGGGGAGGGGTACAAATAGCAAAAAAATATGTCCCCCTGAAAACTAAGGTTCCCGTGTTCGAGCGAATTTGGATTTATTTATTATCAAGAAAATAAACCTGGGTGGGAAGTTTTCGGTGCGCCACCCTGTATACTAGAGCCTCGCGTATTTTAAATCTATCTTTAACACATACCCTGTATAGAGAGAGTATATTTAGACATGAATATTGGCTAGCCGGCTAGTGGAACTAATTTTGATTAGATAGTAGGTAGTTTCTACAAGTCTGGCGCATTCGCCTTAAGCTTTATTTTTTAAATTTTCTTTGTGTTTATTATCATTTTTTATATTGTCATTTTCCAACTATTATATGTACTTAGTTAGTTTGGAAAAAGGGATTTTAAAATAAATTTCACTATACCAAAAGAAAAACCCTAAAAAATACTACTAAATGAATTGGAGATAGCCAGTAGGTAGGTACCGTGCGAGCAAATAGTAATTTACGTTACAAGACCGGTAAGTAGTGTTTTTCAGGTCGAGACAAGCATTTCCAGGGCGAGCCATAGGCGAGTCCTGGAAGCTTGGAGAGATCTGGAAAACACTAATTTTCGGTTGCGTGACGTACAATATTTTTTTTAAGACCGACACTTCGATATATTTTATAATCTACGCGAAACAAGTTTGAAATAAAGAACAAAATTAAAAATCAACGAACTGTCACTCGACAATACATCGAAATGTTGTTGTCATAATAACGAAATCAAGGTATCTTGTATTATCAAAGGGCGATTGGAAAAACAAAAAACAGGGTGACATTAGTGACATTAGAGGCCGGAAAAGTGACATTATAGAGTCCGGAAAATATTTTTCCGGTCTCTAATGTCACTTTTCCGGTCTTGCGGTCGGAAAAACGTTATTTTCTAGACGAAAAATTGTCCAGAAAGTGTAAATTTTCTGGTCGGTTTAAAAAAAAAATATTTGCATTAAAGGGGGCCCTTGCATCTAAGGACGTAATGCTTAGCCGTAGAGCTTAATACCTGTTGGGTGTCAGTAACTACCTGAATTAACAATCAATCAGTTATTCCGTCATCTTTGACAGTCGTTACAAGTAATTTGATTCATCGCTAATTTTTCCAATTTCTTGAACAATTCACACAATGGGCGTTACGGAACAGCACAAAACATTCATGGTTGAAGCGTATTTTCGAAACGGGGTTAGAGTAAATGGTGAGTGGCAATACAATCCCGGTTTGTGCATGGACGATTTTCACGAACATTTTTCTAACGTTGCTTTTATTGCTGGGGATTTTTATCATTGCCTGAAAAGAACCCTGTGGCTGTGTTTAGGGAAACAGGTTCTATACAACACAAAAAAGGAGCAGGAAGACCATCTGTAAGAACAGAAGAACTTGTTGCAAACGTTCGTGAAATAATACAAAATACGCCAACAAATTGTATAAGACGCCTGTCTCAAGAAGTGGGAAGATCTTATGGAACATGCAGGACTATTCTTAAGAAGCAGCTATATTTATTTCCTTATAAAGTGTATTCCAAGAAATACAAGCCTTAGATTTTGAAAGACGCAGGAATTACTCTCAATGGCTTACCCAAAATTTATTGGAAATAAATGATTTATTAGACCTGACACTTTTTTCGGAGAAAGCCTGGTTCCACCTCTCCGGTTATGTGAATTTTCAGAATACATGTAATTATTTTTCTTTTTCTTCCTGTATATTCTTACTTTGTTAATTTTGTAAACAAAAAAAAAATTGTATTTGTCTTTTTCTTTTTGTATATTCTTGCTTTGGTTTTTTAAACAGTAGGTATTAAAATAATCATTTAAAAAAAAATAGAATTTTGTACATTCTTTCAAGTAACCTACAAAAATATATTTCTGGACCACTTTGTCCGATTGAACTAAGATGACCAAGAAATCAAATGTGTAAAGGTATTTTTTAACCGTGAGCAAAATTTTAACTTAGTAATGTTTCAGAGTTTGGAGAAAACAGATTTATTAAAAATCATGTTTGAAAAAAAAAAATAAAATTAGTTAATACATAAAAAACGACTACAGATAGGTATAATAATTATATAGGGCATTGAATATCAAACTATATTAGAAGTCCATATTATGGGCTGATTTCCTAAAACTGCTACGTTAAATTCATAGATGGCACAATGAGTTCACCAACAAGAAAGCGACTAACCTTTTCACTGCTAAATTCAAACATTGTTGCCGCCTGTCTGTTTATAATATATAGTCGGCTTAGTGCAAAAATTCATTAAGTCAAAATTGATAGTTTAATGCCCACTTGCACCAAAATAAACTTAAGTTTTTCTTAGTTAAGAGTATCTTAGATTCTAAGTTACACTTAAAATATTCTGTTTTGCACCAACCATATTTCAAAGAAACTTAACTAAGTTTCAAAAAAAGCGACAACACTGCTTTTTAACATATGATTCCTTGGTAATAGACAAACGTAACACCATTATTTTGTTAAATGAAATGAAACAGAAACAATAAGATGTGTCTTTAGTTTTCACTGGCTATGCGTAAACATATAGCATAAACCCTGAAAAGTGTGCAGCAGTTCAGAAATTAGAAATGCGATGCGATTTCCCGAAGAATAACATGGATAGTTGGTTTTTTCAAAAGTGTGTTGCCCAACGGCACTAGCACAATAAAAACAAGTAAGAAGAAGATATAAGATATATATTGGTTTCGAACAAACCCTATAAATTTTCTTTGGTTGGTTGTTGGTTTGGTTAAGCGGAATCTTTTAAAAAATGTCATATTGTCAGTGTCTTCACAATAGTTCATTCTAGGAGGAAAGTATTTATTTAAAATCATTATTATGTTTTATGTTGTTATATATACCTTCAATTAAAAATATTGCAAAATTTATTATAATACAAACATGTTTTATTTTATAAGTACCTATTCATTTTACTTATTATATAGCCTTCTATAGGAAATCCATTTTCTATTAATTCTAAAAATTCCAAGTCGTCGTTAAATGTGTCCATCTTCCCCAAATATCAAAAATTAGTATTTATTACTGTTCGATTGAGGTTAGGAATAAGTTAAGAATACTTTAAGGGCTCGAAAACGGCGACTTAAATTTAAGAAATCTTAAGCGATCTTAAGCCTTTCTTAAATGCTGGTGCAAGGCGATTTTACATCTTAAGAGCTAAGAGCAACTTAAGGTGTTCTTAAAAGTTTGGTGCAAGTGGGCATTAGACACTTATTGAGTTTTTACTTTTGTGATATTTTTTCAAATATTGTATCGGCAGAAGACTTAGTCAAATTTACAATAATCTCAAAACCTGGAAATATTGACTTACTGAGTTTTTGCATTAAGCCGACGATATTATATTTATTTTCGATTGAAAAAGGATCAGACTGAGTGACGCGATATGGCTGGCAACACGTGTGCCTATTTTCAATGTGGAAAGTCGCCTCGCGCCTTCCCAGGAATAAGATTATTTCGTTTTCCGGTAGAAGAAGAGAGGCAGGTGCAATGGATCGTAAATAGTGGTTGGTATGCAATTATGTGGTCTATATATTAGCAGGTCAAAAATTAATAATAAATATAAAATAAAACCTTTTTTAGTTATACTTGCTGTCGGTTTTTATCTACTTTTATTTGTTTAACATTTAGCACCTAATGGTAAAATCATTGTGAAAATCGGTCCAATTAACCCCGGAGTAATCAGCGTACATATTCTCTCTCTCTCTTCCTTCACATATGGCCTATAAGCTGCAGAGGCTATTCTGGCCAGGTACCGTTCTCAACGTACATATTATTATCAAAAACATACATTCGGGTGAAATTGAGAACCTCCTATTTTATTTTCCGTTAAAAATGCTTGAATCCTTAAAAATTCCAATAAAATACGATATGCGGCAACACCACGACATCACATCAGTGAATTTGAGACAGCTGTTGCCAAAGCGCTGCATAACGGCAGATTTAAGGTTAGAGTTGCGATGAACTCCACAATGGCGGCCAAACCAGCTTCAAGACGTCAAAAAATGGGTTGTCAACTTTTCTCGGACATCCGTCATTCTTATATAGTTTGATATTTAATGTATAGGGTAATATTCAAAAAAGTTGCTTAGAAATAAATGTAGAATCAAAAAATTAAAAAATATATACGGTGTTCCATTTAAAATAACACCATGCCACATATTTTGTGTAGAAGTGGCAACTCCAAAACGATAGAACACGGTCGATTATCAGAGCAACCAAATTTTCAAAAAAAAACTTGTCACCCGTTTTCCATAAACGTCTAACGGTCCATCCACCGTGAAACACCCTGTATCCGGCATTAAAAATAAGCAAATACAAAAACAAAATATCCCTATTTAAAACAAAATAAATCATGTTTGGCTTTTTGTAGAAGTTAAACAAGAAGAAATTGTTTTTGCGCGTTCTTTGTTGCCCCCAGTTGCGTTCAGTTTAGTTGATATTGCATTTTTGTAACTTATCAAATTTGGACAATAAAATACAAAGGGGCAACTCTGCCCTTCGAAATGACTCCACTGGTTGCCCTTTGCAATAATAATATTGAAAAATAAATAGGGTAAACATACCAGTTATTGGACCCATGGGAGCTATTGGACACCCAATTATATCAGCATAAAACAAGAATTATGTATTCAGTAGTTCGCTAAGTTTTGTTGGGATGTCGCCATTGTACTATTAGTATCAATATTGACATAAATTACATTTGATTGATGTTTCTGTTTTGGCGCCAAATGTGACATTCTTTGGTCATGCACAAGAAAGACGGTTTTCTTAAGTTTATATTAAGAAGTCTTAGGTAAATTTTAGTGTCATAATTAGTGGTGAAATTGTTCCAAAGTGCTCCGCATAAATATACAAGGTACTGGTGTAGTAAAGCTAAGTATTTTTAAGGTTTAAATAAATATATTTAAATTAGGTTATGTCTTACAAGTGTGTCCAATAACTGACCTAAAATATGATTATTTTCAGTTGTTGGACACCTGTCCAATAACTGCATTTTGCAAAGCTCGTACAGTTTTTGTGTGAAATGTTAGTGCGTCTTCTCTGTTTCCGGCACATCCGATTTTGGGTCACTATTCAGAGTGTAGCCAGTTATTGGACGCCCGTCCCATAACTGGTTACAATCTGTCCTATAACTGAAACATGAGTTTTTTTATGTTTTTAGTTTTCAGTCATGCCCAAGAAAATTGAATATAATTCTGAATCGATGGTAGCTGAAAAATGAAGTCAAGAATCAAGAATAACAAAACGTCATAGAAATGCGGCACACAAATACGGTGTACCCAAATCAACACTGGAATTTAAAATAAAAAATCCTGGTCATAAGGATACATGCGGCCCAAATCCAATTCTTTCAGCAAGGGAGGAGTCTGATCTTGTAAGGTTTATTTATGTGTCACATGTTTTATACTGAGGAAAGTGATGATGATGATATTTCAGAAATAGAAAGTGAAGAAGACGGCGAAATGTATAATGAAAACGAACTCGACCGCAGAATGTGTAAAAGATTTAAAGAAATAGAAAGTGAAGAGGATATCGAAACAGATTATCAAATAGAATCCAACCTCAAAATATATGAAGACCCGAAAGAAATAGAAAGAAACGAAGATAACGCTGATCAAGAAACAAAAGAAATTGACAATAAGAAAGGTAATGAAATAAACGTACAGAAAAAAAATTACAGCAAATTGTGCGATGAATCGAAAAAAGTAGAAAGTAGCGAATGTTATAAAGTAGATGAGCAAGATGAAACCAACAGCCCAATTTGTGAAAACTCGCCGGGAAAAATAGAAAGTGAAGAAGGAATCGATACAGACGATCAATTGAAAACTGATAACAAAATTTATGAGGAACCAAAAATGGGAAGTGACAAAGATTTTGAAGACTATAGAACAAAAGTGGGCCAGATGTCAGAAAATAATGCAAATGACGACCTGGACGTCGAAAAAGTATTTAGCATGTACCAAAATGAAATGAAAAAATATAAGTGAATGTAGTTTTAAGTTAATAAAAGTTTTTGAACACTGATTTTAATTTTTTATTGGCATTTAGTCATAACTTTGCCAGTGTCCATTAACTGAAAATGTTGTGCCCAGTAATTGAATTTTTTGTCCAATAACCAACTTTTTGGAAACTTTTCAGGTTTTTTCAAATTTTTTAAAAGAACTGTAACATTAGGAATATTTAAAACCCGTTAAGTTAAAATAGGATATATGTACTAGGATCTAGCATAAGCAGAATAATTTCCGTTGAAAAATACTCCAGTGGCAGCGACATGAAATTTAAAAAAAGCTTAACTGTCCAATAACTGGTATGTTTACCCTACATAGGTAATGTAATTTTGTTGAGAGTGGGGGCTAAAAAGCATAAAATGAACAATTATTTACAAAAAAATAATTAAAAAAAAAAAAAAACGTGCAAGTATTAGTATTCCGACGACTAACCACGACATCGCAAAAACAAATACTACGATTACTCACAGAAAAGGAGAAGGGTTTGTTCGATTACTACAGCTGCTTTTGTTGCTACTTGTGAATGGCCGACGCCTGAAAAATTAAAGCGAGGGTTGCCGCTATCATTCTAGATTTTGTCACCATTGAGCTAAAATAAGTAGGTACTAAATACAAAGACCTGTAGTAGTAATATTTATTTTATTTAAACCAACAAATCAAAAACTTGTTCTACCTATAGTATCTTATTAACGTTTGTAATTCACCTAAATTATACTTGTAAAAAGTATATTTTATAAATCTAATATATGTGACTTAACAGTAAGCTTCTTTTTATGCACGTGTTAAGTACAGTAATTGAATATCAAACTATTCTTATAGCGGATCTTCGAGAAAACTTGACAACCCTATTTTAGACTGTATTGATCGAAGACGATTTTGCCGCCATTGTGGAGTTGATCGTAAAACTATAGTTATAAATGCAGCGCCTCGGCAACAGATGTCTTAAATTCACTGATGTGATGTCGTGGTGTTGCCGCATATCGTATTTTATTGGAATTTTTAAGAATTTAAGCATTTTTAACACACAATAAAATAGGAGGTTCTCAATTCCAGCCGAATGTATGTTTTTAATAATAATATGTACGCTGATTACTCCAGGGTAATTGGACCGATTTTCACAATGATTTTACCGTTGCATTAGGTGTTAAATGTTAAACAAATAAAAGTAGATAAAAGTATAACTAAAATAGGTTTTATTTCGTCAAAAAATAGCAAAATACGTAATACACTAATACAAACAAACTGGATATTTCTTAAGTAAGAAAGTAAAACCTACTTGAATTGAATTGAATTGAATAGTGAGAGTCGTCATTTAATTATGTTAGAAATAGAAAACATGGCATTCAATATGGTTTCACGTAATTAACGTTGGAACGCAAAAGGTTGAAAATATTATATGCTACAAAGCAATTAAAAATAGGGACATTTTTAGGTCTAGACTATAGGTAGGAAAATAGATGTTTACTGGGTTTTACTCAAAACTGTCAATTTTGACTTAATGAATTTTTGCACTAAGCCGACGATATATTATGCCAGTGCAAGGCAATCCAGGCACCGCGATGCGCGTGACGGTATGGTAGTGGGGATAGGATCATGCAGCAAGTCAAACAGACAGGGAGCAACAATGTTTTAATTTAGCAGTGAAAAGGCTGGTCGTTAGTGGTTGCATCAACACGCTTTATTGTTGGTGACTCATATTGTGCCATCTATGAATTTAACGTAGCAGATTTAGGAAATCTGCTTATATAGCCTTCTTATAGTTTGATATTCAATGGTATATAGTGGACCATATATGGACCATAGAGCTAACCAGACGAATTGCGAATGTTGGAATCTTTGACTTCTTTAAAACGTAAACAATGTAGTCTATTCTACATAAGAAATCTATGACATGAACTTATTAATAAATTAATAATTTTCTTTAGTTTATGACAGCTATAGGATCTATTTACTTTTATCTATCTTGTTATACGCTATTTTAAACATAAACATGCCAATATCTAATACCACAAAATGTGAATAAATAAAAATTGCAAATGAGAACAATTTTATTGTAAAAATGAAGAAAAAATCTAATCAACTTCTTCAATAGTGGGGCCATCTTGTTCGTCGCTTCCACCGGCCCCTTTACCTCCCCTGTGCAGTTTTGTCATAATAGGGCCGCATGTATTTTGCATCTCTTTTAATTTGTGTTCGTATTCCTGCTTTTCCGCCATTTGGTTGTTGTCAAGCCACTTCATGCATACATCACATTCTTTTTGTACTTTTCGTTTTTCGGCATTACTGAATTTGGAGCCTGCATTGTCAACTGCTTGACGTACACTAAAAACATTAATTATTATTATAGTTTTATACATTTTTATTTTTATTGGTTAGTTTGAAATAGACTGCTTAATAATTATCTACTACCGTGCGAGCAAAAATTATTTGCATCAAAGAGGGATTGGATTAAAAAACGTAGGGCTTGGTTTAGATCACAATGATATGGGGACGATATATCTAATCAAATCTAGGTTAAAATGTTGTCAAATTCATATTATTTATTATGACATGATATGCCAAACTAATGAGTAATAAAATAAGTAGACAAATACAATTTTTTTTTGTTTACAAAATTAACAAAGTAAAAATATACAGGAAGAAAAAGAAAAATAATTACATGTATTCTGAGAATTCATATAAACGCAGAGGTGGAACCAGGCTTCATCAGAAAAAAGTGTCAGGTCTAATAAATCATTTCTTTCCAATAAATTTTGGGTAAACCATTGACAGTAATTCCTGCGTCTTTCAAAATCTGCGGCTTGTATTTCTTGGAATACACTTTATAAGGAAATAAATTTAGCTGCTTCTTAAGAATAGTCCTGCATGTTCCATAAGATCTTCCCACTTCTTGGGACAGGCGTCTTATACAATTTGTTGGCGTATTTTGCATTATTTCACGAACGTTTCCAACAAGTTCTTCTGTTCTAACAGATGGTCTTCCAGCTCCTTTTTTGTGTTGTATAGAACCAGTTTCCCTAAACACAGCCACGGTTCTTTTCAGGCAATGATAAAAATCTCCAGCAATAAAACCAACGTTAGGAAAATGTGCGTGAAAATCGTCCATGCACAAACCCGGATTGTATTGCTACTCACCATTTACTCTAACCCCGTTTCGAAAATACGCCTCAACAATCAATGTTTTATGCTGTTCCGTAAAGCCCATTGAGTGAATTGTTCAAGAAATTGGAAAAACTAGCGATGAATCAAATTACTTGTAATGACTGTCAAAGATGACGGAATAACTGATTGATTGTTAATTCAGGTAGTTACTGACACCCAACAGATATTAAGCTCTACGGCTAAGCATTACGTCCTTAGATGCAAGGCCCTCTTTGATGCAAATAATTTTTGCTCGCACGGTATTAAATGATTGATTTTGAATTTTTAAAATTTCGCCCTAAAAGCGTATAAGTCCCCGTAATATATACAGCGTTGATAAAGAAATGGATTGATTAGTCAGTAATATAGAATACCGCCCACTTAATCAAGAATCGGACCCGTCGAATTAATTTTTTTGAATTGCATTTTTTTAAAGATATACCTACCTATACAGGGTGTGCACAAATGCTACATGTCTGTATTGTTTTTACCGAAACATATTGTATAATTTCTTTTACATTTTACAATCAATTCTATAGACATTTTTCATAAAACATGCGCTATCTTGGGAATGCTAATCAAATTTGTTTTCCAGATGAAGCAACGTTTTCTTTAAATGGTCCGGTTATTTATAGACACTACTAGATACTGGTCACAGGAAAATCCTCACTGGTTCATAAAAAATCACATCCAATATAATGATAACGAAAGATCGGCATTGTTGAAAATAGGGTAATCGGACCATTTTTTTTTGACGAGGGCCTCATTGGAGAAAGATATTTAAATTTCCTTAGAAATAGCCTGGTTCCAGCTCTTGTAACTCTATTTCCAGATGATAATGATCCTGATTTACCTACCAAGTTTAACCTTATGGTTTAAACAGGATGGTGCTTCCTGCATTGTTCTGCTCATGTAATGGAGTACTTAAAGACGGGGGTCAATAGAGTGACCACCCAGATCGCACGACCTTAACCCATTGGATTTTTTTTGTGGGGCTACGTCAACTATTTAGTTTATAAATCTAAACCAACTCGATTGATACGCTTAAGAAGTCCATTCGATGAGAAATGCAAAAAAATTACTCCACAAGTACTACAAAATGACAACAGGAATTTTTAGATCGTTTGATCTACTGCAGAACAGGTGGAGGTGGAGGACATTTTCAACATCTTATAAAATAGTTTCCTTTCATACTTTGTCGTTTGTCTATGTTGTTTTAAAAGTTCATATTTCGTAAACGGTTGAAGATAGGTATAGAGAGGGCATGATTTATGAAAAGTGTCAAGAATTGATTGTAGAATTTAAAAATATGTTCATTTTTCATTTAGCTACCGTGCGAGCAAAAATTATTTGCATCAAAAAGGGGCCTTACATCTAAGGACTTAATGCTTAGCCGTAGAGCTTAATACCTGTTGGGTGTCAGTAACTACCTGAATTAACAATCAATCAGTTATTCCGTCATCTCTGACAGTCGTTACAAGTAATTTGATTCATCCCCAAGTAGCATTTTTAGTGGTAGAAACGTAGCGGCCACGAAACTAGTAACCTTAATGTGTATTGCCAAAGTCACTACCACGTGGTAAAAATGGTTCTATTACGTGGATGTCACCAAAATGGGGAACACTTTTTTCGTGGCAGCCACGTCCCAACGACGTTTTCGGATTTTATACAACGACGTTTAAGCCACGTTGCGATTACGTGACGAAAACGGGGGGGTATGGTGGCCGACACTAAAAAGAAACTTGACTGCGCTTGTCTATTGGTTAAATATTTTTATGTATGTCGGTCTCTTTCTTACATATTATTTATCTAATTATCCATACTTTTCCTATAACTACTTACTAAATAATTATTATGATATAATTACCTAAATAACATTTCAAACATTAACCTGTAGAAAGGAAGTTCCCAGGGCATAAAATTACAACGATTCAAAGTTTACTGTCAAATATAAGAGTTATAATTTGAAATAAAAGCTTGCGCCGTTGGAAAATTATATATTTAAAAAAAAGTTATAAATCCATAAATTTCGAAAACCCGAATATTATGTATAAATAAGTTCGTCTATAGTTTTATATCAATCTTGGTTACCTTAAACTAATAATTATGTATTGACCCACAAAATTTAATACAGCACAGATGAGAAATAATATTTTTTTTATGGCATATTTATTTTTCTCATAATGGCGGCCCAAATGTATTTGTAAATATGTCTGCTTTTGAAGGCGACAATTTTAAATTTACATAACCCTAAAATGTTTATTTAAAGTGGCAGAAACCAAAAATATTTCACTCTATAGTTACATTCATCAAAGAAGTGGCCAATGGAACTAATCTGTCAACTTTCCGGCCACTACAAAGTAGCAGCAACACTGCGGCCACCTTGATTCGCCACGTTAAAGTTCTTAAAACGCCGTTGCCACGTTGCAAACACCTTGTTCCGCCAGTTCAAAGTTATAACCGGAAAGAGTTCTTGTCGGGATACAGTGTTACCAGTTTATTACAATGAAGTCGATACATCTCAAATTGCACTAATAAACCTTTCAATTTTTATGTACCTATTAATGTTTACTAAAAATATAGGGCAAATTATCTTAAGATATATTATACTTTTACGGTAACTAAATTGTTTCCTTCTGCCAAGCTGAGCCTCACTGATGAGCCGTAAACGGCGAAACGCGTCTGGGGATGAGTTTGGCGGAAGGAAACAGACAAAACTTTTTTGCATTAAATTGTTACAATTTATTACAATTTTTTCAGTTCCTTTATTACATTTCTTAAACTTGCTCTGACAACACTGTCGGGATATAACAACTAACAATATAACCTCCAAATTGAAACAAATAACAAATATTTCATGTCAATTTGTGGCGCTTTTTTATTTTTATTATTTAATAAATAAATAAATAATCTGAGATGCAATATTATGTTGTTCTTCATCGCAGACGTCCGAAAAATCTTCATCAGGAACAGGAACAAACAAACTGTCAATAATAGAGTATCATGAACACAATTTATTTTAGTTTCAATTTCGTCACAATACGTAGGTATGATCAACATCTTCAAAGTCGTGAAAGGCAATGGATTTACCATCCCCTTGTACTGAGGTTGAAAGCAGAGCTCGAAATTTTGTATTATTTTTCTGTACTGACGGTAATTGCTGCTTATTTACAGGATAATAATATTTAAGTGTGGCACTTTCCGCGCTTTCGGTTTGTTGTTTTAATTTTCTATAAAATGTTGTCGAATGTCGGAAAGTCTTCAGAGGCTTTTTATTGTTACCCATTCTACCCACACACTAAATAAAGTTAGTAATAATAAGTACCTACGCTAATACGACAGAAGTCCAACCCCAACTATGGAGGCGGAGGATTTTCTTTTTAAGATGAAAGAGGATCCATGTACGAATCAGATCACTATTGGGTAACGGTTACTTCATATTGGATTTTGACGGTAATAAAGACTTTGCAGTGAGTTTGATTCCATGCCAAATGTGGAAATCACTTATGGGCGTAGCAATACCGTGGTAATAGTCTCCACAATTATATAATCAAGTGCCGTCACATTAAAGGTTTGTAAAAGGTTTTCGAAACGTCGCTAAAACTATTAAACCCACTATATGGTTATTACCACTTGCAAGTAATATTTGGTGGTTGCCGTTACTTTTAGTTTCCACTTTATAGTTTGGATAATTTTAAGGTCATTCTGCTTAGTGTTCATAACGTTTCAGCCACCATATACAGACCACCAAAAAGTTATGAAACTACGAAGTGGCTTACAGAGGTGAGAATTACGTAATTGCGACTACGCCAATATAAAATAAACATATTATCACTGTAAAATCTTAGATTTAGTGACCATTACGTAATAACCACTTGGTCGAAGTTGCCGTATAAGTTTTTGTCACTATTAATGCTACTTGGGTCCGCTAATTTTTCCAATTTCTTGAACAATTCACACAATGGTCTTTACGGAACAGCACAAAACATTCATGGTTGAAGCGTATTTTCGAAATGGGGTTAGAGTAAATGGTGACTGGCAATACAATCCGGGTTTGTGCATGGACGATTTTCACGAACATTTTCCTAACGTTGCTTTTATTGCTGGGGATTTTTATCATTGCCTGAAAAGAACCGTGGCTGTGTTTAGGAAAACAGGTTCTATACAACACAAAAAAGGAGCAGGAAGACCATCTGAAAGAACAGAAGAACTTGTTGTAAACGTTCGTGAAATAATGCAAAATACGCCAACAAATTGTATAAGACGCCTGTCCCAATAAGTGGGAAGATCTTCTGGAACATGCAGGACTATTCTTAAGAAGCAGCTAAATTTATTTCCTTATAAAGTGCAAATACCTATTCCAAGAAATACAAGGATTAATTATCCAAGAATGTGGTAACATTTCTCCAGAGATGCTGGTCAACACTTTCGAAAATATTAAGAGACGTGTGAATTTATGCTTGGAGCATGGCGGTGGCCAATTTCAGCAATTTATGTAATTCTTTTTCTTTTTCTTTCTGTATATTCTTACTTTGTTAATTTTGTAAACAACAAAAATAAATTTGTATTTGTCTACTTATTTTATTACTTATTAGTTTGGCATATCATGTCATAATATGAATTTGACAAAATTTTAACCTAGATTTGGTTAGATATATCGTCCCCATATCATTGTGATCTAAACTAAGCCCTACATTTTTTAATCCAAGCCCTGTTTGATGCACGGTATCACAGCTCGCACGGTAGCAGAACTCTAAACATTGAGACCAAATGTTTACAATTTTAAAGAATCATCAATATATTGTTTATCTATTATAAAGCAGTTTCGATATCGTTTTGCATGTTCTAAAATTATACTTGATAAAACATAACTTAAGAGGAAGTAACCCCTTTTACCACAATGAAAATTGCCGAACGTTTTGCTGGTCAAACGAAAAGAAAAAATAAAAATTGGTATTTAGAAAATAAATTCTACTTTAAATACCCCATCCAGAAAAGTAAATGATCGAAAATATTCCCAAAATTTTTTTTATTTTTAGTAATTTTGTAATATCTTAAACAATTCTTTATTGGGCAAAAGCAAAATGACTTTCCCGGGTGTAGAATGTTGTACCAAACAATTTTTCTTAAAGCCAATTTTCAATATCGGCCTTACTTTTTTCTCAAAAACGTTGGGCGCGTAAATCCACTTTACACGCTTAAATTCACTTTACGCGCCCAACGTTTTGGAGAAAAAAGTAAGGCCGATATTGAAAAATGGCTTTAAGAAAAATTGTTTGGTACAACATTCTACACCCGGGAAAGTCATTTTGCTTTTGACCAATAAAGAATTGTTTAAGATATTACAAAATTACTAAAAATAAAAAAAATTTCTAAAAATAATTTTGGGAATATTTTCGATCGTCATTTACTTTTCTGGATGGGGTATTTAAAGTAGAATTTATTTTCTAAATACCAATTTTTATTTTTTCTTCTCGTTTTACCAGCAAAACGTTCGGCAATTTTCATTGTGGTAAAAGGGGTTACTGATCTTAAAGGTATTTCGCACCTGAACACATAACTTTCCAATTTATTCCTGGTGGACACCTTGTCCCTTTGCGCATCATCTTCTACTTTGTACATTTCAGCCTCAGCCAACATTCGCTCTATCTCTTTCTGTGACAATCTTCCTTTATCGTTTTTAATAGTAATATTTCTGGATCTTCCAGTCCCAGTCTCTACTGCAGTGACGTTTAGAATGCCGTTGGCGTCCAGGTCGAATGTGACGTTAATTTGAGGAATTCCCCTCGGGGCTGGTGGAATTCCTGATAGATCAAATGTTCCTAAAAAAGAATGTCGTACAAACATTTATTTCTAATATGTTTATGTTATTGTTATTATAACCAAATTTATATATTATAATGACCTTTTGTATTTCTTTTTTCCTTTTCTCGATTCTCCTGAAGATGAATGTATATGCGTACGAAACATGTAGAGAACTTACCTTCGTTAAATGTTTACCTTAATATACCAGTGGTGGAAGACTTAAAGAGTCTTATTTCTTCTAGAACCGCGTATCGGACTATAATTGGGAATATTTTGAGAGACTGCGCGTTCTCCATAAATTTTGTTTCGTTTCGTCTCACGATCATGGTAACCAGGACCAGCATTGCCAGCGTTGCCAGATTTTTGGGACAAACAAATGGTACAAACCAAGAAATTTCATGGTATTTTCAAGAAATAATGGTACTTCTTGAAAAACCATAAAAACCTACGTATTTCCCCCTTATTTCCTCCTTTACTAAAAAAAAAAGGTCGACGGCAGAACAGGGCCAAATATCAATACTTCAGTGAGTAGTATCCTTATTTCCTCTACCAGGGAACCAAAAAACAGGGGTCCACGAAGTAGTATAGTTCAAAAAACCAGATAGATACGAAAAGAATGGAAGGATCCAAAATAATGGTATTTTTGTTACTTTTAAAGGTACGGGTACATCATGACGAAATAATGGTATAAATACCATTAAAATGGTACGTCTGGCAACGCTGGACTGCGAGCTGCAAGTCGTTTCAATGAACGGGTCAGCTGAGTATGCTAAGATTGCTGAGACCCGGGCTACCGCTCGGCTGCATTGCATTTATAGACTAGCAGCGTTTGCCAGAGACTAAAAAATTTTCGTACCCAAAGCTATCCAAAAATGTACCAGATTTGATAAAAAAAGTACCAACTTATATAATTATCAATATATTATTATTAAAATTTAACTAAATATGTAATATATAAATATTACATTTTTTCAACACATACATATTTTTAAACAAAAAAATATTTTTTTATTTAATTAATACGTAATCATTATGAATATTTAACTTTTTTGTTTAATAAACTGGGCTGCGGTTGCCAAGAATAGCAATATGTTCGTCATTGGAATAGTTCTTTTAATAATATTATTGAATTACATGTTCCTACAGTAAGTCGATTTCTCAAACGTGGTTTAATTAAAAAGAGTTTCGAGAAAATTCTTTCTGCAGTGGCAGAAGAATGAGGAAGACACATTATTGCCGTAATAAGCTTTTTTAAATTTGTAAACAATTCTTCACCTAACTTATTTTTAATACCAAAAACTTTTCTCCCAAAGATCATTAAAAGAAATATTTACAAATTGTTTTAGTTCAATGATATCTGATAGCAATCTCCATTCACTATATCTAACACTAAAACACTGGCTAAAGATCACAGTTTAGTACCAAAAACAGAAAAAAAGTTCCTACTTTCCTATGCACTTTATACATAAATCGCAGTTTAGTACCAGAAAGACAAAAGGAGTACCTACGTACTTTCTTAAGGCCTTTGGTACCAAATCTGGTACAATTGTACCACCTCTGGCAACGCTGTAGACTAGATATGTGATAAACAGTAGAGTTCATCCGTAGGCGCGTCCCGCCATCAGTAAGACTAGGATCTGACGAAATGAAGGAAGCCAATTACTTTTCAAAAGTAATAAAAACCGCAAGTAGTAGAGAGGCTGTATCGCATAGCTACATCTAGTGTCGTTTTTAGACACTCTTACCTTGCAAACTTGCAAGTATCAGTGTCACAATTACAAGGGTCTGGCCTAGGCACCGCTGGATATAAAGAAGCAATGGAGAAAAAATGGTGCTTCGATGGAAGTATTGTGTGAAGATGGTTAGATTACAGGGCCAAAACATAAAAAAGTGTAAATGTAGAATCAAAACTTATGGATTATGCTAATTAAATAACATATATTAGTAAATCGTTACTTTCCTCAACTGCTAACTACTTCTAAACTATAATTAAATACTTTGGTCACTTGGAAACATAATATCTTAATGAATTTTCCCAATATTTATATAATTTTCAGATAATACGCTGAAAACTAAGGTTGTCAGCTCTCTTTTTCTAAAATTTTACAAAAATTAACCTACCTAATAAGTTGTTGTCCTTAGTCATAGATCTTTCTCCTTCATACACCTTTATTGTGACAGCTGGTTGATTATCAGAATATGTAGTAAACGTTTGTGATTGCTTACACGGTATTCTGGCATTTCTCTCTACTATCTTGGACATCACTCCACCCGCAGTTTCAATACCCAGTGAAAGTGGAGTTATATCAACTAGTAAGACATCCTAAAATAAAATTATACACATTTTTTTTTGTGTTTAGAATGTTAGCCCTATATTTAAGAACGCCCAGACCTAACAACTAACTTGACTAACTGGAAAGCTTATATTTTGCAAATAAAGAAACCATCGTGTTACCTGTATTTTCGAACTTTGATCGCCACTTAAAATGGCCGCTTGAACGGCTGCGCCATAAGCTACAGCCTCATCAGGATTGATACTGAGATTTAAACTTTTTCCTTTGAAATAGTTTTGTAGCAACGATTGTATTTTTGGAATTCTTGTTGATCCGCCTAAAAAACATTGCCATTTGGCAAAATTATGCAATTCCCTATAAAATATGTATAGGTATGACATAATAAATGATTCTAGATATATTTGCTTATTGAGAAAAACTGTAAGTAATTTTTGTACTATTAACGAACCCCAAAATAATTATTTCAAAAATAATTACGGGCGTTCGGCTGGCACAAGCGCGGTCCTACGGGGGGGGGGGTACTGGGGGTAATTACCCCCCCCCCCCCAAGAGACCAGGTTGAGGACGCAAAAGCTAAAAATAATATGTCCAAAAAACTATAAATATTTATTATTTTTAAATAAAAAACAAAACCAATAAATTTGAAAAAACATTTTTTATATAAAAATAACAACATCTTAATATTATAAGATATATTCTATTATAATAATAGTCCGTCGATATAATATCGCGAAAATGTTGGTAAACCGGACCGAAAATGTCCGGTTTTCTAATGACTTAATAAAAATGTTAAAAGCAGCGGCATCCAATGCAAAATATAATTACAAAACAATTGTAATTTTTTTTAGCTTTATTTTCATGTTCTGATTTCTTTATTATACATATACATTTAAGTTTTGTTTTATTTTAGTGTTTTGACTTATGTTACAATATTGAAACATACTACATCAGTGGCGTATTTACAAGGGGGCTCGGGGGGCCCGCCCCCCCCCCCCCCCCAGATATGTATAGTACAATTGTATGAACAAAGTTCATCTGTCACGGATAATGCCTTCGAAGCTTTTAAAACTTGTTTATTTTGTAGCCCTTTCAAATTTCTTTTAAATTAAAAGAGTGTTTTAAAGTCTTGCATATCGCCGCAGATTAAGCTTTACGGTTATTTTACCCAAAAAAGGGCGTGGCACCCAAAAAATTTTCGACTGCGGCGCATGAACATTTGCGCCTTTGGCGCAATTCCTTAAAAGTACCCCCCCCAGAAAGACGTTCTAGGACCGCCGTTGGGCTGGCAGTGGTCACAAAGTTTGATCAATAATAATGAGATTATTTTAGCTACGACAACGCCTGAGAAGTTAGCGGCGAATTAAGCGATCCAAGATCTGTCAGCTATTCCTACAAACTGTTCGGAATCGAACAGACGGTAGGTAGACACAGGGGGCCGGGTGCTAACTGTACCTACTTGTTGGGCCCTCATTTTTTTTAGAAGACTATTGTTACATTGCGTACGGTACGCTGTGATTTGAATAAAACAGACACTTAAACTTTTAATTAAAATTGTATTTATTCAACTTAAACTGAACAATAATACCAACAAGCATAAACAAAATAACACACTATGTAAAAACACATAAAAACAGTTACTTTAATTTAAAAAAAAAGAAACATTCTTATTCTCACACAAAAACCCAATAAAAATAACAGTTTACAAAGCCTTTTTAAGTTGTTTTTTTCAACAAATGCTTTTATAACAGTGTCAAAATTAATATCCCGCCACACTTCACTTTCAATCGAGCATAACGATAAGGATACTAATCTGCCTTCTCCCATTGTCGATCTTAACTAATTTTTATAAAACTTAATTTTAAAAATGATCTTTCAGATTCGCAATTTGCAATGGGAATAGTTAAATAGATTCTTAATGCTACATAGGTATTTAGAGACACGGAAACTATATCATTTTTTATTATAATCTCTAACATTTCTTTAGCGCTAAATACATAATCAGCATCGTTAGGGCTATCTATAGAATCTTTGTCTTTATTGTTTGTCACAGATTTTTCAAATCTGGTAAAGATACTAAATAATCGCGAAAAAATATGATTTCGTCAACAAACGTCAAGTCGAGATCTTCTTTATAGGTTGATACTAATTTTTTGGCGCTTTCTACTAATAATTGTTCTTTTCCAATTTTTGTAATATTATGTATAAATCCAAAAAGATCCGTAATATAACTGTAGAACTCACGGCGCTTTTCTAGTTCTTAGACTAGTTTATCCACTGCAACGTAGAAAAATTCTACTTTGAATTTTTTTGTGCCTTCAAGTAGCAACGAGCTGCAGTCAGAAAATTTTTGCTTTATATTTGCTGCTCTATGTATATTTGTATTCTACAAAAGAACTTAACGTTTTGGCTTTTTTTTCGAAATATTCGAAATTTTCTCGAAGCCCCTTTATGTTATTTTCCAAAAACTACAAGTACACAGTTTACATAATAATACCACAGTGGCCCAAAAAAAACATTTTTTTTAAATAGAATTTTCGACAATAATTTTTAAATTAAAAAGCTATCAAAAGATAGAATTTGTATAACTTTATTTATCGTTAATATCGTTATAGTAAAATCTATACAAAAAATACTCGTTTTTTTTTAGAGTGTTAAGTTCCTCGGTAACTTTCTAGTTATCACTTATCACCACCCTGGCCGGGGCCCCTTTTGATCTTAAGGCCGGGTGCTATAGCACCCTAAGAACCCCCCTAAATCCAGGCCTGGGTAGACATGCGCAATAACATTGTTTTGAAAACTCAACTTATCCGTAGTAGGTCGATAATTTTTGAAACCAAAAAAAAAATAATAGTAGGATGAAACCCATTGGAAAAGGAAGAGAATATAACAAAAATGAAAGGAAAAAATAATTTACGCGCAAATTGTCTGTTTTTAATGTCCATGTTTTTATTTCGACTTAAAAATTTTTTTTAATGAAATAGATTTTTAAATTTTTGTTGGTAAATAATCGTTTAAATAAAAACATAAATATTTGAAATTTTTTTCTCCTATGGACTTATTTATTTTAGGTTTTATGGTTATTTCATTTTTATGACGTGTATTATGATTATGATTTTTAAATTGTAAAAGGTTTTTATTTTTAAATATATACAGGGTGTTACAAATTCGAGGGTCATCATTGGGATCTGGGAAATGGTAATAGATACGGGGAAGGAAGTTTAAATTAGGGCAATGTTGCGCAATTCAATGCCGATCAATATACCGTCAAGAAGATTTGTCCATTCCGAGTACTTCCGAAGATATTCGATAAAATCCGAATTTAACGTTTTTCATTTATATGTTTTCCTGCGTTTATTTAAATAGATAATAATTGAAAATAAATTGAACCTTCTTATTACCACTTTTTCTCTTCTATTAGACTGTGGTATCAGATTTCGAATCCGACGTTTTGTCTCTGGGCCCCATCTTTAATTTATTTTTTTTAAATACGGACCTGGATTTTTTATTTTATTTTTGGAATCACCAAGGCTGATTGCATGATATGGTTGCATTATTTTGATTAGGATTCAAAAGTTTAAGCTAATAAAAAGATCTATTATATTGTTTTTGTTTATTTTTTAATTAGGTAATGTAGGTATTTTAAAATCATCCTAACAATAATCTTAAATTTCTTAATAATATTAATTCCTAGCGTAAAAATAAACATCAGCTATAAAAAAATGGTAATGTGGGGTGCTGATGGGCCCCAAAAAAAATTAAAAATGCAATAATTTTTACTTTGATGTCAAATCCCAGGAGGTTTAAATAAAATTAAATCGTAGTTTACCGTGGAAAAAAAATGGGCGAATTTTCATAACTGACAGTAAGAAATTTTTATCTTCAAGATTTTTGTGAGGTGTTATAGGCTGATCTTTTAAAAATCTAAAATGCAATATTCTACTGGGGAAAAAAGTGATATGATAAAGGTTTATTAAAGCTGTAACAGAAACTCAGTAACAGCTGCGCAAAGATATTTTGAAGATTACCCCGAAAGACAGCACCCTAACAGAAGGTTCTTTCAAAAGTTGGATAAAAACCTACGCGAACACGGTAGATTTGAAAACCCCAGAAAAAAATATGGTAACCGTGTAACAGAAGCAGAATCCAACAATGTTTTACGCCAGGTCTGACTGGCTTTCTTTTAAAACCATGTAAACTTGGCTTTTCATTTATTATTTTTTATAAAGTATAGGCGCTATTTTATTTAGGGTATGGTATTATTTTAGGTAGACAACAACTCTTCCACATCCACAAGGCAAATTTCCGTAGAATCTAACTTGCCAACCCTAAATCATGTTAAGGCTTGGAAAGTTTTAAAAAATAATAGTTTAAAACTTAAAATTCATATTTCCTATGCGTTGCAAGAAGGAGATCCTCAGAGGCGGTTAGATTTTTGTTACTGGCTACAGAATCAAATTGACGATGATAATAACTTTCTTAGGTCTATAATCTGGACCGATGAAACTAAATTTACCAATTGCGGTAATTTTAATAGAAATAATGAGCATGTATGGGCCGTAGAAAATCCTAGAGTTAATAGAGAAATACGCAAACAAGTACGCTTCAGTATCAATGTTTGGGCAGGGATGTTTGGAGACAAAATTCTTGGACCCATTTTTTTACCAGACAGACTAAGAGGTGCCGACTATCTCTTCCTTCTAAACACCCATTTACAAGAGTTCTTAGCTGAGATTCCACTCGCCAGACTATCAACCATTTGGTTTCAACAAGACGGTGCCCCGGTTCATGGAACAAAAGAGGTTAGGGAGTTTTTAAATCATGAATTCCCAGGCAGATAGATGGATAGGAAATCGAGGTGTGGTGGAATGGCCTGCGAGATCTCCAGATTTGACACCTTTAGACTTTTTTTTGTAGTGGGCTTTGAAAAATAAAATTTATAAACATAATGTTAATACATTAGAAGAACTTAGAGCTAGGATTATTGAAGGATTTAGGTCAATAAGGAGAAGGTCGATACAAAGGTCCACTGAAAAAGTAAGGAACAAAATTAATTAATGTATACGTGCAAACGGAAATCTTTTTGAACATCTTAGTCTTAGATAAAATTGATTCTTTTTAGTGAATGTGTAGGTACCTACCTACCATTATTTTCCGATTATTTCTAGAATTTAAGTAAAATATCATTAATTAAAAAATAAACAAAAACATTATTATAAGATCTTTTTATTAGCTTAAACTTTTGAATCCTAATCAAAATAATGCAATTAGCCTTGGTGATTCCAAAAATAAAATAAAAAATCCAGGTCCGTATTTAAAAAAAATAAATTAATGATAAGGCCCAGAGACAAAACGTCGGATTCGAAATCTGATACCACAGTCTAATAGAAGAGAAAAAGTGGCAATAAGAAGGTTCAATTTATTTTCAATTATCTATTTAAATAAACGCAGGAAAACATATAAATGAAAAACGTTAAATTCTGATTTTATCGAATATCTTCGGAAGTACTCGGAATGGACAAATCTTCTTGACGGTATATTGATCGGCATTGAATTGCGCAACTTTGCCCTAATTTAAACTTCCCCGTATCTATTACCATTTCCCAGATTCCAATGGTGGCTCTCGAATTTGTAACACCCTGTATATTAAGGTGGGAGTATCAACATGCTTGCCAACCTATAACCTATTTCGCGTAGATTTATTTATGTTTTCTAGCTTTTATTCAAAATTTAAAGAAAATCAGTATCGATTTGGTATTATATAGGTAATAATTGACATATTTAATAAATATCAAGAAATTTCATAACTTATTTTAGGAGAATTGTATAGCGAAAAATATCGGGTGTGATTTTTTTTAACATTATTATGTCATTGTCACTCATTGTTCTTTCACTATACAATTCTCCTAAAATTAGCAATGAAATAAATTGATATTTTTGTAATATATCAGATACTACCTAAATAATGTACCGACGATATTGATTTTCTTTAAATGTTAGTTATTAAAATAATAAATTCAAAAAATCAACGCGAAATAGGTTATAGGTTTGCAATAGATTGAATGACGTTGAGAATTCAACCTTAAGATGTTATAAATGTTAAGTTGTCTTATGTTCAACTTTTTTGTTTCTGAATATAATTCTTTTAAAGGATAAAGATAATCTTTACATATTGAATATAATTTTTAGAAAACTTTTTTGTAGTATTTCTAATTTTTTAACTAAAGTTCTATTTATTCCCGCGCAACCTAAAATTCCGTAATTTAAGTAAGTTTTAACTAACGCGTAATATAATATTTCTATATGTTTTACGTTCAAAAAATTTTTAATGTTTTTAAAAATCGGTAGTAAACTTCTTAATTTTTTTATGAAGTATTCCAAGTGAAAATTCCAATTTAATTTACTGTCAAAAATAATTCCTAAATATTTTATTTCATTAACTTTAAACATTTGATTGTCTTCATTTATTTGAATACTATTCATATTTCGTGGTAGGTTATTTTGGTTTAAAGTAAAAGGAATATAATTTGTTTTATTAAAATTAATTGTTAACAAATTGTTATCAAACCAATTTTTTATAATTTTAAAATCTTTTTTAATTTTATTATTTAAGTTTTCCCAATTTGTGTCGGTATAAAAAATTGTAGTATCATCTGCAAAAAATGTACAGTACAGTGGCGTATTTAGAATATTGCCACGGGGGGGGGGGGTCTATACCTTTCGTTTTATCTTTCTTTTTTTTTCTTCTTTCTTTCTTTAAAAAAGCGCCGCAGGCGAAAAATTTTTCGGTGCCACGCCCTATTTTGAACTATCCAAATTTATAATTTCTATGTTTTGATAGCTGAACCCAAAAAAGGAAGAAATTAAGAAATTTTTAAATATACACTCAATAATGGGAATATATATTTTTTTAAATATTTATGTTTAAAAATATATATTTCTACATAATATGACCGATTCCGAAAATGATTGGTTTTCAAGTTATTTTTGCCAAGTTTGGCCATGTTGTTTTGTTATCTGTGACACAGTTACTTCATTATTTGTAAAAACAAAGTGTTGCTAATAGTTCTCGTTTGCAAAAAAATTACAAAACTAAGTGAACATCATTTAAATTTTTTAATAATTTTATTTAATAATAATAATAATAAAGGTCATTATTCAACAATTGTAAAATAGAAAATTATTAGGTACATTTTGTTATCGGGCGACGTTCAGTTCACCCTGTCTACATTAAATGCAACAAGGCATCTGATCTGTTCTGAGTTTTTTTTTATGTTGAGCCCACGGGGAGTTTGTTCGGGTTTGTTCGGACCCCTCGGACCCCCCCCCCCCCTAAATACGCCACTGGTACAGTACAATAAATTACTGTTATTCTTTCAATAACGATCCATAAAATTGTTTAAGTAAAACTTGTAGCAACCAAATCCTATTGAAAACAGGATAATGCCACATTCATTATGTGCTACTACTACTAATACTAATTATCCATAAATTATTACCTACCTACCAGAACCACATCGTGTATACTACTCTTATCCATGTGAGCATCTTTTAAAGCCTTTTCCACCGGGGTCAAAGTACTTTTAAATAGATCCGAGTTTAGCTCTTCAAATCTGGCCCTGGATATTTTTGTGTAGAAGTCTCTACCCTCGAAGAGCGCATCAACTTCTAAAGAGGCCTCCGTGCTTGAACTTAGAGTTCTTTTAGCTCTAAAAATTGTTCAGAGCAAACGCTAGTGACGAGTTCATGCCAATTCATTTTCTTATCTCTCTCGTTTATTTTTCGTATTCTCCAAAAAGCGGCCTTTGGGTACCAATTACCTACAGTTTAAAAAAATTTAATTCATAAATTAATAAAGGCTAAAATTTGCCATATTTATTTTTCTGCTTTAATTAATTTATAAATTCAACCTTTTGCAATGTAAAAATGTGCGTAATGGGTAATTGAGTAATTGTACTCCAAAAACGGACATTTGGCCGATTTCTGGATAAAACGAAGAAATAACGAAATATTGATCAAAAAACGAAATGACGAAGGCATCACGAGTGTTTGCTCTTAAGTATCGTTTTACACAGTAGCAAATTTGACGATAAATTTAAGCAGAAATTTGTTTACAACTAAATTTTAACGTGTAATACACACTTTACAAATTTTATTAGAAAAATATTATAATATTTTACGAAAATATAGAAACATTTCTATATTTTATCAAAAAAATTAATAAAAGTGCGCCAAAATATGCGCAGTAATTTAAAATAACAATTGTCAAAATCTTTTAAGAAAAGCCGAAAAAGATAGGTTACGTTTGATTATAATTGGCATCCGGAGGTTATATTTGCTATTTCCTAAATTACTTTATTTTTATTTACCGAAAAGCTGGGTTAGATATAATTTGACATTGACATTTAACAATGCGTTACTGGTCTTTAGTGCGCATGATTTCTTGCAAAAATTGCATCAAAATTTGTTACTGTGTCATACACATTAAAGTATGTGTAATTTTGTACACAATTTTGTTATAAATTTCTACTAATAAAATTTATCATAAATTTTAGCACAAAATTTGCGTGTGTGTTAAAATTACTTCTGTTTAAAACGGCACTAAGAGGTAATATTTAATTTTTGTATAAATGTGCAGCAATTTTTATTTTTGCAACAAACTGTGTTTTAATTTGGATGAGTATTTTAAAAGTTGAACTCTTCCAAGGGAAGGTGCGCAGCATGTCTATCGAACTAGCAGAGCATACTGTGTCTAGGCCAAGGTTCTTAGAGGGTAGGTTGCCTGGTAACACTGTGGTGGAAGCGATGTAAGCGGGGTGCCTAAGTCATCGAGAAGTCATCTTTGATTTGTTTACATGGTATTCATAACGGGTTTCACTTAATTATTGCTTTTAAAGTGCTGTTTGTAAAGTTATTGTTGTTTACGTATATAGTTAAATTAAAAACCATTTTGAAGTGTAAACATATTTTTCTAGAACTGATAATATTATTTAGTGAGAAAACTATTATAAATTGTAAATTTTCATCAGTTTCCATTGTGTAAATTTTAAGGTTAGTTTATTAAACTTGATTCTAATGTTCTAATTTTGAAACCAATTATTGTTTTATTATTTATTTGGATATGAGTGGTGGCCTGGTGGCAATATATTTGTAGCACAGTCATTCAAAGAAGCACCCAAATCTAGACGGAAAAAAGATAATGTTTTTTACATTTCCCAAAAACCCCATTGTTTCAAAAAAATGGGAACGAACACGTTGCCGAAAAGATAGTTGGACGCCCAAAAATAAGAGAATATTATGCAGAAAGCATTTTTTGTTTACTGATTACAAAGACAAACTGCAAGCTCCCTTAATGAATTTCCAACCAATTTTGAAAAAAGATGGTAAGTTAAAAAGAGTAAATAAATAATCACTTCTCAATTGATAAAGTGGCAACACAAACTGAAAGTAAATAAACTTATTCTATTATTAGGGGCTGAAAGACTCAGTAAGGGTTGAATTAATTGTGTTTATATTATTATTGTTATAAATACAATATTTATTATTATTATTATTATTATTATTATTATTATTATTTGTGAAAGCTCATCTAATGATAATTAATTGTATACTTTTATTTTATTTTTTTTATAGCTGTCCCGACATTGATTGATTGATACTTATATATTTAAGACACACTTTGCATTATCCGCTGCCTGGAATATTCACATTACAACAGTGGACTGCAAATATAAATTTAAAAGAGGATGATATTTTGGGAGTCATTATGGCACGAGGATTGTATATTGATTGGAAACAACCTGTCTACATAGACTTTAATTTAAAAAAATGGACAAATTATTTTTAAGGGCAAGTGATACTCTTTTTATTTTCAGGTACCTGTACAGGGTGTCCCAAATTTGAGCCTCATCATGGGGATCTCGGAAACTATAAGAGATACAGCATCGGTTAAATTGTGGCAAAGTTGAGCAGTTTCGTACTGAGCAATATCGCAAAAAAATATCTGAGCTATCTTTTTTAGTTTTTGAAATTTTTGCAAGAAACTAAAATTTTGAGTTTATGTTTTTTTAAATTCCTCGACTTATTTTATCCGATACAGAAAAACAAGCACAACATTGTTAAGGCAACTTTTTACGCTCCATATTGTGACGTTTTTAGAATTTCGTTACAACGTTTCGTTTTTATGGAACTATTATCAACTTTAATTTTTTAAATACGGACCTGCATTTTTTATTTTATTTTTTGATAGCCCTTTAAGCCCTGAAATAAACCATGTACCACACTTAATTATATTTAGACGTTTTGATGTCATTATTACATCTTCAGGAATGTGTTTATTATTTTTAAATACGACCCTGGTGTTAGTTACTTAATCTTTTTACCACATACAACATGTAAATGGATCCGGAATTTTATACAAATAATTTACTATATTTTAGTTTTTATATAAATTGTAACAAAATAAAAATAAAACCAAACAAAACAAAGGTTGCTATGACAAGAACTTTTACTTGATTGTTTGGCATAAGGTGGCAAGGTGGAATTCTCAACGTCATTTCATCTATTGCCAACCTATATAACCTATTTCGCGTTGCTTTTTTTAGTTTATTAGGGGAGGGTGGGGCAAGTTCGCCATACGGGGCAAGTAAGCCAATGCGATTTTCTTAACATCGGAGCAGTTCGGGAAAGTCCGGATGTTGTCAACTGATGCACCTGATCACCCATATGTTAATTCAAAAGAAACCGTTGGCCTAGACAGACGCACGTGGTTACAGTTGAGCATTTTCGTATACCGAAGTTTTCGGTATAAGAGTTTACAAATATTCTAGAACTAGTTTCACAGTTTTAAAATTTATTTGAGCAGTGCTAATATTGATTTTTGGTTAGCTGACAAAGTATTTTTACGATTTACGGAGCTAAGTAAGTAAGTATACCTAATCTGTATTCTGAGAGAAAAATAAATCGCTCCGTGAATAGTGGGGCAAGTTCACCGATGAAGAAATCACTGCTTCTCCATACAAATTAGAGTTAGAAATAGAAATGAGTGACAAACAAAAGAAACAAAAGGTAACTAAAATCATAGCGGAGTCCAAAGTCGAAGACAAAAAAAAAAAAAGGAAAAAAAAGCTGAGAACGAGAAGGAGAATATCTACTGTCCATATTGTGGAGAGGAATATGGATTGACGCAAGAAGAATGGATACAATGTGGCGAGTGTAAGCAGTGGCTTCATGAGGATTGCACTGACTTTGAGAAAGAATATAGTGCCACATTAGATCATTGGCTAACTTACCCCACTAGGTGGGGCAAGTACGTTTTTTGCAACAAATATGTTTTGTTTTTATAATATTTTTAGATATTGTTTTTTGCTTTAGATTACTACTCCAGTTAATTATTATCATACCAAAGAGTCGAGTAAAAACGTAAACATATGACTTTTATTTTATTTTTAGTATTTTACCACCATTGAAAGGTTAAGGTGGCTAAGTTGCCCCACCCTCCCCTATTTGATTAACTAACATTTAAATAAAATCAATATCGTCGGTACAATATTTTAGGTAATAGCTGACATATTACAAAAATATCAATTGCTAATTTTGGGAGAATTGTATAGTGAAAGAAGAATGACATAATAATGCTAAAAACAAATCTTACCGGACATTTTTCGCTATAAAATTCTCCTAATATATTTAATGAAATTCCTTGATATTTATTTAATATGTCAATTATTACCTATAAAATACGAAGACGATAATGATTTTATTTAATTGTCGTTTGTTTTGTGTAAAAGCTAGAAAAATTAAATAAATATACGCGAAATAGGTTATAGGTTGGCAAGCATGTTGATATTTCCACCTTAATTATCTTGACAACTGCAGTCACCATTTATACTGAATATTTCAGCAAAATTATGTTTTCTGCTTTAGAAAAGCGCGACATGTTACGAGTTTATTATTCTTCCAATAGGAATTCACAAATTTCTTGTGACAGTTATTTACAAGACTATCCTGAACGCTTGCAGCCTCATTATAGTTATTTTGCTACGCTTGATACTAATTTAGCCCAGTATGGTAGTTTTAATAAACCAAGAGTCAAATATACACCAGTGCCGTATTTAAAAATAATTATCACTTTTCCGAAGATGTAATAATGACATCAAAACGTCTAAATATAATTAAGTGTGGCACATGGTTGAATTCAGGGCTTAAAGGGCTATCAAAAAATAAAATAAAAAATGCAGGTCCGTATTTAAAAAAATTAAAGTTGATAATAGTTCCACAAAAACGAAACGTTGTAACGAAATTCTAAAAACGTCACAATATGGAGCGTAAAAAGTTGCCTTAACAACGTTGTGCTTGTTTTTCTGTAGCGGACAAAATACGTCGAGCAATTTAAAAAAACAAAAACTCAAAATTTTAGTTTTTTGCAAAAATTTCAAAAACTAAAAAAGATAGCTCAGATATTTTTTTGCGATATTGCTCAGTACGAAATTGCGCAACTTTGATGCTGTATCTCTTATAGTTTCCGAGATCCCCATGATGAGGCTCGAATTTGGGACACCCTGTACATGTAACAAAAATTTTTGCTTTTGTACAAATAAATTTATTATTATTATATTATTATTGTACAGGTAGCATAATTGAAATAAAGAGATGTTATTATTATTATTATTTGTCACAATTCCCCATATTTTTAATAATAAATATAACCTGTTTTTTCAAAATATAATTTTAGTAGGTAAAGTAATACTTTCGGTGCCAGGACAAAAAAATCGAACTGACAGGCTCTGACAGTACTCAAATAACTAGTTGTCAACAATACTGAAATAACTAGTTGTCATGGATTATTTTAAAGGTGAAAAAAAAATATATTTTATCATTTTAATTTGAATAAAATCAAAGTTTATTACTTAATAATATATTGATCAGAGAATAGTAGTAGAAAAAATTAAATACATTACACGATTCGAAAGCCTTTTTTGGTGGTCGGAGGTATTAACTCACCTCGGCTTTGCCTCGGCAATTCAAAAACCTCCTCACACCAAAAATTAACTTTCGCATCTAGTAATGTAAATAACTATTGAATTTACATATCAAAACCACAGGAAAACTATTTACTTTCCATTCCTTATATACCGAACATATGAAAATTTTAAATGTATCATCTGGATGACGTATTTCCGCGCATTAAATGCAAACATCTGATTGGCCCAAAGTTACCAGGCAACCTACCCGCCAAGAACCTTGTGTCTAGACAATAACCCCTCGATAATAGAGTTATTGGTCTAGATCTGTCAAATGCACAGATTGGTCATCTTGAATATGAAGTGCCAAGGAGTCAGTTAATTTTAGCTTAATATTTACATCAAGAATATCTTATGGCCATTTGCATCGCTTGGATTAGATGCTACTTAATCTAAGGTTCACCTCATCTCCAGAATTTGGTTTGCACGCGTTGACTTTTTGCCTAAAGCTTGGCTTTCAGTCGAACAAAGCTAAGCCCCAGAATTATTCGGCTTATCTTGAAAATCTAACCTTGAACCATTGAAAAAAATAATATGACCTAAACGTCAGTCAAGTCCAAGTCAACCTAAACAGGAAAAATGGATTTATTAGAACACATTGCTGATGACGATGAAGTCGACGAAATTAATTTGATTATTTTGGGTTTGCCCAGAAAAGTGTACAACAGGGCTGATTATTTTAACAGTTTTGACCAAAAACCGTTTTTTATATGGGTTGATTTTGGATGACGAATGAAAATGAAACGACAAAACAATTAGGGGAGAAAAGATTTGGTGCAAAAGTTACTAAAAAAATTACTAGATTGACGCCGTTGTCAAACTTCTTGAAACCCTAGCTAAGTTTTACGGATATTGCATTCCATTTTAATTTAAGGTGAGCTTAAGTATAAGGTTCGCCCTAGCTAAGCTTTAACTTTAAAGCAAGGCGGTGCAAACGGCCATAAGAGAATAAAATTTTATATGAACATAACACCAGACAATGTATAAATTATCAAACTATACCAGTAAAAAGTAATTTAGGAAAAAAATCGCTTTTATATGGAATAATAAAATAAACAATCTTCCAAAAAATATCAGAAAAATTAAAAAATCTGCAACTTTTAAAAAACAATTAAGAAATATTTAAGTACTAAATTAAATTATTTATAATATTTTTTTTAAATTGATTTTTCATTGTTATTTTTTTTATTAATGGTTATGATTTTCTATATTATGTTGTCACTTTCCAAATGAACTGTAAAAGTTAGTTTGGAATAAAGGCAGTTTGAAAGTTATTATAATAATAATATATATCTTTATTCTCAACCAACTTAAAAAGTTCATTACAGAGAATATAACACCAAATATACAATATATAAAATCACAAATAATAATAAAAAAGAAGTTAAAGACCACATGCGTTTTGTTAGCGTTTAGGATAATATCGTAAGAATGCGAGACTTGAGGCCGAGACACAATTAAAAAATAAGCATTAGGCGATAAGCAATAAGTAACAGAAATAAGATTGGATACGAAGAAACAAATAAATCGCCACACAATTAAATTTTAAGTAACAACAAGCAACAAGAAACAAAATTTAAGATATCGAAATGAGAATTTTCTGTTGCAAGTTTTATTACTGGCCGTGGCCGATGACAAGCTGTATACAATATGTCCCACAGTCCCACCCCCAATAACTATTTTGACATTATTTTGTCCGTTTAATTTTCAGGTTAGAGAGGTATTTTTAATTTGTTATGTTGGCGATTAAACCGGCGAACTTGCCAAAAAAGCATGTTTTTTAAGAATAGTATTTTTTATTTCTTCAAATTTTTTTTTTTATTCAAAAAAAAAACTAATCCACAATACATTATTAATTACAAAATAGCTTTAAAACAATTTATAAAGTCATGTATACTTAACGTGACCATACGTCCCGTTTTCAACGGGACCGTCCCTTATTTCGACTCTCCGTCCCGGTGTCCCCGAAAAGAAATTCGGGACGCGAAATTGTCCCGTTTTCCTAAACTCAACGAAAAAAAAAATAATGACGTAATCAACAACATGTCAGTATCATGTCTATGGAGAACTAGAGGGTAGGAGTATGGAGGACTTAAGGTAGGAGGCCGATCGCAATGCATTGGATTCGGTCCCAAATTAGCATCGGTAATTTAGCTTTACGAGTCGCTGTAAGATGGCGCGCGTGTTCGAAGTGGGCTATCAAATAATGGTTTCTTATGGACGCAATAACTATTTTTATTTAAATTAGTTCTTTAAGGAACAAATAAGGACTTTTATATGAATTTACACTTACTTTGTTATACTTATTAGTAAACTCGGCCTGTATAAAGTTCCAACGATGCTTGGTTTTTAAAATACAGGGTATTAAACATTCTAGCTATACCTTTGAAGCTAGAAAGAGACTTATTTGGCTGCGTTTTATCTCTGAAAAAGATCCTGTCTTACACCCCGAAGCAAAGCAAACTCTACTTTTATAAATTGTACCATTATTCATTATAAATATGGAAATTAATTACAATACAACGTTATTTGTCTTGTCTTGCCTTCAAACATTATTTGTTATTTCGAAAAATAAAATGTCAATTGTCAAAAGTAAAAGCACAGAAAAATAAAGGGTTTAAGTAAAAGTTAAAAACTATGGAGGATCTAGTTTTCCATATTAAAAACGAAGAAGAAGAAGAAGAAGACAACATCAGCCCACTTCGGACGCGAGAGCCATCTATCGGCCAATAGCGAACTAACCAAAAAACCGGGACAGAATTTGAAAATGCTGCCATTGTCGATCGGCCTCCTACCCTATAGTTCTCCATAGGTAGGAGGCCGATCGACAATGGCAGCATTTTCAAATTTTGTCCCGGTTTTTTGGTTAGTTCGCTATTGGCCGATAGATGCTCTCGCGTCGCATGTGGGCTGGTGTCGTCTTCTTCACCGTTTTTTACTTTTACTTTTCACAAATTGACATTTTATTTTCGAAATAACAAATGACGTTTGAAGACAAGACGAGACAAATAACGTTGTATTGTAATTGATTTCCATATTTATAATGAATAATGGTACAATTTATAAAAGTAGAGTTTGCTTTGTGTCGGGGTGTAAGACAGAATCTTTTTCAGAGAGGAAACGCAGCCAAATAAGTATCTTTCTAGCTCCAAAGGTATAGGTAAAATGTTTAATACCCTGTATTTTAAAAACCAAGCATCGTTGGAACTTTATACAGGCCGAGTTTACTAATAAGTAAAACAAAGTAAGTGTAAATTCATATAAAAGTCCTTATTTGTTCCTTAAAGAACTAATTTAAATAAAAATAGTTATTGCGTCCATAAGAAACCATTTATTTGATAGCCCACTTCGAACACGAGCGCCATCTTACGGCGACTCGTAAAGCTGAATTACCGATGCTAATTTGGGACCGAATCCAATGCATTGCGATCGGCCTCCTACCCTCTAGTTCTCCATAGTCATGTCATACAGTGTCACCATTAAAGTCCGCATCATATGGAACTTTTTTTTATTAATGAGGTTAGTTAAAATTACCTATCAGCAATCGTTTTTGCTTCAAATTAGACTAAAAATTATATATTCAATTGTCACCATATGTAATTCGGTATCTGTCAAAAATTACATTTTTGTTAAAAAATGCTGAATAATGGCATTGTTTTACCGAATTTCAAAAAATGTTATTAGAAAAAGTTGTTTCTAGTACAATTTTAGGTCTAAATGTAAAGTTTCAGATGTCTAGCGCAAAGTTGAATTTTTTGCCATTTTTTCAAAGTAACTTTTTTTTTATATAATGTAAGTTGGCTTAATGAATTTTAAACTATTTGTTTATACCATACTTAATATTTTATTTAGTTTGTAAGCTTATTTTTTCACTAGAATACCATTTTTTTTTTCGAAATATAAAATTGGAGGCAAAAAAAATTTACACGGGTGGTGCAAAGTTATCACAATTTAAAAATTTTATAAGATAGACGTCATATGTTCTATTTTTTTTATAGTACATACACGTAAAAAGTTTATAAAACTTATAATTAAATTTCCAGATATCAGATTAGTTCACAAATTTCAAATGACAAATTATATTTAGTATAAAATAACATTTTTATGAAATGTTAAATAATATAATTTGTCATTTGAAATTTGTGAACTAATCTGATATCTGAAAATTTAATTATAAGTTTTTTATACTTTTTACGTGTATGTTCTATCAAAAAAATAAACCATATGACGTTTATCTGTTAAAATTTTTAAATTATGATAACTTTGCACCACCCCTGTAATTTTTTTTTGCCTCTGATTTTATATTTCGAAAGAAAATGGTATTCTAGTGAAAAAATAAGCATACAAACTAAATAAAATATTAAGTATGGTATAAACAAATAGTTTAAAATCCATTAAGCCAACTTACATTATATATAAAAAAAAAGTTACTTTGAAAAAATGGCAAAAAATTCAACTTTGCGCTAGACATCTAAAACTTTGTATTTAGGCCTAAAATTGTACTAGAAACAACTTTTTCTAATAACATTTTTTGAAATTCGGTAAAACAATGCCATTATTCAGCATTTTTTAACAAAAATGTCATTTTGGACAGATACCGAATTACATATGGTGACAATTGAATATATAATTTTTAGTCTAATTTGAAGCAAAAACGATTGCTGATAGGTAATTTTAACTAACCTCATTAATAAAAAAAAGTTCCATATGGTGCGGACTTTAATGGTGACACTGTATAATATGATATATGTAATATGTTTAAATTTCCACCAGTACGTGACAACCACCTTTCCGAACGCCGAAAAACGTGTGATTTTTATCCACACTCCGCCCTTACGAACGACCGACGAATTTTCAATAATCTCTAACTAGGTACTTACATTACTACGCAAAAAGTAACCAAATGAAATAATTTAAATATTTTAACGGAAAACCGTTGGGTTTGTTCGGAAGTATTCAAAAACTTTCACATCAACAATTTTAAACATGTAAACTTTTGTATATTAATTGAATATATTTTATATCTTCCTGGCCAAAATGCACCAGTAGAAAAAATAATAATATATTTTCTTTAATGAACAAACTGTGAACCACAGAAAAAACCCAGTTACAAGTCTCAGTTCTTCAAGCGATGCTGATAACTAAAATGAATATTAAAAAAACGTGCCAAGAATTTTATTCTTACTTAAAATCATTACCAGCTGCATTAAATCAAATTTGTTCCTCTGACAAAAAACTTATATAAGTATTTATTTTTTACACCATTACGTTTTTAAATTTGTAGTACTATTTTAATAAATAAAATAAAACTTATTAAGAATGTGTTTTTTCTATTAAAAACCTACTAATTGACTTAAATAAGTCTTTGTCCCGTTTTAAGTCCATAAATAAATGGTCACGTTATATGTATAGGTACTATGTTCATATAACATAAATTTTAACTATTAAATGCATATTATTATAAGGACCTATGTATAAAAACAAAAGCCGGAAAAAAGCACCTAGATGACTGAACATCTGTATGTGCTTAGAAAAACAGGATTTACAAGAAAAAAAAACAACAAAACACCAAAGTAACCTGTTATGTCGACAAAACGAAAGGATAAAACACGGTTAGGATGTCAATTTATTGACAGTCAGAAATTTAACCATTTCATTAGTCGATCTTCTTTGAAAGTGATTGGAGGAAACACTACCGGGTGATTCAATAAGAATGGCAGCCGGCTATATCTCGGAAACTACTAAACGTAGAAACTTGGGATACAAAAATTATGATTAAAGCGGTTCTGAGAAATTTCTGGAAATAATTTTTAAGTTCCGCATTTTGCCGCAAGAGGGCGTAATTGAAAAGTAAATTTTAAAATTTTACATAACTCCGAAAATTCCACATTAACGTATATGTTTGATAACACCATTTTAAAGCTTGGACAATTATGCATCATTTTGGTCTTATGCTCATTGGCGTACCGACTTTAATAAGAGTGGGTGAAGCTGTTGAAAGTGTCAATATTTAAATCGCTTTAACTTATAAACGACTTATCCGATTTTAGCAAACTAAAGACTGTTTGGAAGAGAAATGTATGCACTTCCACCAATCGTATTTAATTGTCCATAATAGTTCTCAATAAAATTGCTAGAGGGTGCAATTTGTAATAATAATAGTTTTTTTGATTTTATCCCGAAAATTCAAATCATACGGTATAATTATAATACCATAATCAAAAAGTAGATTAAATTTGCTAGAACAATACTTTCAAATAAAATTGCTAGAGGGCGCAATTTGTATTAAAAATTAATGTTTTGGCAATAACTCTGAAACGAACAAATATATCGAGCTGCGGTTTTTATATTTTTTCTAGCAAATTTCATCTACTTTTCGATTATGGTATCATAATTATACCGTATGATTTGAATTTTCGGGATAAAATCAAAAAAACTATTATTATTACAAATTGCGCCCTCTAGCAATTTTATTGAGAACTATTATGGACAACTAAATACGATTAGTGTGTTAGTTTCTCTTCCAAACAGTCTTTAGTTTGCTAAAATCGGATAAGTCGTTTAGAAGTGACAGCGATTTAAATGTTTACACTTTCAACAGCTTCCCGCACTCTTATTAAAGTCGGTACGCCAATGAGCATAAGACCAAAATGATGCATAATTGTCCAAGCTTTAAAATGGTTTTATCAAACATATACGTTAATGTGGAATTTTCGGAGTTATGTAAAATTTCAAAATTTACTTTTCAATTACGCCCTCTTGCGGCAAAATGCGGAACTTAAAAATTATTTTCAGAATTTTCTCATGACCGCTTTAATAATAATTTTTTTTATCCCAAGTTTCTACGTTTAGTAGTTTCCGAGATATAGCCAGCTGCCTTTATTATTAAATCACCCGGTATTGTGCCATCATAATTTATATTTTTTATTTCTTATTACCTCTTTCTTATTGCATATTGCCTATTTTTTAATTGTGTCTCGGCCTTAAGGTCATCACGTATTCAACCTACAGCCATGTTCATGTCCATTTCATTTAAATCATCAGCATATTTATGATTTCCACAATACTTTAAGTACCTAGAAAAATCAGCTACCGACCATTATCAGGCGAAGAAACTACAATAATTAAATCAAACTCGAGACGCGTCAGTAACTTGTGTGGCTTTGATAATAATATATTGAATTAGCCAATATTTATTTAAAAAGTTTATTGAAAGAAACAAGACTCTTGACTGATGTCTCAACTTAAAAAGTCCCCATAAAATATTGTCAATATCAGATTTGTTTCCAATATTTTCAGATATTGAAGCAAATTGAAAGATGTGGGTCTATAATTATGATAAACAATAATAACAGCTCTTAAGACTAATCTTATTACCAAATCACAATAATTTTTTTAATGTATCTGTCTGTAATGTCTTAATTTTTTTAACAATTTTACCTTTCAGCTGCAGTTCTTAATCTTCTCAGAGCTCTAGGATTTTTCCGTAAATCTTTTTTGGATTTTTTTGTAAATTCCTCGGCAAAATATTTCACTAATCTATTATCAAAATCTTCTCCACCTAAATGGGTATCACCAGCAGTCGCTTTTACCTCGAAAAGTGAACCTATAATAGAAATTTACCTGATTGATTTGTAAGTTTATTTAAATGATGTGAGTTTCATATAGAGACAAGGGCGTCCATGGGGGGGGGGCAAAACGGGCACTTGCCCCCCCCCCCCTAGTCGCCCACATTACTATTTTATTTCATAACTCAGTATAAATATTGAATAGTACAGTGGTTAGTTAGTAGACCAACAAATCACTAAACTGAACAATAACATAATAAAAACATATCAATAAATTAATACATTAGGCATAAATTAAATAAATTGTCTTATACAGTGTCACCAGTAAAGTCCGCATCATATGGGAGTTTTTTTATTAATATCTTTATTCAAAATTTGACTTTGGCATCAAGTTCTGCATCGATCGAGATAAAAATTAGGCAAATAAATAGTAGTCGCGTGATTCGCATTATCTGTCAAATTTTAATTTTTTTTCAAAAAATAATTCAAAGTGGGGTTATTTCTGAAAATATCGAAAAAAGTTATAATTTTTTTTTAATGCAGTTTCTAGCCCACATGCAAAATTTCAGCTGGATAAGATAATTTTGATTTTTTACCTATATTTTGTAACTTGAGTAATAGATGTGTGTTGGACTTCCATTGCCTTTAGTTTTTCATATCACAACGTTTCAACTGGTAAGTATCTCCAGTTGTCTTCAGTATTCACCTGAAGACGACTGGAGATACTTACCAGTTGAAACGTTGTGATATGAAAAACTAAAGGCAATGAAAGTCCAAAACACATCTATTACTCAAGATACATCATTGTCTACAACCTTCAAACAAACACTATATTTTGTAAATTGCACCACTTTTGCAAAATAAGACTCAACGCAACCTATACATAAAATTTCTTAGCTTTGACAATGCTTTATTTCAGATACATTTTCTTTAAACTAGCGTCATATTAAATGTGTGTTTTTCTACAAAATCAAAATTGGGCTATTAAAATTTGGTCGCATGTGATGCAAAGCTCATTTGTTTTTGACCCTGTATAAGGTAACTTCATAAAATGCATATTTTTGAGAACGTAGTTTGTGACTGAAAGTAAAAAAATTAAAATAAAATAAAGAGATTTTGAATTAAATCGTTGAAAATAGATAAACTTTCCGTTGGGTTAAGCAAAAATTTATTTTCCACTTAATGAACACTTTACTGATGACACTGTGTTCTTTTTTGTCTTAATATTAAGGTGTATTACTTTCAGACACAGACTATGTTTTCAAAAATATATATTTTATGAAGTTACCTGATACAGGGTCAATAACAAATGAACTTTGCATCACATGCGACCAAATTTTAATAGCCCAATTTTGATTTCGTAGAAAAACACACATTTAATATAAAGCTACTTTAAAAAAAGAAATGTATCTGAAATAAAGCATTATCAAATCTAAGAAGTTTTATGTAGGTTACGTTGAGTGTTATTTTGCAAAAGTGGTGCAATTTACAAAATATGGGTAAAAAATAAAAATTATCTTATCCAGCTGAAATTTTGCATGTGGGCTAGAAACTGCATTTAAAAAAACTTTTCCCTATAACTTTTTTTGATATTTTCAGAAATAACCCCACTTTTGAATTATTTTTTGAAAAAAAATAAAATTTGACAGATAATGCAAATCACGTGACTACTATTTTTTTGCTTAATTTTCATCTCGATCGAAGCAGAACTTGATGCCAAAGTCAAATTTCGAATAAAGCTATTAATAAAAAAAAAATCCCATATGATGCGGACTTTACTGGTGACACTGTATATAAAAAGTATTGTTTGAGTTTTTGCCCCCCCCCCCCCCTGAAAAAACGCTCTATGGACGCCCTTGTATAGACATTAGAGACAGCACCCCGGTGAAGCTTAAATGGACGATTTCGCAACACAGTAGAAAGAGAAAGAAGAGAGAGAGAGGGGTGTTAGTGTGCCTGCCGGCCATCAGGGCAAATTAGCGCTGTTGTCGCCAGCTGGCCGTGTAACCGGGTTCTGTCGCATATTTTTGACGTATAGAAGAGAAGGACAGTTATATTCTAACCTACTATAACGCTTCCCAAACTGCGCCAGGTGCTAATTGGAACAAACCAGCCAGCCGCCAGCCCGCCATCCATCGCCTCGTCACAACTGTCAATTTTTCTTGTCCACGTTTTTTTCTGAGGAAATTAATTAATTTTTTATTATCATTTTAATATACAATTCTATTAGTTTCTATTCTAGAAAACTTCGCCGATGTGTGTAATCTTTCAGTTATTATTCCAGCCTACTATGCAGGTAATTATTTTTTATTGTTTATCAAATTGATTTTACACTTCCTTACCTATTTTTTATATAGGAAAATAGGAAATGTAAGTTTACAATAAATAAATTAACATGAAATGTTTCACATACATAATAGGTGTTGGTTAACAAGCCAATCTTAACAAAATATCACTGGGCAACCTGCAGATAACTGCAACACATTGTGCCCGAGGTAATACCTAACAATCCATCAGTTACGAACAGATAAGTTTAGTCTCTTGAGATGATAATTTTAACATTTTTGTTTTACTGAGTGGATTAAAAATTATAACATAATGGCACAAAGATAATGGTTTGAGCTAACTCGATAAGTAGATACTGGGCCATCGGCCATATTTTACAGAGAAATTTAATGTCTACCCGATACTGTTTCTTTTGTTTCAGAGAACGCTGTAAGAATCACCTGATAGTTTATGGATCTTTTAGTACGTGTCTCAATGCATCCTAGTGCTTGTGTTTATACAGTATTTGTGATAATATTATATGAATTGAGTCAATTCCAGATGAGTGAGACCTGTGAGACGTAACCTAAGGACATTAGTTTATTCTAAACAGTTATTTTTTGTTATGGTTGTCAATGCAGTTTTTATTTATAAATAAACGTAGAAAACATTATTTACGATAAAGTGCTTCCATCTTTATTTTCTAAATCTTGGTTAATATAAAAATAATGTGCATTATTTATTCCATAAAAAAAAACTTTTGTGCGTCTTTTTATTGATTTAATTTGTGATTTAATAATATTTATATTGAATCACAGATTAAATCAATAAAAACTCGTTCAAAAGTTAATAATTAAATTGAAAAGTCCTAAAACCGCTGTTCAAATTTCCCGCCATTGCGCCTCTGATGGCCGGCGGGCACACTAACACCCCTATCTCTCTCTTCTTTCTCCCTCTACTGTGTTGCGATTTTTTAACAAGGAGCTAACATTTCTAACCCTATACATTTTCTTTGAGAGACAGTTTTACCGTAACAATAATAGATAGCGATCGTTATTTAATTTTTTACATCATCAATTACATGGTCGTGTTTGGTATCCAAATTAAAAAAAAACTTAAATGCTTCAATAAAGTTGACAAACTTGGCAGAAAACAATTGGATCTTATAGGAGGTACAAATCTTTGGTCATTATGAACCGAATGAGAAACCAAGTGCGTCCTTAAGTTTAGTTCCAGAAAAGATTTAATCTGTGTTTATATAATCTCAAATTTGGCCAAATTATGTCACACCAAAAAATGTAGAAATAGTATTGACAAAAGTCAACTACAACTAAAAAAATAGATCCTCATGCTTGACACTAACCTTCGTCAATAGTTAAAATGGACACGTCAAATGTACCTCCGCCTAGGTCGAAAATGAGGACATTTTTTTCGCCCTTCAGGTTCTTGTCAAGACCGTACGCCAGGGCTGCCGCTGTTGGTTCATTTATGATTCTCAAAACATTGATTCCTAAAAAAAGTTTCCAAATCGCAGTCGTATTTTTAAAATTAACGAAATGCAAATTCGTATTTTACATGAAGATATTTACTTTGTAAATATACAGGGTTAGTTGAAATAACCGGAACGGCTAATTTTCTTTAAAACTACCAAGGCTAAAGCAATGAATTTTGGTACAAGTAGATAACTTAAAAAATTGAATTGAAAATTGACAATTGCGACGTGGCCAGATTTTTAGTTTTTTCAGTAACTCAAGGAATGTTTTTTTTTCAAATGTAACACTACTCTTTTTTTTGTTGAACTCGATTCCTCCCATTAACATTACCATTTCCTGATAAAATAGTATCAAATTTTTATCTCAACTAGCTCTATGGGAAAAAACCTTAATTAGTTACAACTGTAACTCTAAAAAATCCAATCTATTTCCATTTAAAAATATTTCAAATAGTGTAAAAATGAAGGTTGGTAGACATATTGTACCTAATAGTATCGATAACGATAATAACATCAACTACTAACAATAACATAGCTAGTAAAAATTACTTACATATTATCGGTTTCATAATCAAATTAATGTATAGTGTACTATAATATGTAAGTAATTTTTACTAGCTATGTTATTGTTAGTAGGTAGGTAAAGTCGCCACAGTGCATCTTTTCCCGTGCGTCATCACTTTCACGTCATCAAAATCGTATGAATCAAATCAAAATTACGAGACGAAAAAAGTCAAAACTAAGTCTAAGTTCATAAAATGGACGTGCCTGCCTACCGTTTGACGTACCTACATAATATCCCGAAAAATTATTATTTATTTTAAGTTTTGCCCGGCATTCTCTATTATCTAAAAGAAATTGACAAACAAATGTTAATACATTTAATACTAATTTTAAAGCTTAAAATCTAGAAAAGTTTGGTGTTTTATTGACTATTAAAATCGCAAAAGTCAAATTTTTGACATCCTTTCATTTAAGGGAATTTAGCCACTGCCGTAAACTTTTCAAAGAACTTTCACGGTTAGAATATTTAAAATAAATTAGGTATTATGAAAATTCATAAATATTTACCGCCAAAACAGATGGTGGGTATAATTAGCTCTAAAAAGAACTATTTTTAGAAAAAGGAACAGTTTTAAGGCACACAAATTTACAAAATACGAATTAGATTGGCAAGTCAAAATAAGGTTGACAATGACGTTCTAAAATACAACGGTAGTCAACTAACAAATAAAAAAAGTAATTAATTGACGTTTATAGTTTTATTCTTGTCTAGCACGTTATATTATTGCGGAATCTTGGAGACGTTCTTTTATGCTTTTATTCAAACTTGTTACCGTAATAAATAAGGATGCAGAGTTATTAACCACGTTGAGTCCTGATCGTTGATTGATGACGCACGGGAAAAGATCCACTGTGGCGACTTTATGTAGTTGTTTGTTGTTATTATCGTTATCGATACTATTAGGTACATTATGTCTACCAACCTTCCTTTTCACATTATTTGAAACGTTTTTAAATGGAAATAGATTGGATTTTTTTAGAGTTAGAGTTGTAAATAATTAACTTTTTTCCCATAGAACTATTTGAGATAAAAATTTGATACTATCAGGAAATGGTAATGTTAATGGGAGGAATCGAATTCAATAAAAAAAAGAGTAGTGTTACATTTGAAAAAAAAACATTGCCTGAGTTACAGAAAAAACTAAAAATCTGGCAACGTCGCAATTGTCAATTTTCAATTCAATTTTTTAAGTTATCAACCTGTACCAAAATTCATTGATTTAGCCTTGGTAGTTTTGAAGAAAATTAGCCGTTCCGGTTATTTCAACTAACCCTGTATACAGTGAGCTCAAAAAGGTTGGAATAAATTCGTTTAAAATTCAGGTGATTATTTTCTGGAAAAACGCTTTCACTCGTCGATTATTATTTTTAATTGCGAATTTGTTGACATAGGAATTGTGTATACAGGTTGTCTCAAGAAGAACATATACCGTCAACATTGATTTTTTTTAATAGAACACCCTGTATATTATACTATTTTTAAATTCTACTATACGTTCTAAACACTTTTTGTATAACATACCATATCTCCAAAATCAACGGTTTTCGATATATTGAATTTTTTTCTGGTACGAAAACTACAATTAAAAATGAACTCTTTACATCTATTTAGTCTATAATATTTACATAGACCAGCTATACTCTAAGTGTGTTCCGCGGAACCCTAGGGTTCCGCGATACCTCTGTAGGGGTTCCTCAAGAATTTAGAAAAAAAATCAAAATACCTCTCTCTGGTCGAACGTTTTGACTCCGCGGCCGCGCGTAGGTATATTTATTTATTTATTTGTATTTGTATAAACATGTGTTACAATAGCTGGTACAATATCTCATAACTTTGGTATCAACATGTATACTTGTATACTTGTGAGCGCGCAGTCCCTTTCATAAAAGCCGCCTCTGAATTGTTTACAACGCAATTTTTATATTTCTCTTTTTATTTTTGCTTTTTGTTTATCAAAGGCGCCGACTCGAGTATTTTCGAGAATATTCGAGATCGAGTCTAGGACTAAGTATAAAAGCGTCGATCGCGCGTCGCGCCTCGTCAGTCAGTTGACGATTAGCGTTCGGAGCGATAAGTTCCTACCTACCTACTTACAAGCTCGCTAGCGAGAAACTAGTGTTCATTGTTCTACTGCCTGCTGTATTCTGTTGTCTCAGTTTTATACATTTCTTCATTGTACTAAACTTAGTCTCTTATACGCAGTAACGATTGTGCATTATTTAGACCCCACCATCCTGACGTGTAACATTATAAATAAAGAAGAATGAAACATTGGCTTAAAGGTGTTAAACGTGTTGCAACAACATCTTCTCGCAGTACGCTCGGAGAATATAGCAATCACCGATCCAGACGATGATGCCACGACGTCAAGCTCGACGGTTTCAAAGACGAAAAAAAGGAAGTATGATGAATCATATATCAGTTTCGGATTTGTTGATTCCAACGGCTCACCTCTCTGCATGCTATGTAGTAAACTGCTTCCTAATAGTTCCATGGCACCTGCCAAATTGCGCCGACATTTACAAACTGTACACCCCGAGTCTAAAGACAAGAATAAAGAATTTTTTGTTCGTAAAAAAGATCAGTTATTGGAAAGTCAAAAAAATATGATGCATGTAACAAAAACTATCAACGAAAAGGCCACGGAGGCATCATATTTAGTTAGCTATCGCATTGCACAAGCAGGTGAAGCGCACACTATCGCTGAGAATTTAATAAAGCCATGTGTATTAGACATAACAAAATGTATGCTCGATGAAAAATCTGCAAAGCATCTACCTACTGTGCCGCTATCAAACGATACTGTTTCACGGCGAATCCATGATCTGGCAAGCTACGTTAAACAAGAACTAGTTACACGTCTACAAAAAACACGATTCGCCTTGCAAATGGACGAGTCAACTGATGTCGCTGGTTTGGCTATCTTGCTGGTTATCGTGAGATATCCATATGAAAGTTCTTTTGAAGAAGACATGCTTATGTGTTCACCGCTGCTCACAAACACTACCGGGGAAGAAATTTTTAATAAAATAAATATATTTTTTGAAGAAAATAATCTTAGTTGGAACAATTGCATTGACATTTGTACAGATAGGGCCAAGGCGATGACAGGTAAAACAGCAGGAGCAGTGTCACGAATAAAAAATAAAGCGCCTAATTGTAGTTCCAGCCATTGTATTCTGCATAGACAAGCACTTGCGATGAAGCAAATGCCGTCAAATCTAAAATTAGTTATGGATGAAGCGGTAAAAATAATTAATTTTATCAAATCACGACCACTACAATCCCGATTGTTCTCATTATTGTGTGAAGATTATGGCAGCAAACATAAAACACTGCTGCTCCATACAGAAGTGCGATGGCTGTCTCGGGGTAAAACTTTAACAAGGCTATTTGAACTTAGAGCCGAGTTACAAATGTTTCTTTCAGCAGATACTTCTTTTAATTTGAAGGACCGTTTGTATGATAAAACTTGGTTGTTCCGATTGTGTTTTATGGCGGATATCTTTCAAAAACTGAACGAATTGAATTTATCATTGCAAGGTAAACAGACAACAGTGTTTCAGGCCTATAACAAAATAACTGCCTTCAAAAGAAAATTATATTTTTGGATTATTTGCGTGGGTAAGAAAGAAATAGAAAGCTTTACGTCACTCAGTGAGTTTGTTAGCGATAACGACTCAGAAATGTTTCAAGATGATGTGTTTGAAGAATTGGTCCAATATCTCAGTTCGATGCGCGCATCTTTTGAAAAGGATCTTCCCGAAGAACAGAATACAAAAATGAAACTGAATTCGTGGATTCATAATCCTTTTTTACCCAACTTGCAAAAGCCCGAAAGTATGTCAAACGAGATATATGAATCTCTTTTAGAAATGTCATCAGACACAAGTATGGAGTCACTGTTCAAAACGACGCCTCTCAACGATTTTTGGTGCAGAATCCGTGATGAATATCCAATGCTTGGCAAAATGGCTCTGAATATTCTTCTCCCGTTCCCAATAACATATTTGTGCGAAACAGGATTCTCAACCTATGCAGCCACGAAAACAAAATATCGCAATAGACTGGACGCCGAACCTGATATGAGACTTCAACTGTCTTCTATCAAACCTGATATCAACCAATTGATGAAAAATAAAAAACAGTTTCATACCTCCCATTAGTTACATTTTTTCTTTTTTAATATCTTTTATTATTGTACTTGCCATGTGGTAAAGTAAGTAATAATTAGTAACTGTTACATTGTACTTTTATTAAGCTTATTAATAAAGAATACACTTTTAAAAACTATTGTTTTATTGTAGGGTTCCATCAAGTATTTTGCTTCTCAAAAGGGTTCCGTCACCAAAAAAGTTTGAGAACCGCTGACATAGACTATATTAAATTTGTTATTAAATGTTGAAATTGACCGCCATCAACTTACTAGCAATCTGCAAGTCGATCTTTGAACTCTTTCAAAACGTTATGGATTACCTGAGGCTCTATTAATCTAACCTCATGCCTCATTTGAGCTTTAAGTTCATCAATATAATTAGGTTTGTTCAAGTATACTTTAGATTTTAAATAGCACCACAGAAAAAAAACTAGCGGGGTCAAATCTGGTGACCTTGCCGTCCATTCTATTGGACCCCGTCGAGCAATCCACTTGCCAGGAAAGACTGTATCCAAGTACTCACGCACCGGGCGTGTGTAATGGTCTTGAATTACTTGAAGTTAGATAGATCTACACAATTTGAAGACTTTTTGACAAGAAGTAAATGTCTTTGTCAAAATAAATTAATTTAGGTAACAGGTTAAAATAATAATAAAGAAATGCGCAATTAAAACTAAAAATCCACGGATCTCAGCATTTTTTCAGAAAAATATTAAAATGCCAATATATCGAAAACCGTTGATTTTGGAGATAAGGTATGTTATACAAAAAGTGTTCAGAATGTATCGTAGAATTTAAAAATAATATAATATACAGGGTGTTGTATTTAAAAAAATCAATGTTGACGGTACCTATATGTTCTTCTTGAGACAACCTGTATACACATTTATTATGTCAAAATATTCGCCATTTAATAATCGACGTGTCCAAGCGTTTTTACAGAAACTAATCACCTGAATTTTAAACGAATTTTTTCCAACCTTTTTGAGCTTACTGTGTATTTAAAAAAATGGTATGTTAGTTTTATGGTTTGTAACATTTTATAAATTTTACCATCAAAAATTGCTTCCAAGGTCTTTTTTTAATTGTAAACTTTACACTTCTTCTCAATAAATGCAAATTTTTTTTACGTGGCATTTTTATCCAACTTCCGAGGACCAAAATATGTTTATTGTGCTGAAATTTCTTTTAATTTGAACGTCAGGTTAACCATCTGGGTTTGTGAAAAACATATTCTACTATAAGTAAATTACATTTCACAGGGTAGGATAAGCGCACCTCGGGCCGGGGGGTTAACGTAACTGAGGGAAGGACAAAATTAAACAAAAATTATATAAACTTTATACGAAAAAGCATTGATAAATGCATCGATTTTTCTTGCAAGTGCTTTTCATTTTCACAAATTTTCCGCTTGAAAATAGAGCTTGGGGGCGCTGCTCGCCCCTTGTCTGCGCCCCTACTATATACAGGGTGTCCGGAAAATACGTGTACAACGTTGGACGACAGACTCCTGACGTCAAAATAGGTCGATCTAAGCCGACTTAGTTATATCCAAAGGTATCTCGTTTAGCCGGTAGAGGGCGTCAAAAATTTGTAAAAATATTGGTTTTTCCTAAATTACGTGAAAACCTGCTAATCGATTTTAATGATTTTTAGTATGAAGACTAATACTATAAAATGACGTTCTCTAGTAGTATAGTCACCGGCTGTAAATAAGTGGAAGTGTTATAAAAGTGATATAATACGTCAACATTTCTCCTCATTTTTTATATGAACGGCGTTATGACAACCCAGATATTTTTGTAGAGTGACTGGATGTATTTGGAAGCTATTTTACCTCTTTAATATTTTTCGTTGAATGAGCTGTTTTGCCAGAAGAAAATATTTACAATATTTAGTATTATTAGTAATAATATTAAAATCAAATTACCTGTAACAATAATTTTTTAAATAACCTTGTTGCTATGGCATTTAATAATTTGACAACTATTGACAAATTGTCACCAGTCTATGAAATTTACTCAAGTATACGATCAACATTCTTGAATTACAAGTTCATTTTACCATTAAAAATGGAAAATTATACGAACTCTGAGAAGGTTGACATGCTCCTGGTATACGGGTTTTGTCAAAGAAATGGGCGTCAGAGTGTTAGGGTTTACATGGAGAGGTTTCCTAACCGTCCAATACCAAACCACCAAACATTTGCCAATATCGAGCGTCATCTTCGGGAAACGGGCAGCTTTGAGAAAAACTTTGAAGGCAGGGATCGTATGCGAACAACTCGAACTGTGGAAACAGAAGAGATGATTCTGGAAAGAGTTGAAGAAGAACCAAGTACCAGTACCCGTCGCTTAGAACGTGAGTTACATGTTCCTAAAACGATTGTCAATGAGGTTTTAAAAGAACAGTTGTTACATCCTTATCACGTGCAAAAAGTCCAGGAACTTTTACCGACTGATCCCCCCATGCGGCGGTCAAATTATTAGAAATAAAAGAATCCGTGCTCCAAATTTTTGTAGAACAATTATGTTTACTGACGAGGCGTGCTTTACAAGATCTGGAGTAACCAATCTGCACAACGAACATATTTATTCCGATGAAAATCCACATGCCATTAAAGTTGCACATCATCAGCATCAATTAAAATAAAATATTTGGGCAGGTATTATTGATCGCTACCTTATTGGTCCCTTTGTTATTCCAGACAGGTTAGATGGAAATATTTATTTAAATTTTTTGCAAGACACATTACCAATTCTTCTGGACAATTTGCCCCTTTTACTTCGGAGGGAAATGTGGTATATGCATGATGGTGCCCCGCCCCATTTTTCCGTTGCCGTTCGGCAATACTTATTACATCATCAATATCCCAACCGATGAATTGGAAGGGGCAATGATGCACCAGTAAAATGGCCACCACGTTCTCCTGAGTTAAATATGTGTGACTTCTTTTTGTGGGGCGCAATTAAAACAGAAATTTACAAGACTCCGGTAAACACACGCGATGATTTATTGCAGCGGATTTTAAATGCAGGCAACCATTTTAATAACCCCGAGACATTAGATAGGGTCCAATATCATTTTTTAAGGAGTGTTAATAAGTGTATTCAGCAAGATGGCGGTCATTTTACACATTTGCTTAGGTAATGTTTTTGTTTTACTTAGTTTCTTACAATACATACTTTCAACTTTGTTGTACTTTGTTTTATTTTTATTGTTAATAATTGATAATACCGGGTGTCAACGAGATTATTGTACATAGCACCACAGTGTTATGTTAAGAGATATTTTAATCAAATTTGGGTTACTGTAATGTTTGAAAGGGATCTTTATTTTTACCTAGAAACCAACTGAATTTCACTTCCGGTTTAACCGGAACTACGTCATTTATGTTTTTTTTTTTTAAATGACAACCTGTATATTATATTGCACAGTCAAATTCTCTTCAAAATTCTCTTTTCAACGACATACAACAAGTTGACATTTACTTTCAAAATGGCGGCGTAGGACTCATTTTACCAAAAACAAAATGGTGTCTATAAAACAACGTATGCAATTGATTCTGGAAAATAGTGATAAAATCTTTTAAATTGGTCCCTTTTGTAATTCTTTAAGCACTGACATTTACATTTTCTTCTTTTGTTTTTAAAGGAAGGTATTTTTTATTGTTTAAAAAAATCTTAACTTTAACCCTATTTTACAGAGTTTTTTTAAATGTTATCATATACTTTTTATTATTTAGTATGAAAGTCTAAAGTATCCTTAAGCACCTAGGGATATTTTCGAAATCAGAATGCGTTTTGCTTCAGTTTTAAACAAGAAAAAAAAACAGTGCATTTTTCAATAAAAACTGAATAACTTATTTCCACCTAAGTTGGCGTTGGATAACAAAATTGGTATTATCAGACTATTAGTTTGTAATAAAAATTTTGTAGTGTATTGTGCTTTTGGTCGTGGGTCTGATTCATATTTCGTTAAATAGGAATAAAATGGTTAAGTTTACAAGAGAAGAACAAATTGATATGTTAATTATTTACGGAGAAAATCACAAAAATACCCGTCGTGCTGAAACATTGTATAGGGAGCGCTATCCAGCTCGTGAATTGCCTTCTTCAAGTTATTTCCCGTGGCTAGAAAATAAATTAAAATCGGAAAAAAACGATAATCAAGAAGCTAATGATAACTTTGTTAAAAGCGAGGAAGCTGAAATAAATGTATTGGCATTGATCCTACGTCATCTTTGCGAGAAATAGGACATCAATGTAATATTAGCCACGAAAGTGTAAGAAGAATATTAAAAAAACATGGATTTAAGTCGTTTAAATACCAAGTTCACCACCACTTGGGAGAAAACGATCGTGTCAGAAGGCTACAATACTGCAATTGGTTTTTGGAGGAGAATAATGTGGATAACGAAATCCCCACTTAGTAAGAGAAGGAGCTTTTCAGGAGCGTTTTGGTGTAAATGTCTGGATTGGAATAATGGGAACTAGAATCGTTGGTCCTGTATTCTTTTTTCATCATTTAAACTCTGAACAATATTTAAATATTCTTCAAACCGCTGTCAAAGAATTTGTGGACAGCTTACCTTTAATTGAAATAAACAAAATGTATTACCAGCAAGATGGCGCCCCTGCTAACAACTCTAGGATTGTAGTAAACTATTTGAATGTTTCGTGATATATGGATTGGGACAAACGGACCAATAAGGTGGCCTGTCCGATCAACTGACCTAACCCCGCTCGATTTCTTTCTATGGGGATATGTAAAATCAAAAGTTTATGCCACTGCACCGACATCATTGGAAGACCAAATCGCGAGAACCGGAAGTTGATTTTTTTGGGAAGATAATAAAAATTGAAGATAGGGACATGTAAGCCGATTTGCTCTAAGACGTACTGTTAGAAAGTTATAAGCTGTCAAAGTTCAAAAATGTCACTTTTCGAGAGTCAATATCTCGGAAACTATGAAGTATAGACTAATAATGCATTTAATAAAAAATAATTATAATTTTATGTGAAATTTAAAAATGTAAAAATATACTGGGTGTTATATTTAAAAATATAAAATTCGTTCGAATTCCAGACAAACTAAAAAGCTAGCAACAACGCCAATATGGTCATTCGGTGCGTTAGATCCTCTTACACAACTGTACCAAATTTGGTTTAAATCGGCCAGTAAATTGAGATGTTATTAAGCCGTTTCCAGACTTTATACACACACTGTATATTAAAAAACAATGGTCCTAAGACTGTGCCTTGTGGGACTCCATAGTTAAATATTTTTGGTATACTTATACTTTTACCAATTTTTACATGTTGTGGTCTATTATTTAAATAACTTTCAAATAAATTTAATAGATTTCCTTGAAAACCAATTATTTCTAATTTTCTTAAAAGTATTTCATGACTTACAGTATCAAATGCTTTTGCTAAATCCAAAAATATACATATGCTTTGCCTTTTATTATCAATTGAGTTGTTAATTCACAAATTGCATCTTGAGTAGATTTATTTTTTTGGAAACCAAATTGTTTTTCTGATATGATTTTATTTTTATATAAAAATTTGTCTATTCGATTTTTTAAATGTTTTTCAAAAACTTTTGCTACTGATGAAATAAGTGTGATAGGTCTATAATTTTCTAATTCAGTTTTGTTGCCATTTTTATAAATTGGTTTTATTAAACCTATTTTAAAAGCATTTGGATATATTCCTGTTTTAAAGATAGTATTTATTAAATAAGCTAATGGTTTGGTGATATGTGAACTAATTGAATTTAATATTTCGGATGTTATTCCGTCAATGCCAGGAGATTTTTTAGTTTTAATATTATTTATAATGTTTTTTATTTCATGATAATTTGTTTCTTTTAGATAAAAGGAATTTAAGTTATTTGATACAGTTGCATATGAAATATTATTTTTATTTAATATATTATTAGCTAATGATTCTCCAACTTTTGAATAATATTCAATAAAGTTATTAGATATTAAATCTTGATCATTAGTTACTTCTCCATTCGGAAGCTTCATGGACTTTATTGAATTATCTTTTTTATTTTTTTCATTACATAATTTTTTAACACATTGCCATAACTCTTTTGATGAATTACATTTATTTTCTATTTGAGATTTGTTATAATTTATTTTAGCTTTTTTAATAATTTCGGTTTATTTATTTTTATAATTTTTATAGTTATTTATTAGGTCTTTATTATCTGTATTTCTCTGACTTTTATAAAGTTAATTTTTTTTTATTTATTGATATTAATAAACTCTTTGATATCCAATCTTTTTTTGATGTATGCAGGTAATTGTAAATATTTTCTTCTGGCAAAACAGCTCATTCAACGAAAAATATTAAAGAGGTAAAATAGCTTCCAAATACATCCAGTCACTCTACAAAAATATCTGGGTTGTCATAACGCCGTTCATATAAAAAATGAGAAATGTTGACGTATTTTATCACTTTTATAACACTTCCACTTATTTACAGCCGGTGTCTATACTACTAGAAAACGTAATTTTATATACTAAAAATCATTAAAATTGATTAGCAGGTTTTCACGTAATTTAGGAAAAACCAATATTTTTACAAATTTTTGACGCCCTCTACCGGCTATACGAGACAATTTTGGATATAACTAAGTCGGCTTAGATCGACCTATTTTGACGTCAGGAGTCTGTCGTCAAACGTTGTACACGTATTTTTCGGACACCCTGTATAAATCGAGAGTTTAATAAAAATACTGGAAAATGAAAATTTACAAAAAAGCCCTTAAATGTCCAGAAAAACTAAGAAATAAAAAAAAATCTTTGAAATAAATAATTTTTTCGGCAACCGTCCGGGCAGTTCCCACTTCCCGGACGCTTTTCCTTTGAAAAAGTAACATTTCTCCGGCCTAGTCCGGAAAGTCCGTGCCTAGTCCGGAAAGTACGTACTTCCCGGACTAGGCCGGGAAGAATCACATCAATATTAGCAATTGCTCGAATTTTAATATAAATGAAGACATTAGTGGATAAAGGTGTCATGTCGCATTTTTTGTTAAAACTACTTTTTCTACTTTTTGAGCATCCCTGGTATAGATCTTACTTTTAGTAAACCTTAAATGCATCTTTCTTCATAATAAAAGATTTTTTTAAGGATAAAGGTGTTAAGTCAGTCAAGCATCTAGCATGTCGTAGTGAATAAAGGTGTCATGTTACAATCTTGCTACATGATACTATGAAAAAAACTATGAATTTGCTTTTATTATTAAAGTGCACCAAATAAAATTAGTTAATTTTACCTAAATTATGCGGTGTTCAAAAATAAAATTAAATAATATTTAAGAAAGTTCTAAGTCATAACGCGTTTTATTGAATAACTTCGAAGTTTAAAAATGTGACATGACACCTTTATCCACTAATGTCTTCAAATATTAATATAAATAAGAATTAGAATGTTTCTGTTAGTACCTATCTTCTGTTCGAATTTCAATATTTAATGCAAATAAGAATTAAAATGTTCAAAATTTTGTTCTACAAAGAAATATAATAAAGAAATGTGTCTCATTGAATTGTTATTCTACACGGTTGCCGAAAAAATAGTGTACGCGACACGTCCGAAAACAGTTTTTTTGGATTCGCAGACTTCCAGGACTCACCTACGGCTCGTCCTAGAATTTTGTCGACTCATCCAAAAAAACAGTATTTTCCGGACTTGTAGCGTAAATTACTATTTTAAAAATAAATATAATAAAATTGCTCGGCCAGGAAATTCAAATTTATTTATCGATTCTACTTTAACATAATTTCTATATTGCTGGATTACTTGTGTATGCAACAAGAATTAAATCAATATTTTGTGCCAGTCTATGTCGGTGCTTAAAAATAGGTTATACTTTTTTTTAGTAAACCCAATTAATAACGGTGATTTATTCATAGTAATCTTATTTATTTGATTTAATTTTTTTTAATTTTGATTATTGATAATATAAAAATTTAAAAATATATTAAAAATATTCTAAAATTGCTGTTATTTCATCACATAATTGTAAATATATCTATAATATCAAAAAAACAATTGAGTTACTCAAACAGTAACGATCAGGCGGCACAATAAACATTATCATTGTTTCCGTATGTTACATCAATCGTAATTAATAAACCATGCCGCTCTACGTTATAGTAAGCCGACTGAAAGCGCGGCGTTGTCTTACAGTATGAACGCAAAACTTCAATCAGCTGATTACATTTAAAATAGCACGGTAATGGACTTTTTCACTACAACCGAATTTATCATATTTAGCACTGACATCCTGAATTCTGACAGGAAATTGGAACTTGTTCTTATTTTTTGACAAATTTGGGGGAAAAGGTAGTGGTATTTTTAGTGTCTGCCAATATATCAAATTTTGAGTGAGAAAATCGTTTTTAATATTTTATTTCTAAAATTTGTTTACCAATGATTCGCCGTCGTATTTTTAGTTCGAAAAGCAAGATAACAAGTTAATTAAACTTACCTTATTAAACCGAAAATAAAAAAACAAACAAAACAGCAATCTTCTATGTTATCGCGGTGTCCGGAAAAAAGCCCCAGGAAATAAACGCATAGGAAATAACCGCACAGAAAAAAGCGCACAAGAAATATTCGCACCTGGAAAAATGCGCACCAGAAAAAAACGCACACGGAAAAAAGCTCACGTGTATAATTGCGCACGTGGAAAAAAAAAGCAAAATTTACGTTTATACTATATAATGCAAATATATATTTTTTAAATTATTAAGACATCAAAATATTACATAGATACATATGTTACAGAAAGAAGACTACCTAATATACATACATATAACATACCTAATCGGTATAACAAACGAACAGAAATATTTGTCGGTGCACCCGAATTCCGTTAAGTTTTTGCTGATCAATTTAGAGATTTAGTATTCACCTGAAGACGACTGGAGATACTTATCAGTTGAAACGTTGTGATATGAAAAACTAAAGGCAATGGAAGTCCAAAACACATCTATTACTTAATTTAGAGATGCTGCAGGGATCTTTAATCCCCTAACCGAATTGCGTTACGGTCAAAAAGGGTCGGAGTGGTCGGTATTACCTGTGATTATTCTACATACTCTCTAATCGGTTCTAAAAGGTGTATTGGCAACCGGTTTGTTCGTAGTTACCCAGAGCATTTTTTTTTAAATATTTTTTTAACCAATATTTGTTTAACTGAACTGGTAAAGATTTAAAAAATATATATTTGCATTATATATTTAGTATATACGTAAATTTTGCGGTTTTTCCCATGTGCGCAATTATACACGTGAGCTTTTTTCCGTGTGCGTTTTTTTCCTTGTGCGCATTTTTCCAGGTGCGGATATTTCTTGTGCGCTTATGTGACTGTGCGCTTTTTCCTGTGCGGTTATTTCCTGTGCGTTTATTTCCTGTGCGCTTTTTTCCGGGATTCGTTATCGCGTACCTAACCTCAACGGAATATTAGCTGGTAACATAACAATTTTCCAAAAACTTAGATACCTGTAAACAACATTTTCAAGCACAATTTATTGATCAAAAATTTTAAAAATATATATTTCATATACGATTACACGATTTGTTTGCGAAGCGTTCCTTTAACAGCTCAGCTAAACAGATATTTTTACTTCGCTGATTAACACAGATGCAAAAGAAAAGTGCCTAATAGCAAAAATACAAGAAAGCCACAGAGAAAGCGTATATTTGTACTAACGATAGCAAGACAACGCACTTGAAAATCTCCTAAATCATCTAATTATGTTTTTTATATTCCTACATAAAAAAAAGTCTAGAATTTACCTGCTATGATTCCTGCATCTTTTGTAGCTTGTCTTTGACTGTCATTAAAGTAGGCTGGAACTGTTACCACTGCATCCGTAACACTTTGCCCTAGATACGATTCAGCAATGTCTTTCATTTTTGTTAAAACCATGGAGCTGATTTCTTCTGGTGCGAATTTTTTAATTTCACCTGTTACAAAAATATTTAATATTTAAAACAAATAAAGGACAGAATGAAGGTGCATCAGTGGTGCCATGTAACGCGTCTCAAAGCCGCTTAGTCACTCCTCTGGTCACATAATTATGTTTATGGTTTGTAACATTTTTAATGAAATTATGCCTTAATTTAAACTTTTACTAATAATAAAAACTAGATTTACAAAAATATTTAATAACCTTGATATGTGATTTGTGCCAAAACTAAAAGTTAACTAGTTTTAACGAGATGTGTTTCATAACTTCATTAATTGTGCAGAAAGTAAGAAATGTGATTAATAACTTAATTAATTGTGTAACAATTAGCACATGTTCGTATTTTCTTTATTTGTGCAATATGCAGGACGTGTGTTTCATGGCTTTATTTATGGTGCAATAATTAGAATGTGTGTTTCATAACTTCATTATTTATGCAAAGGGAAAGACATGTATTTTCCAACTCCATTAATTGTGCAAATAGTAAGAAAAATGTTATTTGCAAATTCTGTGCAACAATTAGCACATGTGTTGTATAATTTCTTTATTTGTGCAATATGCGGGACATGCATGTGGTTAATGGCTTTATTTATGGTGCAACAATTAGGATCTATGTTTCATAACTTCATTATTTATGCAAAAAGTAAGGCATGCATTTTATAACTTCATTAACTGTGCAGAAAGTAAGATGTGATTCATAACTTAATTAATTGTGCAACCATTAGTACATGTTCATAATTTCTTTATTTGTGCAACATGCGGGACATGCATGTGGTACATGGCTTTATTTATGGTTCAACAATTAGGATCTATGTTTCATAACTTCATTAACTGTGCAGAAAGTAAGAAATGTGATTCATAACTTAATTAATTGTACAACAATTAGCACATGTTCATGTTTTCTTTATTCGTGCAATATGCAACATGTATGTTTCATGGCTTTATTTATGGTGCAATAATTAGAATGTGTGTTTCATAACTTCATTATTTATGCAAAGAGAAAGACATGTATTTTCCAACTCCATTAATTGTGCAAATAGTAAGAAATATGATTTGCAACTTGTGTGAAAAAACTAGCACACGTGTTTTATAATTTCTTTATTTGTGCAACTTGCGGGATATGCATGTGATTCATGGCTTTATTTATGGTGCAACAATTAGGATCTATGTTTCATAATTTCAGTATTTCTGCAATAAGTAACGCATGTATTTTATAACTTCATTAACTGTGCAAAAAGTAAGATGTGATTCATATCTTAACTAATTGTGCAACTATTAGCACCTGTTCATAATTTCTTTATTTGTGCAATATGCGGGACATGCATATGGTTCATTGCTTTATTTATGGTGCAACAATTAAGATCTATATTTCATAGCTTAATTAATTGTGCAACAATTAGGATCTATGTTTCATAATTTCATCATTTCTGCAAAAAGTAAGGTATGTATTTTATAACTTCATTAACTGTGCATAAAGTAAGAAATATAATTTATAACTTAATTAATTGTGCAACAATTAGCAAAAAATGTGTTTAATAATTTCTTTATTTGTAAAGATTACAAGTGTTTCATAACTTTATTCAACAAGTAAGATATGACGTGTTTTACTTTCTCAGTAAAATTTTGTTTCTACTAGCATACAACTACAAGAAGGTATTTGCAAATAGTGTCAGACTGGTACCATTTGAACCTCCAGGCAAAACCGAAAGTGGCCTACCCACTCTCTTTTTACTTATTATAGATAAGAAAAATTTAAAATAATAAGAATAATAATAATAATAATAATAGTACACAGACCTGGCAATGGAAATAAAAAGACTTTGGAAGCAAGAAAAAGTCACTATTATCCCTCTTATTATGTCAGTGACAGGCCTCACACCAGGACATTCAAATCACACCTGAAACAACTAGGAATCAGCACAAACATACATCGAAACTTTCAGAAAACAGTAATTCTAAAAACATGCCAAGTCTATTTAAAATTTAATAAAATAATAAATATGTTTATGTTGTCTTCTATAAACTTATTCTTCAATCCCATGAAGCTGAGCTTGTTTTAGTATAGTTTTTAACAATTAATTTATCCATCCTTATTATTATTATTATTATTATTATTATTATTATTATTATTATTATTATTATTAATATTATTATTATTATTATTATTATTATTATTATTCTTATTATTATTATTATTATTATTATTATTATTATTATTATTATTATTAATATTATTATTATTATTATTATTATTATTATTATTATTATTATTATTATTATTATTATTATTATTATTTGTTCTTTTTCACAGGTTTCTACCCTGGGTTTAGAGCTAGAGCACATCGGTCAGTGACAAGATGGCCTGCTCGTTGGTGTGGTTCTAAACCACTTAAAGTTAAGTTTCGCCTAAAACCCTACGGACTATGCTGCACGTGTCTAACAACACAGGCTTTTGCATGGGTAAGTATAAATCTACATCTAAACCAAGTTGACCTGAACTCTTAATTGTTTTAGGTATTTCACCAGTCGAGCCGGTGACTATCGGTACTATCGCCACTGTCTCCATGTTCCACATTTGGCGTATCTCATCGCTCAAGGGTAAGTATTTATTTATCTTTTCAGAGTAAGTTTTCTCGATGTTGGTTGGAAGGGGAACGGCAAAATCAAAAATGAGTGTTTTCTTTTCAGCCTTGAAGGTAAGTACTAGCTCGGGAATGTTGTTTGTTATTGTTCGGTCTGTGATTATTTTTCTGTTCCAGTAGAGTCGCATGTCATCGTTCTCACATACTGGGGGCGGCTCGTATTGATAATATGGTGTGTGTTCTGTGAGACCTAGGTATTTTTTTCGTAGACTTTGGTGGATAATTTTTCCGACTCTATTATGCCTGTCTAGGTATGCTTTCGGTGCAAGCACTGAACATCCAGTAACTATGTGGTCTAGCATTTTATCCTTCTGGTTGCATATTCGGCATTTGACACTGTCCTGTTGTTCTTTTAGGATATTTCTTCTATAAACCTTTGTCGCAATGACTTGGTCCTGGATAGCAGCGATGAAGCCTTCCATTTCCAAAAACAAATTACCAGTTCTGAGATATGTTGTAGATGCATTCCCGTCGATATGTTCGTTCTCTATTCCAGCTAAGTATCTATTGTGGAGTGGTTTGCTTCTCCATTGTTCTAATTGTTGATCCGGAGTAGAAGTCTCTTCAGTAGGGTGGTAATCTGTTTCTGACAACTTTAGGGGTGTAGCCTTTTTGTCCGCTCTCACCACAGCACGGTGCATCTCACTGGATATTGCTTTAATATGAAAGTATTCCCTTAAATTGGTAAGTTGGTTAGCATGTCTCGCCACTAGGTCGGGAATACCTCGGCCTCCCATTTTTCGAGGTAAGTGAAATATCTCTATAGAGGAACAAGGGTGGTGTGCTCGGAACTTACGGAATTCTTTTCTTGTTTTTATATTAAGGTCATTGAGTTCCGTCTTAGTCCAGTGAATGACACCAAAACTGTAAGCGATTGCAGACGTGGCATAAGTAATTAAGTATTGACTGCTTTAGAGATGTTCCTTGCTGACAGTTTAGAGCGTAGAATGGAACGTAGTCTTTTCCGTTAATTATCAGTAACCGTCTGTTTTGCTGCCTTATGGTCAATACCCCTAGCTTGCAGATAACCCAAGTATTTGTAGCGTTCTCTCTCCTCCATTCCTTCGATCGTGCCTTGGTCCACACTGACTTCATAGTTCTCATGTTGTATCCACTTACCTTTCACCATTCCACTCATTTTGCATTTGTCGAGGCCAAATTTCATATTGATATCTGAGCTGAAGCGTGCAACACAAGAGAGAAGTTCGTGTAGGTGTTGTTCAGATTTTGTGTACAGTTTAAGATCGTCCATGTACCACAAGTGACTTATAGATCTATCTGAATGTGGGAGAGTATAACCTTTACGCTGTTTATTCAACATGGTTGTCAAAGGGCGCAAGGCCAAACAGAACCCAAGGGGACTTAGCGCGTCTCCTTGAAATATCCCACGCTTGATATTAATTGTGCCCATATCAAGTGTGCCGTTGTTTGTATTGATCATGAGTTTTGTCTTCCATTGAGACATTGCGTGACCAAGAAGCGTACAGATGGGGCTTTCTATTTTGTAAATTTTTAGGACTTCTGATAGCCAAGAATGAGGAACACTGTCAAACGCTTTTTGATAGTCAATGTAGGCAGTGTGGAGGGAGCTGTTTGTACGCTTGGCATTGGACATTATCACTGAGTCGATGACTAATTGCTCCTTGCATCCTCTTGAGCATTTCCGACATCCTTTTTGTTCTTCGTCTAGCAGTTTATTGACCTCGAGGTGGGTATAGATCTTCTCGGTAAGTATTGAAGTCAGTATTTTATAGATCGTTGGAAGACATGTTATCGGTCTATATTTTGCAGGGTTGTCAGAAGGTTGTTGCGTCTTTGGAAGCAGGTAGGTTACACCATTTGTCATGAAGTGAGGCATCCGTTCAGGCTCAGAGAGCAGGTAAGTATAACATTTTGCTAGGTGATTATGCGTGGCCTTGAATTGTTTGTACCAGAAATTTTGGATTTTATCTGGTCCTGGCGCCTTCCAATTTAATGTTTTGCTTGTGGCCTTTATCACCTCATCTAGTGTCACTTCCCATTCTGTCAAAGTTCTTTCTTGGAAATGTCGCGGATTTTTTTCTGCTTAATTTTTTTGAGTGTCCCCGAAGCTGTTGATTCTGATTTAAATGAAACAAATTCCTCAAGTTACAAGAATAGTAGTCTGTTGGTATTTTAAAAGTTTCTATTATATCACCCCTAGCTCTTCTTTGCTTCAGAGTAGTTAACCCAAATCTTTTAAGTCTTTCGGGATAAGGTAATTCTCTCAATTCAAATGGAATTCTGCTAACCCGCCTTTGGACCCTTTCCAAAATTTCAATATCTTTGATGTAGTAATGTAGTAGGGGTTCCAAATATTGTATCCATATTCAATTTTTGGTATAATATAGGAAGTGTACCGGGTGGTCAAATAAGCGAGGACGTCGGCTTTATCTCGGAAACCATTAATCGTACAACTTTCGGAAATATTTTTTTTATGAGTAAAGTGGTCAAGAGAAATTGCTGGAAATTACTTTTAAGTCCCTCATTTCGCCGCAAGGGGGCACAATTAAAAATTGTTTTTTTTAATTCTAAATTTCTCCGAAAATTCCCATATTAAGGTATAAATCTGATTACATCGTTGGAAAGCTTAGACAATTCTGCATCATTTTGGTTTAAGGCTCATTGGCGTACCGACCTTGATTCTTATCAAGGTTGTTTTGGCAATAACTCTGAAACGAACAAAAATGTCGAATTGCGGTCTTCACATCTTTTCTTGCAAATTTCATTTACTTTTCGATTATGATGTCATAGTTATACCGTATGGTTTAAATTTTCGGGATAAAATCGAAAAAAACTGTTATTATTATAAATTGCGCCCTCTAGCAATTTTATTAAACACTATCGTGTACTGTTGGATACGGCAATTGAAGATACTTATTTTCCCCTTCCAAACAAGCTTAAATTTAGTAAAATCGGACAGTTCGTTTAGAACAGTGGTTCCCAACCAGTGGTCCGCAGACCACCGGTGGTCCGCAGAAGCCCAAAATATGGTCCGCGAATGATTTTTTAATTTAGCGGGCGGTGAGCCGTTGTTCGCCGCGTCAGTGTTGCCAACCAGAGGGAATTTTCCCTTTTTGGGGAATTTTGACACCGATTAGGGAAAAAGGGAATATATTTTAAATTTAAAATCACACACTTAAATAAATTGAATATGCAACTGCAAGGTTCCGGAAATAAAAAATTAGAAAACACCGCAAATATATTCATTTTTGAAGATAAACTTCGCGCTTTTATTTGCAAACTTCAGTTGTTGTCAGTTGTTGAAGAAAATAATTATTTTGCGTTTGGGACATTAAAACCACTCGTGGAAGACAAAAATTATGACGCAAGTAAATCAGATATGCAAGAAAACATCCAGACTCATTTAGAATTGTTGATTGATGAATTTAATCGTTACTTCCCAGAATATACCGAAGATGCTAAAGTTGATGAAAAACTGATTCGTAATCCTTTTAGTACGGACGCTGGTGAAGTTACTGAAGGAATCCAGGAAGAACTTATTGAACTCCAAAATGATAGAAACTGCAAGGATGCTTTTGAATTGAATTCACTTGAGTCGTTTTGGTGTAAAAAACCAATTTCTTATACTAAACTTCGAGAAATCGTCTTGCGGTATTTTATGGTTTTCTCCACAACTTATTTATGTGAACAAGGATTTTCCGCTTTGTTGGTAATATAAAACAAGGCGAAGAATCGTTTGAAAGTAGGTGATGATTTGCGTGTAGCTTTGAGTAACAATATTAGTCCTAGGATAGCCGAACTTGTGAAGAAGATGCAAGCTCAGAAATCACATTAATACAAAATTACAGAAGTTTATCCTAAAAATATTATTATTACTTTTTATCTAAATTCCTAATGTGTGTTTAATTAAAGTTTCAGTTTGATTATTACAGTTAATTTTTATTATACCTCCAAAGTGGTCCCTGCTCACAAGAATGATATAAAAATGGTCCCTAACCAAAAAAAGGTTGGGAACCCCCGGTTTAGAAGTTACAACGATTTTAATGTTTACACTTTCAATAGCTTCTCCCACTCTTATCAAGGTCGGTGTACGCCAATGAGCCTTAAACCAAAATGATGCAGAATTGTCTAATCTTTCCAATGATGTAATCAGAGTTATACCTTAATACAAGAATTTTCGGAGAAATTTAGAATTTAAAAAAACAATTTTTAATTGTGCCCCCTTGCGGCGAAATGAGGAACTTGGAAGTAATTTCCAGCAATTTCTCTTGACCACTTTACTCATAAAAAAATCTTTCCGAAAGTTGTACGATTAATGGTTTCCGAGATAAAGCCGACGTCCTCGCTTATTTGACCACCCGGTACAATTTCTTTACAATCTGTAGAGAGTGATATTTGAAAGTCTTTTGCATCATGAAAATAAAACTATTGGGTTTCTTTGCCATTTTAATAATATGTGCTTCCCATTTTAAATTAGAAGAAATTAGTAATCCCAGATCTTTTGTTCTGTAACACTAATAAGTTGAAGATTATTTAGCAAATATCTTTCACATTCTCCGTAATACTTTTTTTCCAGAATAAAGGATGCAATATTTAAGTATGAAATCCACCACAAACATAGGAGGCGAAATTTTTATCGATAATTAAGGAAATTAGCATACAAACTTTACAAACTAGTACATACTATATTGCAATGCTGCAACCTCTTGTGGTTTACAAATAGCGCTACATTCAATACTCTTTCCAAAATAAACAAGGTTTCCATAAAAATAGCGCCCTAAGCCACATTTTTTTTTATTAAAGAATTAAAAATATTCCATATTCTTATATGCCCCACATCCATTATTGTCCCATCCGACACTGTTTGCAAGGACTTTATATTAAGTGAACGTCATAGCTCGACAAATTATGTTTACTGACGGTGACCTGTTTGTTCGTGCGATATCATAGAAGCAAATGTCAGATCTAGTTTGTTTATGTAACAAATGTACAGGGTTATTTTTTATATTTGCGTACCCACCTACAGGGCTTAATATAAGTAACATAAAAAAACTTTTAATACAAAAGTTGCATAATGTTTCCCGTCATATCTTTTAGACTTATTAAAAAAAACATCTGCACATCGGAAAGTTAAAAAACAAATAAAATTCTTCTTTTTTTAAATGGAACACCCTATATATTTTTTACCAGGGCGAAAGATCTCTTTCTCCTGATTTCAAAAATATATAACATGTCATCATTCAATCCAGTCGTTTGTGAAATATTTGAGTTTTTGATTAATTGAATTGACTGTAATCTAGTCGGCGTTCCGCATACTTCAACGTGACATATTTGTCACTTTACTTTAAATTGAAATATTCAGTAAGGAAAATGGGATATTCGGAAGAAGACAAACTTCAAATAGTGCGTCTTTTTTACTCTAATAACAACCGAATTGCTGTAGTTCAACAGCAATTTACTTTACTTTATATCATAAATTATAAATCATAAGTTATTTTCTTTGCTGCATGTTTCAATTTAAATTAAAGTGACAAATATGTCACGTTGAAGTATACGGAACGCCGACTAGATTATAGTCAATTTAATTAATGAAAAACTCAAATATTTCACAAACGACTGGATTAAATGATGACATGTTATATATTTTTGAAATCAGGAGAAAGAGATCTTTCGCCCTGGTAAAAAATATATAGGGTGTTCCATTTAAAAAAAGAATACTTTCATTTGTTTTTTAACTTTCCGATGTGCAGATGTTTTTTTAAATAAGTCTAAAAGATATGACGGGAAACATTATGCAACTTTTGTATTAAAAGTTTTTTTCTGTCACTTATATTAAGCCCTGTAGGTGGGTACGCAAATATAAAAAAATAACCCTGTACCTATCTATTTTCAAATTTTTAATAGTTTATCCTTATTGTTCCTTACTAATAAAATCGTTACACATTTTTTGAAAATTTTCTTCAAAGAAAACTATATGTGACAAACCGTTCTTCTCAATTTAGTAGCAATAATGTTTTTGTCTTCAATTTTTTTTTTTTTTTTAATTTGAAGTAAACCCCATTGCACCATCACATATACATACCTTTAAATTGAACTTGAATTTTCGGTTTTCCTCCATCGTTAATAACTTTAAACGGCCATAATTTCATATCCTGCTGAATTTTGAAATCGTTGAATTTTCTTCCAATGAGTCGTTTGGCATCGAATACAGTGTTGCTAGGGTTCATAGCGACTTGGTTTTTGGCGGCATCGCCTATCAGGCGTTCTGATTCGGTGAAGGCTACATAACTGGGTGTTGTACGATTACCTAGAAAAAGTGATATTGGTACAATGGCGAAATAATGTTTCTAAAAATTAAAACAATTTTGTATTTAGCGTAAGTTTTTAATATGCTATTGCCTAGCGCTCTCGGCCTATTGATAGGCGATCATCAGATCTAAGATTCTAAAAGAAAAACACAAACAAGAGTAGAAACAAAAGTCGAAACAAGCTACAGCAAAATAGATGTTAACAATAAATATAGTGTTTAAATTCCTTGAACTACTAACTGATGAAAGTATCTACTACTCGTTAAATTATGTCCTGAAGACAAGAAACATAATCAAAATAATTAAAAATGTTTAAACAAATTTTCATCCTACTCTAACCGTCTTTGAAAAAAAAAGATTTTTTCTTACAGGGTGTCCCTTTTCCAAAGACAAAAGAAGAAAACTCGAAATTCCGGTTGTGGAAATAGATATTATTGTATTATTTCATAGAATACCTACCTACTTTTATGTAATTTATATAAGTGTTTATGTGTTTTTTTTTAAGTTAAGAATAAATACTTATATAAATAAAAGAAAGAAATATTTTGACTGGACTTTATATAGGTAACAAACTTGAAAAGCTAAACCAGGAGTTTATTATTCAATAAAATAGACGAAAAATATGCACTTATTATTTAATATGCACAAAAGAAAATCCGTGCAAATGTAAAAGCAACATCGAATAAATCCAGCTGATTTCTTAAGGTCACGTGCCATAGACTTCATAAAGACGAAACGGGACTGACGGCAGTGCTATGATAAAATGATGATAATATTTCGGTCACTTGAAAATATACTGAAACTAGCGTTGATTGTATCTTCTCGATAACTTGCCTGATTTTGGCAATTAATTTTAACGGACCTTCATAAGATTTCATAAAAGACTACAACTCCCTAGTTTTATAACTGTTATAAAGCAATAAAAGACACTTTTAAATTTGAATTAAACAATTTTATTTAAAAATAACAAGTTCAGCATGTTTATTGCAGTAAAACCAAACCGACGTCAACGTGTTGCCATGATTTGACAAGCAAAAGTAACCTAACGTCAAATTATTTAGTTAAATTCCTTGCCGCTGACTTTAAGACGTCCCCCGCCCCACCTGGTTCCGTCAAAGCGCCTTAATTTATGAACAGGCTAGTACTCACTTCTTTAAAATTGAGAAGGTTATGGTATATAGCTTTACCCACTTGTTATTGTTTACGAATCAACTATTTATATTTGCTATATTCAAGAGTATTATTGTTATTATTACCAAGTTTCGCGCGGCAATTATTAAAAGGGGCGGCAAACTTCTTAATCCGCCACTGTACCTAACTATCGTTTTAAACTTATTTACGAATTGCGCAAAATCCTCCAAATATCAAGCAAGAAGGCCATGATAAACAAAGTATTAATAATTGCAACTGACAATGACATGCGTGTGTAGGATTATACATGTTATTATTATTTGCTAAAAATCAATAAGACGGCTTGATATTTGGAGGTAAAATCCTCCAAAAACCGTAAATAAGTATAAAACTATTCTTATTAGGTATAGGGACACAGTTTGTAGTCATATAGGGAATGTTCTTATCTATCCATTGAACTAACCAGCAACGTAGCATCGTATTTTAAAATTTTGATTAAGATCAACAATTGTTACTTTTCCACTTACCTGTATCTGAAATTCCATTATCCGCCAATTCACTATCCAGTACAATAATATCTAATTCCACAACCAGACTTTCGAAGTTCCCTCTATTATCTTTGGAAAGATATTAAATTTTAGGCGACACCCTGTTAATGTCAAAATTTCATTTTGTATTTTTACGTTTATATGTGACTTTCTGTTATACCGCATGGCTGTTATTTCGTTTGAAGAGAGTCTCCGAGAACCTCATTATTCACATTAGCATGACATAAATAGCATTACTTTCTGAAATATTCTAATGGACTATCACCGTAACAAACTCTGTAATAATTTGTCATAGGTTTGAGACATTTAAAAGTTAAGCTTTATTTCTTTTAAGTTTACAAAATTTAAGAAATATTTATAAAAGTTTTTTCTGGAAAAGTAAAGTTATCGTAGTACCTACGTATCGTGTTACACAGTAGCAAATTTGACGATAAATTTAAGCAGAAATTTGTTTACAACTAAATTTTAACGTGTAATAGGTACAGGGTCTTCCAACGAGGACTGAACAGGGGCTCATTTTTGAGCTTGCTTGTATTTAAAGAAAAATCCAAAATAGCCAATCGATGTACTTTTTCCTGTAGAATTCAAAAATGAAACCAAAAATTTATTTGAACCAGAAACAAAAGTGTTACGATATGGATAAGGTGTTTTTTAAATGGAACATAGCTTTTTTTATACGATTTTTGGAACGAGTGATTTTTTTTTGTCCGTTCTGATTAAAATATTTAATATTGTGACAGCTATTTTTATTAAATTTTAATGTTTTATCCAGTATAATTTAACTTTTACCTGTTTAAAACATACACTAGGTAATAAAGGTATAATCACCTTTGAATCCTTCAAAGTCATTTCGGCAATATTATAGTAAATTTGTCAAATTTTTTGACTTTGAAGGATTCAAAGGTGATTATACCTTTATTACCTAGTGTATGTTTCAAACAGGTTAAAGTTAAATTATACTGGATAAAACATTAAAATTTAATAAAAATAGCTGTCACAATATTAAATATTTTAATCAGAACGGACAAAAAAAATCATTCGTTCCAAAAATCGTATAAAAAAAGCTATGTTCCATTTAAAAAACACCTTATCCATAGCGTAACTCTTTTGTTTCTGGTTCAAATAAATTTTTGGTTTCATTTTTGAATTCTGCAGGAAAAAGTACATCGATTGGCTATTTTGGATTTTTCTTTAAATACAAGGAAGCTCAAAAATGAGCCCCTGTTCAGTCCTCGTTGGAAGACCCTGTACATACACACTTTACAAATTTTTTTAGAAAAATATTATAATATTTTACGAAAATATAGAAACATTACTATATTTTATCAAAAAAATTAATAAAAGTGAGCCAAAATATGCGCAGTAATTTAAAATAACACTTGTCAAAATCTTTTAAGAAAAGCCGAAAAAGAAAGGTTACGTTTGATTGAAATTGGCATTCGGAGGTTATATTTGCTATTTCGTAATTTATTTTATTTTTATTTACCGAAAAGCTGGGTTAGATATAATTTGACATTGACATTTAACAATGCGTCACTGGTCTTTAGGGTCCATGATTGCTTGCAAAAATTGCATCCAAATTTGTTACTGTGTCATACACTATATACATTAAAATTCCATGCAATTTTGTACATATTTTTGTTATCAATTTTTACTAATAAAATTTATCATAAATTTTAGCACAAAATTTTTGTTAAAATTACGTCTGTGTAAAACGGCACTAAGTATCGTTTTACACACTAGCAAATTTGACGATAAATTTAAGAAACATTTCTATATTTTATCAAAAAAATTAATAAAACTGCGCCAAAATTTGCGCCGTAATTTAAAATAACACTTGTCAAAATCTTTTAAGAAAAGCCGAAAAAGATAGGTTACGTTTGATTGAAATTGGCAATAGGGCATGTGCACAACCTGACAGATGACAGTCGCCCTGAGGAAAAACATATTAAGGTTAGTTTTATAAGAGGATATAGATCAAATAGCTAAACAACTTGCACAAAGCAGATGGACAGGGCTGGCAACTTGTAGCATCTCCAGGCAATTGTGGCCCCTACTTGACGACAGGAAAACCGCAGTGCTATTACAACACGATCGGAAGGACCTAAGAAACATCACTGCCGTAGTCACCGGACATTGCCTGTTCGGTAGACACGCTGAACGTATGCAAGTACCAACTAACGATTTCTGTAGAAGTTGCAGAGATGAAGAGGAGGAGGAAAGTATTCAGCATTTCTTGTGTGAATGCCCCGGCCTCGCTAGAAGAAGGTTCAATGCCCTGGGCGAACCATTCTTTAATGATCTGGAGGAAGTGAGCAGCCTGCAACTGGGTCGACTTACGAAGTTTATTAACAGCAGTGGCTGGTTTGAATGAGCTGTCAAGATTCTTCTACGATCTACGTCACGTCGCGTTAACCATCGAGGCTGATGCGGATAGGTTCCGCGGAACACGTGTGGTACCACAACGGTCCTACAGGACTACGTGTGACTGTTTGGTCAATGCCAGAGGTCTGCCACTCTAACCTAACCTAACCTAACCTAGTTTTATGACGTTGACATCGGTATATTTTCAGGTTAGTTTGTTTGTCAAATCATGACAAGACGTCATGATTGCACAACCTGACAGTTGACACTAAATGACAATCGCCATGAGGGAAAACATTAAACATAAAACCAAAGCGAATATTCTTTATAAAACAAAATCCAAAAAATATGATACTGCCTACAATAATTATACTTATTATTCGCACAGATAAACTACCAAAAAAAAAACACTAAAGAACATCCAAACATCAAAAATACCTGTAAACCTGTCAATATCAATAATACCTGTAACCTGTAACGGTAAAAACAGGTTTTGCTTTTCCTCAGGGCGTCTGTCTAATGACGTCACGTGCACATGCCCTATCGGAGATTATAATATTTGCTATTTTCTAAATTACTTTATTTTTAGGTATTTACCGAAAAGCTGGGTTAGATATAATTTGAAATTGACATTTAACAATGCGTCACTGGTCTTTAGTACGCATGACACTAGGGACGTATTCGATGTCAATATTTCGTTTATTTTTCGTTTTCTCCAAAACGCGACCAAATAAACGTAGCAGTTACCTACAGTTTTAAGTTTAAAAAAAAACTTAATAAATTAATAAAAGCATAAAACAAAATTTTGTTAACTTTGCGCTTATTTTTTTTTTTGCTTCTATTAATTTATAAATCCAACCTTTCCTAATGTAGAACTTTAGGTAATTGTACTTGAAAGAGAGGTATTGGGTCGAAATTTGGATAATACGAAGAAGTAACGCAATATTCATCAAAAAATACGAAATGGCGAAAGGATCACTAGTGTTTGCTTTTATATTTAAGTATACTTATTACCTATTTGTTAAAAATACTTGATGATTATAGTTAGTTGGGAATAAATTTTAAAAAAAAAGTTCGTTATAAGCTGTTTTTACCTTGATCATTGGCTATTATTTCCACTTTGCCTTCCTGCCAAATACCCACGCATGAATAGGTTGTTCCTAGGTCAATACCGATTGCAGGTTTAACCATTTTTCATTCAGCTCTAAAAATGATCAAATAATAATTTTTATGGTTATGGTTAGTCGATTTCCTAACGCATTCCAAACTATTCCTTATTTGAATTTATAGTTCTAAACGTAACTATATTAACTTTATTTGTCACTAGCTATCAACATATAAAATAAAAACTAGACGTTTTTATTTTGACCATTAATATAAAGTTCTTTAGACCGCTGCATGTTAAAACATTGGCAGGATTCAATTTACTGTTCAGCGCACACCCGCAAGCTATTTCCTGATCGAAAACGTGAATGATTTATAATGCACAGGGCTTTTTCAAAGGATATATTTGATATGTTAAGGGCTTTAACTCTAAAAATTCAAACTTTTTCATTTGTATGCTTAACAGGCAACCCTCAAACATGATAAAACCCATAAAGAAAGAATACATTTCAGGAAGTATTCTGTACTAATAATGGGCATCAGAAATATTACTACAATCCCCGATATCCTTTACTAATTTAAAATTTAATATCAATTACTACTTACCTTCAAAATAAATCACCAAAGCAACACTTCTAAACACTTTTTGGTAACTAAAAATTTTAAATTTGTTGCGATTTGACTTTGATTGTCAGTCGTAATAGAGCACTTGGTGGTCCGTTTGCAAATGATTCGCGTTCCGATTTTTATAGCCGGTGTTTCGTTTGTTTGAGTATAATAGTCGTTGTTAGGTCAATAATATACAGGGTGTCGGTGTATTATTGAAAAATAATAAGCGTGGATCTTCTCTACGGTGTTTAAAATTAAGCCTAATGACAGGAGCAGACAAATACAGATTGGAGTGGTTCTTGAACAGGAGACGGAGGGTCCTCTATTAATTATTAGGGATTCGAAATAGGCACTGCCGCTGAAGAAACGCATGATGCTAATTGGCGAGAAAGAGGACCCAGGGCGTCAGGAGGAAGAGGAGACGTCGTTGTACTTTCTGGGTGCCTGTGAAGGTCTGGGGAGATTGAAATATAAGATCGTTATCTCAGTGGTTTTCCGATGAAAGAAATTGATCTAAAAGGACATCCTGACTTTTATAACGACATCGGAACTGTTCGGTGAGAGCGCAGAAGATATAGTTGCAAGAAGGATCGCCTTGATCTACTTGTCAGGTTGCTGAGCGTTTCCACAACTACAGCTACTACTACTACTGCTGCTGCTTTAAAGAATATTGTAAAACAAATGATCATAATTATGGAAGAATGGTTAACCAGAAACTAATTTTTTCGGGTGGACAGTGGAGGAAGAATTTTGAACTCCCAATCAGCTTTTTATGTTTCTGGTTATACTAAAATAAAACATTGATTTTTTAAGTAGAAATTAATTTTTTTTTTGGACAATAACGACAGGAAAACTTCTCACAAATAACAAATTAGAAGCGCAAAAACGGATTTTCCGTATTACCGTTAAAAAATGTTTACAGACTTTTGGAAACGCTTTCATAGTCTCTTTAAACGCATTTTTAACAACGAGGTAACGGCACAGTCCTGAAACGAGAGTAGTGACTCCTTAAGAGTTCATCTCCATGTGGTGGCTTAACAATGCATTTCCCCCACTAAGTGTTACCAGTCTAGTGCAATTGTACCAGATCTAGTATTTTTTAAATAGATTTAGTACGCTCTAGTAGACGTTTGGACTAAAATCATAGTAAGTTTTCAAAATACTCGAAACTATACTTCTTGTATTATCTAAATCGGAATTCTTTAAGACCCTTGTGCATTGTACAAAATTATATTGTTAGAGTTATGTTTAAACTTAATAGGGGCTTTTCCACTAATCTTGTGTACTCGCAGGACATTCTTGATGTTCGTTCCCTTTACTGTCTGTCTACTTGCTCCTACGTTCATAAAACTAACAAGAAAACCTATATTAACCATAATTATGGGACTAGAAGTAATGTGAATAGACATTTGGAATCCCCAGTTAATAATAACGCAAAACATTTAAGATCCTTTACTTATTTTGCACTTCAAATGTATAATCTTTTACCCCTTGGAATTATAGGCAGTTGCTAAACCAGAAGAAATTTGTTGTGGGTTGCAGAGCTTTCATCTTTTAAAATTTAATTGGATTTAAGGCCTTATTTTGAAATTATGAAGTATATTAGGTTGAGTTTTCTTATTTATATTTTATGTATGAATATTATTCTTGATACCGTACGAGCAAAAATTATTTGCATCAAAGAGGGCTTCGATTAAAAAAACGTAGAGGGCTTGGTTTAGATCACAATGATATGGAGACGATATATCTAACCAAATCTGGGTTAAAATTTTGTCAAATTCATATTATGACATGATATGCCAAACTAATGAGTAATAGAATAAGTAGACAAATACAAATTTATTTTTGTTGTTTACAAAATTAACAAAGTAAGAATACACAGAAAGAAAAAGAAAAATAATTACATAAATTGCTGAAATTGGCCACCAACAATTCTTCTTCGGGAAACAGCTAATCAGACACCAATTTTTTGAGGGTGCAATGGGGACTCTACAAAAAAATGGGGATTTTCACTACTCCACATGTGTGTATTCTGAGAATTCCCATAACCGGAGAGGTGGAACCAGGCTTCATCCGAAACAAATGTCAGGCCTAATAAATCATTTCTTTCCAATAAATTTTGGGTAAACTATTGAGAGTAATTCCAGCGTCTTTCAAAATCTGCGGCTTGTATTTCTTGGAATATTTGCACTTTATAAGGAAATAAATTTAGTTGCTTCTTAAGAATAGTCCCGCATGTTCCATAAGATCTTCCCACTTCTTGGGACAGGCGTCTTATACAATTTGTTGGCGCATTTTGCAATATTTCACGAACGTTTGCAACAAGTTCTTCTGTTCTTACAGATGGTCTTCCTGCTCCTAAAATCCCCAGCAATAAAAGCAACATTAGGAAAATGTTCGTGAAAACCGTCCATGCACAAACCATTTACTCTAACCCCGTTTTGAAAATACGCTTCAACCATGAATGTTTGGTGCTGTTCCGTAAAGCCCATTGTGTGAATTGTTCAAGAAATTGAAAAAATTAGCGATGGATCAAATTACTTCTAACGACTGTCAAAGATGACAGAATAACTGATTGATTGTTAATTCAGGTAGTTACTGACACCCAACAGGTTAAGCTCTACGGCTAGCATTAGTAGAGGGAGATGGGGCATTCTGCGCCATTTGCGCCGGTCCTTTCTGCGCATGCCCGGGCAGTGCGCAGACGTGGGCGATACTAATTATGACGTCACCTGTCATCTGTCACCTGTCATCTGCCATCTGTCACCTGTCATACGTCAATGTCAAAGTCAATGTCAATGTCAAAGTCAATGCCAAAGTCAATGTTAAATGTCATTTGTCATCTGTCATACGTCAACTGTCAAACGTCACATTGTTGGGCGTTAGCAACTTTGGGCCTTAGCTACTTGGGCGCTAGTTACATTGGGCAATAATATTCTATATATGGAATGTGTTCAGGATGATGTCATATTACGAATAGGAAAAGATGGAGGATGCCACCTGTCAATTAAGACAGTTTAAGGTCACCGATCATTTATCAATTGTTTAATAAAAAATTTGATATATGGGTAATATATAGGATGACCTAGTAAGTTATTATGAAAAAATCCCGAGACCCTCAGGTCGAGGTGTACTAAAGATATATGCTCGCCTACGGCTCGTTAAGGTTGTTAGGGATAATATAGCATGTGGTTCGTATTTAGGGTGAATAGCAAGGTATTTTTGAAAAATCCCGAGACCGCAGGTCGAGGTGTGCTAAAGACATGTGTTCGCCTACGGTTCGTTAAGGTTGTTAAGGATAATATAGCATGTGGCTCGTATTTAGGGTAAATAGTAAGTTATTTTTAAAAAATCCCGAGACCGCAGGTCGAGGTGTACTAAAGATATATGCTCGCCTACGGCTCGCTAAGATTGTTAGAAATAACGTAACATATGAATCGTATTTAGGGTGACGGAACAAGTTATTATGAAAAAATTCCGAGACCCTCAGGTCGAGGTGTACGAAAGATATATGCTAGCCTACGGCTCGCTAAGGTTGTTAGGGATAGCGCAACATGCGATTCGTATTAAGGATGATGCAACAAGTAAATATGAAAAAATTCCGAGACCCTCAGGTCGAGGTGTACTAAAAACATAGACTCGCCTACAGCTCGCTAAGGTTGTTAGAAATAATGAAACATGTGAAGCGTATTTGGGGTAACGTAACAAGTTATTTAGAAAAAATCTTGAGACCACAGGTCGAGGTGTGCTAAAAATATAGACTCGCCTACGGCTCTCTAAGGTTGTTAGGGATAGCATAGCATGTGATTCGTATTTAGGATGACGAAACAAGCTATGAAAAAAAAATTCCCGAGACCGCAGGTCGAGGTGTACTAAAGACATATGCTCGCCTACGACTCGTTAAGGTTGTTAGAAATAATGTAACATGTGATTCGTATTTAGGGTAATGCAACAAGTTAATATGAAAAATCTCGTGGCCTGCAAGGGTGAGGTATACTAGAGTTATATGTTCGCTCGTTAAAGTCGCTAAGGATATGTGAATTGTATTACGGATGACGTAACAAACCATTACGAAAAACCCAGAAGTCGATGGTCTAACTGATTTGGGAGATATAGTTTTTGCGATTAGGACCCTTATGACTAAAGGTAGAGAGAGGCGAAATTTGGTAAACAGGTAGATGATGGGCATACCTATCGACTAGTGAAGCAATATTTCAAAAATATCAAGTAAAAAACAGCGCTAGAGGTATAAAACCATAGAGTCCTAGCAGGAGACAAGATCATCCGGTTTGGAATTAATATAGTAGCTGCTGGAAATCTAAACGGCATGGATAAGAATAACTAAGTATTGCATCAGAAAATATGTAATTATTTCGCGAATGTAGTAAGCAATTAATAATTAATGTCAACTGACATGATCGAAGTAAATAAGCAATTAATATGCGTCAAAATTATGGTATATACGATAGGATTCCAATGGGTAGAGACCTCATATAATCGACAAACCACGAAAAAATTAGTCGTTTCCGTTACTAAACAAGAGAAGAAAACAGATAAAAGCTAACCTATACATCACCTACTTTGTTAATACCTATAATCTATACCATGCACAGCACAGTTTAAATATTAAACAACAAATAACCTTTCTGATGGGATAAAAACTTCGAATAAACCATTACAGTACCTAAAAAATGATATTTGAACATATAAAACCCCTAGTATACCTATACAACCACCTATACATACCAATACAAGTTCTGTCAGACCTATACTTGGCTTATGGGCATGCTTATTAGTGCCCTATAACAGTAGGCAGGTTTATGATTGTCGTTTGGATATATAAATAGGCCAGTGCATGATAGCATATTTAACAGCACCCATATATACAAAATAAACAACCAATAAATACTCTGATAGGATAAAAAAACATACAATTAACCATTAAAGTACCTAAAAAAGGACTTTGAACCCATAAAACCCTATTTAACAGTCTATACAAAACAAACAACCAATAACATTTCCGATAGGGTAAAAACATCAAATAATCCACTAAAGTAGCTAAAAATGGTATATGAACCCATCAAACGGCTATTTAACAGCTCCTATTCAATAATAAGTAGCCAAAAACAGCTCTGAACTGATCGGTATCGAATAAAAACATACAATAACCCACTAAAGCAGATGCTTGCGAATACAGCTGCTAGATAATATTAAATATTATGGATACGAATAATTTTGTATTGCATCAGAAAATATGTAATTATACATATCTCTGAAAATGCAGCATCTAATTAATATCCAACATTATTACTAGCTCTCTATCAATAGGCTAGTGACTAGCTAGCGTCCTATCTATGAAAGTAAAACGCAAGAACTTAAACTTATGCGAATATCGGATTAGAGTCCTTATGCCTAATAAGCAGCTAATGAAAAGCTTTGAAAAGATATAAGCAGTTATGAACGTCTAGGAACAGCAAATAAGACGTTATCCAACCACCAATCAACCACTAATCATCCACTAACCAACCATTATTAGGGCAATTAATGAACACCTTTGAACCAACAAAACGCCTATTTAGCATAATAAACAACTAAAACATCTCTGTTCTTCATAAGGCAAAAACTAAAAACTATTAAAACAAACCACTAAAGTAGCACAAAAACAGCCTTTGAATCTATAAAACGACTATTCAACAGCTCTTAAACCAGACAAAAAACGTTTAATACACATCTAAGAACCTAATAGGTAGCTGAAGCAGCAAAAGTTCGTTTTCACACCTCGCCTACGACTCATCGGGCTCATCATCATCATATAGCCCGGTATAACACCTTAAGTCGCTAGAAAAAGCCAACGATGATTCTTCGAGCGGACGATGTTAAAGATATGAAGTCCCAAACCCCCCCAAAACGAGATATTCGAGACATACCAGACAGACGTTTCAGTAAAATTGAGAGGAGGGCAGGAGTCTATCATAGACGCAGAATATATTAAGTTTAATATAGTGGACCAAACCAAGCTCATAAAGATTAAGTGTTAAGGAATGATTAAGTGTAAATTAAGCGGTCAAATATAAAAAAATAGCCTACTTGGGAACATATAGCTCTAAGTGATCATATACAAAACATCGAGGTTAGACAGAGAACTTACAACACCCCATGAAAATAAATCTAAAATCTGGTATACATATCTGTTTATTTAACAACACGTCTATCAATAGAAAAACACTTAGCGTTACAGGTATGAACAGCAAATAAGACGTTATTCAACTACTAATCAACCGCTAATCATCCACTAACCCATCACTATTAGGTCAATTAATGAACACCTTTGAACCAATAAAACAGCTATTTAGCAGCTCCTATACATAATAAACAACTAAAACCTCTCTGTTCTTCATAGGATAAAAACTAAAAACTATTAAAACAAACCAATAAAGTAGCACAAAAAACAGCCTTTAAATCTATAAAAACGGATATTCAACAGCTCTTAAGCCAGACAAAAACGCTTAATAAACATCTAAGAACCTAATAGGTAGCTGAAGCAGCAAAAGTTCGTTTTCATACCTCGCCTACGGATCATCGAGCATATTATCAGACTATAGTAGAATGCATGATATAACACCTTAACTCGCTAGAAAAAACCAAGGATGATCCTTAGAACGGGCGGTGTTAAAGATATGAAGACCTAAAAACCCAAAACGAAATATTTGAGACATGTAGACACAAAGATAGGCGTTTCAGTAAAATTAGGACGAGGGTAGGAGGTTGTCATAAACGCAGAATATATCTAGTTTACTATAGTGAACTAAACCGAATTCATAAAGATTAAGCGCTAAGGAACGATTAAGTGAAAATCAAGCGGTCAAATAGCCTACATATTGCTCTAAGTAATCATATACAAAACATCGAGGTTAGACAGAGAACTCACCACACTCCCATAAAAATAAATCTAAAATCTGTTAAACATATCTGTTTATTTAACAACATGTCTATCAATAGAAAAACACTTAGCGCTATACTAAATTAGGGGGTTATAATTCTTAAAAGCAATTTGGCGGTTCCGAAATTGTGGGCATTGTTGAGGAGCAGACTTAGTAAAGATATTATATACACCAAGAGTATATAAATTAAACTAATAATGGTAGCAAATGCACAAGTGTTAGTCATGCAAATAAATAATATAACAACAACCGACGGTTCTAGGTTAAAAACTAACTATTAATCTGAAGGCAGGGCCATTAAAGTTCCTTAACAGTCAATGTAAAATGCTGTAATACAGGGATTCGCAAGAAGTCGATTACGATCGGATAATTACGTCAAAAGACTTAGCCGAACGATCCAACTTGCTGAAATCTAGCGCAAAAGTATAGGTAAGTTATATGTTGTGTACTTAAATTCAACTGCTAAAATCAAAAACACACACCATATAAAATTATTACATAATACATTATTGCAGTGTCTTCCAAATGACTACAAAAATTCAATTAGAACAAACTACGATTGTATAGAGCAGGCACAAAAAAAAAAAGAGATAGATAAATGTTGACAACTATTACGGTTATAACGAAGAGAAATCAATAACTAACATGTGAATCAGCTACATACAACCACCTATGATAGTACCTCACATGAAGTTAAATTATCCGCATCAATAGTAAAAAGCACCTTAAGATCAAAAAAATTAAAAGCTTAAGAACTCGATGAAGAGTAACTAAATAAAATGAACGCCACCTACATTTAATTTGCAAATAAGTAAGAAATAATAGACTAAATAGCCGTAAATCAAAAGACATTAGAGACAACGAATAGCTGCTGGATAGATCCTTACCCACCAAAAACACCCCCGCGATGCTAAAAAATCAGAATAAATAGGAAAAAATTAAGGTAATATTGTCTTAAAGACTCGGTAGTTCCTACAAAAGTATTTAAGTAACACGAATGCAAGGCAAACCTAACCAAACTTCTTGGGTGTGGTTATTATGTATAAAGACCAGCTAACACCAAAAAAGAGACCTGTACGTCAAAAAAAGTATATATATACGATAAACCTCTAATATTAGGAATACCGAAGGATGATACTATACAACTACTAACAGGAATCTAATTAAAGCTAATCGAATGATCGTTCAAATAAATAAAATTCTCATTTAAAATGTTATGACAACTACATGAGATGAGGTTAAATGTATAAATTTGGAGACTTCAGGGCGATCAGACTCACCTAATCGATCTTACAACATATGAAAAAATAAATCAATTAATTAGATAAATGGCTTCATAGCAGGGCTTCCAATAGTCTAGTGGATAGATAACATCTAAACTATCAAAAATAAAGCACAAGAGTTGTAAAAATTATTTATCGAATCACAAAATTTGACGCATAGCACATGAGGAGAATACCTTCTAATACCAATTCGTGAATGTTCGAACACAATCGTATAACTATCAAAAGCAAATATTGGGATACGGCTCGTTAAGGCTATTTGGTAATACTTGATGATAGATGCATGTGTAGCATAGCATCACAAGACACCTAAAAAACCCAAAAACCTCATCAGACAACTAGTTGGCGAGTTACGATTAGAGCTGCTATGTCGGGAAATATGGGAAGGGAGGGGGTATAGTAAACGGCTAGAAGGTAAAAAAAGCTCCAACAACTAGTAAAAAATTATTTGAAAACCTTAAGTCATAAATGTATTAGATTCATTAATGTCTTAATGGTAGCGATAGTGAATATTTTTGCAATAGGTAGATATTAAAAAAAATACCTATGGAAACGATTAAAGCCATTAAAATAATACAAGAAACATCAATGTGAGACACATAAAATACAGTTTTAAAGGGGAAAAATTCGATTATATACCAATAGAAACCGGCGTGTTAGGCATTCAAAACGACGGCCAACCAAGCTGTTTAAATAATATAAAAGTGCCACTATGAGGACGTTAAGATGATCAAGAGAGGGACAGGATGTAAATTTGCAGGAAAAATACGAGGAAATAGAGCAAATAATGCAACAAAATAATAAAGTAGTAATCTAGCAGGATAGTAAACATATTAGTAAAAAGCGCTGCAGAAAATAAAAAATATAGCAATTCTAATCAAGCATTAAAAAAATCTATTCTAAATAATATTTGTTTATACAGATAAGTAGAAAACTATTGAAACATTGAGCAAGAAGGAGTGGCGACTGCAGGTATAAAATTTAACAACTATTGGTAAAATATACGGAAAAATATCAAAAATACCATCAATTTCACCAGAATGCTATTGTCAAAACCGTAGAACTCAAATATACATTTTATTTATTTATTTATTTATTTATTTATTTATTTATTTATTTATTTACATTACCTACCCTACAGGTTAAATAACCCAACTACAAGGCAGGACCATGAAAAAGTTTACACAAAAAATAAATATACTAAAAGTGAAGCTAAAAATACTAACAAAAGTAAGCTAGTCTATACTTAAACCTAAACTAATTATTCGAATATAAGAAAAGTAACAGTAAAAAAAGAAACAGTAAAAAAAGAGAAAGAGAGACTGAACATAGAAAATCATGTCACTGGACAAAAAATAATACCAGCCGCACAATCTCAGTTTATAGTTATTTACCTAACAAGTGCGGAAAGTGGTCCTTTACCGCACGCGACGGCAGTTGCACGAACGACGCGAAGCGGAGTTCGGGCAAGCCGTTAAGGGCGGTAAAGACACTTTACGCACGTGGTAGGTACACAATTTTTCCTTCGAGCAATAATATTTGGAACAAAAATCAAATTTAAAAGAAAAAATTTATAAAAAGTAACAAATATTAATTGTTAAAAGCTATAAATATTTTTATATTATGCATTGCGCGAATGCAAGTACATCAATTGCATTTTTTGAATAAAATTAATACAGTGCGGTAAAGAATCTTTACAGCACTGAGTGCGGTAAAGAATCTTTACCGCACCGGTAAAAAAAAGAATTATATTACAAAATTAATACAAAAAGAAACAATATTTTTTAAAAATATTTATTACATACAAACATTATAATATAAAAATATAGCTAACGATAAATATTAAAATTAAATGTACAATTTGTAGCGCAATGCAAATTAAGTGCTGAGCGAGCTTGATTTTGTTCATCAGATGTAGTTGAGCAGTTTTTGTAAATTACAGAAGCGTTATTTTCTTGCGCCATGCATGGTACAGTAGATTGTTGTGACCTGAAAATTGCTAAAGGTGTAGGCGTTGGGTTGTTTCGTGTTGATAGACCAGGAGCATCCTCTAAAGTCTCTGTCACTGCTACTGACGTTGATGTTAAAGTTGAACACTGCTCAGTGCTTCTATTTGGGGTACTAGAGCTTTGCAGCATTGGGTGCGGTAAAGAAATTTTACCGCACTTACCGCACTGAGTGCGGTAAAGTACTACTTACGACATGAAAATGAGTGCTGTAAAGTGTACTTTACCGCACGCGAGTAGGAAAAAGTATTAATGCAGCACTAACCTCTTAACTGTACTGACCGAAGAACTGAAAAAATCTAAATCAAACCGCTTATTATATCTCTCACACATTTGAAAGACAGGAGAAAACTTTAAAATATTTGTCTTTGGATTAGGCAGGTAGAAAGTCATATTTTGTCGTGAATTCAATCGTGGCACATTAAAATTAAGCTTACCCAATATATTAATACAGTCGAGTTGATTGTTTAGTAATTTATACAGAGCCATTAATAGGTGGTAATCACGGCGATCCCTGAGTGATTCATATTTAAATCTCTGAAGAAGTAGAGTCTGGGGAAAACCCTGCATGGGATATATTCCGTCGACCCTAAAGCTAAGGTACTTTAAGAATTTTCGCTGCACCCTTTCAAGATTATCAATGTGAACATTATACTCAGGTGTCCAGATCACTGCGGCATATTCTAGTTTCGATCTTATATATGCATTGTATAAGCTTGTTAAGACATCAACGCTGTTAAAATCCCTAGTGCAGCGCACAATAAATCCATAACTCTGAAGGGCTTCACTAATAATCTTATTTATATGGGGTATAAAAGAAAGCTTTGAATCAAAAACGACACCCAAGTCGCAAAATGAGTCAGAGCGAGAAATAATTTTATTTTCAAGAATATAATCAAAATTAATTACAGAAAGTTTATTTGTAAAAGAAACAACTTTACACTTCTCAATGTTAAGCTTTAAATTATTTTTAATACACCAATTATTAATTAGATCCAAATTCCGCTGAATAACAATACAATCATTGATGTTTCTAATTCTTTTATATAGTTTAATATCATCAGCGTATATCAAATGGTCAACATCCAGATCATCACCAATATCATTTATAAAAAGAATAAAAAGTAACGGCCCAAGCACCGATCCCTGGGGGACACCGGAGCCAGCGGTATATTTATTAGAGCTGAGTCCATGAAGGGAAACATACTGGCAGCGGTTGGAGAGATATGACTTAATAAGTGCCAACAACGACTGTGAAAATCCAAACTTTTCTAATTTTGAAATCAAAATACCATGATCAAGTCGATCGAAAGCTTTTGAAAAATCTAAATATATTACATCAGTCTGTATACCCTCATCCAACGACTCAGAAAGATTTTGTGCCATATTAAGCAAGTTGGTTATCGTGGATCTACCCTTAAAGAATCCATGTTGCTGCTGAGTTATTTGCCCGCGGATGAACGGAAAGACAGACTCGTGAAGTAGGAACTCAAACACTTTACAAAAATTACAGATAATTGATATTGGTCGGTAGTTAGATACTTCTGACCTATCACCCTTTTTATATACAGGACATACTTTAGAAGTTCTCCATATCTGAGGTATTGACTGATACTTAAGACATAGATTAAATATAACATGAAGCGGTCTCACCAAAACAAAACGGCAATCGTGGATTAAAAATGCCGGAACGGAATCCGGCCCTGTAGTAAACTTCGGTTTAATCTTCTTTAAGGCATTGATGACCTCATCCTCAGAAAAGTAGTGGACATTAATAATATGTTTAAATATAGTTTGATCACTTCTTAAAGCACCGGAAGTACTATTCAGAAATGACTGTTCAAAGAATTTAGCAAAATTGTTTAAAATATCAAGAGGATCAGTGAATTCTTCGTTGTCATAAGACATTGCATTTGGAATGTTGGAGGTCTCCCTCTTGCTTTTAATGAAATTCCAGAATTTTTTAGGGTCTCTCCTAATATCAAGTTCTATTCTTTGTAGGTAGTGTTTATAGGAAGTTTGGATATCTTTTTTAATTTTGGATCTTAAGAATTTAAAATTTTGCATTGATTGGAGACAAGCCGTTTTCTTGTATTTATGATGGAACTTATCTTTCTTTTTTATGTCTTGGATAATGTTTTTAGTAAACCACGGTGGATACTTACCGTTCGGAGCTTTCGCATACCGTGGCACGCATAAGTCAACAATCTCAAACAATTTGTCGTAGAAAGAAGTGCATGCACCATCCAAACTATCCAGTGATGTAAGAAACGACCAATCAACATCCAGAAACTTATTATACATTAAAGGAAAGTTAGCCTTGCGAAAATTATAGTTATTTTCAAAGTTTATCACAAAGTCATGTTTGTGGTTAACTGAATGAGAGTATTCCAGTGATATAGAAAGGGCAGGATGATGTTCATCCTCCCCTACAAGCGAGATATCCGAGGCACCCTCAACTACGCATTTTTTGTTGTTATGAAGTACTAGATCCAATATTCTGTTGTTAGCGTTCCTGATATAATTACCTTGCTTCAGATTCATGTAAGTTAAAAAATGACTAAGCGCTCTTGTACAATGATTCTCCACACCACTATCCACGAACTCTGAGAATAAGGGTAAATTAAAATCACCCAGAATACAGACTTTTTTATCAAATACAGGAACAGATGCAATAAAAAACTCAAAAAGATTATCTAGATCATTTAAGGTGACCGGTGGAGGTATATAAACTACAAAAAACAGCATCGTCGAGTAATCGAAACAGACCTTAACGCCTATTAAGTCAATATGCGGTAACAAATTTTCGTTCTGAAATATAATTCTGGATGATTTAAATCGCTGGTCAACAGCTAGTAAAACACCCCCACCCCTTGTTTTGCCAGTTGCATGTGGATCACGATCAGCACGATAGGTATTAAATCTAGAACTTATCACCTCATTAGTAAAAACAGACGAATTTAGCCACGTTTCTGTTAGAGCTATTAATTCGAAATTGCAATATGATGTACTATTTAGAATTTCCGCAGTTTTAGTGAGAAGTCCACGCGTGTTTTGGTAATATAATAAAATATTTGGGGTTTGTAACTGCTTAATGCTGGGAAGTACCATATTAGCATGAGAAATGGAATTGTGGGGGGAAACAGTTGCACCGAAATAAGTAGGCGTCAATAATTGCTATTGGCCCAGAATATTGGCCCGTAGTTTCGCACACGCCCTCTTATAAGCCTCGCATTTGTTTATATCCCATGCAGCGTGTGCGGTACTTACAGGGTTGCCGTGATTTCCATTATTTACCTTAATACAGTTTGAGCACTCAAGAGCCCTTGAATGACAATCACTGATAATGTGGTCATTTCCACATCTAGGACAGCTACGCTTATTGGAACAACTTTTAGCCGTATGATTAAATTCATTACAATTAAAACACCTACCAACCTCAACGCCGTCATATACTCTACAAGCATCATACCCCACAAATACGTTGCCCACCCTCGTAATTCTATCATAAGTGACTCTATCAACTTGTACTACAGCTTGAAAACGGTTGGGATTATTTTTCGTCTTACCTATTTTGATAATTTGACACAGAGAATTCGCTACAAAGATATCAGAATTTAATTGTTTTAACACTATCAATAGATCCTCCTCACTGTATGGATCAGTAAAACCAACAATTCTCACTCTGGGATTCAGACCACGCAGTTCCTTTATCACATATGAGTCAGCTAAATTTTTTTCAGCAAGTGCCTTGAGCTTTATGTTATCCTCAGGGTTCCTACATCCGACCAAAACACCACCGTTACCCACAGGTTTAACTTTAGCAAGTTTTAAACTAGCCTCCATAGGGTCAATATGCATCAGCATGGCCTGCTTTGTTTCATCATTCGACTGCGACTGATTCTTGGGTTTTATCAATATTGCCGGTTGAGTATTGTTTTTGACAATACTGGCATAATTGGCAGGTGATTCAGCATTGGTAATGTTTATTCCGCTAAGTTTCTCAGAAACGAGCTTGGTAAGATCAGTCTTTAGTCCATCAAAAACAGCGGACAGGGTTGCAAGTGCGGCCTGAACTTGATCTTCGACCAATTTCTTAAGAGACTCTTGATTGATTGTAATACACATGTTAACACAATCGGTACATTTCCAGGATAAGCCATTGATCTCATTTAGCAAACCGGCAACGTCGACCGATTTGTGGACACAGGCAGCGTGACTGGCGTTTTTACACTCTGAGCAATTTAATTTTTTGCGAGTGGTAATGGATTCCTTACAAAAAACGCAGATAAGAGTCATCTTGACCGACCCAACATAGCAAACAAATGGCAATAATTGGGCAATTCACTGATTAAATCAATGGAAACAAAGGGCCACAGATAGTGAAACACTATAGGCGGACCGAGTACGAAATTTCACCAAAAAAACTTATCAAAATACGGCAGAAAATGCTACAAATGCCGGAGCCGGTAAAAACGCGTGCACGTTTAACTGGTATGGTCAACAAAAACATTTTAAAAAATTAAGCCAGCATCAAATGTCTTATTTGTCTATGTAATTATTGAATGAGGGTTGTGTGTGTAGAATAAACTATTCATGCAAATTAACTATAACGCAAAAATCATACAAGTCTGATACAGACAGTACCCCCCATAAGAGCCAAAAGCTAGTATTCAATGTTAAAATAGCGGGTTCACTTCATATAAAGCACACCAGTCAAAAAATATGCATATGAATTGTGTGAGGCGAAGTGCTATTATAAATGTTGTCTATATCAAGCTCAATACCGTTACCATATATAAACCCAACTTGCAAGAGTAATAAAACTAATAATTAAGTGTAACTCATGAGGCAACATAATATAAAAAAATAGATGGTTGGGAAACATAGGATTCTAAGTCGCTGGCAGAACCCTGCTTAGTCAATCTCAACAATATTTCAAATGGACGGAGGGTGAGAGGTATGTATATTACATTACATATATTGGCTCTTCTGTACTCTATATAAATTTAATATAAGGTACAGGTAACAATCATCAGTCTATTTTATATCATCTAACTTTGATAGTCATTTAATAAAACACAATTTCATAATATTTTAAATAACTTTTAATTATTTTTCAGTATCTATAATATGTTGAGCTATCTAGCCATACTTCACGTCTTGCATAATTAATTGCTTCTCGTATCTCAGGATCTTCAAAATACCCGTATAAGCGCTGAACTTCTTCAAAATTCCCCAACTTGTTCATGTCGCATACAAATCTTAAGGCATCTGGTTCTTCAAAGTATCGCTCACATATATCCAAAGCTCTAACTATATTTTTCATAGCCACCGGACGAATTCCCCATTCTTCTTTACGTTTTTGAAGTGTATTATATATATCCCGAATTACATGATGTGCATCATTATTTACTATATTCTGTGCTTTATCCATGATATCTAATTGATTGCAGGTATTGCAAGTAATTAGGACAGCGGTCTGTCTTAAAATAAGCCTCAGTGCTTCTGCTGGTAGTAAATATATCAACAGGCCTAATTACTCGGTGAAACCTGAATCTATAGAGGATTATTCGGGGTTTCGGGGTTACTCGGGTTCATTAGGATTTTGAGAATGTATTTTGCTTGACGTAGTTTTTAAACACAGTCACGGCCAAAGGCTCACGAAATTTGCAAAATTTTGGGAGAGCCCGTCCATTTGAAATATTGTTGAGATTGACTAAGCAGGGTTCTGCCAGCGACTTAGAATCCTATGTTTCCCAACCATCTATTTTTTTATATTATGTTGCCTCATGAGTTACACTTAATTATTAGTTTTATTACTCTTGCAAGTTGGGTTTATATATGGTAACGGTATTGAGCTTGATATAGACAACATTTATAATAGCACTTCGCCTCACACAATTCATATGCATATTTTTTGACTGGTGTGCTTTATATGAAGTGAACCCGCTATTTTAACATTGAATACTAGCTTTTGGCTCTTATGGGGGGTACTGTCTGTATCAGACTTGTATGATTTTTGCGTTATAGTTAATTTGCATGAATAGTTTATTCTACACACACAACCCTCATTCAATAATTACATAGACAAATAAGACATTTGATGCTGGCTTAATTTTTTAAAATGTATATTTGAGTTCTACGGTTTTGACAATAGCATTCTGGTGAAATTGATGGTATTTTTGATATTTTTCCGTATATTTTACCAATAGTTGTTAAATTTTATACCTGCAGTCGCCACTCCTTCTTGCTCAATGTTTCGATAGTTTTCTACTTATCTGTATAAACAAATATTATTTAGAATAGATTTTTTTAATGCTTGATTAGAATTGCTATATTTTTTATTTTCTGCAGCGCTTTTTACTAATATGTTTACTATCCTGCTAGATTACTACTTTATTATTTTGTTGCATTATTTGCTCTATTTCCTCGTATTTTTCCTGCAAATTTACATCCTGTCCCTCTCTTGATCATCTTAACGTCCTCATAGTGGCACTTTTATATTATTTAAACAGCTTGGTTGGCCGTCGTTTTGAATGCCTAACACGCCGGTTTCTATTGGTATATAATCGAATTTTTCCCCTTTAAAACTGTATTTTATGTGTCTCACATTGATGTTTCTTGTATTATTTTAATGGCTTTAATCGTTTCCATAGGTATTTTTTTTAATATCTACCTATTGCAAAAATATTCACTATCGCTACCATTAAGACATTAATGAATCTAATACATTTATGACTTAAGGTTTTCAAATAATTTTTTACTAGTTGTTGGAGCTTTTTTTACCTTTTAGCCGTTTACTATACCCCCTCCCTTCCCATATTTCCCGACATAGCAGCTCTAATCGTAACTCGCCAACTAGTTGTCTGATGAGGTTTTTGGGTTTTTTAGGTGTCTTGTGATGCTATGCTACACATGCATCTATCATCAAGTATTACCAAATAGCCTTAACGAGCCGTATCCCAATATTTGCTTTTGATAGTTATACGATTGTGTTCGAACATTCACGAATTGGTATTAGAAGGTATTCTCCTCATGTGCTATGCGTCAAATTTTGTGATTCGATAAATAATTTTTACAACTCTTGTGCTTTATTTTTGATAGTTTAGATGTTATCTATCCACTAGACTATTGGAAGCCCTGCTATGAAGCCATTTATCTAATTAATTGATTTATTTTTTCATATGTTGTAAGATCGATTAGGTGAGTCTGATCGCCCTGAAGTCTCCAAATTTATACATTTAACCTCATCTCATGTAGTTGTCATAACATTTTAAATAAGAATTTTATTTATTTGAACGATCATTCGATTAGCTTTAATTAGATTCCTGTTAGTAGTTGTATAGTATCATCCTTCGGTATTCCTAATATTAGAGGTTTATCGTATATGTATACTTTTTTTGACGTACAGGTCTCTTTTTTGGTGTTAGCTGGTCTTTATACATAATAACCACACCCAAGAAGTTTGGTTAGGTTTGCCTTGCATTCGTGTTACTTAAATACTTTTGTAGGAACTACCGAGTCTTTAAGACAATATTACCTTAATTTTTTCCTATTTATTCTGATTTTTTAGCATCGCGGGGGTGTTTTTGGTGGGTAAGGATCTATCCAGCAGCTATTCGTTGTCTCTAATGTCTTTTGATTTACGGCTATTTAGTCTATTATTTCTTACTTATTTGCAAATTAAATGTAGGTGGCGTTCATTTTATTTAGTTACTCTTCATCGAGTTCTTAAGCTTTTAATTTTTTTGATCTTAAGGTGCTTTTTACTATTGATGCGGATAATTTAACTTCATGTGAGGTACTATCATAGGTGGTTGTATGTAGCTGATTCACATGTTAGTTATTGATTTCTCTTCGTTATAACCGTAATAGTTGTCAACATTTATCTATCTCTTTTTTTTTTTGTGCCTGCTCTATACAATCGTAGTTTGTTCTAATTGAATTTTTGTAGTCATTTGGAAGACACTGCAATAATGTATTATGTAATAATTTTATATGGTGTGTGTTTTTGATCTTAGCAGTTGAATTTAAGTACACAACATATAACTTACCTATACTTTTGCGCTAGATTTCAGCAAGTTGGATCGTTCGGCTAAGTCTTTTGACGTAATTATCCGATCGTAATCGACTTCTTGCGAATCCCTGTATTACAGCATTTTACATTGACTGTTAAGGAACTTTAATGGCCCTGCCTTCAGATTAATAGTTAGTTTTTAACCTAGAACCGTCGGTTGTTGTTATATTATTTATTTGCATGACTAACACTTGTGCATTTGCTACCATTATTAGTTTAATTTATATACTCTTGGTGTATATAATATCTTTACTAAGTCTGCTCCTCAACAATGCCCACAATTTCGGAACCGCCAAATTGCTTTTAAGAATTATAACCCCCTAATTTAGTATAGCGCTAAGTGTTTTTCTATTGATAGACATGTTGTTAAATAAACAGATATGTTTAACAGATTTTAGATTTATTTTTATGGGAGTGTGGTGAGTTCTCTGTCTAACCTCGATGTTTTGTATATGATTACTTAGAGCAATATGTAGGCTATTTGACCGCTTGATTTTCACTTAATCGTTCCTTAGCGCTTAATCTTTATGAATTCGGTTTAGTTCACTATAGTAAACTAGATATATTCTGCGTTTATGACAACCTCCTACCCTCGTCCTAATTTTACTGAAACGCCTATCTTTGTGTCTACATGTCTCAAATATTTCGTTTTGGGTTTTTAGGTCTTCATATCTTTAACACCGCCCGTTCTAAGGATCATCCTTGGTTTTTTCTAGCGAGTTAAGGTGTTATATCATGCATTCTACTATAGTCTGATAATATGCTCGATGATCCGTAGGCGAGGTATGAAAACGAACTTTTGCTGCTTCAGCTACCTATTAGGTTCTTAGATGTTTATTAAGCGTTTTTGTCTGGCTTAAGAGCTGTTGAATATCCGTTTTTATAGATTTAAAGGCTGTTTTTTGTGCTACTTTATTGGTTTGTTTTAATAGTTTTTAGTTTTTATCCTATGAAGAACAGAGAGGTTTTAGTTGTTTATTATGTATAGGAGCTGCTAAATAGCTGTTTTATTGGTTCAAAGGTGTTCATTAATTGACCTAATAGTGATGGGTTAGTGGATGATTAGCGGTTGATTAGTAGTTGAATAACGTCTTATTTGCTGTTCATACCTGTAACGCTAAGTGTTTTTCTATTGATAGACGTGTTGTTAAATAAACAGATATGTATACCAGATTTTAGATTTATTTTCATGGGGTGTTGTAAGTTCTCTGTCTAACCTCGATGTTTTGTATATGATCACTTAGAGCTATATGTTCCCAAGTAGGCTATTTTTTTATATTTGACCGCTTAATTTACACTTAATCATTCCTTAACACTTAATCTTTATGAGCTTGGTTTGGTCCACTATATTAAACTTAATATATTCTGCGTCTATGATAGACTCCTGCCCTCCTCTCAATTTTACTGAAACGTCTGTCTGGTATGTCTCGAATATCTCGTTTTGGGGGGGTTTGGGACTTCATATCTTTAACATCGTCCGCTCGAAGAATCATCGTTGGCTTTTTCTAGCGACTTAAGGTGTTATACCGGGCTATATGATGATGATGAGCCCGATGAGTCGTAGGCGAGGTGTGAAAACGAACTTTTGCTGCTTCAGCTACCTATTAGGTTCTTAGATGTGTATTAAACGTTTTTTGTCTGGTTTAAGAGCTGTTGAATAGTCGTTTTATAGATTCAAAGGCTGTTTTTGTGCTACTTTAGTGGTTTGTTTTAATAGTTTTTAGTTTTTGCCTTATGAAGAACAGAGATGTTTTAGTTGTTTATTATGCTAAATAGGCGTTTTGTTGGTTCAAAGGTGTTCATTAATTGCCCTAATAATGGTTGGTTAGTGGATGATTAGTGGTTGATTGGTGGTTGGATAACGTCTTATTTGCTGTTCCTAGACGTTCATAACTGCTTATATCTTTTCAAAGCTTTTCATTAGCTGCTTATTAGGCATAAGGACTCTAATCCGATATTCGCATAAGTTTAAGTTCTTGCGTTTTACTTTCATAGATAGGACGCTAGCTAGTCACTAGCCTATTGATAGAGAGCTAGTAATAATGTTGGATATTAATTAGATGCTGCATTTTCAGAGATATGTATAATTACATATTTTCTGATGCAATACAAAATTATTCGTATCCATAATATTTAATATTATCTAGCAGCTGTATTCGCAAGCATCTGCTTTAGTGGGTTATTGTATGTTTTTATTCGATCCCGATCAGTTCAGAGCTGTTTTTGGCTACTTATTATTGAATAGGAGCTGTTAAATAGCCGTTTGATGGGTTCATATACCATTTTTAGCTACTTTAGTGGATTATTTGATGTTTTTACCCTATCGGAAATGTTATTGGTTGTTTGTTTTGTATAGACTGTTAAATAGGGTTTTATGGGTTCAAAGTCCTTTTTTAGGTACTTTAATGGTTAATTGTATGTTTTTTTATCCTATCAGAGTATTTATTGGTTGTTTATTTTGTATATATGGGTGCTGTTAAATATGCTATCATGCACTGGCCTATTTATATATCCAAACGACAATCATAAACCTGCCTACTGTTATAGGGCACTAATAAGCATGCCCATAAGCCAAGTATAGGTCTGACAGAACTTGTATTGGTATGTATAGGTGGTTGTATAGGTATACTAGGGGTTTTATATGTTCAAATATCATTTTTTAGGTACTGTAATGGTTTATTCGAAGTTTTTATCCCATCAGAAAGGTTATTTGTTGTTTAATATTTAAACTGTGCTGTGCATGGTATAGATTATAGGTATTAACAAAGTAGGTGATGTATAGGTTAGCTTTTATCTGTTTTCTTCTCTTGTTTAGTAACGGAAACGACTAATTTTTTCGTGGTTTGTCGATTATATGAGGTCTCTACCCATTGGAATCCTATCGTATATACCATAATTTTGACGCATATTAATTGCTTATTTACTTCGATCATGTCAGTTGACATTAATTATTAATTGCTTACTACATTCGCGAAATAATTACATATTTTCTGATGCAATACTTAGTTATTCTTATCCATGCCGTTTAGATTTCCAGCAGCTACTATATTAATTCCAAACCGGATGATCTTGTCTCCTGCTAGGATTCTATGGTTTTATACCTCTAGCGCTGTTTTTTACTTGATATTTTTGAAATATTGCTTCACTAGTCGATAGGTATGCCCATCATCTACCTGTTTACCAAATTTCGCCTCTCTCTACCTTTAGTCATAAGGGTCCTAATCGCAAAAACTATATCTCCCAAATCAGTTAGACCATCGACTTCTGGGTTTTTCGTAATGGTTTGTTACGTCATCCGTAATACAATTCACATATCCTTAGCGACTTTAACGAGCGAACATATAACTCTAGTATACCTCACCCTTGCAGGCCACGAGATTTTTCATATTAACTTGTTGCATTACCCTAAATACGAATCACATGTTACATTATTTCTAACAACCTTAACGAGTCGTAGGCGAGCATATGTCTTTAGTACACCTCGACCTGCGGTCTCGGGAATTTTTTTTTCATAGCTTGTTTCGTCATCCTAAATACGAATCACATGCTATGCTATCCCTAACAACCTTAGAGAGCCGTAGGCGAGTCTATATTTTTAGCACACCTCGACCTGTGGTCTCAAGATTTTTTCTAAATAACTTGTTACGTTACCCCAAATACGCTTCACATGTTTCATTATTTCTAACAACCTTAGCGAGCTGTAGGCGAGTCTATGTTTTTAGTACACCTCGACCTGAGGGTCTCGGAATTTTTTCATATTTACTTGTTGCATCATCCTTAATACGAATCGCATGTTGCGCTATCCCTAACAACCTTAGCGAGCCGTAGGCTAGCATATATCTTTCGTACACCTCGACCTGAGGGTCTCGGAATTTTTTCATAATAACTTGTTCCGTCACCCTAAATACGATTCATATGTTACGTTATTTCTAACAATCTTAGCGAGCCGTAGGCGAGCATATATCTTTAGTACACCTCGACCTGCGGTCTCGGGATTTTTTAAAAATAACTTACTATTTACCCTAAATACGAACCACATGCTATATTATCCTTAACAACCTTAACGAACCGTAGGCGAACACATGTCTTTAGCACACCTCGACCTGCGGTCTCGGGATTTTTCAAAATACCTTGCTATTCACCCTAAATACGAACCACATGCTATATTATCCCTAACAACCTTAACGAGCCGTAGGCGAGCATATATCTTTAGTACACCTCGACCTGAGGGTCTCGGGATTTTTTCATAATAACTTACTAAGTCATCCTATATATTACCCATATATCAAATTTTTTATTAAACAATTGATAAATGATCGGTGACCTTAAACTGTCTTAATTGACAGGTGGCATCCTCCATCTTTTCCTATTCGTAATATGACATCATCCTGAACACATTTCATATATAGAATATTATTGCCCAATGTAACTAGCGCCCAAGTAGCTAAGGCCCAAAGTTGCTAACGCCCAACAATGTGACGTTTGACAGTTGACGTATGACAGATGACAAATGACATTTAACATTGACTTTGGCATTGACTTTGACATTGACATTGACTTTGACATTGACGTATGACAGGTGACAGATGGCAGATGACAGGTGACAGGTGACAGATGACAGGTGACAGGTGACGTCATAATTAGTATCGCCCACGTCTGCGCACTGCCCGGGCATGCGCAGAAAGGACCGGCGCAAATGGCGCAGAATGCCCCATCTCCCTCTACTAGCATTACGTCCTTAGATGCAAGGCCCTCTTTGATGCAAATAATTTTTGCTCGCACGGTAGATGTGGGTGTATACGATAGTGGAGTATTGTAGGAATGGTACTATTACATTAGTATAGTCTTTAGGGTGAGTTTTTCATATTTCAGGATTAGAAATTGATTAGCATTTATGGTACATACAGATGTTAAGTCACTTTGGTGTAATTTTTAATTAACTGTGATTTGATAAATTTAGGGTTGTTCATGTTATAACTGATGTACTTAATGCAATTTTAAAATATATTTGAATATATTTGAATTTATCGGCAGCAATAACATTCACCTAAATAATATCTTGCAGCAGGTCGTGCTCATTTTTCTGTCTACCCCTATAATTACGTATAATAGGTAAATCTACGTTATTTGATGTAACCAGCAACATTTCGTTACTTTCTTTTTTAAACTCGCGCAGGATTAATAAATATGCGTTTTAAAAATTGAGAAACCTGGTGGCAAAAATTGTCTAATAGTGCAGCATAATCGGAAAAACCTGCTATACCTGTATTTGTTTATTTTTGGACATCCAGATGTTTGTTAGTCATATCGCTGGGATAATTTGATTGTAATGATGCACTACAACAGGTTTACAGGCTAATTTAAGTAGATGCATGGGTGGGTTTATTTATTTATAAGTCTCATTGTGCATGAACAAACGGATAATGGGTGTCCTTCACGGTTATTCTTTTGTTTTATTATTATATTATCCATTCGGTATACCTATACCACATTTCTATAATAAACAGTTTTTTTGGAATAAACTTTCAATAATACGTGGAGTTATTTGCAAAAATTTTGCTCTTAAAACGATTTTGCAAGTGATATTACGCTATATAATATACCGGGTGTTTCTCAAAAGACGTTCACCCCTATAACTTTTTTAAATTTATAGATATTAAAATGAAATTTTAAGATTATGCATAAAAGATGAGTCTGCATTTATTGGCATACTTTTTAATTTGTTAGCTCTTCCGGTTTGACTGGAAGTGACCTTGACTTCGGTATTTTAAATGGGACATCTTGTATATTTTTACTTATTAGGATTCAGCATAATATTCTGAGTAAAATGACACATCACTTGTAATTTTTTGACATATAACATTTTTATATTTATTTTTTATTTTCAATCTAGAGCACTACAAATTCATTAAATCTGTTAATTTATTGTCAACTAGAATATGAAAATTAAAATTATGTCATAATAATTGACTTTCTACGTTTCACAAGCGTTTAAAAAAATAAATTTTGTTTTCTTGACGTTTATTCCATTTTTCCAAATGGAACGATGATAGTTCACTAGGATATTTAATACCAGCATTTTTTTTTCCAACAATTTGATACCATACACTCCTATGCTATTTGAAAATTGACACTGAAAAATTTGCCTAAAATCCCAATCGCAAATTTAAAAGCGTTAAGCTACGTACACAAAGAAAGCAGAGGTTGCCTGCTTGCTAGGAACAAGCGCTTATAAGCGCCAATAATTAAATCCACGTTTAAATGCACCCGCATATAGACAAAGCAGGTCGGCGTTAATTGTGGACCAGTGAGATGACTTGTAGGCGCTGATTTTCGGCACCGGAAATAGGCGCTGATCCGCTGATTAACCTGCTTTCTTTGTGTCCGTACCTTTATCATAGACAATTTACCTTCCTTATCTATGACCTTTATCATAGACAAAGGTATGCATTATTGCCGCCCTGTCTATTCTAAAGAAATATAAAGGCGGCTTTGAAAAATAATGGAATGGTTTTAAAAACCAATATATGATTTTAAATTAAAATTGTAATGTCATTCGTTTATTAAACTTACATTGTAAATCAGATAAAATGGTTAGGTTTACTAGAAATGAACAAATTGGTATGCGCCTAATTTTTGGAGTGACCAGAAAAATTCTTCTAAAGCCGCAAGATTGTATGTATTGTATGTTTTATAAACTAATGACATTACAACTTTAAATTAAAGCCATATTGCTTTTTAAAACCATTCCATTGTTTTTCAAAGCTGCCTTTATATTTCTTCAGAAAAGAGAGTGCGACAATCATGTATAACGCTTGTAAATTTGCGATTGGGATTTAAGGCATGTTTATAAAACATACAATATACGATACCTACTGACAATCTTGCGGCTTCATATTTTTTTTTAATTAACCTAACCATCTAGAAAGTTGGGTACGGAACCCTAAAATCATACCGAATGCGCCACACGTCAATATTTGTAACATAACATGTAAAGTTTATTTATTTCCAAAGTAAACCGATGAAAGCGATCAGGTCGAACCTCCATCAGCTTATATATTCATTGACCGATCGGATATTAGTTTGAAATAGAAAGGCGTGCCATACCGGTGATATTTCGCTTGCAAAGCAGGGTGGATCTGTTTGTATTCAATCTATTTTGAAAATAAATCGGCTAATGCAACCGAGTGCATATTATTTAATCCCGCCGCACTCTCACGGTGCCTAAAAACGTAATTGTAACTATAAAACTAAAAAAGTTAGTGGTGGAAGCATATTCCTATAGTAATAATTTAGATGTTCATCAAAAATGTTGTATGTTTTATATCGCCGATATGAACCCACTGGATTTAGCACAATAAAAAACAAACAAGGAAACTTACCCTTTTAATTAGAATATTTCTAGGATTAAATCTTTTGGTCCTTCTTTTTTTAACTTTTCCTTTAGCACTTTTGTCGCCAATATTATTCGTCACTTTTGTTGATTTTTTGTTTTTTATGTTTTTATTAAACATGTTTTGTCCATTTAGTGTCCGCTTCTAATTTTTTAATGTTAAATATAGAATTAAAAAACCGTCAGTCGCGACTAATATAATAGTACTGAAAATATATACGGTATCAAATTCGTATTTTGTGGTCTGAAATTTAATATTTTTACTTATTCCGCCCCTTATTATATGAGTTGCAACGCTTTAAAATAAATTTATTTAATTTTTATATGAAAGCAACGCAATTTATCAAATAATAATAATTGTTACAACAGATAAATAAGTAGTAGTAGTAGTAACCATAGGCGCCGACTCCATGGGTGCTATGGGTGCGCAAGCACCCATACAAATTAATATAATCTTCGTCAAGGTAAGGATGAAAAAAAGCACAACAAAAGCTATTATTTAAAACCGCACATATTGCGTGCGTTACTTAGTTGTTTTATTCGCAGCACAATGACAATAATATCTAATAATTTAATAATTATTGTTGTTGTTGTTATGACGGTCACTGTCATATTTATCTATTAAATCGGATACGCAACATTTTGCAACCCTTTTTACTCTCCCGGCCCGCGCGTTGCTGTCCAATCAGCGAGTAGGGTGGCTGTTTAATTGGCAAAGATGGATTTCGGGGAATCCCAGACTCTGTTAATTTAGTTGACTATGTATGTATGTATTGTAAGTATGGAGCTTGAAGCCCGTATTTAAACTTATTTAACTAAAATCTAAGTTGTGTTAAGTTATCAATAGTGTCAGTCATGTGTTCGATTTTTTTGCTGGTTTTATTAATGATAAGGTAAGTGTGTCTAGAGTACCAAAGATATCATATTATATGAAGTTATAAAATTGGTTAAAATTGTTTTAACTATTCCAGGATCGACATGCACCACCGACCCAACAAACATGAATAAATGGCCCCTTAACGGAAACGCAAACAGTTGCCACAATTGAACTGTTGGGCATTTAAATAGCAACCATTTATGGACCACCTACATTATGTCCGCTGGCTTCCTTATGGGCCATCAGTAGGATCGTGATTAAGGTGTTTTTGTGGTCCACCAAAGAACCATTAATGGTACACTTGCGGCTTAATACTGTAGGGCCATCACTGGTTAGTTTTCCATTTACCAATGAAGATACGTTATAGTTACTTGGTAAGGCCACTTAAGATCTGATTATGGCGCTCCAGTATTTAGCCTTTAAAAGTTAAGGCTAGTGGCGCATTCGCCAGTTTATTTTTTGATCAATATTTCGTATCCTTTTTCCCTTATCCAAAAAGTAGGGTAGCAATTACCTACAGTTTTAATATGTAGCCATTTTTATAGATGAATTAAAGTAAAAAACGAAATTTCGTGAAATTTATCGATATTTCTTTTTGTGCTTTTATTTGTTTATAAATTAAACTCTTAACTTTAAACTGCAGGTAATTATGCTCGAAACATAGGTATGTATATAGCCAATTTTTGGATAAAACGAAAAAGTAACGAAATATTGATCAAAAAAAGAAATGGCGAATACGTTTTAATTCTTAATGTAAACCAGAGGATGAGGCTTTTGAACAAAAAAAATTAAATAACAATATTATACATTAGCAAGCCTCTATATTTATAAAAACAGTTTTATACATTAACATAAGGTAATAATCGTGAATATCGTCGCCTGATTCATTACTCATTTCCCTGCAAAAAAAAAGCAATACACAAGGCTTGCTCAAAATAGCTCGAAAAACACACAGTCTAAGTGGTAACACCTAGGTGCATTAAATATAATGTTGATTAGGTAAGTTTATTTAGTTGTATTAATTAAAAACACATGATATGTGACTACAATCTACAATATATTAAATTAAATAAAATTACCATAATGCAGCCGCTCAAAAGGAGTAGACTACCTACTATGAGTTAGGTGGCGTTTACTTGGCCAGACCTCATAGGTCATAGCCTCTTTTAAGAGTTGAATAGCAATTCATATTTCCCTTTTAATAAATATTGGGATAAATTGTACAACGTAATTTTTACTATGCCTTGGTTAATAAGCTTAACAAAAATAATAATAAACTTTACATGTAGGTACATAATATATCCCCTGAAGGGGTGCTTGTTGCGGTCAAATTTTTTTTGTCAATCGTTTTGTGCAATATCTGTCTTTTTAATAAATTTAAAATTTCTTAAAACGCGTTCAAAAATATAAGTTAACTTTTGGTGCTAAATTAAACCCAAAGTGTAGGTAATTTAATCAGTTAACTGTAAAAATATAAAGGGTTCATAGAAGTATTTAGAGAAGTTTTGCTATTAGTTTCTAATTATTATTACCTTCAGTGGTTTAAAATATATAAACGCTTGCGAACTTCCTACTGACTACAGTCAAGCAGGCCAACTTGCAAATGCAAATTAGACTATTTATTGCCACAGTAATTTAAAAAGAGAAGAATAGGCAATATTCTAAATAACTTGCATTTGCAAGTTGACCTGCAGGGCCTTCTGTAATCTCACCTCTTATATGTAACAGAAAAAGTGAAATTTTACCTTCTGCCTTCGCTGTCGACCACCTCCTCGGTCTATAGTTCCCCTCAGCCACTGCTTTATAACAGTATATATTTCTTGATGCGTAGTATTGTGAGCCAAAAGGTTGTTTCTTACCGTGTATCTGCAATTCATCGTACAAAATTAAAGACACAGAACCTCTTTTCTAAAATCTATAAGAAATATTTACTCCCCAAAAACTTACGTAAAACGTAGTGTAATATAGATAAAAATAAATAAACCCGAACACACAGGTTCTAGTAAAGACTTATACTGAGAGAGCAAAAAATATTTTCATCCAAGAAGGCCTGCAATTAAATACGTAGGGCTTGGTTTAGATAAAATTACTTATATAATATTGAGGTGCGATAACTTGTGTTTTAACCGAGTCAACAATTCGCTTAACATTTTGTTTAAGAAATCTCCTAGAATGTCTAGCACCATACTTTTTATAAATACCTCTAGTTTCTGGTAATGGCATTATTATTATATCTATTATTAAGAAAAAAGTATAGAAATACTCACTTTTTTGTTTCTTGAGTTGAGACATGCTTTAAAAACTCTGAATGATCTCACCGACCCAAACCTGTAAATTAAAAGAAAAACACATATAGCATGCTGTTTTTTGTCTAAGCTTTCACTAATATCTTCCCCAATCACTGTTATCACTATAAAAACTTACCGTTTAGATCGATTACAAATATATTTAAAATAAACAGCACATCGTCACCATACATGTTCGTCGCCGTTGTTCGTCGCAAATACCTAACCTTAAACTACCAACCCGTCCGAACCAACCAAAGCGAGAGCCGGGAAACGACAATACTGTTGTATAAAATGTATTTTTATACTTTTTTAATTTTTAAATTTTTTAATTTTTCAAAATTTTTTAGAAAATAATTTTTATTTCGAAAATTCAAATTTTCGGCAGGAAGATGCTTCGATGCCTTGCATTAACTGAGCTCCGCGAAAATTCGCGCGCGGTTTTGTTCACCAAAAGTGAGGCTCCGCCCTAAAACGGCGTTTGGGCGAATCACGAGCGTCGAAGCAACTTTACTCTTGTAAAATGCGAATTTTACCAATTTTTCACACTTAATTAAGGATTATTAATTAAGTAAGTTAGTTAGGAAAAAACTGAGTACGTACGTTGATGCGTATTTATAAAACACACAATATTCCGTTTACCGAATATTTTTAAGATTAATAATAAACTTTTTATTCCAAAAACAAAATTGAAAATGCAAGCTGCATTTCCGTGTGCAGGGGCCCGCGGAAAAAACGAGCGAAGTCGCGGCGTTTGACGTCAGACTCGCGGCCTATAAATCTGCTGCGGGCAGTATAACATCAACAGAACCTCTTCAGTCGTTGCGTCATATCAACCGCGGATCGCTTTAAAAAGTAATATACACTTGCACATAGTATATGAAATTTGAAGGGATTGCTAGTCTGAGCATTACTCACGTGGGATTCTCACCTCGAAATCCCGAAGGTATGGCTCAGTGAACAAGTATCTGTTTACAAAAAATAAATCTACAGTCGTCACGGGCTAGGGAAGTTTTAATAAAAGTATAAGCTTTATGTGTGTGTCAAAAAAGGTTGAAGCAGTACAGTGTGCATTGAGTACACACTCTAAAAAATTACTCGTTTAAAGAAATTCGATCGTCAGGCCACACATATAAGTTTCGAGTTTACGCAAAAATCGCAGATCTGAAAGGTGATATTCAGTCAATAATAGTATTGCTGGTACACTCAGTAAGGTATAGAATCTTTGCCTTAAAAAACATTAATTTCTTTGAAGTCAAGTAACATTGTTTGCTTTGAAAAAACATTCATCGAAAGTTTGCTTTCTAAAACGCCCGTGATGCTCTAAACTTTTTATTTTCAAAAAGACATTTAAAATTGTTCTCCAACGACGTTCTGTTCATAAAAACATTTAATTTTTCGATTTTCTCAAAAGTGACAATTCTCAAAAAACATTAACTTATAAAGTAAGAAAGACATTTTTCGAAGTGCTTCTGAAGAGTTAATTTTCAAAAAGACATTTTTAAAGTGCAACTTTAAACCAAGTGATAGCTAAACGTTTTATCACAAAAAACATTTAAGCCTTGTTAATTTTAAACAACTTAACGCTTGTAATGCTATTGGAATCGAACAACGAATTTTAACTTTAAAAATAACACTTTCTATGTCAAAAATTCGCAGCCGAGTTATATTCATTAAAAAGTCAATTAATATTTTTTCTAAGTGTTTCACACACAACCGTTAAAGTTCGTAACCTTTCTAAAAGCAAGAGCAAAAAGTTTAAAATTTTAATTTTAAAAAGTCGTTATACTGGGTGCGACATTCACTGTCGAAAAAATATAATCTTTTCAAAAATCAGTAATAAATTTTTTGGACATTAAAAAATGACTGATAACTAAAGGTTCTGTTCAATAAACGCCCGTTAAATAGTATAACGTACTTGTTCATTTTTAGTTTATTATAACTAAATTTTAAGAAAGGTAAAAAGGTTAAAAGAGCTCTAGACTACGGACTTTTCTTAACCCTGTTAAATTGACAGACAATTTTTGCCCAAGCCCTCCGTGTAAATAATTCTTCTTGCATATTATTTTACCTAGAGTAAAATACCCCGTGCACAAAAATACTTCAGAGTTCGATATTTTGAACCAAAAAACATTTTAAACACATTGTTGTTTAAACTCCCATCTCAAAACAAAATGTCATTAAATAACTTCAATGCAGCGTTTGACATTTCCAGTCAAGCGGTAGAGGAGGTGGGACTGCCCCTGACAAACACAAGTTTGTCTTTTTCAAAAACCCTGATAATGGACATTGACACCCCAGAAATGCAGTGGGATAACATGCATCAATACCGTAATCAAAATCATACTTTATTAAATTATGAAAACTTATCAGAAAATTCACACAGTGTGGAATTTCAAAATTTACCAAGCAAACCGCTTAATTTCGACAAAGACATTGAGTCGGAAGGTTTTTCTGAAGACTTAATCAACTTTGAGGAGGTCACCGATTTACATGTGACTTTAAATAAAAAATTGGAAAAACAGGAAAACCTACCTACGCAATATGGCATCCCTGGTGGGGAACTTGGTTATAAAAATACTACCAATGTATACACCCCATACAATGGGGAAACAAATTTAAAAACCGTGTTAAGTGATTTTCAATCACGAAAAAATAATAATATAAATTGTAAACCGGGTAACAGTCAGCAAACTTTGCCTGTAAATTTAAATTCAAGTCATAAAAATAATCAAGATTCGTTTTGCAAAAACTCGAACCCCCAATTAAATAAACCTTCAAATAATAATTTGGATAGAGAAACGCTTGAACGCGAATCTGCGTTTCATAGGGACACACAACTTTTAACTCAGCTTGAGATAGCTAAAACTTTAAAAAACCTTTCAATAAGTTTGGAAAATCAAACCAAAACGCGTCGCACTCCGTTGCGTTGCAATTTCGCGGGCCTTGCACACGAGGACCCCCTCATTTTTATCGATGAACTGAATCAGTGGTTCGCGCTTAATAAAACCGAAGAATCGGAAAAAGTCTACTTAGCTCGGGAAAGATTAACAGGCGCAGCCTTGAAATGGTACGAACCGTACAAAAATTATATTAGGAATTTTTTCGAGTTCGCATTAAAACTGAAAAACCGTTTCGATAACGTCGAAATCATAACCGAGTTAAAAACGTCACTGTACGGACAAGCGCAAACTAATACTGAGGTTGTCGAAGAATTTATAATTAAAAAGCGAGTATTATACTCACGAGTATGCCCAGAAGGTACCGATACTGAATTTATGCAATTAATAATGACACAAGTCCGCCCGGAAATTCGTTCACGATTACGTGCGGCATATTTTGCTGATGTCGATCAGCTGATTAATTTAACGACACGCGTAGAGCGCGATTTAAAAGAAGAAACGTTGGCTCAAAAAACGAGTCTGGCATCCCTGAACAAAAACCAAAGAAATAATAATTTTTCTTATAATTCAAACAAAGAGACCGCGTTAGTGCCAAAAAGCACCGGCGGCAATAATAACAATAAATTTTCAAACAATAGTCAAAATAATAAATTTTCAAATAATAAAGGTTTTCCAAAAGCCATAGTCATGCGGCCATGCAGACACTGCAGCGGTGACCATATGGATTACAAGTGCCCAAAAAGACCACCTTTCAATAACAAAAATCAAAATTCTCAAAAGCTTTTGCAAATTACAAATACTAATGAAAATACTGAGACTCCGTCCACGAGTGGACAAACCCAAAACCAAAACGCCGCAGGCACTTCAAAAAACTAATACAGGACCGTCAACATTCACAAAAAAATAAATACAGCCCAAATACCATCATTAAAAAATCTAAATTAACACTTGACGGTCCACCAAAAGTTCAAAATTTAATAAGAAATAAGCTAAAACAGCCTATAATTATAGGTCATTACAATAATAAAACTTATAAAGTTTTGTTTGACACCGGGGCTGATTTGAATTTAATATCAGATAAAATAGCACCAGTTAACATTGAACCAACAAGTATAAGTAATTTGCAAATGGCTTGTACCAATAATAATGCCACCGTTTTAGGCACTTGCTTTATTAATTTAACTCTAGGAGAACGTAACTACAGCCTAGAGTGCTGGGTTATAAAAAATTTAGAATCCGATATAATATTAGGAACCCCGTTCTTAACGAACGAAAACGTAATTATCGATTTTCCACGATCATGCATTTATGTAGGTCAACAAACAAGACACACCCTTTATTGGGATAGGTCGCGGTCTGTCGCCGCAGGCGAGGTCGTGTTACCGAAATTCACTGACGCCATTCCAGAAACTCTCAAACAATTAGTTAATGAGTTTAAACAATTATTTATAGTTGGTCCGATTCAGCCTACTACCAGGGCAACGGAACATAAAATCATTTTAAATCAAGACAAAATAATAAACGAGCGCTGTTTTCCTATGGCTCCGCGAAAAAAGCAGATTCTGTATGACATGATAGATGAAATGCTTGCGGCGGGTGTCATAGAACCTTCAAATTCTCCGTATTCCGTGTCGCCTATCATCGTAGAGCGACCTGACAAAAAACCAAGACTCTGTATGAACTATCAAAAATTAAATTCAATTACCGAAAGCGAATCCGCGGTTCTGCCACGAATACAGGACGCGCTCAAAGATCTTTCGCAAGCAAAAATTTTCTCAGCGCTCGATTTAAAAAGCGGCTATTGGCAAATTCCTATGGAGGCCAATTCAAAAAAATACACGGCTTTTTCTACACCTGACGGGGCTAGTTATCAGTATAATGTAATGCCTTTCGGGGTACGCAATGGCCCAAGTTCTTTCCAAAAATTGATGGTCAACGAGGTACTCGTAGGCTTTATTCAAAAATTTGTAATAGTATATCTTGACGATATAATTATATTTAGCGATTCACAGGAGGAACATTTTGAGCACCTCCGCCTTGTGTTTGAAAGACTCAAAATCCATAACTTAAAAATTGCTGGTGAAAAGTGCCAATTTTTAACTGACAATATAGAATATTTAGGACACCACATTCAAGGTGAACACACCGTGCCTTTAAATAAACATAGAATTCAAATAAAAAATTTCGAAGAGCCCAAAACTAAAAAACAGTTGCAATCTTTCTTAGGCACGTGTAACTGGCTAAGGGAATATATACCTAATCTCGCAGAGATTACAGCCCCTCTTACCGATTTATTAAAGAAAAATATTAAATTTAAATTCTCAGAGGCTCAACATGAATCTTTTGAAAAAACCAAAAAAGCAGTAGACGCATGCGTGCCGCTGCACAGACCAAATTTTTCACATCCTTTTATAGTTCAAACCGATTCTAGCGGGATAGGCATGTCAGCCATTCTGCTACAAGAAATAAATAATAAAAAGCACATAATAGCACACGCTAGCGCTAAATTCTCAAATACAACAAAAAAATATCACATCAATGAACAGGAGTGTTTGGCTGTAGTATGGGCAATAAAAATGTTCCGTGGTTATCTAGAGGACAAACCTTTTATTGTTCGTACGGATAGTAAAGCGCTTACCTGGTTAAGTAAATTCAAAGATTCTAGATCAAAGCTAATGAGATGGGCGTTGTTATTACAGGAGTTTAATTTTAAAGTTGAACATATACCGGGCAAAGACAACGAACTTTGCGACTATTTAAGTCGAAATCCGGCTAACATGTCCTATGATGAACAACTTAATGACGACCGCTTATTAGTGCCAGATTTAGATAGTAACATAAAAGTCAATAATATTACAATGAAAGATCTTAGTACGCTGATCGTGGCAGAGCAGCAAAAAACGCGCTACACCCGCCGCGCAATTCAGACCTTGGCGTACTTGGAAAATGAACGAAGAAACGGGCGTGAACCGCAAAACGCTGCGGCTAAACGTTTAGAAAAAACTTTAACTGTCGTAAACGGCATTTTATACAAAAAAGGCGCAACACATAACAAAGTAGTCGTACCTTATCGATTAATAGATAAAGTAATTTATTTGTTTCACGATGTCGAAGAAAGCGCACATCCGGGCATCGATGAAACTTGGGAAAAAATAAAACAAAAATATTATTGGGGTTACCAGCGAGAACGCATCGTAACTTATGTAAATAAATGCACAACTTGCGCACTTTTAAAAACGCAACAAAAACAAGAACAAGCGCCATTACGGGCTAACTGTCCAAATTATCCATTTCAAATCATTTCAATAGACGTTTTAGGGCCGTACAATCCGGTAGCCACGAAAACCGGCTCTCAGTATGTATTATTATGTACCGATCTTTTCTCAAAATGGGTTGAGGCCAAGGCTTACGTCAAAATCACACCAACAGATTTAGTAAACTTTTTAAAAAATGACATCATAACGCGATATGGCAGCCCACAAATGATCATTTCCGATCAAGGCTCGGTATTTTGCAGTGAAAAACTCAGAGTACTATGTCAAGAAAATAATATAGAACATAAAATGAGCGCTATTTATCATCAACAGGCCAATCCTGTTGAAAGGCGCGTACAGGAATTCAAAAAAGTTATGAAAATTTTTCTTTTTAACAAAAATCAAAACAATTGGGAAATATATCTCAATAAAGTTTTACAAATACTGAGAAGTCGAAAATGTCGTGCTACTGGAAAGTCACCGGCTTCTATAATACTAGGGTACGAACTACCTCGAGCGGGCGAATGGGACGACCTATTCGCAAAAGCGCGGGAAAATAAATCAAAAAACGCGCGCAAACAAGAGAACAAGTTGATCGCTCGAAAACAAAAATTATATCAACAAAAAGAATACGCTAATGAAGCGGAACCTAAAATAGATTTTAAAGTAGGAGACAGAGTTAATACGCGAATGCGATTTCGGCAAAAAGGGCCATTCGTTCCTGCATGGACCGGTCCGCATGAAATCGTAAAAAAGCTTAGCGACACTGTTTTTGAAGTACAAGTTGATGGCAAATTAGCCACCATACATTATAATGACATAAGACGTGCGCCTGAAGGTAACTTAGTACGTTTCGATGATACTGAGGACTCATCTTCAGACTACGATATTTCTGATTACGAATTTTCGGACGATCAAAGTAGAGCGGCCTCTGATTCAGAAGACTCTGATCTTGAATTAACTTGCGAGGTAAGCGGATTGAGGGATGAGCTTGAAAATGATTCTGAAAATATACCAAATAATTTAATTGAACTTGACGAGCATGCGCATATTCAAGATGACCATGCCCAGTTATTAAGCGATTTCGAACAAAATGTTCGCGTTGTTACTTTAGAGCAAGAAGATATTGTCGATACTATAGACAATTTAATACGTTTCTATAGTTATAAGAAACCATCAGATTGCGGTATACCAGAATACAAAAATTTAGATTATTTAAACCGAGCAGGCTCTAATTTAATTAATTCGGGTAAAGAATTATGTGAAGAATTAAGGGCTGGACATTTTGAAGAATCTGAATTTATTCAAAATACCAATATCATTTGTGATTTAGAGGAGCATGAGGATCATGCGTCTTCATTAAATAAATTTGAAAATGTTGACATAATGCCCTTAGAGGATGACGTCACAAACAGTTTATATTTTTATAATCGGCATTTTGACCGATATTATTTATTCAAGAATTAATTTTTAGTTAAAGAATTAATTTTAAGTTCATTACAAAATGTTAATTTGTCCGTTAGCCCGTCTAAAGAGGGGGGTGTTGTATAAAATGTATTTTTATACTTTTTTAATTTTTAAATTTTTTAATTTTTCAAAATTTTTTAGAAAATAATTTTTATTTCGAAAATTCAAATTTTCGGCAGGAAGATGCTTCGATGCCTTGCATTAACTGAGCTCCGCGAAAATTCGCGCGCGGTTTTGTTCACCAAAAGTGAGGCTCCGCCCTAAAACGGCGTTTGGGCGAATCACGAGCGTCGAAGCAACTTTACTCTTGTAAAATGCGAATTTTACCAATTTTTCACACTTAATTAAGGATTATTAATTAAGTAAGTTAGTTAGGAAAAAACTGAGTACGTACGTTGATGCGTATTTATAAAACACACAATATTCCGTTTACCGAATATTTTTAAGATTAATAATAAACTTTTTATTCCAAAAACAAAATTGAAAATGCAAGCTGCATTTCCGTGTGCAGGGGCCCGCGGAAAAAACGAGCGAAGTCGCGGCGTTTGACGTCAGACTCGCGGCCTATAAATCTGCTGCGGGCAGTATAACATCAACAGAACCTCTTCAGTCGTTGCGTCATATCAACCGCGGATCGCTTTAAAAAGTAATATACACTTGCACATAGTATATGAAATTTGAAGGGATTGCTAGTCTGAGCATTACTCACGTGGGATTCTCACCTCGAAATCCCGAAGGTATGGCTCAGTGAACAAGTATCTGTTTACAAAAAATAAATCTACAGTCGTCACGGGCTAGGGAAGTTTTAATAAAAGTATAAGCTTTATGTGTGTGTCAAAAAAGGTTGAAGCAGTACAGTGTGCATTGAGTACACACTCTAAAAAATTACTCGTTTAAAGAAATTCGATCGTCAGGCCACACATATAAGTTTCGAGTTTACGCAAAAATCGCAGATCTGAAAGGTGATATTCAGTCAATAATAGTATTGCTGGTACACTCAGTAAGGTATAGAATCTTTGCCTTAAAAAACATTAATTTCTTTGAAGTCAAGTAACATTGTTTGCTTTGAAAAAACATTCATCGAAAGTTTGCTTTCTAAAACGCCCGTGATGCTCTAAACTTTTTATTTTCAAAAAGACATTTAAAATTGTTCTCCAACGACGTTCTGTTCATAAAAACATTTAATTTTTCGATTTTCTCAAAAGTGACAATTCTCAAAAAACATTAACTTATAAAGTAAGAAAGACATTTTTCGAAGTGCTTCTGAAGAGTTAATTTTCAAAAAGACATTTTTAAAGTGCAACTTTAAACCAAGTGATAGCTAAACGTTTTATCACAAAAAACATTTAAGCCTTGTTAATTTTAAACAACTTAACGCTTGTAATGCTATTGGAATCGAACAACGAATTTTAACTTTAAAAATAACACTTTCTATGTCAAAAATTCGCAGCCGAGTTATATTCATTAAAAAGTCAATTAATATTTTTTCTAAGTGTTTCACACACAACCGTTAAAGTTCGTAACCTTTCTAAAAGCAAGAGCAAAAAGTTTAAAATTTTAATTTTAAAAAGTCGTTATACTGGGTGCGACATTCACTGTCGAAAAAATATAATCTTTTCAAAAATCAGTAATAAATTTTTTGGACATTAAAAAATGACTGATAACTAAAGGTTCTGTTCAATAAACGCCCGTTAAATAGTATAACGTACTTGTTCATTTTTAGTTTATTATAACTAAATTTTAAGAAAGGTAAAAAGGTTAAAAGAGCTCTAGACTACGGACTTTTCTTAACCCTGTTAAATTGACAGACAATTTTTGCCCAAGCCCTCCGTGTAAATAATTCTTCTTGCATATTATTTTACCTAGAGTAAAATACCCCGTGCACAAAAATACTTCAGAGTTCGATATTTTGAACCAAAAAACATTTTAAACACATTGTTGTTTAAACTCCCATCTCAAAACAAAATGTCATTAAATAACTTCAATGCAGCGTTTGACATTTCCAGTCAAGCGGTAGAGGAGGTGGGACTGCCCCTGACAAACACAAGTTTGTCTTTTTCAAAAACCCTGATAATGGACATTGACACCCCAGAAATGCAGTGGGATAACATGCATCAATACCGTAATCAAAATCATACTTTATTAAATTATGAAAACTTATCAGAAAATTCACACAGTGTGGAATTTCAAAATTTACCAAGCAAACCGCTTAATTTCGACAAAGACATTGAGTCGGAAGGTTTTTCTGAAGACTTAATCAACTTTGAGGAGGTCACCGATTTACATGTGACTTTAAATAAAAAATTGGAAAAACAGGAAAACCTACCTACGCAATAATACACGTCATACATGATGGCTTCACTTTTTACCAACGTTAAACCATTTAAGTTCCTTTGCCGGCAATAAATCACAATTTTGCCAACGTTCAATTGTTAATGTTCTTTAAATGGCAAAAATATAACGGTCAGCCAATTAAAAAAAATAAGTGGACCATAGTTGGCTTATTTGCAACAGCAAGAAACCATCAATACCATCAATGGCCCATTTAAAATCCCTCAATCCATGTTTGTTGGGGAAGGATCATTTCCAGCTTACGGAGAATAAGAACTTATTTAAGAAGTACTATGACCCAGCAAAGACCTTGAAGAAGTCGCTGATATATTTATAAATCGAGCTGTTCGCCAAAATACGATTGCATTGCATTGAAAAACAGTTGATTTCATAATAACACCATTTTAAAAAGTTTAGTATTGATATTACACAATACCTACCTAGTATAGGTACTACAGTATATTTGTGTTTTGTGTTGGTAATAAATACTTTAACAAATCATAATGAGTTTCATTTTTAAATTTTTGATAAAATTTATTTAGCAAGTATTTAAAATCTCGTTTTATTTGTGCAAAATTTCTTTATTTCTACGTTATTCGGGTCGGGCTATCGAAACGTAGAATCAAATTAAGTTTTAATAGTCCGAAAAAAGGTGTGGCACCTGAAAAATATTTGCCTGCGGCGCATCTTTTAAGAAACAAATAAAGATGGACATGCTCCAGCACCCATAAACATTTTTAAAAGTCGGCGCCTATGGTAGTAACATGTTTTATTTAGCAAAGAGCTACCTACAATTATTAAATATTTATTTATAACACAGTTTTATAGATTTATTTTTAAGTTTTAAAACGTAATCTTCTTTAAATAAAAATAGCAAAGACGCGTTGAATAATTTGCAAACTGCATCAAATATTACGTTTCTTTTTTCATTAAATGTAATTTTCAAGTTTTCTTATATAGTTTTAATGATATTTCAGTTTAATAGAATTTTCCAAATAATTATATTCTATCAAACCTTTGTGAGAGATAGATGTACCGTGCGAGCAAAAATTATTTGCATCAAAGAGGGCTTGGATTAAAAAACGTAGGGTTTGGTTTAGATCAAAATGATATGGGGACGATATATCTAACCAAATCTAGGATTTTGTCATATTCATATTATGACATAATATGCCAAACTAATGAGTACCTACCTAATAAAATAAGTAGACATATAAGTACAAATTTATTTTTATTGTTTACAAACTTAACAAAGTAAGAATATACAGAAAGAAAAAGTAATTACATAAGTTGCTGAAATTGGCCACCGCCATGCTCCAAGCATAAATTCACACGTCTCTTCTCTTCATATTTTCGAAAGTGTTGACCAGCATCTCTGGAGAAATGTTACCACATATACACAGTAATTCCTGCGTCTTTCAAAATCTCCACTTTATAAGGAAATAAATTAAGCTGCTTCTTAAGAATAGTCCTGCATGTTCCATAAGGTCTTCCCACTTTTTGGGACAGGCGTCTTATACAATTTGTTGGTTGGCGTATTTTGAATTATTTCACGAACGTTTGCAACAAGTTATTCTGTTCGTACAGATGGTGTTCCTGCTCCTTTTTTGTTTTGTACAGAACTTGTTTCCCTAAACACAGCCACGGTTCTGTTCAGGCGATGATAAAAATCCCCAGCAATAAAAGCAACTTTAGGAAAATGATCGTGAAAATCGTCCATGCACAAACCCGGATTGTGTTGCCACTCACCATTTACTCTAACCCCGTTTCGAAAATACGCTTCAACCATGAATGTTTTGTGCTGTTCCGTAAAGCCAATTGTGGGAATTGTTCAAGAAATTGGAAAAATTAGCGACGAATCAAATTATTTGTAACGACTGTCAAAGATGACGGAATAACTGATTGATTGTTAATTCAGGTAATAGTTACTGACACCCAACACATATTAAGCTCTACGCCTAAGCATTATGTCCTTAGACGTAAGACCCTCTTTGATGCAAATAATTTTTGCTCGCACGGTATAGGTTAATGTTTAAGTGACTCCATATACAGTGTGTCCACGGATAAAGTTGGGAAGAGGAAAACTTTTTTATTAGTAGGTATAGAAGAAAAAGTCATTCTTTATAAAAACGTCTGCTTGTGCTGAAACTACTATTTTGAATATCAGATTTGCGATTACTATACATGGTTTGTTACAAACAACATTTTTAGTTTAGGTTTAAATAAAAGACAAGTTAAAGCTGAATAAGTTTATTTGCGAAACAATTTAAAAATCGTACAGTTTGGAAAGCACAGAAGTGAAGTTATAATAAGGTTAGTACCTATATCTAACTAAATAAATGCTTAGGGTCCAAATTCTTATTTTGCTCTTAAATATAGGTCAATAAAATGACAATAATAATATTATAAATGGGGAAAAGAAAAAATGATATAAGCTGGTAACATACAATAATAATTTATTTATCAATAATTAAGCCTTTCTACTAAAAATAACTATAATTATATCAAATATGTAATATAGGTATAGTAAATTATTGGAGGAGGCATCAGGTGCCTAATGCATATAGAAAAAACGGTTACAAATACTTAATACATAATATACAGGATGTCTCATAACATGAGATATAGTAGACTTGAAAATATCCAGGGTTAAAGAGATACGGGGCGATCCAAGTAAAAATATATTTTAGAAAATTGGTGATGATTTGAAAATGGTTATGCGGAGAGCGGAGAGAGAAATTATTAACATACAGGGTGTTACTTAAGTATGTGGCCAAACTCCAAGGGGTGCTTCTTTAAGTGATTTTAAGAAGAAAAGTTCATATAAACACGGGTCCGAAAATGTATAGTTTTTACGATACAGGGTATCAAACTTTAAAAAAAAATCGGATGTTCGTACAAATATCTCAATACTCTTTTATTAGATTTTGTAAAAATTTGGCAATTCTGTTTGTAATAATAAGAGGAAAATTTAGCCTCAATTAAAATAATTATTAAGCCCAGTGGCGTCCCGGAAGACCGTTCAACTAATATTTTTGACAAAAAAATTGTGCGCCACTGACTTTTTTAAAATTATGTATTTATTTTCGAATTAAGCAACTACAAATACAACTATTTTATCTCCTGAGTTTTTTCATATCGTGCTTTGTTTTCGAGAAAAAAAATAAAAACCACTTTATGGCATGTATGTCCCCGGGACAATAAGAGTTATAGTTGTTACTTTTAAAACATTGCAGTAATAAATTATTACGTTATGCGATTATTTTATGTTAATTTCTTTTATCGAAAATAGTTTTAATCTGTGCGAAAAAATTCAAAAAGACTTTTGTGTAATTTTAATTGCTTAAGTAGTTTAAATTTTTTAGTCTTATTTTCCCGGGGACATGCAATAGTGGTTTATATATTTTTTTCTCGAAAACAAAGCAAGATATAAAAAAAAGTCAGGAGATAAAATAGTTGTATTTGTAGTTGCTAAATTCGAAAAAAATACATAATTTAAAAAAAAGTCAGTGGCGCGCTATTTTTTTGTCAAAAATATTAGTTGGACTGTCTTCCGGAACGCCACTGGGCTTAATAATTTTAATCTAATTGAGGCTAAATTATCCTCTTGTTATTACAAACAGAATTGTCAAATTTCTACAAAATCGAATAAAAGAGTATTGAGATATTTACGAACATCCGATTTTTTTTAAAGTTTGACACCCTGTATCGTAAAAACTATGCATTTTCCAACCCATGTATATATAAACTTTTCTTCTTAAAATCACTTAAAGAAGCACCCCTTGCCGTTTGGCGACATACTTAAATAACACCCTATATACGTTTAAATGCTACATGGAAAGAAACATTTAAATAAAAATAATTTCTTAACGAAAACATAAAAATTAAACCGTGGAAATTAAGCATTAATAACCAATTTTTAAGTCTACTTAGTTATATGGGACATCCTGTATACTACACACTAAGCAAAAAGGTGTGTTAAATACAAAAAAAGGGTCAGTTTGTCAGTGAAGCGCGCGGAAACGAGCTTCTTGTAGCTTGTAGCTTAAAATAATCTATAAAATATTGCAATTAATTCCCACCCATTCCTAATGCGCAACCGTTAAAAAAATTTAAATATATCCAGATAAATTTTGGATGTCACGTTTCCCTTCAAATGGAAACTCCAATTTCTCTACGAAATGAAGCAAGCTCATAAGGAGAAGGAGACCGATACTGATTCCCTTCGATTTTAATAAAGTTTGCTATACAAGTAGATTCGCTGTGCGTCGTTCAGTTATACAGTGTGTGTATAAAGTCTGGAAACGGCTTAATAACATTACAATTTACTGGCCTATTTAAACCAAATTTGATACAGTTGTGTAAGAGGATCTAACGCACCGAATGACGATATTGGCGTTGTTGCCAGCTTTTTAGTTTGTCTGGAATTCGAACCAATTTTATATTTTTAAATATAACACCCAGTATATTTTTACATTTTTAAATTCCACATAAAATTATAATTATTTTTTAATAAATGCATTATTAGTCTATACTTCATAGTTTCCGAGATATTGACTCTCGAAAAGTGACATTTTTGAACTTTGACAGCTTATAACTTTCTAACAGTACCTACGTCTTAGAGCAAAACGGCTTACATGTCCCTATCTTCAATTTTTATTATCTTCCCAAAAAAATCAACTTCTAGTTAAACCGGAACAACTATATTTCCTGCTTTCGAGTTTTATCCGGTTTAACCGGAAGTTGATTTTTTTGGGAAGATAATAAAAATTAAAGATAGGGACATGTAAGCCGTTTTGCTCTAAGACGTACTGTTAGAAAGTTAAAAGCTGTCAAAGTTCAAAAATGTCACTTTTCGAGAGTCAATATCTCGGAAACTATGAAGTATAGACTAATAATGCATTTAATAAAAAATAATTATAATTTTATGTGGAATTTAAAAATGTAAAAATATACTGGGTGTTATATTTAAAAATATAAAATTCGTTCGAATTCCAGACAAACTAAAAAGCTGGCAACAACGCCAATATCGTCATTCGGTGCGTTAGATCCTCTTACACAACTGTACCAAATTTGGTTTAAATCGGCCAGTAAATTGTGATATTATTAAGCCGTTTCCAGACTTTATACACACACTGTATATGCAGTCACACATGGGAAAGTTATACTTTCTGCATTCGTTACGAAAAATAATATACAGAGTGTCCGGAAATTATGAGCAAGAAATTTGGGAGATAATTCTAGACCGAAATAAAATACATCTCTTCCTATAACACGGCGCCACGTAGAAGAATATATAGACTTGAATGGTCCCAACTTTTTTGTCCTACACTGTATGCGCATTTTGACTGAATATTTTTATTCTCCTAACCTTTTGACATAAAAAAGGTATAGGTACCGTCAAATGGGGTGAAATTGATTTTATGGGGAGACTTTGATAACAGGTAATATTTTGTTAAATAAATTTAAATATCCCGCAATTATAATCCGCGGACATCCGCGCCATGCTCAGTCGAAAGAGTGAAGTTTCGCCATTGTTGTGTCCTGTTAGCATGCCGGTAATTGTTTGTTATAATATTTTTGTAAATATTCTATAATAATACTGCAAATTAGCGTTAAATTGACACTGTCTAAAATTATAAGTTATTTCGTCAGTTTTAAGCAATTTTATTAAAAAATCGGTTATTTACGATGAGGTGGTATTTACTTAACCTCATTTCATGTAAAATTCGGCGCCAAATATGCTTGGTTGAAAACTATTAGTTGATATATCATGCGGGGTCACTTTGATAACACTTTCGGGGTGAGATTGATAGTAATTTATATATGAATCTGTGGATGTTTTTGAACGTTAAATTTGTGTTAAAATGTGTTAATTTAAGTTCTGTAATTTATATATGAAATAAAGTTTTCTTTTGACATCATAACTAAAGTCTAATTTTCACTTTTGCGAGGATAGTTTATTAAAATTTAATTCTTATGCTGAGTGATAAGGGGTGACTTTGATAATCTCTATAAACTTATGGATTTTCAAAGTTACCCCAAGCGCACATAAAATTGATTAAAAAAATATATTTAGAGTGAGGGAAAAAGTGTTACATTGATAACTCTTAGATCCAAAGCATTCGTTGTAATGCAAAAAAACAGTGCCTATCAAAGTCACTCCATTTTGAGCATAACTTTGATAATGAGGTTATTATTTATTTTCTAGCAAAAAAAACAATTTTTGAAGTTTGTTTTAAGCCTGGAGGTCTTCATTCGGCATGGTGCAAATACATTATATTTTTTTAGCACAAAATTAGGTGTACTTCTCTTGCAATTTACATATTAATCAAAAAAGCTAACAATTTCACCCCATTTGACGGTACTACTTTTGTTTCGATAAATCTAACCATTTTCGAGAAAAACGCTAAAATAACATTGCTTGCATGTGATGAATACGAAATCATTTTAATTTATTTTCAACCTTAAACATCGCATAGCAAAGGAAGGAATATCCCACGGACCTCGTCGGAATTTTTTAAGAAGATAATTTATGCATTGAAGAGGAAGGACGTCACTTTGAACCTTTGATAATCAATTTTTGAAAAAATGTTATAGGAAGAGATATCATTTATTTTTGGTCTAGAATTATCACCTAAATTTTTTGCTCGTCATTTCCGGACACCCTGTATAACCAACAAAGTACTTTCCCTTGCGTAAAATCGCCAAGGTATAAAATAAATGTACTTAATATTTTGAAAAAGTTTGCTAATTTAACACAGCAGACAAACTAAAACTACAAGCACCTAATAATAAAGTTCGAAATTTAAATATTTTTCTCAACAGTAATTCCCGTGGGATTTTTTTTTTAAATGAAATTTAAATCGCCCACGAAACTCAATTGAAGGGTCTGGGCTAAATCTAATAGAAGCAAAATAAAGATTAGATTCATAGATTGTAATTAAAATATTTATGAAACTTTAGAAAAGATATTTTTTAGTGCCTCCTGTACTCGCACTAATGCGGTTTGGCATCAACTTTCCATTATCTACAATAAAAAGTAGGTAAAGTACATCTCAAAGTATATCCTCCTGACTTTTGCTACTTGTCATTTATATTAATAAAACCTCATTGTTGTATACCTGAAAGGTCTACAGGGTGACATATTTACAATTATTTTAATAATGTCACTTGCCATTGAATATCAAACTATAAGAATAGCGGATCTTCGAGAAAACTTGACAACACCCTGTTTTAAACTGTATTGGAGATGGTTTGGCCGCCATTGTGGAGTTGATCGTAAATCTAGAGTTATAAATGCAGCGCTCCGGCAACAGATGTCTCAAATTTACTGATGTGATGTCGCGATGTTACCGCACATCGTATTTTATTGGAATTTTAAAGGATTTTAGCATTTTTAACAGACAATAAAATAGGAGGTTCTCAATTCCAGCCGAATGTATGTTTTTGATAATAATATGTACGCTGATTACTCCGGGGTAATTGGACCGATTTTCATAATGATTTTACCGTTGCATTAGGTGTTAAATGTTATACAAATAAAAGTAGATAAAAAGCGACAGCAAGTTGTATGTATATGTTGTATTTGTAGTTGGGTCGAAAACTCGCTAAGTCGCTTAATGAATTGTGCATATATAATAAATACTATTTTGTAAAAATATATTGAAAAAAGTTTGTACATATTATATGCACATGACAACTTCGTAGGTATAACATTATTGCACATTTTTTTAATAAATCACTTATTTAAACTCCGCCATTTCTTAAAACTGGGTTTTACTCAAAACTGTCAATTTTGACTTAAAGAATTTTTGCACTAAGCCGACGATATATTATGCTAGTGCAAGGCAATCCAGGCACCGCGATGCGCGTGACGGTATGGTTATGATAGTGGGGAGAGGATAATGCAGCAAGTCAAACAGACAGGCGCAACATGTTTTAATTTAGCCGTGAAAAGGCTTGTCGTTAGTGGCTGCATCAACACGCTTTATTGTTGGTGACTCATTGTGCCATCTATGAATTTAACGTAGCAGATGTAGGAAATCTACTTATATGGCCTTCCTATAGTTTGATATTCAATGCACTTGTTTACCATTATTTTGCCTAGAAATGTTGTCATTATGAAGAGTAGGTAGGTCCACCCCGTATTCGATAAGTTTATGGCGTTTGCAATTGTTATTTAGGTTAGGCACCCTTGTTAATTGACCCCAGGGCCGGGCCTGGTGCATTGTGCGTTTGAAAAATTTGTTGAAGTATTGTTTCTGTGGTGCATAGTAATATTAGTTCAACTAGTTTTTTATTAAGTGTCCTGTTTACTTCCAAAAACGCCAATGTCGCACAAACAGGAAAACATACAATGAAAAAACAAATTCAACATCATCGTTTGAAAGAATGAAGAAGATATATTCCCTAACTTAATTTTGGCTAGACATTTGCATTTTGTTAATTGATGTTAAAAAGGCCAGACGACATAGGGGAGACTTGGGCATGAAGAACCATATGGGCAAAAGGAATCAATCAAATATTTTAAAATTTAAATTTGCCGCTCTAATTTTGTCATCTAGTTTCGATAGCCGCCGCATTTCTGCAGTGTTTGTTGTGAAATATATTACGGCAAGTTGTTTTTTTCATATTTTACAGTGAATATAGAAATATGTATACGTTCTGAATCATTTAACAGGGTTCAGGAGTTTTGAAACTATTTCTAAACAGTAAAAATGTGTAACATCATGATTGAATATATGGAAAAAGGATCTTTCGCCTTACTTAACCTCAAAATATTTCCGCGGTATCTGAAATCCTTTTATTTTTAAACGAATCGATATATTTTAACTTACAAATAGGGCAAAAAGAACCGGGCAAAAGGAACAGAATGGATTCAGTGTAATTACTGCCAAAAGTGGGCGCATCACTTATGTGCCGACTACCATATACTGGTCTGTGACACTTGCAAGGGTACGGTTTTAAGCTACTTAAAAGACAAGACAAAGACAAAGGTTCTTTATGCCCGCGGGTCTGGGCAAAAGGAACCAAACGCAGAGTTTTGGTTAATGTTGTTTTTAAAATGAAAATATATTTTCTTTTGTGCTTTTAATAAATAAGTTTTGTTTCTAAAGATACGCTTTAAATTATTTCATTTTCCTGAAAATATAAGAACAACTGGAACATTTTGGCAGGCATTTAAAATTAAGTGGTTCTTCTTGCCCGAGTCTCCCGTACTTTGAAATATACTTTAATCTTGTTATCAGTCACTATTTGCGTTCTGATGAGGTTATTTTTATGTTACTATTACGTCGGATAGCAAAAACATTTTTAACAATAGTTAGCTAACCAGCAACTTTTAATGTGACATTAATGACATGATTTTCTCACAATCCAGAGTGGCCCAGTTAGCTTAATTCTTGATTTACTAATCAGGCAGCTTTGATTGTGAGTAAATATTGTTTGCCAATGCCATTTATATAACAGTCACTGTTCTCTAGTTAGGTAATTATTATTAGAAGACTTTGTGCAACCCAATATTAGAGTTTTGTTTTTATAACCGTCGATACAACATAAAATTAATCAAAGGATTAATCCCATAAATTTTGGGAAAATTCAATAACATGCATAATCGTGCATGCTTAATTTTTATCCATGATGGTGCATCTAGGTGTTATACAAAAGTAGGACCAGTAGGAGCTATATTCTTATAATGAAATATGCATTCATAGGTTAAGTATTTCTTACAAGAAATGGTTGACTCCGTTTAACTACCTCGGTCGTTTTGCAAGAGCTCGGCCATAAAAATGCCAATAAACTGTCGGTCAGGGTCGGATTATAATTTGTAATTATAGCAGGTAATATTTATAGGTGTAGGTAGTATTTATTTAGGATATTTCATGTCATTAAATAATATATTATTAATAACGAATTAAATATCTAAAGTCCTACCCTGTAGTGTATTTGCTTGTTGATTGTGTATAACAATGGGATTAAACCGGTAGTTTTATTGCAGTCAATACCATTTAGGGTGAAAAATACTTTACCTAAAAGGCCATAAAATCTAAAGACAATAATTAAATACGAGACTTGCTAACAGCAACAAAAGCAGATCACTATTTGTAAATTTAAAACATAATAAATTACATAGAGTTATTATTAAATACATGATAGGAAAGATAGACACAAATATATGAAGATGAATAATTAAGTAAGGTATTTTAAGCCAATTATAAATTATTAACCAAAGTGATTTTAACAATTTATAAATAAACCGAGGTACTAATAACCATAGCCATTTATACATGAACCAAGTTATCCTTGACCAAGATATTTTTAGCCAGTCAAAAAGTAACCAAGGTACTTTCAGCCACTTCTAGTTATTTTCTGACATGACGTTTATAAGATTTTCTATTGCCAGTGTTTCTCTTAGATAGTGGTCATTTCTTAAAAGCTCTCCGCATAGTTGTAGCATACCGAGCAGTTTTCCGGTGGGCATTCTGAGCTGCTCATTTGCGATGTTCAGTTTTTTTAGTATATCTTCATTGATCTGTAAAAAAAAGACAGAATGATTAGAACTATAGTGAACATTTAATAATAAAGGTTTATATCGTACTGAAGCGGAAAGCCGATCATTGTATATTAATATTTTTTAAACCCAATGGTCACAGTCTAGGGGGCGAAATTATTTATGTGCGCCGTATTTCCGTCTGCTAGAAGCTGCCTCAGAAGTCAGAATAGAAAAGGTATACGAAACATTGACAATTCGGACACGAATTTGTAGAACAATGTATAGAATTTAAGTTTAGAATAAACTGCCGCTGACTACATGGGCTTTGGTGGGCGTCGACCAGTATGGGGAGGGGAGTGGGGACGACCGCTTTCTTTTGGTCGGACTGGTCGGGTTTGTTCTTGCTCTTTTATTCGCACATACAGAGTCACCATCAGTAAAGTCCGCATCATATGGGATTTTTTTTATTAATAGCTTTATTCAAAATTTGACTTTGGCATCAAGTTCTGCTTCTTTTAAGATAAAAATTAAGCAAAAAAATAGTAGTCACGTGATTCGCATTATCTGTCAAATTTTAATTTTTTCCAAAAAATAATTCAAAAGTAGGGTTATTTCTAAAAATATCGAAAAACGTTAGTAGAAAAAGTTTTTTCAAATGCAGTTTCTAGCCCACATGCAAAATTTCAGCTGCATAAGATAATTTTGATTTTTTACCTACATTTTGTAAATTGCACTACTTTTGCAAAATAAGACTCAACGCAACCTACATAAAACTTCTCAGTTTTGACAAGGCTTTATTTCAGATACATTTTCTTTAAAGTAGCGCAATATTAAATGTGTGTTTTTCTACAAAATAAAAATTGGGATATTAAAATTGGGTCGCATGTTATGCAAAGTTTATTTGTTTTTGACCCTGTATAAGGTACCTAACTTCATAAAATAAGTATTTTTGAAAACGTAGTTTGTGTCTAAAAGTAGTACACCTTAATATTAAGTCAAAAAGAACACAGTGTCTTCAGTAAAGTGTTTTTTAGGTGGAAAATAAATTTTATTTTAACAACGTAAAGTTTATCTATTTTCAACGATTTAATTTAAAATCCCTATATTATAATTTTTTTTTAAGCTATGTCATAATAACGTTAACGTCTATTACTTTCAGACACAAACTACGTTTTCAAAAAGACTTATTTTATGAAGTTAGGTAGGTACCTTATACAGGGTCAAAAACAGACAAACTTTGCATCACATGCGACCAAATTTTAATAGCAAAAATTTTGATTTTGTAGAAAAACACACATTTAATATGGCGCTACTTTAAAGAAAATGTATCTGAAATAAAGCCTTATCAAAACTGAGAAATTTTATGCAGGTTGCGTAGAGTCTTATTTTGCAAAAGTGGTGCAATTTACAAAATATAGGTAAAAAATCAAAATTATCTTATGCAGCTGAAATTTTGCATGTGGGCTAGAAACTGCATTTAAAAAAACTTTTTCTAATAACTTATTTCGATATTTTCAAAAATAACCCTACTTTTGAATTATTTTTTGGAAAAAATTAAAATTTGACAGATAATGCGAATCGCGTGACTACTATTTTTTTGCTTAATTTTCATCTCGATCGAAGCAGAACTTGATGCCAAAGTCAAATTTTGAATAAAGCTATTAATAAAAAAAAATCCCATATGATGCGAACTTTACTGGTAACAAGGATAATTGCAATCATATAAAGATATACTTATTCTGATTTTACAGCAAACGAATTCACTCGATTTGTTATTATTAATAAATAATACTGACTTACCTCGGGTTGCGAGAGAGCTGAAAAATTCATTTTAACTCGCTGCTTGCCCATGTCTTGGTAAAACACAGTGAACTCATCATTTTTGGGTTTGACTTTGAAATACACACCAGCTATTAGGTGACCTTTTTGATCTCTGGATAACAGACTCCTGCAAATAATAGAACTTTAGTTATTATCAAGCATTTAGATAACTTATAAAAAAGGTCGAAGGTAGACATTATTAGTTTCTATGGAAGGAAGACTCGGCCTTCTTTTAACAAATTAAACATTTATGTATTTAGCGTAATTTTTATTACCATTGCCTAGCGTTTTCGGTCTATTAGGACTACGTTTTCATCAAATTATGTCCAGGAGAAAAGATATATAGGTAATCAAAATAATTGAATATTTATAAACAAATTTTTCAAGTATTGGTTTCTAATTTTAATAGTTTATTTAATTTAAATTAGAAACCACCCAAGCAACAATCCGACGTTGTTACAGCGTTGCTTTAATGGACCCGACGTTGGAGCGCGACGTCAAATCGACTTCGCCACGACCCACATTTGCACCAAATCGGTCACACAAGTTTGGGTCGCTACGACGTCGGGTCCGACTACATAATATAGTCTAATTCTGATTAAATTGACCAACCTTGGAGTCGTGACAACGTTGGTATTATCGACTATGATTCACCTAGTTAGGGCAAACCTGGTAGGATATGCGCCAATTGTTTACACTAAACTTTCTTGTTGTAGATAGTTTGGTAAAAATAAAATACCTGTTATTGGAGTACCTCTGATATGGCTTACAAGAATGGCGCAAACTTGATAAATGGAGTGTATCTGTATAATATCTCTTTGATAACTAGATATTTCGAAATTAGTTTTCGGGCCATAACTGGGTCTAAATACTAAACGCAATCAAGTTTTTTGATAAACATGCATATGAGAGCTTTAAAAATAAAAGGGGCCACAAAAAGAAGAAGCTAATAAAAAAATATTAGCTAGTTTTTATTCATCATACCAAGTTTTTTGATTATTAATATATTTTGTCGTAAAAATGGGAAACATACATATATTTGTTTTAAAAAATTATTGTAGGGTATTTTATTATGTTTTTGCGAAAAAAAAAACAAGTAAATTTGTAACGAAAAAGGAATTGCAGCAAAATGGATGCCGTCATGGCCCTATTGTAAACTGCTAAAAAAGGAGGCGTCGGGAAAATGAACACTCCTTTTTTGCCGTAAAATTGCAACTAGTTTAACTACATGTACTACTTCTGTCCATACCTTACAAAAATTTTACCCATATTTTACTCTTTTCAACTTCGGTTGGAGATACTACGTATATTTATACCATCGCCGACCGGTTGTCGAAAAGAATGCACTGTTTTCATATCGCAACCGACTTTCCGATCGGTAAAACAGTTGCCTACGCTGTCATTTTTCGACAGCTTCGCGAGTTGTCTCTTACATGTAATTTAGGTATTTATTTTTGTCATCAACATTCGGTTCGTTTGCAAACGCTGCAACGCGTCATTTTCAGAGTTGTTTTCTGTTAGCCACATTTCTAGATCACTATCGGTTTTGGTGTTGTAATCATTAGATGGTGTACGTGTGCTAACGAGATGTAGACGGACCGGCTTCATCTGATGTATTGTATGATAATGTGCTGTTACAGGTACCTACTGCTTTTAAACTTTTTATTTTTGTGCCTTTGTATTATCAGTTTTCTATAAAAAGTAGCTGAAAATTTAAAGGGCCGAGGCAAAAGCTGTTTTTCCATATCCAATTTGCAAATAAGAAAGCATAAGACCCTCTAACCTCACTTTCAGGTAAAACCTTTACGATCTTCTACTACCATCTGTCAAAGTATAAAGTAGTAAAAAAATACCAATACCAACGTCATACCAACGTTGTGTTTTAGGACTATAGGCAACTTTTAGATAGTAGTCATCTCCGGCGGCGGTACAACGTTGTGCATGCACCCAATATCAAACTTGTTGCACTCGTTGAGTTGTGAAATCGTCGATCCGCCTCCATATTTCTGGTAACAGCTAAGCAACGTCGAAACGACGTTGGTTTGACGCCGGTTTACATCCTGTACAAATACTGACTACTATATGGACACATTGCAACGTCGGGGTTGGTAAAAAATTAGTTGGAAGTCAGAAAATGCTGCTTGGGCAATACTTTAGAAAAGTTCTTTATAAATTTTCAATTATTTTGATACGAACCCCAAATTACTTATTGCACAGGAAGAAAAAATAATAACTAGGTACTTGTTATGTTTTACAAATTTAATGAGTTTCCTGATACGTGTTTCGGCCCTTGCGGGCCATTGTCAAAGGAGTACAAGAAGATACTAAATTCTTCGTGACATTACAAAGGTATTTATATCATATTATGGTAATTATAAACATGTCATAAAATTAAAATTAGAAGATTGAATGGTCAACTGTGGGTTTTCCTAACTTTTAAAGGTACAAACACACATTTAGTCCTAAATTAGTGTACTATTAAGAATTAGGGAAGGCCTGAAGGTATTTCGGTTTGATTATTAACAACATTACATTTGTTTTTATGGCTTTTTTGATAGCTATTGTATTCAATCACTTGAATTATTCGATTATCTTCGGAAATAATTCGAGTGACGAAATGAGTGACGAACATATGGTTTTTATTTTCCAACGCGTCTCCAAAGTTGCTGCCCGCCTGTCAATCACTCACTGCGGCCAGAGCCATCTCCTAGCGAGCGGCTACACCGAGTGGTTTCGGTTATTATTGGCGATATGGCGATATTATTCAAATTAAATACTGCATTACGGGTTACCTGAGTAAGATAATATGATTTATTATTTAGATTTAAATACTGCATTACGGGTTGCCTGCGTAAGATAATAGGATTTATTATTTTATTTAGATTTAAATCGTCGGCGTCTACTGAAAACTTAATGTTTAGTGGTGAGTAATCAGTATTCATAAATATCATGAGTTATGCAATATCGTGACATCTCAAGGTCAAGTAGTCAAGTTGTTAAATTAAATTGTAAGATCTGGGAACCATGCCAAAAAATCCACAAATACGCCACATTTAATAATCCGCAAAAAATTAATCGATTAACAACACCGAGTCAGTTATTCCCAATACAAATGCTGTATATCAACATGAACGATGAACCGCCAATATTAATAATTAATATTAGCATTTGAGTGAAAAAAAAATCGATTATAATTAGGTTTTTTAAATCACTCGAATTCTCGGTAGTCGATTATTAAAATAAGTCGATTTTTCCCAACATTATAGCTATTATGTAGATTGACCTTGAGCCATGGCGAAACGGGGAAAGACGTAAGGGGAAATTGTCGATTACGATTGTCTGTGGTTCCACTACTGGGAACCATGCCAAAAAATCCACAAATATCTCCGCCACATTTAATAATCCGCAAAAAATCAATCGATTAACAACACCGAGTCAGTTATTTCCAATACAAATGCTTTATATCAACATGAACGATGAACCGCCAATGCCAATATTAATATTAGCATTTGAGTGAAAAATCGATTATCATTCGGTTTTTTAAATCACTCGAATTCTCGGTAGTCGATTATTAAAATAAGTCGATTTTTCCCAACACTAGTATGTAGGACCTATATGGGTTTTATGTTGTTAGAGATTGAGTGATTGTGTAATATGCAGTGATCAGCTAAACCTGTTTTAAAACACTGCATATTACACAATTACTCAATCTCTAACAACATAAAACCCATATATACACCACATTATTTTTTCATCCTGTGCAATGGGACAAGAGTTTCACCAAGCATGTAGCCCAACACAAATTAATTACCAAATTATTTAGTTAAACTCCGTGCCGCTGGGTTTAAGACGCCGCCTGTGGTGGATCTTACCCCTCGGAGCCGCCCCCCCACCTAGATTCGTCAAAGTGCCCTTATGAAGAGACTAGTATATTTTATGGTGTCTCACACACTTCTTAAAAATCGAGAAGGTTATACGTTACAAACAAATTGGGTTTCTACACTCACCTAAACGAGTATGTTAGGTTTCTCCTTTCGGTGACATCCACAGCTGTCAAATATGGCCTTTCGACGTATATTACTCCAGAGAATTCCTCTTGGGAACCGTTTTTGGTTGTTCTTTCGTCCCATTGGACGAATGTCCCCTTGGCAGTACAAAAGGAGTAATTGTACTCTTTACGGATGTTGTTTTCTTCCGACTGCATAAACCAACCTGTAAAAAAATATCCGGGATATTTTATTTGTATAAAGTTTATGATATTCACAAATTATAGTTCTTATCAACGACGACGAATCAAGATATAGACATCTCATTCTCTTTATCATAACAAGTCGACAAAAGGTCAAATGCAACACCCTGTATAATATTTAATTTTTGGATTTTTCAGAAAATTTTAGACATATTTCATGTAGGTACAATATCCTATACCTATCTTCAACTGTTTAGGAAATACCTATTAAGCGTTTTCAGATTTATTGATTTCAGCGTTTCTTTTTACTGATATGAAATAAAAGAAAGGTATAAATAGTTTTGTTAACTTTTGTTTAAAACTCCCGACCTTAGCAAATTGTTGTCTGTCTGCATGATAGTTGTAGTTGTCAGTACCTATTATAATCGTTTGAATTTTGTTAACTGCATATCAGAAAAATGTTTTATTTAACAGAAATGCACAAAATAACAATAATTATACAGATGATTGGTTATGGAGATAAAACACGGGCACAAATGAAAGTTGCTCGCTTATAAAAAATTCCAAATTTGCCGCCTATAACTCAAGGGAAAATTACTAAAATAGAAAAGCAGTTTCGCCAGCTTGAACATGTAAAGCAGATTAAAAAGAAGTAGCTGCCAATGCAATAAGTGATGATACCAAATTAGATATTATGCTTGAGTTTGAGGAAAATCCACATACTTCTAGTCCAAAAACAGGCCCAATGTTAGCCATTCATCGATTATTCAAACATTACAAGAAAATAAAATGTATCCCTATAAAATAATACCTACTCATGAGCTAATGGAAGACGATTTTGGTAGGAGAACGTATTTTTGTAAACAAATAATGGCAATGATCCAATTAAAACATGTTTTCTTTTCTGATAAGTGCACCTTTACACTTCAGGGTCATAAATTGCCGCTATTGGTCTAGGGAAAATTCTCACTGGATTAGAGAAGAACATACGCAATATCCTAAAAAGGTTAATGTTTGGGCAGGAATAGTTTGAGATAATATCATATGTCCCTTTTTCATTAATGGCAATTCAAATGGCGATAATTATTCAGCACTACTCCAAAATAATGTCTTGCCAACTTTGACAAACCTATATACTGATCCAGCAAAATCAAAACTTCCAGCGAATATGATATGGTTTCAGCAAGACGGAGCACCGCCCCATTACCAAAACAATGTCCGGCAGTATCTCAACCGAGTATTTCCAAATCGGTGGATAGGGAGGCGTGGATCGATGGAATGGCCAGCACGATCCCCTGATCTGACGCCATTAGACTTCTTCTTATGGGGTTATGTCAAAAATATTGTATACCTACACAACCCCTCGACTTAGCTGACTTAAGAATACGAATAACGCTTGCGATTAGATCGGTCACGCCTGAGATGTTCAGTAACATTAGAAGAAATTTCTATTTAAGATTAGGATGTTGCCAAAACGTTGGCGGCGAGCATTTTCAACATTTCCTACATTAATGTTTTTTTTGTTTTTTACATTACCTATCAAGAAATAAACAGTATTACTTATTAGTTTTTGAGTGTGTTGTTAATTTTTGCACTAAATCTGAAAACACTTAATATTTCCGAAACAGTTCAAGAGAGGTATAGGATATTCTACATGAAATATGTCTAAAATCCAAGAATCCAAAAATTGAATAATATACAGTGTGTTGCATTTAAATAAGAAAGTTGCCATTGGCCACTGTTACATGACACACCCTGTATAAAAAGTTTTTATTGAAAAAATGTGCAACTAGAAATACCAATCGACGTGTCCGAGCGTTTTTCCGGACACGCCCCCATGTACAGGGTCTTCCAACGAGGACTGAACAGGGGCTCATTTTTGAGCTTCCTTGTATTTAAAGAAAAATCCAAAATAGCCAATCGATGTACTTTTTCCTGCAAAATTCAAAAATGGAACCAAAAATTTATTTGAACCAGAAACAAAAGAGTTACGATATGGATAAGGTGTTTTTTAAATAGAACATAACTTTTTTTATACGATTTTTGGAACGAGTGATTTTTTTTTTGTCCGTTCTGATTAAAATATTTAATATTGTGACAGCTATTTTTATTAAATTTTAATGTTTTATCCAGTATAATTTAACTTTAACCTGTTTGAAACATACACTAGGTAATAAAGGTATAATCACCTTTGAATCCTTCAAAGTCAAAAAATTTGACAAATTTACTATAATATTGCCGAAATGAAATATGCATTAGATGAGAGATTGCAGATTGTTATCTTGTTTTACAAATGCCAAGAAAATGCAAGAGAAGCGTTCCAAAAATCGTATAAAAAAAGCTGTTCCATTTAAAAAAAACACCTTATCCATATCGTAACTCTTTTGTTTCTGGTTCAAATAAATTTTTGGTTTAATTTTTGAATTCTGCAGGAAAAAGTACATCGATTGGCTATTTTGAATTTTTCTTTGAATACAAGGAAGCTCAAAAATGAGCCCCTGTTCAGTCCTCGTTGGAAGACCCTGTACATCGTGTATTCGGAAGTTCTTACCAAATGGGAAACTTTTTTATTATTAATTTTACGAAAAAAAATTATTCTTTATAAAAAGCTCTGCATGGTCTAAAACCTAAAATGCAACCATCAAATATCAAAATTTTCCAGTCATATACGAGGTTTGTCAAAAAATGTGAATTTTTCCCAAGAATGTGAAGTTTTCCCAAGAGTGAAGTACCTTTATTTTTGACATTATTAAAAATTGTTATTAAAAAAAGTTGATCAGAACTAAAAACCACGTCTAAATATGCAATAACACGCATTAAATTAATTAAATAATTAAAAAATTGAATAATTAATAATAAATCAATAAAATAATTTTTCAACATAAATGCCTATAATTGCACGTTTAGCCGTAGTTTTTAGTTCTGATCAACTTTTTTTAATAACAATTTTTGATAATGTCAAAAATAAAGGTACTTTACTCTTGGGAAAAATTCACATTTTTTGACAAACCTCGTATATGACTGGAAAATTTCGATATTTAATGGTTGCATTTTAGGTTTTAGACCATGCAGAGCTTTTTATAAAGAATAATTTTTTTTTCGTAAAATTAATAATAAAAAAGTTTCCCATTTGGTAAGAACTTCCGAAGACACGCTACGCTGTATTTCTTATCGAATTTATTTCATTTGGCTGATACACACTGTATACAATACATTAAAATCAAAAGTTTCTGTTTGCTATTTTAATGTATTCTTAAATACTTGGCGAAATAATTTGCAAAAATTACCTTTTGTAACTTGCAAATGATTTGTTCCAAGAAAATGTCGCCAAGAGCAAAGTTGTAGAAAATGTAACGATCTAACAAAAAGTCATTATATTTAGCAATGAATCTACTTCAACATTAAAATATTATATGTATTCTCTCTTACCTGTATGAGGATAAGCTTTATCAGCCATAACTGTGACAACTCTGGCTACATGATACCCAGGATCGCACAAGAGAACACCACTTCTTCCGTTAATTTCAAACTTCATTGACAACAAACAATGCTCTTTTTCTAAGGTTGACGGTTTGGTATCGAAAGTGTCCCTTAAGGCTGTATAGTCGTCAACAGATTCAATGTTTTCCTCGCATGAAACTATGCATACGTGGTTCTTAAGGCTAGGGTAAGATGATTCTAATTTTTTTAAGCGGTGACGTAGCTCTAAGGCTAGGCCTACGCAGGTGTGGTGGTCTGCAGTGATTCTTGGCGTGTACCTAAAAATACACAATTGAATGTAATAATAAAGATAAGTAGTTACCTAGATGGCTAGATGTCTTGATAAAAAAATTATTGTACCGTCTTGGAAAGAGAAAAAATACAAAATATTTAATTGCGATTTTTTGTCTTGAATTATAATATTTTTAATTTTGGAATTCGTTGGTTGTAAATTCTCATTTAAAACTACTGGGCTTTGGTTAAAATATTAATACTTCGATTAAAATTCATTCGTTTCCATAATATATGTTAGTCAAGGTATGTCAAGGTAACAATAAAACTTGACATGGCTGAAATAATGAAATCAAAAAATACTTACTTATGGAAGAACTCAATTACACTTCTCATTTGACTCTTTTTAAAACTCTTATACAGCTCCAAAAAGTTGCCGATGGTGTCATAGTTGTGCTCCTCCAGCAAATTTTGCAATTCCATTTCAATCTTTTGAGCCAAAACTTCAAATTCCCTGTTGTTTTTTAACCTAAGAAAAGAAAAAATAAGTGTCCATCAATTTCATCATGTTGGGTGATTTCAACTGACGTCTTGCACTTCTAACGTTTTTACTAATTACTAAAGCTATGTTACATAATATACATAATTTAAATATTTTTTTGCTACCTTTTTTGTTTAAAATATTATGTATTATATTGCGTTAAAGTCTGCATGTTCAATAACCGCTGACCGTTACGTCACGACTAGTGCTTATCTTCCTAACATTCGCGAACTAGGTGTTACAGTAAATTTGCGTCAATAATGAATGCCTTATAATTTTACCAGTCAAAAAAGTTTTATTATCATTTTGACAGTGATATTTTTAATCAACATTATTTCAAACTTGTCACGGTATTGCGAAAAAGAACAAGCATTAATTTTAAAAATATTTGGTTATTTTCAAAGAGAAAGTGATGCCGGGAAGACTCTTTTACCCTATAACACAATTGACGATGTAAGTAGATAAAATAAAGCAGGAATTGTGAAAACATAAGTAATACACATGAAGAATTATATGGCATTGTTTTATAAATACCTATCTGTTTTAGAGAGTTTCTGATGCTTTGGGAGTTTCGTGTTCAACAATCCAACGTATGCAGGCAAAGGGGATAAAGAAAGATGTAGATTTTAAGAATCGCAATAATGCAGCTATTTTGTCATCCCGTGGTCGACAACTTCACGAAATTGATGAACATACCATAAGAGGGCGTATTTATGGGATGTAGGTATAGAGCAGGTGAACACTATACCATTCGCTCAATACAACTATACCTTAAAATAATTGATGGTATTGAAATATCCACTGGTTCATTAGCGTACTGTTTAAAAAAATTTTAATTTAAATGGCGTTAAGTACTGTATCAAACAGGCGTTTTTTAATAGAGCAACCCCATAGATATAGCCCAAAAACGAGTAGAATTTTTAAGAGAATTTAAGAATAACGGCGACTTTAAATTTCCCTTAAAACCTGTTTTTCTGGGTGAAACCTGGATATACAGTAAAGGCTTTTTGGCGAAGTTGGCAAGATAACATATACATACAGTTTAAAAAAATCGTCAGAGGGTGTACGGTATATTATTCTACATGCCTGGTTCAAAAAATGGATTTGTGAATAATGCAAGTTTTATATTCAATGAAATCTGATAATTATCATGAATCCATGACAAGTGAAAACTTTAAGAAATAGTTTGAAGAAAAATTGTTACCAAACGTGGAAGAACCGTCGCTTATTATCCTGGATAACGCCACTCATCATTCTGGGCTAATTGAAAGAATTCCAAATACAAGTTGGTCAAAAGGATTACTTATTGCATAGTTAGAACAAAGACAAAATTCCTGTTTCACTATTTGCAATGAAGGATCAGATCTGGATAATAGTGAAGCAGCATATATCCCACCCAAACGTTACAAGTTATCTGGAAAGCGCTATTTCTTTTATTTTTTTATTTTAATAGGTCGGACGAACTAGCATTACAGCATGGACATCGAGTTTTAAGACTTCCTCCATATCATTGCCACTTTAATCCTATTGAAACAGTTTAGTCGGAATATAAGCGCTATAATGATGCAAAAATAAGTGATATGCATCCTGTAACAAATGACGTAGTTTTTAGTCTGTGCAATGAAGCAATAGAAAATGTAATAATGGAAAAATTATGTAACACACACTAATAAAATTATAAATGATATGTGGGAGTGTGGGAATGGAAAAGGTCGATGCTTCAGATACTCTTCTCTTTATTATTAACTTGGACGAATCTGATGATAATGATGATCCTTGCGGAGATGATTTATTTTAAATATTAAAAAACTGTATTTTGCTGTGTTGTTATTTTTTATTATATTTTCTTCTTTATGATTTTATAAACAAGACGAAAATATTTGAAATAAAATTTATAGACTAATGCACTAGACAAAAAAATATATGATTTAATTTTAAATCTTATAAATGAGTTTTATTTATTTTTCAGTAAATTTAAATTAATTAAAAATTTCATACTGATTTTCGAAAACAAAATATTTCATTCCATGATACCTTTTACCCTAAATAAACTACATACTTATTTCTGACTATTAAGTGTACCTACTATAAAAATAATAATTAAAATTTTAAAAAAACGCGCTTGTACTTTACTTGTTCACATGCACCCGTCTTTAGATAGATCAAGGCTAAAGAGAGAAAGAAAAATCATAACCTTTATCACTGGTAAGTCAAACTGACTGAATTATTTTACGGCGTACCGCAAATATGGAGAAGATGACGAAACGGTCAGCGGTCATTGAACAGACTTTATGTCTGAAATGAATAAGCGTTTTACCTAAAATAATGGTCAAATAAAAAACAGTCTAGCTGCAGTCTAGCACATTTATGGTTAGTAAAAACGTTTTAAAGAAAAAAATGTAAATATTAAAAATACTTACACTTAAAATAAATTATATATTATACAATGTTTTTTCTGCGAGTGATAATTTTTATAAATTTCACTTACTTGTAGGGTTTCAATGGTTCGACAGCCCATCTAGGCAGAGGCAATGGATGCGCCGGCGGCCAATAACCATGAAGTTGGTCGTAATCGATGAGTTCGGCCTGATGTTCGAAGTAAGCGGTGGCGATAGGAAAAACCGGACTTTCTACTCCTTCATGAGGAGAACCGGTGAACCCTATATAAAAGGGAGTAGATATTATATAGGAATGTGATCGATCTGGTCATTATTTAAGAGCTTTTAGTGCTTCAAGCTCCTTTATTAGCGCTTGTATGTAATTCCTTAAAGCTAGGTTAAGGCTTGCATTGCAATGAGCTTAATGAGTCCTTCAATATTGCTTTAGGGTCCTTTAAAGTGCTCTTTTTAGGAACTAAGGCAGAGTTAAGGTAGTTAAAAGTAAAAGTAACAATTACCATTACTTTTAAAACCACTAACAGTCCAAGTCCTTTTGTAAAAAACTGTAAGTGCTTTAAATACCTAGTTGGCCTCTTTTCGAGTGCTTAAAAATGTTTTAGGAGTTTGAAGCACCTAAATATGATGAATATTAAAAAAAAATTATATAATAGTAACGTACCTAGGAGGGTTCGACTTGAACCACAGCTTTCGGCTGTCTCGAGTCAACTCGGCCATTCGCAGCCCCAGCGTCCCACGGTGGGAGACTCTGAGGCGCGTTCGACGGCCCCCTCGAAGGGGGTACCCCCCACGGGGTGACGGGAGCCGGAGCGGCGGCCAGTGGCGGCGGGCGCGCAGGAGTCATTCTGGTCGGAAAAGGGCGCTCCCGATCCGACGCTACTGCAGGGTGATTGCAGTGGATTTCGTAATGGTTTTTCACGCTCTAAAACAGAAAACGTTAAGAATTAATTTATAAAAAATGTTTTAGAACAAAATGAAAATTGTGATTTTTTTAATTAGGATTTTTTTATAATGATATTTTATAATATAAATCTCTTATAAATATACAATGTACAGTGAAGGGCTAAAATATGGAACAAATTCATTTAAAAATCAGGTATTCATTTTTTGAAAAAACGCTCGGACACGTCGATTATAATTCTTTCTTCCGGATTTTTTGCCTCAAAAAGAAATTATACCGGGTGTGTCAAAAAGTAGATGTAGCAAATTTTTTTTGTTTTTTAAATAGAACCCCCTATTTTTACTTATTACCCGAATTCTACGTCAAATTCTGCGCATAATTCATGTAGCATACTCTATCCTTATCTCTAACGGTTTTAGAGAAAAATTACATCATAAAAAAAATTCTTTAAAAAAAGGTTAAAAAATTAGTTTATTAAGTGTTGAAAATGCAAACCATTAACTTCTTGACAATATGCTAATCTACTTAAAAACTCTTCTAAAACATTCTTTACAGTATTTTCATTAATTTGCCTAATTTCATATCTAATTTTAAATTTTAAGTCTTCCAAATTTTGTGGTTTATCCTTATACACTTTTGATTTCAAATAACCCCAAAGAAAGAAATCCATGGGTGTAAGATCGGGAGATCTTGCAGGCCATTCTATGGGTCCTCTTCTACCTATCCATCGTTCGGGAAATACAGTATTCAAATACTCTTGTACTTGTCGAGCAAAATGAGGCGGAGCACCATCCTGCTGAAACCAAATAGACGCTTCTGGTAGATGAGGCTGATTCGGATTTGGAAAATCCGCTGCTAGTGTGGGAATTAACTCATTTTAAAGAAATTGTAAATACCGGTCTCCTGTAAGATTTCCATCGAAGAAAAAAGGTCCAATAATTCTATCATTTAATATCCCTGCCCAAACATTTACTTTTTGTGGGTATTGCGTGTGCTGTTCTCTCATCCAACGGGGATTATTTGTACTCCAATACCGAAAATTTTGTCTGTTTACCGAACCATTCAAACAAAACGTGGCTTCATCGCTAAAAAGTATGTTGCGATGGAAAAATAGATTTAAGTTGCAAATTTCCATCATAGTTTCACAAAACTGTAGTCGGCGGTCGGGATCATCTTCGTTTAGCTCGTGCAGCAACCTAATTTTGTACGGATGGTACTTTTCTTGTTTTAATACCCGCAACACAGATCGTCGGCTAACATCATTATTAAGGGCTACTTCATTGGATGCACTATGAGGATTATCTTCAACCTCTAACAAAATGTTCAATTGTGAGTTTTCACTCATTTTTGGATGACCTGGCCGTAGACGATCCTTTACATTCCCTGTTTCCCTGAATTTCTTCTCAATTTTACTTACTGTAGATCTTGTAATCGGCCGTTCTGGATACTTAGCGTTAAACAAGTTACAAACTTCTTCTTGACTTCTTGTTTTGTCTCCACATCCAATTAAAATTAAAGTTTCGATTCTTTGTGTTTCATTTAAATGCACCATGATCACCGTTTTTCAAAATTATACCTTAACTAATTTTTGATTGACACATGACTTGCTATCGTAGTAACAATTCATTTAAATTTACCTGTTTACCTTTAAGTAGGTATATGTACCTTTTTTTAAAGAATTTTTTTTTATTATGTAATTTTTCTCTAAAACCGTTAGAGATAAGGATAGAGTATGCTACATAAATTATGCGCAGAATTTGACGTAGAATTAGGGTAATAAGTAAAAATAGGGGGGTTCTATTTGAAAAACAAAAAAAATTTTGCTACATCTACTTTTTGACACACCCGGTATAATTTCTTTTTGAGGCAAAAAATCCGTAAGAAAGAATTATAATCGACGTGTCCGAGCGTTTTTTCAAAAAATGAATACCTGATTTTTAAATGAATTTGTTCCATATTTTAGCCCATCACTGTATACGGCGCTCAGCAACACACATTTTTACTTTACTTTACGAAAAAGTTTCCTAATCAAAATTATCTTATGCAGCTGAAATTTTGCATGTGGGCTAGAAACTGCATTTAAAAAAACTTTTTCTAATATTTTTTTTCGAAATTTTCAGAAATAACCACACTTTTGAATTATTTTTTGGAAAAAATTAAAATTTGACAGATAATGCGAATCACGTGACTACTATTTTTTTTACTTAATTTTCATCTCGATCGAAGCAGAACTTGATGCCAAAGTCAAATTTCGAATAAAGCTATTAATAAAAAAAATCCCATATGATGCGGACTTTACTGGTCACACTGTACCTATATTTTGTATAATTTTTCTTCGTATTCTAGAGACATCGAAGTTATGTTATTTCCCCGGACTATTAATTGAACCACCCCGGTTTATTAGGCGAAGTGTTCGTCATAATGAATACGCCAATGCATGTCATAAATTTATTTGCGATTATGGAATAAACAGCTGTTTTAGATAAGTATTATAGATACACGTGTAAACTGTCAAAAACAAATAAGTTCTTATCTGTAATACTGCGTATTTCAACACAATAATAAGTTTATTAGAAAGAATTTTAGATTGTTTATATTGGTACAAGCAAAATAATTAAATTCACAGCTGGCTGCACACCTTACTTTTCAGTGAAATCACGTGTACAAAATTTCGCAAGAAACAATAGTAATTTCGCGAATTTTTTCTTGATAAATGTTAGTTAACATATGGTTAACATTAAATGTGCATGTCCAACGAGTTTCCAATACTATAAAATGTGGGTTAAGATATAATAACGGACTCAGCAAGGAAGAATTAAGAAAAAGGGGCCCCTGGCAGGCCCATATAATTTTTAAAACACCAAAACCGCTTTGTGTTTAGTTTTGTTTATCCCCTATACCGTGCAAGCAAAAATTATTTGCATCAAAGACGGCCTTGCATCTAAGGATGTAATGCTTAGCCGTAGAGCTTAATACCTGTTGGGTGTCAGTAACTACCTGAATTAACAATCAATCAGTTATTCCGTCATCTTTGACAGTCGTTACAAGTAATTTGATTCAACGCTAATTTTTCCAATTTCTTGAACAATTCACACAATGGGCTTTACGGAACAGCACAAAACATTCATGGTTGAAGTGCATTTTCGAAACGGGGTTAGAGTAAATGGTGAGTGGCAATACAATCCGGGTTTGTGCATGGACGATTTTCACGAACATTTTCGTAACGTTGCTTTTATTGCTGGGGATTTTTATCATTGCCTGAAAAGAACCGTGGCTGTGTTTAGGGAAACAGGTTCTATACAACACAAAAAAGGAGCAGGAAGACCATCTGTAAGAACAGAAGAACTTGTTGCAAACATTCGTGAAATAATGCAAAATACGCCAACAAATTGTATAAGACGCCTGTCCCAAGAAGTGGGAAGATCTTATGAAACATTCAGCATTCAGGACTATTCTTAAGAGGAAGTAACCCCTTTTACCACAATGATAATTGCCGAACGTTTTGCTGGCAAACGAAAAGAAAAAATAAAAATTGGTATTTAGAAAATAAATTCTACTTTAAATACCCCATCCAGAAAAGTAAATAACGATCGAAAATATTCCCAAATTTTTTTTTAGAAATTTTTTTATTTTTAATAATTTTGTAATATCTTTAACAATTCTTTATTGATCAAAAGCAAAATGACTTTCCCGGGTGTAGAATGTTGTACCAAACAATTTTTCTTAAAGCCATTTTTCAATATCGGCCTTACTTTTTTCTCAAAAACGTTGGGCGCGTAAATCCACTTTACACGCTTAAATTCACTTACACGTATAGTAATTTGTAACAAAGGATCTAATAAAGATTAAAGTAAGTAAGTTGGTAAGAGTAGTGATCAAAAGAAACGTAAAAATGCGACGTAATAAACGGTAATGTAGGTATTTTAGTAAAAATAATTTTATTAATTTATTTGCCAAAAAACGTGTAATTATAGGTATCCCCATATCCCGTAATTTATTCTCTCTAAGTAACACAATAGAACAGTATTGACTTTTTTTTGTGGATAGAATAGGACATTTGCCAAGATTGTGCAATTTTATATTCGCACCATACAAATAGGAACATGCTATCAATTCATGAACAGTAGTTCTGACATGTTAGCAAAAATATTCTGCTGAGCTGGCCAAAAATTAGATTTATCTTTTCCATACGCCGGAATTTCATATTTTAATATACATAAATTGTTTCGTTTTTCTAGACTGATGTAAAAAAATCGATCGATTAAATACGTTTCAACTTTCAACTAGGACTGGGCATAGACATTTACTTACCTTTAGATAAGCAAATAATAATCACGAAAGTGGCCTTGCGCATGTAAACAAAACCACACAGGAATAGGCATGTGCACTACAAAATTATCGTGTAACGAATGGAAAATAGAGAGGTCCGGACATTAACGTCTTGTTTGTGTAGCCTAGGCCTATGTGCTTAAATTGATCATAATAATATAAAATTACATATCAAGAAATATCACTACATCCAGGGCCGTTTCTGAGTGGTGTGCTGGGAGTGCCCCCGCACAAAGGCGGCCAAAGTTATAGGGCGGCGAAAGCCGCCTTCAGTTTCACAGAAAAAAATGTTAGACGTAAAAAAAATTCTAGGAGATTTCATAAATATGAAGGGTCAAATAAGAATGGTAAATTCAGTTTTCAAAAAAAAATTATGCAGTAGCTGTCAAGAATGAGGCAGCCGCCCTTTGTGTTAATTAGAGATTTCTTTTTAGATAGATAAGTATCGGAAAAATAAAAAGAATTCTCAACGGAGGTGGCCGCCCTGCAACCCACGTCAATTACATTTTGTCTTAGGTTTACTCAAAAAATTAAAACTAATTGATATTATTTGAATAGTTATGTAGGTATAGTTGAATTCACATAAACTTTTAATGCCGTGACATTTCAGTTACTTATGTCATACTTGTCAAATACTGCAGCAACTCATAAAATATAAATTTCTAATGGCTAAATTTAATTAGTATAATTGTACTGCACACAAAGTATGTCTATCTTGTATTATTTCATACGATTAAAAAGAGATAGAAATAAAAAGAGTTGGCCGAACAATTCCAGAAAAGAAAAAGAAAAAACACTGAACAATCTCAGCTGTATAAGAAATTTAGTAAGTTGGTGCAATCTAAAGTAACTAGACAATGACAAGTCTTGACATTTGGCATTAAAACTTTATGTGAATTTAACTATAGGTCTTATTAATTTGGTAGTAGGGTAGGTGGGGGCACAAATACTCACAGGGCAAAAGAACGCACCCTATTTAAATTTGCCGCCGATGTCCGGTTTCAAATGCTGTTACGAATAACTTTTCCGACGCCGAAAAAAAGTACCCAGACATTTTGATTACGAATTAAAAGATGACCTTATCGTCGAGGCCAAACAGAGTTTCAATGTGAATTTTTATTTTTCGATTTTGGATATTTTTTTTTTGCCAGGGAGGAAACCCTTTATGGGCACCGGTTACTTGTTCTTTGGATATTGCGATAGAATCTATTAATGAGAGATTCGTTTCACTTAATAAGTGTAATGAAACTTTTGGGTTTTTGTCGAACTTCTATGAAGCTAATGCCATAGATGACGAGAAATTGTTAAAATCCTGCAAAGATCTCGATATAGCGGTTCAATAGCAAGGAAGTCCCACAAACAAAGATATTGATCGCTCAGAGCTCGACCAGGAAATTTTGTCGTTCCGAGAAATTTTTCCAATAAAACGTACAAAGTAATAATTGTAGATACGCTAAAATTCATAGCTGAAAAAGATTTAATCTCATCATTTCCAAATCTTTGTGTTGCGCTGAGAATTTTTATTACTCTGCCGGTTACTGTTGCATCTATCGAACGTAGTTTTTCAAAGTTAAAATTAATTAAAAATTACTTGCGGTCAATTATGTCCCAAGAAAGGATTAGTGGCTTGGCCCTTATCGCCATTGAAAGCCAAATTGCTGAGCCCCTCTGTAGGTAAGTATGAATAAAAGAAAAATATTAAAAATAGGCACCTATTAAAGATTTATTTTTCTGACAATTGCTTTGCGCCATAATTTCAGGTAGGTAATTGTAAAATAGTAACTGATTTGATTTAAAGGGCAGCCAGTTCATATGTCGCACAAGGGCGGCCAACAGGCCAGAAACGGCCCTGACTACATCATACTTACTGAAAATACGAAATACCCGGTACTTTACCCCTATTTGGGCATAATAAAATCATACAATGGTCTTTACTAGTCATTGTATCCGAGTCACTAAAGGCACACAATAATTCACTAAACTACATAAAACTAGAAATCCATAAATATTAAACATTCACAAAGAAATAGCAAAGAAAACAACAAGAAATCATAATATGTGTGAAGTTAGCAACGTTCATCAGCACCGTTTATGCAGCAACACATTTTTTTGGGGTGTCAATTTCGCCTTATAAACGAATTTTAATTTTTTTAGTGGAGAAATTTAATTTTCTACTATTTGTATATAGTCTCTAGTAAACTACTCCATGGGATTGAATTTCAATCTTCGCCACTAAAAAAAATTAAAATTCGTTTAGGTACAAACGCTAGTTTTCGAAGTTGTTATCCTGTCATTTTTTTGGAAATTCGTATAGAGCAGGTATAATTTACCCCTTTGGGGTAGTTTACCAAAGTCGATAAATCCAAATGGTAGAATTTTAATCTTCGCCACTAAAAAAAATAATTGGTTTACAAACGCTACAAGCGAAATTGACACGTACCCCAATAAAAAATTCCTTCATGCATAAACGGTGCTGATGAACGTTGCTAACTTCACACATATGATTTCTTGTTGTTTTCTTTGCTATTGCGGATTGTGCGTGTTTAATATTTATGTTTTTGTCGTTTTTGTGTAGTTTAGTGAATTGTGTTTGCGCCTTTAGTGACTCGGATACAATAACTAGTAAAGACAATTGTATGATTTTATTATGATCAATTTAAACACATCTAACTAGGCCTAGGCCACACAAACAATATGTTTAAGCCCGGACGCATATACAGTAACAGCACGCGGGCTAGAAACTTCGTTTAAGCTCGGATCGCCGAAATCATAATCAGTAATGGCACGTATGCTAGACAGCAGAATGCGTAAGTGGTGGCTAGTAACGACACTCGCACTAGCAGCAGTTACAGTAATAGCACGCGAGGTATAAAAAGGTATATCGGCAAGCGCTTTGTTCGTTGTTAGCAGAGCATTTTTTTAAAATTTAATTAATATTTTATGAAATAATATGAAATGAATTGGATAAAAAAAATGCTCTGTTAAGAACGAACAAACCGATTGCCGATATACCTTTTTATACCTCGCGTGCTATTACTGTAACTGCTGCTAGCGCGAGTGTCGTTACTAGCCAGGACTTCGGAAAGTCGGATTTTCTAGCCCGCGTGCTGTTACTGTATATGCAGCCCGGACCTGCAGAAAGGCTTGTGATTCCAATTTTCAAGGAAGACAGACATATTAGAATATTTAAAAGGGCTAAAAGAAATTATTGGTTTGGGAGGGTGGGTGTTTTTAAAGACTAGAAATCCCCATAATTTCTTTATGGAATAAAAAAAAGGTTAATTTAAAAGATTTAACTACTAGTGAACCACTATAGCGAGCAGCCACAGAAATTGGCGGTGCATGGCAATTTTTAATTTGGAACAGACCAATCTAAATATCACTTGTCACAGTTGTAATACTTAAGGGCACAGTTATCAAGGTCAATCATGTATAAAATACCTTTGAATGCAGGGCTAACTTCCGGAACCTTGCAATTATTAAAAAAAAATAAGTAGTATGTATCTAATTTTGGAAGGGCTGTTCAGGGAGGCATTGACGAATAGAATGCCAGTGTTTTTTTTTAAATAAATACACGAAAAAAGTAGTTTTTTGAAACCACTAAAATTGGTACAATTTACCTTAAAATTCTTGAAAGTAAACACGTCTATTTTAAGAACTCAAGAAAAAACAACAATTTTGACTGGTAACACGATATTTTCTAGTCTATCTAGATGTCATCTATCTTAAGAATTCAAGAGATTATGTGTTTGTTTTAACAGGAAAGGTTCCGTAATTTCACAAAACACGAAAGTAAACAAAACTATGACTAACATCTGCCTTGCTCTACCAGCTCCAGAATATGTCTGTATTTCTTCTTCGTATGCCAAAAGCATAAAAATAACTACTCTGATCAACACAGCACTGCAGTGCGCAGCGAACCGTCAGTTCGGCAAATCGAATTGACGATGGAAAATGGCGTCGTTAATCTCACCTTAATTAAACAATTATTACAAGTTTGGTGTCACTATAGTTAAAAGTTATTTTAAATGTAGGTATACATAATTCGAAAAAGAAAGTTAAATACGAAAGTCCCTTTAAGAAAAAAGACAAACAAAGTTCCACGTTAATCGTATGTAGAGTTGTGGAATTGACCGGTCAAATTATTTTTGGTTAATTGACCAGTTTCAATTCTAATCGTATGTACCAGTCTGGAAAAATTCGGTGACAGCGTAGGAAAAAAATTGTCATAATTTAGCATAATGCAGTTGTGAACATTTAATCGTTTGAAATCGACCAAACCCAAAGGAGAAAAATACGAGATTTTTTTACGTTAATTCATTGTTGCTTCGTTTTAATAAAAACTGGAATTATAAAAGCCATGTGTCTAAGATTTAAAAAAAAATATTATAAAAACGTCATATGGGTAAGGATTATAATTTGAACGAGTGTTTTTAGGTTTATCCAATAATCAATCGGAGTGACAACACTGATAATAAGACAAGTATAACAGGAGATCAACCATTAACTATAATAAAATTATAAAATTCTGATTGATGGCTTACGTTAAGGATCAGATAACATTTGACAATTTTAATTTAATTTGAATTGTTACGTTCAATCTGACTGGCAAGTTCAGAACTTATACTTCATCCCGATTTACTTATTATCATTATTTATTCATAGTAAAGTGACAAGAATGAATCATGTTATTTCACTTGCTAATTCCTACTTCGTTATTTGTTAGTTTTATCTAGAAATAGAAATTCGGAAAACGAATATTTTTTTTGCACGTATTTGATGCGTGCTTCGGCGCTAATACATCAACATTACATACATCCGCATATAGAAAAGTAATTAATTTATGTACGTAGGAACTAAACGTGACTAATGCATTCGAAGCGTTTAGCAGTTTCTGGAAGGTACAGACAATATGTACCTAAAAATGTCTGGAGCCAGATTCTTTCATTAATTTATAAATAAAAACAAAAAAAGTTCATGTGAAACTTTTGAAGACCGGTACTTGGTCGACTATTGGATTCCTAATAAGAAAGTGGCGAAATTTTGATCTGCAAAAATTAAGTTGCAAATAAATGCGTCACCAGTCGCAACTTTTAAGCTAATTAGCTAATAACGAGGCTAATAAGCTTAAATTTGTTCTTGGAACTAGTTTTTTTAAGTGAGTTTAAATGAAACACCTATTTGTGTATTTCTATGCAAGAATTTAAAAAATGTAATTTCTCATTACGGAATTTCTTATATTAAGAATTTTTTAGTAAAACAACTTTGTGTTGCAAGTAAAAATCTTTAGTAGTAGTAACAAGATTTATTAGCAATGTGCTGCAATTTAACAAGTTTTATAAAATATTTAAACGAATTTATCAATATTATCTATGAAGTATTAAGATTTTTTTTTATCAGGAACTATTTTGTTTTTTAAATAAATAACTTTTTAATAATTTTTTAAAATTGTTCAAAGAGCTCTGTGATTTAATTGAAATATTCAAGTTGTTATATTCACTTAATCCATTATTGAAAACCTATTTACATGTCAAATGTTTTGATACCCTAGCTAGACAAAAATCTTTATTATACCTGGTTGAATAGTTCTGATTTTCAAAATTTTGAGTTATAAAACCTTTTAAATGAGAAGGCAGTAAGTTATGTTGTATATTAAAAATTAAAGTACAAATCAAAAGAAATATTAATTTTTTAAGATTTAACCACTGATGTTTTTCTAGCATTAAATTTATTTTCGTATAAGTATTTATCCACATTTAAAATTATACGCATAGCTTTATTTGCAAAACTTAGGGTATCATTAAATACCCCATCATCTGCTGTGTATAAAATAGTTGAACTATATAAAAAATGAGGTAAAATTATAGTGTTATAAATTGTTTTTCGTGAAAATAAACTTAAATTTTGACTAATTCTTTTAAATAATTATTTTTTTTCCAAATTTAGAAACAAGATGTAATTCAAATTTAGTAATATACAGTGTGACCAGTAAAGTCCGCATCATATGGGATTTTTTTAATTAATAGATATAGCTTTATTCGAAATTTGACTTTGGTATCAAGTTCTGCTTCGATCGAGATGAAAATTAAAGCAAAAAAATAGTAGTCACGTGATTCGCATTATATGTCAAATTTTAATTATTTCCAAAAAATAATTCAAAAGTGGGGTTATTTCTGAAAGTATCGAAAAAAAGTTATTAAAAAAAGCTTTTTTAATGCAGTTTTTAGCCCACATGCAAAATTTCAGTTGCATAAGATAATTTTGATTTTTTACCCAATTTTGTAAATTACACCACTTTTGCAAAATAATACTCCACGAAACCTACATAAAACTTCTTAGTTTTGACAATGCTTTATTTCAAATACATTTTCTTTAAAGTAGCGCCATATTATATTTTCAAAATTCAAGAAAAATCACATTTTTCAGACAAGTTAGTTGGGGTTTCGGTCACTTTTATGAATGAAGAAAAATCGCCGACAACTCAAGAAATAAATAATTAATTAATATAGATATGGACAAAAATGAATAATGTTCTATATAGTTTTTGCAGGAACGAAACTAAAAACGAACGGGGACAACGGTATTATATTATTTAAGAACATTATGGTGACCCCTTTCGTATATCTACCTATGTTAAAAAATGTTTCGCACAATCGCAATTATTAATAATGTTAAATCAAACTTGGTTTAAATTAATCTGAAATTACTGAAATGAAAAAATGAAATGGCGAAGGAGTCACTAGTGTTTGCTTTTAATAAACCAAGAAATGCCACAAACATTACCCAGACACATGCACACACAGAATGCAACTACTCCACTCCATAAATACATTTCTAAAATTTTGTTCCCTGATCCATATATGAACAAAAAGTAGGTAATATTGCGGAAGACTGATAAAACAGCTGACTACCTAGCAGTGGCGTGCCAAGGTCTTCGGGGCCCCCCCGCAATTTTTTCAAGGGGCCCCCCCTCTACATGAAAAAAATTAATATACTGCTTATACTGGGTGACAACGAAACTTCTGTCTACGGTGATATTTCAAATCAGTTTATAGATAGAAAAAATTTGGTGTGGCCTCACCTTTATATTTTTTTTTCTTTCGACTTTTTGAAGAATAAGAATTCTAATTAATAAAATTCATAGCGTCATTAACGTACCAAATTCCATCTATAGTACCTTTATGGCCAATATGAGTTCTGTTTTAGGTTTGTAAAACTACAGAATATAAGATATAATATTATTTACATTACAAACACAAAACTGTAACTGACAAGGCAAAATGTATTTAATTTGATTTTGAAAAATTATGAGGTATACACATATTCCGCCGCTATAAAAGTACGTATAAGTATTATAGAGGTCGAGGCTGAGCGGGGGCCCCCCAGATTCCCGGGGCCCCCCCGCATTGCGGGCCCTGCGGGCCCTTTCGGCACGCCACTGCTACCTAGTGATGTAGAAATGGAAGGAAATCATTTCATCCTTTAATTTGCGCTCTAATAGGACGGGTTTTCTTTCCCTTTTTCCGCGATATTATGAAGACCGGCAATATGAGACGGTCAAAAATAGAAAATATAGGTACAAGTACCTATACAAGGTATAGGTATAGTACTAGTTTAAATCAGTCAAACATGAAATTGCAAAAATCATGTTTTATTTATCAATCAGACAAGATTTATCAGACTGTCCTGCCATACAAAAGTTACTCAACATTATCTGAGTCATCATATTCGAGGAACTGGGGAACTTCCCTGTAGTTCATGTTCAGCGCACATTAAACAAAAACAATGACAGTAATGACACACACTAAATAACGATCATTTTAAAGATACCTTAGCCAAAAATAACTTTAGACAATAAATCAAAGTAATGTAGTAAAATATAACTTACCCATACAATGGGGATCGCACGAAGCAACAAAGAAAACTAGACTTCTCTCTTCTTTCTTCTTTGGTCCGCTAACGTTAGTGAACTGGATTGGAAACGGTACTGCACGGTTGTCTATAAATTTCCTCCGCGAGTACGCCCCACCAATGTGACGCGTCTCTGACGTCACACACAGATAATTTCGGAATAACACACCTTCTACAGGGTGTATCCAATGGCACTCGAAAATAGGTTGAGGATATACGGGGTCGAGCGATAAAGTTGAAAGTCTGAACGAAAGAACTACACTCTAATAATTATTTTTATTACACTCAGTCTGATAATGATAACTTGATGCGGATAAATGTTTATAAGAACACCAGTTGATTGAGAGGAGGCGCATTATGAACAACATCTGGAACAAGAAAAAGTTAAAATTATAGATAATGATACATGTTGCAATTTTTTTCTGTAGGTAACTGGCGTAAAATGGCGTGATTATTAATAATTTCGAGAATTGCAGTGCCGTGACACATCTATCAGAGCGTATATAGGCATCGTAACTACTATATAGGGATGAGCAAAATAGTCGATAACCATGAATATCGATTTTTTGATTAATTTGTGACCACGAGACAATTGATGAGAATAACTACCAAACTACTTTAGAGAATATAGAGTTCGTTTATTTATAGAGTTTCGCCTAAAATAATGAGTTCCGTTTAAGAAAATATAATGTTAACGTTTGTATAAAAAATTTAATGAAATATGATATTCATTATCTACATATATTTTTAAGTTTGCATTTAAAAAAATAAACCATAGTAATATTTCTCACTTCAATTTTATTTTTGTGTACACTATTCTTAAAAATTTGCGGTAGGCAAGCACTATATACGGTGATAACTAAAGGGCGGATTATATGCACTTAAATTCAGCCAAAATATGCGCATATATATGCCTTGTTTGCCTTTAAAATGTGCAGTTATTTGCATTTTTTTTTAGCAAATATTGAATACTGGAATGCAATATTTCTTAAGTAAAGAAACATAGTGGGTTCTAAACTTCGTTGGATGCATGGTTTACCATCATAAATGCTTTTTACTGCAGTTAAGTATTTAAATCTTTTATCTTTTTAACAGTTACATCCAATTTGTTCCTTACTTGACCTCCTACTTTACCCGGAATGTTGTTACATTTAGCGGAAAAAGTTTCAACAATACTAAATCGATTGTCTTAAACCTAAATGAGGATATTACGTCCGGTATAAAACTGAATAAAAACAAGATCTTTAGCTCCACGCTGGAAATACTGAAATCTTTCGACGAACTAAAACAGAAGTATGTATTACAAATCGATATAAATACAGTTTGTTCAGCAGGTAATAATAACGCCATATTAAGTGACAATAATAAACAACCAATAAATACCTTGTGTATACCCAAAAAATGTAAATATAATTATTATAATCCTCAGATTGAAAAATCCCTGAAATAAGTACCGAACTGGACATTAAACCTTTAACGTTTTAAATTTTTTAATAAAGCCGAAAACATAAAAATATGCTCTTAAAATAATAATTTATGAAAAATATGCATTTTATTATAAAATTGACAAAATATGCAAAAAAAAATTGAATACAAATGCATTTTGCATATATGATAACACAACGCACTGATTGTCGCTAAGACAGGTGGCCATTGTAATTAAGACTAAGAATAACACAACTCACAGAATATATAGCTACGCGTAGATATATTTTCTGTGTTTACATATTAAAGTAACTAATTGAAAACCATTTTATTCTCTCATCACTATGTTAAATCGCCCCCTCCAAAAAAATTCTGCGACCGTCACTGGCTATTCGTGTAAGATAACATGGTGGATGTTGGTTGTCGGATGCTAAATACATCGGTAAAATGCATTCATATTTATTTTCATATTCGATTACCAATAATTTACGCTGTGTTGTTAGTTTTAACAGGCAATAAAATACTAATCGTTTAACATCAATAACATACATAAAATATATTTTTCAATTGACGTTTCGGTGCGGGTTTTAACAGGTAATAAAATAACAACATCAGTGACATAGTAAATAATATTTAATTTTTACCAATTCATTATTATATTAAAAACATGGCGTCGGCGTAGCCAAGTTTTAGAGCTTGTATAGAAACAAGAAGCTCTGCATAATTCACTTAAACTCTTGTTATGTAGGTGTAACGTGACGCGCCATCGATAGCCGCTTCTGCATGATTAGAAGAGTCAATGAGCCAAATGAATAAAAGTGTAGCAATTGCTTTTTCTTATAAAATGGAAGTAATTTCTTAAAAGCCAATGAATAAAAACCAAAGTAATTGCTTTTGCGTCCAGCAAGTGCTTCTAGTCAATGTTTTTTTTTTTTTAAATAGAAGCGATTGCTATCGTTTGCTTAAAATGTGATGAATAAATTGAGGAATTGCTTTTTCTAGTGTAGCGATCGCTATCAAATTTTTAAGGTAGGTCGACTAATGCATCATTTGCTTGGTAGCGGTCATCGATTTGACTGCGAAAATGTTGAGTGGTTGGCAAATGATTTATTGACTGATACTGGTAACAGGCGAGGGGGTGCACTGTCGCCTTAAAATAAGATTAAAGTCCTTCTGCGGAAATAGTCGGATCCGGGCTTTCAAAATTTTGTGCAACAAGTGCTGAAGCTGTTGTGGAAGCTAAACGGTTGTGGTCAGAGATTTATTTATTTTCCTTCAATTTGTGAATGAATATTAATTGCTTGTCTTTAATTTATTCATCACTACCATCACTTTCCTCATTTTCATTTTCCTATTTTCCACAAAAACGTAACAGGTAACTATTGTACTAAATAAATATACCAACCAACGTTGTTGTATTTACGTCAACTCTTTTGCAAATTAGGCACCAAACTGAACATGAAATCAATAATCTGAACAAGTGGATAAGCCACGTCTGAACTTGTGTTGAATAAGCATTTGCTACAGAGGTGTAAAAAAAGCAGCAATCGCTTAAAATTTTTTATTCATATCCAGATCTAGCAATTGCTTTTACTGTTACTGATGATAGCATTTGCTAGTCAAGCGATTGCTTTTACTAAAAAGTAATTGCTTCAAGTAATTGCTTAATTTTTATTCCACATTAAGATGTTGGCGACAAAGACAGGACTGGGCTAAGCGCTTTTATCATCGTGTTCACCATATTTTAAACTTGTACGGGGGTCTTAATGGTTTATTAACATAATGGCTTGCAAAAATACAGCGTTAATTTTATTTACAATTGAACCACAACTCTTCCAAGTTATGGCGTTATTCATTGGTAAAATATGGAAATTAATAATTAATAATAAGTTTATTTAAAATTTAATAATATAATAAATATGTTTATGTTGTCTTCTGTAAACTAATTCTTCAATCCCCTGAGGCAACGGCGTATCCAGCTCATGCGTCTGGGGGGGGGGGGGGGGGTAATCGGCTAGGAGCAGGCACGTAGCTAGGATTTCTTCTCGGGGGGGCCTATTGGGATGCGCCGCAGGCGAAAATTTTTTGGGTGCCACGCCCTTTTTTGAATCATGGTGCTTGTTTTCAAGTGGGAAAAATAAAAAACACAACACAAAATCCTCAAGAAAAGCACAAAAACAAACCCGGTAATAATTGAGGTGAAGAAAATGTAATAGTGTAGGAAATGTTTAATGTGTTGCCTATGTTGCCGAAATAAGAGCTCGAGTTTCGGGGGGGGGGGGCTTTGTACCTCCCCCCCCCCTAGCTACGTGCCGGGCTAGGCTACTAGCAACTGTAAGGAGTAAGGACAAAAATTAAACAATGCTTTAAGCAATCCTGGGGGGGGGGTAATTACCCCCATTACCCCCCCCCCCTTGTATACGCCGGTGCCCTGAGGCTGAGCTTGTTAGGAGCAAATCTTATTTTTTGGTTTAGTATGTAAAATCATAAATCATAAATATGCATTAAAAATTAAGTTTTTAAGTAAAAATGGTAATTTATAGTATAAACGCAGTTCTTTTTGAAGAAATGCCTATATTACCTATAATAAAATGATTAATTTATAATTTTTAAGTAAAAAATATTACTTATATAAATTATTCAGAACAATATTAATTAAATAATTAATTAAAGCATTTCTAAAAATATTTTCAAATTGTCTGTTTTTAATATCCATATTTCGACTTTAAATTTTTTTAATGAAATCAATTTTTTTTGGTAAAAATAATCGTTTAAATAAAAACATAAATATTTCAAATTTTTTTGACCTATGGTCTTATTTATTTTAGGTTTTATGGTTATTTCATTTTTATGACGTGTATTTTGATTATGGTTTTTAAATTGTATAAAAATACATTTGACATGCAGTAATTTTACGAATGGAAAACGTTATAAACAATTCTGACATTAACATTAAGTTTTACAGAGTTTCGCCGCCCAAATGTTGTAGCTACGAGAGCCAACCAAGCGGTAAGCGGTGCGCTTGCGCATGTTTCGCGTTCAATGCTGCGTTGCCATATTAAAATTTACTTTCGCGGCTTAGTATAAAGCCGCCAAAGCGCCCACATTACTATTTTATTTCATAATTCAGTATAAATATTGAATATAAAAAACATATAAAAAAATATTGTTTAAGTTTTTGCCCCCCCCCCCCCCCTGAAAAACGCTCTATGGACGCCTTTGCAACTTTATAAAATATAAAAAAATAACACAATTCAAAAAGTATTTATTTCAGACCTACCCATAAATTATCAAATAAACTGTATAAAAAACATATACAAGGTTTGTTGAGCAAATGTTCCGGAACGGCTTAATTACAGGAGAACTAAAAGTGATATCGGATACGGGTTTTGGGCAATCTATAGGACTAAAATTTTACTATTTAACTATTATACCATATGTCAGTAATGTCACCAGCTGTCAAGTGTTGACATTATACATAATTACAAAAATGGCGACTGTAAGATTAGGTTTGCGTAAATTATTTATTAGAAAAAAACATATTTTTTGTGGTATTATTTTTATTTTTGTGCCTGTTGTTTGTGTTATTTATTATGAATAATTATTGTAGGGTAGAGTGGGGGCTATTTGGACAAGGGTCTAATGGGACAAGTTCTGTAGAATCCTTGGCAACGGTCTTACGGTTTTGCAATTTTGCACATAGATGGCGCCTCTTGTTTTGTAACTAAATAAAAACCGGTAGTGACGTAAATCCGCCATGATGAAATTTAAATACCAACAACATGTTCTGGAGGTCCGTTAAAAAAAAATAAACAGTTGAATTTTTGAGTGTGTCTGGTAACGACTAATATATTTTTAAGTTTGGCAGGTAAGTTCTGTTTCACATTTAGTGTAGATTGATAAAAATAAATTGATTTTGTACCGCCGGTAGCGATAATTAAACCCAATAATTTCCAATTTTGTGGTTAGTTGATGCTAGGGACTAATTGGACATGATACACGGGGGCTAATTGGACAGTCCAATTAGACGTCGGGCAGCCTAAATGGCTAGAAAAACAAGCTATAATAGTGAAACCTAAATATTCAGGTAATAATTATATAATTTCTTTTAACTTGAACGTTTGGCAGTAGAAAGAAAAAAGAAGTCTAGCAGTGTAAAAAAGAATGTATGGGGTGAACTTGAAAATTCTACCAAAAAACCTGAAGAAAAAGAAAATGTTAAAATAAAAAGAAACTCAAAGTGAAAGTGATGAAGGATCCAGTGAAGAGATATCTTTACATGACTCATCTTCTGAAAATGAATTTAATAAGATCAAATTGAACTTAAAACTAAATAATTTTGTTTTAGTGAAATTTTTAACAAAAAAACCTCCATCATTAGGTTGGCATTGTAAATGAAATTGCCCCCGACTTCGCAGAGACCAAAGTCATTTTTTTACGCAAGAATGTGGTTCCTTTAGGTTTTATTATCCTGAAAAAGTTTATGAGTCATGGACTGATATTCAAGACATTGAAAAAATTTTAACACCCGTTCAAGATGACATAATTACTGAACGGGCAGTGTCAGTCGTAAGTTTTAATGATTATTTGAGCATGTATAATGTAAAATAATAATATTTTTGGTTAAATTACAAATAAAAATGTTGTTTTTCATTGTGTCCCATTAGTCCCGTGGAATGTCCATTTGGACCCGGTCATGGGGACTAATTGGACATACATAAGAAAATTACAAAAAAAAATAATATTAAAATTTTATGGTTTCTAAAATAATTGAAAATCCCTTGTGTAGGTACCTAAACATGCTCTATGGATGGTATATACCGTAATGTACAAGTATGTTTATATAATATTAAAAATAAAAGAGAAATTATGAAATGTCCAATTAGACCCTAAAACAGTCCAATTAGCCCCCAGTCTCCCCTAGGTACGGTGGAAACTCGATTAACCGGACTAATTGTTGTCGTTAGGCATTCGGATAATCGAATGTATGAAGAAAAGCGAGTTTTCTGCATAATGTAGTACATAATGTTAGGTGTTTATTAAAAACAACAAATAAACATTATTATTATTCTTAACAGTTGACACTATAATGACGCATTCGCCATTTCATTTTCTTATTGTTTATTTTTTGTTTTCTTCAAAAAGCGGCCAAATACCCTTTAAAAAGCAATTACCTACAGTTTTAAGTAAAAAAAAAATATTTGAACAATAATAAAAGCAAAGAACGAAATTAGGTTAAATTTGGCAATATTACTTTTTCTGCTTTAATCGAGGGGGAAATCACAAAAAAAATTTGTACACTGAAATTCCCATTTCAGAAAAAAATTCCCCGATATTAATCAAAATTTTTTGAAATTCCCCGAAATACCCTAAATTTTAATACCTTGGAAATTCCTTTAATTTTTCTGCAATTCCCCGAAATTCCCCGCATTTTCCCGAAATTCCCTGCAATTCCCAAAAGCGCTCTTGAAATTCCCAGCAAAATTCGACCGATTACATTTACAACAACGTTGCCAAATTGTAGAAGATATTATTAAATATTATGAAAAATACGTTTGTGCCTCGAAATACCCCGGAATACCTTGAAATTTACCCGAAATTCCCCGAAATACCTTGAAATTCGACGAAATACCTCTAAATTCCCCGAAATACCTCGAAATGCCCCTGCAATTTCTTACTTTGTACACTAAAATACCCCAGTGATTTCCCCCTCGGCTTTAATTAATAAATCCAACCTTTTTTAATGTAAAACTTTGGGTAATTGTATTTGGCCGAATTTTGGATAAAATGCGCAGAATTTTATAATACGTAAGTTCATAATATTAAACAATTTAACAAATACAATAAAATAAATGATAAGATTTATTAACTGCGGGTTTACAATTAAAAACAAAAAATCTAATTTTAATGATTTTGTGCGAAGTGCGAAGGTGCCAATAGTTTTTGCCCTCGAGCTTTGCAATTACACCAGAGTGATTGGTCGCATGGCCAGTAGAGTGACGTTCTCAATATATTAACAACTACAAACAAACGGCACTCAGTGTCACACTTTCGAGTCTTACGCAGCGTTGGCACTGTTAGTATTTTTATTTCATTATTTAAAAAGCCTAATAGCCTAGTTATACCTAATAAATATTTTAAAAATGTTATTCTTTTTTACATATTTTAAAAATTTTAGATATTTACACCCGTATTCAGGGCCGTCGAGAGCCAGGTCAGGCCCGGGGGCTGTGCGGCATCCCGGACCCACTCCTAGGGCTGCCAGATTTAAAATATTAAAAAGTTGGAGGTAGAGGGTCCTAGCCAGTGGCGGCTTGTGACTTATTAACTTGGAGGTGCACTAAAAGCCCGCTGCAGGTGAAATGCGAAAAAATTTTAAGACCACGCCCAAATTTGGTCAATAATTTTTAATAAATATTTTAAAAATTTATGATTACCAACTTATTTTATTGAGAATGAAATGAGATAAAAAAATTAAAAAGGCCAATTTATTTTTCATTAGTGGGTACATTGTTTAACCCATTAGCGCCCACGGATACCATATGGTATCAAGTTTCCCGCGCTTGTTTAGATCGTCGCCATCTTGGTTGTATGGGTGGGAGAACATAACGCAGTTAGTTTTGGGTGCATGATACATCAACGTCTGCAGTTGTGTAGGCAGTTAGTGAATCGGCAACAACTGAGAGCTGCAGTCACGCCCTATTTTAGCTTGATATTTTACTAGTGAAAAAAAATGGACATTCAGTTCGAGTAAGTATTTTTGCGAAATAACCTTTATAATTTTTTTCAAAATATGATGTAAAATTAAGTTATTATCTTTCGTTTAGTGATTTACAAATGTTTTTTTTTAGAAAATAATTATAGATTGTCTAATATAGGGCCCAACATCCCACTGATACCATACGGTATCCGTGGGCGTTACCGCTGTCGCGATTTGTGTGTTTGTGTTATTTTGATATACATATTGATAGATATAATTTTTTCGTTTACAGGAGAGGATTCTCACTCTCTGAAGCGTTAGATATCATCTATGGGGATCAAGAGGTGTGTAATCAAGTAGATGAAATATTTATTGAGCCACCTGACGTAAACGTTGACACAGATGAAGACTCAGCTGATGAAGACGAGGGGGGCATGGTTAATAATTTAACAGGACGGCAACTTTGTGCCGGTGCTGAAATAAAGTTAATAAATACTGAGCGTCTTGGTATTAACTATAACGAAATATCGCCCACTGACGTAACAACCATTGGCAACCAACCCACGTGCATACTCGAGGAACGATCAACTTTACCGTGTACATCAAAAAGCAATTCTTGGATTTCAGATCGGCTTAAAAATAAGATTAAACCTGTGTGGATAAAAGGAGATTTGGATCATGTACAACGTCCATTTCCTCTTGCAGACTATAACCGTTTTAAAAATATGTCTTGTGTGGATATTTTCGAATCATTTGTTGATGATGAAGTAATTCAATATTTGGTCGAAGAAACACAAAAATATGCCCAATATATAAATCAACCTGATCCCAAAATAACGCCATCTGAGATCAAATGTTTTATTGGTATTCTAATTGTAAGTGGGTATAATACATTACCATCAAAAAGATTATATTGGGATATGAATGAAGATGTGAATAACATTCTTGTAAGTAAAGCAATGCGACGAAACCGATTTTTGCAAATACAAAGATTTCTTCATTTTGCCGATAATACTAAGATCAACGCAACCGATAAGGCCTGGAAGATACGACCCTTCATGGATAAAATAAAAAAAAAGTGTTTAGAAAATTTTGTACCAGAAAAAGAACTTGCATATGATGAATCAATGATTAAGTATTACGGTCGCCATGGATGTAAACAATTTATCCGTGGTAAACCCATCAGATTCGGGTACAAAATGTGGTCCTTGAATACCAAAGAGGGCTACTTGGTAAATTTTGACCTTTATCAGGGTGTCAATCCCAGAGGAAATGCCAATTATGATACACTGTTTGGTAAGGCTGCAGCACCCCTAGTCTTGATGTTGGAGGATTTAGATATAAAAACTTTAAGTTATAATATATTTGTAGATAACCTCTTTACCGGGTCAAACCTATTTAGCTATTTAAAATATTTGGGTTATGGTGCTGTGGGAACTATCAGGGAAAATCGTATTCCGAAACCTAATCCACTAGGTGACAAGAAAGCATTTGCAAAAAAAGAAAGAGGTGAAAGTCATTATGTTTTAGAAAAGAATGATGGAATATTATTCGTTAGATGGATGGACAATGCTGTTGTCACAATGGCTTCAACGAGTACTGGGGTCACCCCTTTGGGAACTGTTAAAAGATATTCTCAAAAAGAAAAAAGAAATATTTTAGTAAATCGACCTAGTAGTATTGCCCACTACAACCAAAATATGGGTGGCACCGATTTGATGGACGAATGTGTCGCCAATTACAGAATAGGCATTCGAAGTAAAAAGTGGTATTGGCCGATTATTACCTGGCTTTTTGATGTGGCTATAAATAATGCGTGGCTTTTATATAGACACAACCATAAAGGCGTCTCTAATTTAGTGTTCCGAAGGGAAATAGTTCAAGTATATATAGCCCGTTATGGCGTATGTCCAAAGGGTCCTGGTAGAATAACACTTACACGCAATGTACTTGAAGATGTGAGATTTGACCGCATGGACCACTTCGTGGCTTCATGTCAGAGGAGACGGTGTGCTGGTCAAGGATGCAAATCATTTGGAAGAACCATGTGCCAGAAGTGTAACGTAGGACTGTGTATAACATGTTTTACAATTTATCATACTAGATAGAAATGTATTAGTTTAAAAAATAAATCTGTTTCGTACTAAACCGAATCTGATTTCAGTTTATCTTTACTGTATAAGCGCCCACGGATACCGTATGGTATCAGCCTTTATTTTTTTATATAGTTAATGTTTTTTTTTAAACTTAATATTTTACACATCAGTATCCTAGTGTTACCCCAAAAGTAAAAAAAAAATACAAAAAAATTAAAAAATTTTAATCTGGGCGCTAATGGGTTAAAAGTAAAGTTCATTCTTCTTCTGTTTTTATTTGCAGCAAACTTATCAATAACAATAAAGTCCGTAGATTTACACTTTGTGGTCTGTGTCAAGTTAATTTCGAGTTTAGGTCTTCCCTCAATTTTAATTTCAATTTTTTGCTCAATACTTAATGAGCTAAAACTGTTTCTCAAATATTCCACATTCATAGTCGTTTTGGCATTAAAACTGTTCATTTTTATCAAAATAATAACAAAAATATAATTTTTAAATAAGAAACCCATTTTTGGTAAATTCTAAAAAGTACAAAATTTTCGGGTAGGTTCTCCAAAAAAGATGAAAGTTTTTTAAATTCTATGAATAATAAATCGATGTTAATGCAAATATTGGGTCGGACGGGCGAGGACAAAATGTATTATTTGATACTTAGAACATTAATTATTCGCCAACTCGTCTAACAATTTACATACTTACCTATGTAATGTTTACAAAGTAATTTTTTGTCAGCAGAGATTTTATATTTTTTTTTATATATTATCATATTTTTTTAACTGCGCAGCCCGAGCACGGGCCCTTAAAAGAGACGTGGGCCCGGGAAATTTGCCCCCCCTCTTGTCAGTCCTGCCCGTATTCACTAAAGGTTTTTAACTTAGTCCATCAAGATATTTAGATCTACTCTCCAGAGTTGGGTTTTTCACCGTGTCATTGTTTTAGTACGCCATATACAGGGTGTTTCAGAATAAGATGCTGATCCTTAACGGTGTGAATCCTTAGGTGATTTTAAGAAGAAAAGTTCAAATTAATATATATCCTTAACCTATCAACTTTCGAACTACAGGGCGTTAAAGTTTTAAGAAAAAAATCGTTTTTCTATTATAATTTTAAAAACTTTCTAGCTATTTTTATGAATTTTTCACACATGCCCTCTAAGCATCAATAGCCATTTTTTGGTGTAGAAATTTTTTTAAAATTTTTAACCAGTGGCGTCCTGAAAGGGTTTGGACTAGACATTTTGTAAAAATATTATGTACGCCACTGCTTTTTCTCAAGATAAAAATTATTTTTAAAATACTCATTCATTTTAGGCCAAATTTAATATCTTGCCTTTTTATCGTCCGACAAACAGTTTCCGACAAAAAAAAATAAAAAGCATTAAATGCGCATTCGCTATGTGCCTATGGTTTATTTTTAACAATAAATTAAAACAACTAACATTAAATAACGTGTGAACAAAAACGAAAATAATTTGGATTAGCTGTTGAAAGTGGCCACCACATGCAATAATGCATGCTTCAGCTCTTCTCCTTATTGAGTCTCGTACCCTTTGAAAAATTCCTGGAGTATTCCTGATAGTGTCAAAACAAACCATAGGCACATAGCGAATGCGCATTTAATGTTTTTATTTTTTTTGCCGGAAACTGTTTGTCGGACGATAAAAAGGCAAGATATTAAATTTGGCCTAAAATGAATGAGTATTTTAAAAATAATTTTTATCTTGAGAAAAAGCAGTGGCGTACATAATATTTTTCCAAAATGTCTAGTCCTTTCAGGACGCCACTGGTTAAATTTTTTTTTTAATTTCTACACCAAAAAATGGCTATTGATGCTTAGAGGGCATGTGTGAAAAATTCATAAAAATAGCTAGAAAGTTTTTAAAGTTATGATAGAAAAACGATTTTTTTCTTAAAACTTTAACGCCCTGTAGTTCGAAAGTTGATAGGTTAAGGATATATATTAATTTGAACTTTTCTTCTTAAAATCACCTAAGGATTCACACCGTTAAGGATCAGCATCTTATTCTGAAACACCCTGTATAACGTTTCCGCGTCAATTGATTTTTTGGCAATTATATAAATCGTTTTATCAATAAATACTTTTAAAATCTAAAATCCGTTTAGTGAATACGATGCCGAACATAAATGACAACCCACTCGACATTATCATTATAATGGTTGTTATACATTTTATATTTAAATAAAATTAGTTACTAAAAATGCAAGTAAAAGTGTCAGTCATTAAAAATAGATTTTTTGTTTTTAATTGTAAGCCCGCAGTTAGGTAATAAATATTATTATTATCTTATCATTTATTTTATTGTATTTGCTAAATTTTGTAAGTGTTTATAATATTATGAACTTACGTACCTATTATAAAATTTTGCGCAATTTAGCTGTATAATTTATTTAAAAATGTATGTTTATAAGTGTGCCAATCCGGATAGGGATATTATGTGCGCATAATGGAGGTTTCTCGAAAAAACAGTACGGGTCAAAAAGTTAAAATTTTACACACGTGCACATGCGCAATTTAATTTTTTGATGAACATTTCGTTACTTTTTCGTGTTATCCAAGGAGTCGTCAAATATCGTCCTATCAAAGTTTCTGAATTATCTTCTATAACAGGGGTATCCAACATGTGCCTGGCACGCAGCCAAAAAATATAGAAATAGGTATGCCTGAGAAACGAAAATACAGGGTGTTTCAATAAAAACTCCCAGGCCAATTATTTCGAAAACTAAAAATTACATGTAAATTCTATAAACGCCAGTTTTTAGCCTCTATGATTGGCTTCACAACTGTGTAAAAAATGTGTTTGAATAATACAAGATGTAGGTGGCGCCACGGTTCAAAGAAATTTATCGATGACAGGAACTTTTAAATGTGGTCGCTCTTAAAGATAACTCATTTTTGATCAAATTATGTTCCATAAAAAATTTTGGTAAATCCAACTGAAAGAAGATATTTGGAGTTAAGTTTTTTTTTTTAATAATTTTAACTATAAATTTTTTTTATTTTTACTTTTATTTATAAATATTTGTAATATCCCTTAGCAGATTTTAATTTAATTTTGGTTGTGATAATTTTAGTGATAAAACGCTCGTGTAGCGCTAAATTATTACGTCCAGTGACGTCTCAGGGGACCAGTGGCGCACTCAGGACTCGATCATGGGAGGGGCACAATATAAAATCTATATAAAATACTAATAGTTTTTCCTTAATAAAAGAGGGGGGGGGGGCGTTAATTAAACTGCTGCAAAAAAAAATTGTTTTTTAAATATCTACAGTGTCACCAGTAAAGTCCGCATCATAATATGGGATTTTTTATTATTATTAACTTTATTTGAAATTTGACGTTGGCATCAAGTTCTGCTTCGACCGAGATGAAAATTAAGCAAAAAAATAGTAGTCACGTGATTCGCATTATCTGTCAAATTTTAATTTTTTCCAAAAAATTATTCAAAAGTTTTGAAAACGTAGTTTGTGTCTGAAAGTAATACACCTTAATATTAAGAAAAAAGAACACAGTGTCATCAGTAAAGTGTTCATTAAGTGGAAAATAAATTTTAGTTTAACTTAACGTAAAGTTTATCTATTTTCAACGATTTAATTAAAAACCCCTATATTATAATTTATTATGAAGCTATGTCATAATAATGTTAACGTGTATTACTTTCAACCACAAACTACGTTTTCAAAAATACTTATTTTATGAAGTTACCTTATACACAGTCAAAAACAAATGCAAAGTGCATCACATGCGACCAAATTTTAATAGCCCAATTTTGATTATGTAGAAAACACACATTTAATATGGCGCTACTTTAAAGAAAATGTATCTGAAATAAAGCATTCTCAAAACTATTTTATGTAGGTTGCGCTGAGTCTTATTTTGCAAAAGTGGTCCACTTTACAAAATATAGGTAATAAATCAAAATTATCTTATCCAGCTAAATTTTTGCATGTGAGCTAGAAACTGCATTTAAAAAAAAAAATTTTCTAATAACTTTTTTCGATATTTTCAGAAATAACCCAACTTTTGAATTATTTGTTGAAAAAAATTAAAATTTGACAGATAATGCGAATCACGTGACTACTATTTTTTTGCTTAATTTTCATCTCGATCGAAGCAGAACCTGATGCCAAAGTCAAATTTCGAATAAAACTATTAATAAAAAAAATCCCATATGATGCGGACTTTACTGGTGACACTGTATAAATAATGCAAGCAATATACACATTTCCAAAACAAAATCCAACCTCCTGGGTCCTCTTTCTTTTAAAATACTTAAGACTTCATTGGTATCAATATGTACCTCCCTATGAATATTTAAATTAGCAAGTCCATTTAGCCGATATTCTCCCATTGTATTTTTTAAATAAGATTTAAGCCTTCTCAAAGTTGAAAATGTTCGTTCTGCAGTAGGGATGGGAAAAACTGATGATTTCGATAATCGATCGAGTAGTCGCTACTTTATTAGTAGGAAATAGTAGAACTTGCGGTCAGTGCTAGACCGAGTGATGTCGGTTACATATTTCAACAATCGAGTACTCCGGTTTTGAGCTACTTGTTGGGGGGGGGGGGGGGGGGGGCACGTGCCACCCTCTTGCGTGCGCCACTGCAGGGGACGCCTTAACAAATAATATTGGCAGAAAATAAAACGCCATTGAGTTTTTGGTAATTTTTATATTTTTTTCGAATTAAGCAACTAAAAATATCCTTTTCTTGTCTGTTAAATTGTTTTCATATCTTGCTACGTTTTCGAGAAATAAAAATAAAAACAATTTTATTGCATATCTCTGGAAAACAAAAATCATTAAATAATTAATACTTAAGTAAAATTATTAAAAAAAAAAACTTAACACCAAATATCTCCTTTCATGTTGGATTTACCAACATTTTTTATAGGACATAATTTGAAAAAAAAATGAATTATCTTTAAGAACGACAACATTTAAAAGGTCCTGTCATCTAAAAATATTTTTGCATCGTGGCGCCACCTACATCTTGTATTATTCAAACACATTTTTTACACAGTTGTGAAGCCAATCATAGAGGCTAAAAACTGGCATTTACAGAATTTGCATGTCGCTTTTAGTTTTCGAAATAATGGGCCTGGTAGTTTTTATTGAAACACGCTGTATACACAAAATAGTCATTCCTACACCAACAATGAAACAAAAAAACACAACTCACATAGGATATGTGATGCCATTGGCGATGGATAGAAAGGCAGCAACGAAGTTACTGGCACATTGAAGATCTCGATTCTCGCCGAACAGCTCTCGAAATTTCGAATAGTCACTCGCTCGCATATTAGAAGGTTGAGTCAGGCGGAACGGGCAGAGTTAATAACATAGACTTCTTATAAAATAGACTACATTGTTTACGTTTTAAATAAATTAAAGATTCCAGCGTTCCCAATTTGTCTGGTTGTTAACTGTATGTTTCACTATATAGGGTGTTTCAGAATAAGATGCTGATCCTTAACAGTGTGAATCCTTAGGTGATTTTAAAAAGAAAAGTTCAAATTAATATATATCCTTAACCCATCAACTTTCGAACTACAGGGCGTTAAAGTTTTAAGAAAAAAATCGTTTTTCTATCATAACTTTAAAAACTTTCTAGCTATTTTTATGAATTTTTCACACATGCCCTCTAAGCATCAATAGCCATTTTTTAAAAATTTTTAACCAGTGGCGTCCTGAAAGGGTTTGGACTAGACATTTTGGAAAAATATTATGTACGCCACTGCTTTTTCTCAAGATAAAAATTATTTTTAAAATACTCATTCATTTTAGGCCAAATTTAATATCTTGCCTTTTTATCGTCCGACAAACAGTTTCCGACAAAAAAAATAAAAACATTAAATGCGCATTCGCTATATGCCTATGGTTTGTTTTGACACTATCAGGAATACTCCAGGAATTTTTCAAAGGGTACGAGACTCAATGAGGAGAAGAGCTGAAGCATGCATTATTGCATGTGGTGGCCACTTTCAACAGCAAATCCAAATTATTTTCGTTTTTGTTCACACGTTATTTAATGTTAGTTGTTTTAATTTATTGTTAAAAATAAACCATAGGCACATAGCGAATGCGCATTTAATGCTTTTTATTTTTTTTTGTCGGAAACTGTTTGTCGGACGATAAAAAGGCAAGATATTAAATTTGGCCTAAAATGAATGAGTATTTTAAAAATAATTTTTATCTTGAGAAAAAGCAGTGGCGTACATAATATTTTTCCAAAATGTCTAGTCCAAACCCTTTCGGGACGCCACTGGTTAAAAATTTTAAAAAAAATTTTTAAAAATTTTTACACCAAAAAATGGCTATTGATGCTTAGAGGGCATGTGTGAAAAATTCATAACAATAGCTAGAAAGTTTTTAAAGTTATACTTAATAGAAAAACGATTTTTTTCTTAAAACTTTAACGCCCTGTAGTTCGAAAGTTGATAGGTTAAGGATATATATTAATTTGAACTTTTCTTCTTAAAATCACCTAAGGATTCACACCGTTAAGGATCAGCATCTTATTCTGAAACACCCTGTATAACACGTGCATTAAAAGAAGCAATATTCATAAAATTAATAAAATTCACGTTCTATTTAGATAAATTACAAACGTTAAGAATATATTATTATCATCTTACTTATTTTAGTTCCATGGTGACAAAATCTAGACTGATAGCGGCAACCTCGCTGTCCTTTTTTACGCGTGGGTCATTCACGGGGGTAGCAACAAAAACAAGTGTAGTAATCGTAATCGAACAACCGCTTCTTTTTTCCTGTGAGTAATCGTAGTATTTGTTTTTGCGATGTCGTAGTTAGCCGTCGGAATATTCGTATTTGTACGTGTTTTGTGGTTTTGTTTTCTTAGGTTTTTGTAAAGGATTTTTCGTTTTATTGTTATAAGTACTTAACAAAATGGTGTCAGTGTCAGATTTGTGGAAAACTAGATTCTTATAATCAGGAATTGTCTTTTCACAGGTAACGGAAATGTGTAAATCAAAATAATTTTTGTTAGCATAACTTCTAAGGATACCATTAGGTATTAGAACAATTAGTGTTCATCGTAGTTAGGGCTATGTGGGTTTAAGCAGGACTTTAATAATTTGGCCCTTGGCCTTATATTTCACTCATTTTAATAAAATAACATATTATACCTACAGATCCCCCATAAAAGCAGGAAGCAAAAAAATGATGTCAACAAAAACTATATTTCTCTTCTAAAAATTAAAGTTCTTTTACCTATTACTGCAATGCGCGAGAGTATGTACCTACAAATATCCTCTACGTGGTTAGGGGAGAGGGAGGCAAGAGTAAACAGGTGGGCAAGAGTAGACAATGCAATAACATTTCTAATTAATAATTTTTTCGCTGCCAATGGTCACAGTAGTGCAAATCATGTGCTTTCAGTTCCCTGTGCAACTTTGGTTTGAATTTACTAAGAAAATAGGCCGAAAATAAGGTTAATTTATTTTTAATAGTATACCATGTAACAATTATTTGATAATTTAGATCGTTTATTCGCTTGTGGTGGTTCATTAAAACTTCCTACCATTTTGTTATGAAATCTTTAAAACCTAACCTATAAATTCATATTGGTATATAACGTCGCCAGTGGCGCGTTGTTAAAAGGGCTGGCTTATTAATTTTTTTTGTTTTTTGGGGCAAAAGCGAACACATGTGTTCACTCTTGCCCCGGATTATTTGACAGCAAAGGAAAAAGAAACAAATGCAGATCCTAAAAAAAAAATAGTCATAAGAAAAATATATGATGAAGAAGGAGGTGTATCGGATATAAAAACAAAAAATAAAATGGTTAACAAATAATAACTAATACAAAGGATGAGATAAATGTATGTAATGGAAAAGCAGCTGGTGTATCTGGTATAAAAACAAAAAAGAAAGTAGTAAAGAAAATAACAATAACTGATAAAGAGGATTATGAGCTAGTGTAGTCATGATTCGGGTATAAAGGCTGTCTTCGGTTGGAATTGCTTCCTAACGTTTCGCTAGCACGAGCTTCTGCAGAGGTCCTTCCATCCACGGTGCTGAAAGTATACTGACACAGTCTACTTCCAGCAGTCAGTCTACTTCCAGCACCGAAGATGGAGGACCTCTGAAGAAGCTCGCCACTCGTGGTAGCGAAACGTTAGGAAGCAATTCCAACTGACGACGGCCTTTAGACCCGAATGATGACTACACTAGCTCACCGACTGGCCGCGAAAGCCTAAACCAATTTGTCAAAGAGGATTATTCCGAATGTATTTATTGTAGCGGTAAATATAGTCAGACAAAATAAATGAGAATTGGATTCGGTGTGTCACCTGTGGTTTATGGTCATATGAAGACTGTACAGACGTTGAACCTTTTGATGACGTTTTTACTTGTGATTTTTGTCGTCCTACCTAGGATTTTCTTGTTGTTTGCTCTTGCCTCATACCAGAGGGGCAAGAGTAAACTTTTGCAGTTTTCAAAATATTTTTATATTATTACATTTTTATAGTTTAAAGCATTTATACATATATTTTTGTGTTACTGGTTTACCAAAGATTGTTCTATGCTAAGCAAGTTTATTTCAAGTTCTGCCTTATAATTAAAAAAAAATTCAAAGCTTAAGTGTTCACTCTCGCCTCCCTCTCCCTATACATGATAAAATGTAATAAAAAAAATGTCTCGCCTAAAATTTTATTAATTTCATTCATTTATAGTACTAAGACTATACATTCACAGCATAGACTTTTTTCAAGCGCTTTTAATCTTCACTTAGATAAGTAAAAATTTATTAAATTTTAAAATTTTCTGCCTGTTATGATTTATATTTTTGCCAGAGACAACTGGAGACCATCAAAATAGTATGCATATAGTTGACTTCCTACATTTTGCTGAAAGCGGCAACGTGTCCCGATTTGTCCCTGGCCACGTTGCAATATCGGTATTAAGGTGGAAGTATCAACATGCTTGCCAACCTATAACCTATTTCGCGTAGATTTATTTATTTTTTCTAACTTTTACATAAAATTTAAATAAAATCAATATATCGTCTTCATATTCTATAGGTAATAATTAACATGTTAAATAAATATCAAGAAATGTCATAAGTTATTTAAGGAGAATTGTATATCGAAAAATATCGGTAAAGATTTTTTTTACATTATTATGTCATTGTTCTTTCACTATACAATTCTCCCAAAATAAGCAACGAAATAAATTGATATTTTTGTAATATATCAGATATTACCTAAATAATATGTAGACGATATTGATTTTATTTAAATCTTAGTTAATAAAATAATAAACTAAGAAAAACAAGGCGAAATAGGTTATAGGTTGGCAATAAATTGAATGACGTTGATAATTCCACCTTAATGGTAATTTTTTATCGAGTGATACTAACTGGATTCTTTTGAATGTTTATCGCAAATCCTAATCAACAAACAATTTTGGGAAATTTCTCGTTCTCGCATATTTTTGTCTCGTCTTACAAGATTCTCGCAGAAAAACTCTCGTATCGTCTCACAGGAGACCGTACCATTCTCGTCTCGCATTTTCTCGTCTCGTCTTACGAGAGTGACACACTATGCCAACCTATCTATTTCGGCACGTAAAATTTAGTAGGCAGGCATAGTGAACTTTCAAAATATTATATTTTCACGTTTGAATCGCTTCAGATTATACCGGAAGTTAAGGCCAACTTTGTTACTTCAAATATAATACCCTATATATTTTAGCATTTTTGGATGTCTTATTTAAACCTAAGTAACTTTGTTAATACCTATCTCTAACCGTTTTTGGGATATGAATAATAAAAGGAATTTTTGATGTAAAACACTGAGAAGAAAGTTAAGTAACTTTGAAACTAATAAAGCTAAACATTTGAAATTTTAATAGCTTTTAACTTGAACATAGAGCTTTATATTTCCTAATTTAGGGTTTACGTTTTTCATACAGGGGTTATTATTAAAATTGTTCTAATGTAGCGATTTAGATAAATTTGCCTAAGTTAATTTTCATAAATGAAACACAGGGTGTTTCTGTGCTTTATCTTACTAACGTGTAGAGAATTAAATCCTCCTAATTGACTAATATGTCCCTATTTATATTTTTAGTTGTTTTAAAATGATGAGCAATTCAAAAAACCCTAAAATATATGTGCGTTCATAAGACATTATTTCTGTAAAATAGGCTTTGACTGCGATTTTTACAACAGTAATTTTAAATAAGCAATCTAAAATATAACAGGACCAAGGTAAGTATCAACTTACATTACAATAATAGTCTTGAAAAAAACACAAACAGAGATTTTAAGATTTTTTTTTAAATTGCTCGTAATTTCAAAACTATAAAAATAAATAGATATAGGGGAAGGTTGCCTATATTGAACCGCTACCTAAATTGGACCACAGTAGATTTCTCCGAAACTAAACAAGTGCCATATCATCTGGCAACACTGTAACATACTTCCACTTAGAACCTTTGATCGGCAACAAACTCAACTAGTTGGCCGTTAGTGCTTGGCGTGTAGAGAGCAAAACGTAATTTACACAATTTTTATGTAATATTTTTAGGATTTTCCTAAGAATTTACCTTAGAACCATAAAACTCTAAGCAAAATCTTTTTTATGCAAGTTATCAAGCAAGTTTTTCTCTTTCTATTTCTCCTATTACCATGCAATATTTGTTTTTTCTTGTTTCTTTCTTGGACGGTTTTGTAAAACACGTGGTAGTTGCTTAAATTGGACCACTGATGGGTGATTGCCAAAATTGAACCGATCCAATTTAGGCAATTTTTCCAAATTGTGCAAAAATAATTTTTCTCTTTAAATAAGTCATAAACTAACACCATTTCAATATTACTAAAAAAATTTTTCTTTGAGTTAAAAAATGAAACTATGACTGGTCCAATATAGAAAACTAACAGGTACTTTTTTTGCATTAGGATGTCTTCTACCGAAATTTTGATTGTAAATTTGATGTTTTTTTGAAATATAAGTATAAAACTTTCTATACCAACAATTTTATTTTTTATTTATTTATTTAACACCTAAGCTTCCCCACTTTCCTCAAATGGCTAGATTCGCAAAATTTTAAAAGTCCCCTGTATGAAGAACGTAAAACCTAAATTATGGTAATGATCTATATAATTAGTCAAAATGTTCATTAGTTTTAAATGTACCTAGAGGTACTGAACTTTCTTCTTGGTATGCTTTTACATCAAAAATTCATTTTATAATTCAATCTCAAAAATAGTTAGAGGTAGGTACCTATAGGTACATAATATATAGATTATTATTTTTGAAGCTTACTTAGATTTTAATAAGGTACCAAAAAATGCTAATGTACAGGGTATTCTATTTGAAATATCAAAGTTGGGTATAACTTCCGGTATAACCGGAAGTGATTCAAACGTGAAAATATATACTGTAAAAGTTTGAAGTCAATTATGTCTGCTATCAAATTTTAAAACAGGTAAATTCACTTTACCGAGATTTTCTAATTGGCAACTTAACGTGAATCACCCTGTATAATTCTCCCGAAATAATTAACAATGAAAGAAATTGATATTTTTGTAATATGTCAGATATTACCTAAATAATGTGCCGACGATATTATTGATTTTATTTAAATATTATAGCTAAAGATAATGAAATAGGTATATAAGAATTTTTTTAAACATTTCACCTTTTCCGCATTACAAACCCCCCTACAATTTGTTCTACACGTCACAAATGTACAGGGTGGTCAAATAAGCGAGGACGTCGGCTTTATCTCGGAAACCATTAATCGTATAACTTTCGGAAAGATTTTTTTATGACTAAAGTGGTCAAGAGAAATTGCTGGAAATTACTTTTTAGTTCCTCATTTTGCCGCAAGGGGGCACAATTTAAAATTGTTTTTTTTAATTCTAAATTTCTCCGAAAATTCCCATATTAAGGTATAACTCTGATTACATCATTGGAAAGCTTAGACAATTCTGCATCATTTTGGTTTAAGGCTCATTGGCGTACCGACCTTGATAAGAGTGGGAGAAGCTATTAAAAGTGTAAACATTAAAATCGCTGTAACTTCTAAACGACTTATCCGATTTTACTAAATTTCAGCTTGTTTGGAAGGGGAAAATAAGTATCTTCAATTGCCGTATCCAACAGTACACGATAGTGTTTAATAAAATTTCTAGAGGGCGTTATTTGTAATAATAACAATTTTTTCGATTTTATCCCGAAATAACTATGACATCATAATCGAAATGTAGATGAAATTTGCAAGAAAAGATGTGAAGACCGCAGTTCAATATCTTTGTTCGTTTCAGAGTTATTGCCAAAACAATAATTTTTGATATAAATTGCGCCCTCTAGCAATTTTATTAGAAACTATCGTGTACCATTAGATACGACAATTGAAGGTACTTCCAAACAAGCTTAAATTTAGTAAAATCTGATAAGTCGTTTAGAAGTTACAGCGATTTTAATGTTTATACACTTTCAATAGATTCTCCCACTCTTATCAAGTGAAAGTGTAAATATTAAAATCGCTGTAACTTCTAAACGACTTAACCGATTTTACTAAATTTAAGCTTGTTTGGAAGAAAAAGGTAAGTACCTTCAATTGTCGTATCCAATGGTACAAGATAGTTTCTAATAAAATTGCTAGAGGGCGCAATTTGTATTAAAAATTATTGTTTTGGCAATAACTCTGAAACGAACAAAGATATCGAACTGCGGTCTTCACATCTTTTCTTGCAAATTTCATCTACTTTTCGATTATGATGTCATAGTTATACCGTATGGTTTGAATTTTCGGGATAAAATCGAAAAAACTGGTATTATTACAAATTGCGCCTTCTAGCAATTTTATTAAACACTATCGTGTACTGTTGGATACGGCAATTGAAGATACTTATTTTCCCTTCCAAACAAGCTTACATTTAGTAAAATCGGATAAGTCGTTTAGAAGTTACAGCGATTTTAATGTTTACACTTTCAATAGCTTCTTCCACACTCTTATCAAGGTCGGTACGTCACGAGCCTTAAACCAAAATGATGCAGAATTGTCTAAGCTTTCCAATGATGTAATCAGCAGAGTTATACCTTAATATGGGAATTTTCGGAGAAATTTAGAATTAAAAAAAACAATTTTTAATTGTGCCTCCTTGCGGCAAAATGAGGAACTTAAAAGTAACCACTTTACTCATAAAAAAAATCTTTCCGAAAGTTGTACGATTAATGGTTACCGAGATTAAACCGACGTCCTCGCTTATTTGACCACCCGGTACACATTATTATTTGCACTAAGCTAAAATATATTCCTTAATGTCTTACCTGTCCAAAATTATAATCTGTCCAGATGAACCGAATACATTGCCCCTAAAAAGACAAAGGGTGATATAATATCACAATTCCAGTCGCTTGAGCAGACAAATCTCACTGTTTACCGGACTGGATTACGACGCGTACTATATCGTAGTGAGGCGTCACGACGCTTTTATCAAGGCCTCTCGATCGATACGCCGACGTCTGCAATGACCCCGCCGCGACGCCTATCCTTATTCAGGTCAGCGGGGGTGCGTCGGGGTGGAGGGGTTCGTTATTAAATTGTTTTTTTGGGCGAAGGGGCCAACAAACTTGGTATAAGCACTTGTTAGTGTAATTTTTTCCCACGATTCTCAATTAAAAATAGCCATACATACATGTCAACAATATGTCTTTCTTGTCAAAATAGTAAAGTTGTCAGATCAAATCCATACTACATTTTTTGATTGATTTTGAGTTTTTATCATATACCGTGCGAGCTTATTTGCATCGAAGAGGGCTTGGATTAAAAAACGTATATGGCTCGGTTTAGATCACAATAATATGAGGACGATATAGGTATATCTAACCAAATCTAGTTTAAAATTTTGTCAAATAGGTACCATTGCGATCAAAAAAAAGTACCAAAAGTACAACAAAATATAATTTAATCTCCCAGTAAACACAATTATGTAAAATATATGTGAAATTTATATAACCACTTTACTCGGGTATGTAAATTTAAAATACCAACAAGGTCATAAGAAAGTAAAATTTAACTTAAATCTGCCGTACTATGTCATGCTTTTGGGCATGTGAAATTTATAGCACAGTGATGTAAACTGTGTTATGTAACTCATGTTATGTAAATTTGATATAAATTATTTTACATTAATGTAACATAATCTGGCCCAAATAAGTTACATAAATATTACGTAACGTTGTGGACTTTATTTTTTTTGCTCATACCTATATTTAAACGTTTTTAAATTAAAATATTTTTGTTTGTAAAGTATTTTGTATTTGTTATATTAACAAAAAAATTAACTTGCACACATGAAAAATGATGGTCTCCCTGGATAATTTTTCGCCAATTGGTAGGACGACCTAAAAAATAACAAAAAGTATACAACAACACAAAACATAAGATATCATTTCTTTGCAAAAACTTTATACTTTCGACTCAGGCCAATAAAAAAATCTCAGAAGCCTTAGCTGATTAGAACTAAAATGAACAGCGAAGATAACATTTTGAATATTAAGAAATTTTCGTAAGATATCCTATATCCCAACTGACCATGCAACACTAACTTTTATAGGTAACAAAACAAAAGTTGATTAAAATTCAAGTACTTACTTACTTCATCATTACTGCCTGATCTTAATGGCACTGGCACATATTCCATTATAATTAAAAACAGCAAAATGTATTTTGTGGAAAAGAAAGTATGTAATGTCATGTGATGTTCTGTGTAAATAAGTAAGACTTCTTAGCCAGAAATATAAAACTCTTGGACACTCTTGGTAGCAAACTGTAAAAGTTGAGGTTAGAATACTTTTTCCGAGGATCTTTATTCTTTAAGCTCCGCCCATTAACTGTCACTTTCGTGCGCTTTTATTGGCTCTTTTTATGCCAATAACGGAACTGTGGGGTAGATAAACTATTTAACGTTAATGTTATATAAAACTGCTGTAACATAAAATTAAAGTAAAATGTTTTATGTGAAATTTATATTTTTTTCTTTATATAAAGGCTACGTCTACCATTTTACGTAAAAAGTATATTCTTCGGCGACATGTTTTTAGCTTTATATAAAATTTACATAAATATTACATTAAACTAATAAAGTAGAAGTATATTTTTTTAAATTTACGTAAAATTTATGTCAATGTCACAGATGTGTTTACTGGGCTGCTGGTATATTATAAAATATTTTCTTTTAAACTGATGATAACTCAGAATTATTGTATCAGTGTCATGTCAGAGTCACCTTTATTACAATACTGTCACCAGAATTTTTCATGGTAACGCCTAAAAAGTTAGGTGGCATAATTATATTGTTTTCATAGTGACGACGATATCCACTTCTCAATATCCTTATTATAGACCAAGAGTTCTATCTGGGACTACTAATTCTTGTACTACTTTTTTTTGACCGCAATGGTACATATTAATTATGACATGATATGCCAAACTAATAAAATAAGTACCTAGACAAATACAAATTTATTTCTGCTGTTTACAAAATTAACAAAGTAAGAATATACTTACAGAAAGAAAAAGAAAAATAATTTTTACTACCCCACATGCATATTCTGAGAATTCACATAACCAGAGAGGTGGACCCAGGCTTCATCCGAAAATATTTTAGGTCTAATAAATCACTTCTTTCCACTAAATTTTGGGTAAACCATTAAGAGTAATTCCTTCGTCTTTTAAAATCTGCGGCTTGTATTTCTTGAAATACTTGCACTTTATAAAGGAAATAAATTTAGCTGCTTTTTAATAATAGTCCTGCATGTTCCATAAGATCTTCCCACTCTTGGGACAGGCGTCTTATACAATTTGTTGGCGTATTTTGTAAGTTCTTCTGTTCTTACAGATGGTCTTCCTGCTCTTTTTTTGTGTTGTAACCTGTTTCCCTAAACACAGCCACGGTTCTTTTCAGGCAATGATAAAAATCCCCAGCAATAAAAGCAAACGCGCGTTAGTAAAATGTTCGTGAAAATCGTCTATGCACAAACCCGGCTTGTATTGCCACTCACCATTTACTCTAACCCCGTTTCCATGAATGTTTTGTGCTGTTCTGTAAAGCCCATTGTGTGAATTGTTCAAGAAATTGGAAAAATTAGCGATGAATCAAATTACTTCTAACGACTGTCAAAGATGACGGAATAACTGATTGATTGTTAATTCAGGTAGTTACTGACAGCAAACAGTATTAAGCTTTACGGCTAATCATTACGTCCTTAGATGCAAGGCCCTCTTTGATGCAAATAATTTTTGCTCGCACGGTACAATACCTACAAGATAAGTTTGATTTTCTGCTGACGTGAATGAACACTTCTGAATTTTTAACAAGTTTTAAAAATCAAAATAAATCAAATTAATATCTTCGATTTTTCCTCCAAATAACACAGCAAAACATTTTCTGATATGGTTTTTACCTTCTTTATGTTACACCATTACGAAAGTGTACACTTCCTCATAATATTATATTTTTGATACCGGGTAAAAGATTTGATACAACGATCTTCGTTGCATTCGTTATTTCTTGAGGTGCCGCACTATCGCTATCAGACATTATGGAACCTACTGGACAAACCCGAAAACCGATAAATTTGACAATCAATAAGTCTTAAACAATTAGGTACTGGTTTTCATGGTAATTAGATCCGGTGTAAGAAAAAATACCTTAAAAGCTATGAATTTTAGTTTTAAATTTTTGTTCTAAACGCGATAAATATAGTTAATGAAAATAGTTTATTATCCATTTAATTAATTAATTTATTTATTTATTTATTTATTCACGGGCACTGCCCAATTTCACAAAAATATAAGTAATCTTAATCCTAACGCAGAGTTAACATATTTTAATTAATTTTTAAGAAAAACGTAAAATTCAGGAAATGTGGTAAATTTAGAGAGATTTCACATTATAGTATGCAGTTTTCGCATAAAATTTGATCTATTTAAAAAGAAATCAAGTGTGGGATGCTCATTGGCCAGTCTGCCTGACCTTGATATAAAACTATTTTGACCATAATTAGTTCTATGAGGAAGTATCGAAAATGTATCTCTTAGACGTGTTTTCCTTGAAGATGCATGTGACCCTATTTTATCAAGTAAAAGAGGGCAATTATATTTATTGTGTAATATGTTATATAACATTTTAGGGTATTTTAGATCACGGCGTTGAGAGAGTGATCTGATCTGAATATTAGATTCCAGCTGAGAATAGTTGTGGTGCATATTAAGTTTAAAATGTATTTTAAGAATTTATGTTGAATCCCTTCTAACTTCTGAATATGTACACTAAAGCAAGGATTCTAGACACAAGAAGAGTACCTATTCGAGATGAGTTCTTATTAATGAGCAATATAGTTGCTTAATAGCTTTAGTATTCGTAAAGTCAACGGTAACGCGCTTTATAAATCCGAGAAGTTGAAGAGATTTTGAGAGGGTGTTCTGGATGTGAGGAATGAAAGTAAGCTTTGAATCCATAATCAAACATAAATCCTTTATTTCGGGAACATTCGTAAGTAGGTACATTATTTTCAATTAAATATGACTGTTCAAACGCAGACCTAGTCTTATGAAAGATGATCAAGTGACACTTTGAAGCATTCAGCTCCATACCATTGTTCTTACACCAAACTACCAATCTGTCCAAATCGGACTGAAGATTTAAACAGTCATCGAGTGAGGAGATTTTCATGTATAATTTTAAATCATCAGCAAAGAAGAGAAATTGACTGCATTTGAACTGCGACCCCAGGTCGTTAATAAACAAATTACATAAAAGGAGACCCAGATGAGACCCCTGGGGAACCCCAGATGGGACTTTTATACTTGTGGATTGGAAATTGTTGAATCGGACTATCTGGGCGCGCCCAGTCAAGTAACTTCGTATCCAGGACAGCTACGGGCCACCAACACCCAGACCCTCCAGCTTAGATAAAAGAACCGCATGATTGACCCTATCAAACGCCTTGGAGAAATCAGTATAGATTGAGTGTGCCTGGAAAGCCATTCTCCAAGGCGTCCGAAATGAAGTCAACGTTGAACGTAGATTAGTAAGTTGAGTTCAGTATTCATTCCAGTCCGGAAGCCAAACTGCCTGGAAACAGTATATGGGCTTAATAAGGAGGTCATCAAATACTTAGTTAAAATATGATCAAATACTTTTGAAATGGTAGCTAACTGGTCGAAAATTCTTTATTAAGTCTTTTTTTCCTGTTTTATGAATTGGTGCAAGATAACTTAGTTTCTAAAATTCTGGAAATATTCCCTTAGTTAAAGATAGGTTGAACTAGTATTTATAAAAGGCCGGGCAAGAATAAAGCTGCAGTGCTACTATGTTGTGTGTACACTAGTGTTGTTGTACTTAGAATGTGGTTGTTGGTAATCAGGACGGGGTTGACGGTTGACTACTATAAACTTGAAAAAAATAATGCGCAAACATATTGGCAGTTTCTGCTCCGGAAGCACTGCAGTCTCCATTGTATTGAAACTCACTAGGGTGATCGTTACTTTTGATAAAATAGTTAATAACAAACAGTTGTAGAAAAAATGTTGTTTGTATTTCGCGCGCCAAAGTGTTTTTATGGCACATTTGATTGCATTTTTAACTTCGACCTAACGGTAAAATCATGTGCGATTAAAAAACACCTATTTTGCGCACTTAATATACAAAAATAACTATTTCACACTCGTTCGACTTTTCACAAAAGTCTTATTTGTTTGATACGAGCCACTTTCAAAACTTGTAGTAGAATATAGTATCTACTATTGTTTATTATTATTTGGCAGGCAAGTATATTTAACGAAAAAAAAACCGAGACGATTCTCGTATTAACTTGGACTAACCGGCGTCTATTTCAGACCATATTAAAATGCCCATCAATATTTCAACTTAGAACAATATTAATGAATCAGACTGAAAAATATTCGAACATGTTTTTTTCTCAAAATTTTATATGAGAATTTTGCCTTGGTCGCTCTTTATTCTGCCATAGATGCGTTGTTTTTAAGATGACTTTTAACCACACACAAAAAGATAATACAGTCGTATATAAAGTACCTAGGTAGGTACCTCAGAAGTGTTAAAAAATAATTTTTCTTGTTCGTTTATTATTTATATCGAATTATGCATTTGGCTTATATGAATTTATTGTTGGTTTTAAGTGCGAAAGTTTAAAAATCTGTCTTAGTGATTTTTCGATGTAGATGTAGATACTTTCAGATAATGCGACATACTTCGCATATTTTATTGACATATAGATAAGAGTAGAGAAATAAAAATTTATATAAATTTTAATAACAATGGAATCGCATTAATCGCAATAAACTAAAAAAAAACACATTTCAGATTTAAGTAGAGGAAAACATCGGTATCATATGTACATTTTTCAGATTAAATTATTATGATACGTTTATGGAATTCTCTTGACATTTTGGATAATATTGCGTTCTGCATTATTTTTATGAAGGTCGATGAAATTCAGGAAAGTCTGTTGTTTCGCGAAAAATCGATTTCCATTTCCAGGAAAATTGGATTGCTTTTCGTGTTCGTGTCTCGACTAGTGAAATATTTCTTTATTTTTTCCGTTCATTATCATAAAATCGACCTTATATTATAGGTAGGGATATCAGAAACAGTATCCTTGGGGCTTATTGGTTGATTTTTAAGCTTATTATATTTAAAATATAAAAAAAAATTTTAAAATATTATGTAAAACTTTTATTATAGTTTTCTTTACGATAAAAAAAAATCATATAGGCGTCCGTTAAGAACACAATAGGGGACGTGAGGGACATCGCGACGCTCAGCGTCGTGACGTCATTCAATAGAGGGTTTTGTAGATACTAAAACCTAAGATAACCTTGATATTTAAAGCTAAAAGTTATCTATTGTTACGGGAAAGAAAGAAAAAACCAAGTCTTCCTCCACAAAATTTAATAGAATAAAAATTCTCTATAGGGGCCTCCACATGTTTCAAACGTAGAAACGTTCATCATCAGGAGACAGAAAGTTTATTTAGTGCTGATGGTTTTAGCAGAAGAGAAAATGGTGTAGAACCTTTAATGGAGCTTTTATGGAATTAAAAAAATTATGTGTAGAAGAGACATAATATGAAGAAAATTGAATTGATAAAGGTTAAACCATAATCGGAAATTGATATTAGTCGTGGTCAAAAATCAATTTTATTATAATCAGCTCAAAATAGCATGATTTTTTACTTGCACAAAAGTATATTGTGGACAACCCACAAGCTTATAAAATAAAGATATTATTATTATTATTATAAAAAAGTAGAATGCTAAAACACTAGTGGCGCATTCACCATTTCGTTTTTTTTTTAAATAACTATTTCGATACTTCGTTTCATCCAAAAATCGGCAGTTTGCCATTAAAAAAGTTGGATTTCTAAATTAATAAATGCAGAAAACAAAATAAGCGCAAATTTGAAAAGAAATATCGTTTTATGCTTTTATTAATCCACCCCTTTTTAACGGAAACTGTAGTAGGTAATTGTACTCCAAAGGCGGGTATGTGGCCGACAGGGGCGTCATTTCACATTTCTCTTGGGGGGGGCATACCTAATTTCAAAAAAAAAACTTTATGGTCGAAAAAAAAACACTTTAGTGATGCCAAATTAAAAGAAAAAAAAAATCTTTTGTAAAATATACATTAAAAAAACAAAGAAGCTCAGACCTAAACACTAAATTAATGATATATGTACTTAATAATTTTTTTTTATTTTTTTTATTTTTTTTTACCCTATCTTTTTAGAACTGTCAGCTCCAGTTCACATTTAAAACTTTTTAAACTTTAATTTCTAATTAAGGAATGTCGAGAGCCAAGATTTTACTTCTACTCTTAAACAAAGAATGTCTACATGACATACATTTTTTATAACATCTACAATTTTCAAATTTTATATATAATTTTCTCTCCTCACACTTAACGGTGTTGTTTCACCAATATGTGACCTCACACAAAATTATTTCTTTATTAGTCCCTTTAATTAGTCAATTGAATCGACCCTTCATTTTACTTAATTCTTTCTGTTCCTTCTTCACAACAATCAGCTTCTTTCTCTTTTGATTACAAATACTCCTACATTGACACATAACTTACTGTTGTGCTAACTTTCTGACTTGGTTTCTGCTTATATTTTACGAATGGCCTCTCGTTAGGACTATCATTATGTTTGCAGTTTCTCCAAATACCTAACTCTACCTTTTCATCATCTTGTAGCTCCGTTTGGACTGTTCGCACCTATTGTATTTCTTATTTTCCTTATTCTATTCTCCTGATGATGAATGTATATATATTCGAAACATGTAGAGAATTTACCTTTCATTAAAACTTTATTTTAATAAACCGTGAAAGAAGACTTAAAGTGTCTTATTTCTCTCCTTTCACTAAATTAATGGTTTAGTGGGTAACGGCGATGCCTTATTATCAATGATCTGCTAGCTAGCAGATCATTGCTTATTATAGCAAATTCGTCAACTAGTTTGTAGAAGTACACTTAGTTGCACAAAAATTGCTTACAGATATTGAATCCCACGATATATTTAAATGGTGACATACATGTATTTTACTTTTCCATGTACCTACACATTTTCTCTGCAACAAAGTGTACAAACTATATGCGATGCGGTAAACCGTAGTAGGTATATTTAAGTTAAAAGATGTTTTTATTTGTAAAAGCCAAATTTTGAATTTTGTGTGTGAATACTCAGGGGGGGGCAAATGCCCCCCCCTGCCCCCCCCAATTGACGCCCCTGGTGGCCGAGTTAACTCGTAAGTTTCACAGTGTGAATTTTCGAATCTATATATAAAAATTAATGTTTGTCTGTCTGTCTGTCTGTCTGTATGTCCTGTATGCGTTCCTATACCATTTATCCGATTACGATGAAAATTTGGCGAGTTGTTGTGTGCATGCCGAGGAAAATTTTGGCATAAAAAAGTGGCGCAACGCATGCCGGGATTTGGTGAGCTGTTGTGTGCAGGCAGAGGAAAATTTTGGCATAAAAAAAAGTGATGCAACGCATGCCGGGATGTCGGATATTTGTGTAATGTCTTTCCATCAAATTTATTTTAGTAAGTAGCGTAGCAACGCGCGCGGGGTATAGCTAGTGACGAATAAAAACCTAATACAGCAAGCGGTCTCAAAATTGGTCCAAAAGGTACCGAGTGCATGCATAATAAAAATAACAACTAAAATGCAAATGGGTCGCCGGCTTTATCTTGCAATTACCCAGTCGCGTAACAAAAACTCTATAACGAATGAAAAATGAGAATTCTTATTTTCATTACTATTAGGTTGAGGTTTATGAATTTTTGAATTCTTTAATCGTGTAATAATCTAATTAGGCTTTTAAACCCATATTATATGTGTTCAGTACCTATAAAACAGCAAATAATTCGAATTTATTTTATAATCCTAGGTAGAATAATAAACATAACATAGGTAATTATTAAGTCATTATAAGTACGTAATATTCCAGCAAACATGATACAAAATCAAAATTTTAAAACACCCTTTATAATGTTTGCTTACAAATGGTAGTAACGGGAGGAGCAGTGCATGATCGAGCCTCATAGAATCCAAAAGACAGAAAACACATGAACACTCAACAAGTCTGCACAACCATTATGTCACTAAAGTACTATACAAGATATTATACAAAACGACCAGATCGTCGTGAGTAGGATAAATCCGAAAGGCGTTGTTGTCCCATGGTGTTACGTAAATGGGTTTTTACTATTTTAAGTTTGGAAAAAGGTCGTTCCGCTGATGCCACACTAACTGGTAAAGTTAGAAATAACATCACTGTATATCAACTGTATATAAATCAACTTCCAGTTAAACCGGAACAACTATATTTCCTGCTTTCGAGTTACATCCGATTTAACCGGAAGTTGATTTTTTCGGGAAGATAATAAAAATTGAAGATAGGGACATGTAAGACGTTTTGCTCTAAGACGTACTGTTAGAAAGTTATAAGCTGTCAAAGTTCAAAAATGTCACTTTTCGAGACTCAATATCTCGGAAACCATGAAGTATAGACTAATAATGCATTTAATAAAAAATAATTATAATTTTATGTGGAATTTAAAAACGTAAAAATATACTGGGTGTTATATTTAAAAATATAAAATTCGTTCGAATTCCAGACAAACTAAAAAGCTGGCAACAACGCCAATATCGTCATTCGGTGCGTTAGATCCTCTTACACAACTGTACCAAATTTGGTTTAAATCGGCCAGTAAATTGTGATGTTATTAAGCCGTTTCCAGACTTTATACACACACTGTATAAAAAAATCTAGTGATAGTGCACATAGCGCCCTCTACTGATGATCAAACAACAAATAGTTTTACAAAATTTTATGTTAGAGTAAACTTTTTCTAAAAACAAAGCGTTCCAACAGAGTTACACCATAGACAATTTACCTTTAGATACCTACAGCTTACTTATCTCCTGCGCAAACAAAAGTTACGTTTTATGGGTGAAAAAATACGTCCGAGCGCATGACTCGTCGGTCAGCTGTCTTCATTCGGGGAACCTTCGTGCATGCGCACAAACCTCGTGTTATCGGCCGTCCTACTTTATCGACGCGCTCAAGAATACTCTCCAGAACCGGCTCGGCCGCCATTTTTGTTGTTGTGTTTTAAGGTTTCTCTTCTCTGCGGATTTCTTGTAGTTTTCTAAAGTTTTCAGCTACGGATCGGCTATCGTGGATTGTGGGACTGGTGTTTAATATTTATGGATTTCTGGTTTTTGTGTAGTTTAGTTAGTGAATTGTGTTTGTGCTTTTAGTGACTCGGATTGTAATATAAACAATGACTAGTACTAGTTGCAGCCGTTGTATAATTGTATTATGCCCAAATAGGGGTAAAATAAACCCTCTATATGGTGGCATATGAGCAAGATTTTAAATTTTAAAGCCCGGACCTGTCCATTTTCCCATTCGTCAAACGATAATGTTGCAGTGCGCATGTCTAATAGTTCCCAGTTTTGTTTACATGCGCGAGGCCATAAAACTGCCACATTCGTGATTATTGTTGGTTTATCTAAAGGTAAATTGTCTATGAGTTACACCCACATGCCACATGTGACGTCAACAGCTGTTAGGTACTGGTTTCTTCCTAAAAGTTCTCAGTTTAGTAGTGGGCCGTAGCAAGCTCACGCGTCAGATTTCAGAGACTAAATTTTTTTGGTGTTCATTATTTAAGTTGAACAGTAAGTAGAATAAACCAAGGTTAATTAACTCTCCTATTTCTAATAAGAAACATTTTATTTATCATCATTTGTTATTATAAATTTTATGTTATTAGTTAATCAATTTTAATTACGGTAAAATGGGTTACCAAATTTTACGCTCACTAAAAACGAATCCAGTTCTTTGTATTTAAAAACACAGGCGGCTTTGAACCACGCCGCGAACGTAAGTTATATGGCAACGCAGCATTAAGCGCGAAACATGCGCAGGGGCACCGCTTCCTCGGGTCGTAGCTACAATATTTTAACAGCAAAACTATTGTACTGTCAGGTTTGTTTATAGATTTTCCATTGGTAAGTAGTGCATGTCAAATGTATTTCTGTGTTTCTAATATCAGAAATATTCCCATTCATCTAGAAAACCGTTAATTTTGGGTATATATAAATGAGAAATAAATTCTGTGTAATTCAAAATATTTAGATACAGGGTCTTCCATTTAAAAGTTGAAATATTAATCTCTAAACATTGACAACTTTGGACCAGCATTCTCTCTGTGTGCTATTTTGGGCTTAATTTAGAAAAAGGATAAATCCATTAATAATTTAGCATATACATTAACCCCGACATTAACAATATTAGGAAACAAATAGTTTTGCAGATAAACACACGTATTTTTCAAGAGGCTGATTTGGTTCAAAAAATATTTTTAAATTGAATAACCGAAAAACTAGTCAAAATTTTAAAAAACGTGATGTTATAATCATGGCTTGTATAATTGAATGTAGAATTCGAAAATGACGAAATATATATAGTGTTTCTTTTAAAATAAGTTGGTACTTGGTCAGGACAAACTAAACAAAAATATAATAAGCCCATCCAAAAACGTATGTATATAAATTTTATTTAGAGGTCTCAGATAGTGGGTCATCTTACGTGAACCACCCTGTACATGTTTTGTCTTATTTTTATTTACATTTGTTTAAATTGTGTAGTGTTGATTGTATTAGCAAATAATGACTTTCCTTTGTCAACAACAATATTGTTCTTCAAACAACAAAATACTTTTGAGTATGAGTTAAGCCTTAAATCAAAAACAGCTCATAAGGCAATTTATTTCTTTTCTTGTACAGTTGGTACAGCAAGACCAACAGCTTGATTTTTTTTCTTCTTTTTGATCGAGTGCAGTTTACTCCTTTGCGATATTATTTCTTTATTATCAGGACCAAACAATATATTTGTAGAAGCTGTTCTTTTAATGTCTTCCTGTTTATTTTTAATCGCTGAAAGGGTTGATGCTATAGGAGCACACATCTTTTTAAATGCATTAACTTGCTCCATACAACTTATATTTTCTACAACTTTTATTAGATTTGGTATTAAACTTGTTATTATTTCCTCTTTTTCTTTTGTAAGGTTTGATTCTTCCAGTTTAATTACTGACATCCTAGATTTGCATCCATCAAGGCCAGTTAAAATGCCATCCATTTTATCAGATGACGGATCCAGATGCATAGAAAGGCTAGTGTCAACATCTAAAACTGACAAAAAAATAAATTCTCAGCTTATAGGTATTTTGAAATTTATTTTTGTGACTTAATTAGGTGTTACCTGCAGCTGAATCCTCACCAACTGAGAACTTGAAAATAAAATAAATAGGTAGGTACTTAAATTATATTTATTTCATTGATGAATTTTTAAAAGTACAAATTTAATAAAAATAAAAATAAATAATTGTCATAAAAAATAAATATTACCATTATTACCCATATTAAAAGATACACTAATAAATATTAAATACCTTGTACAGAATCTTGTACTTGATCCAAACTCTCCGTAAAAGGAATTTTTAGCTCTAATTGAGTTGCTAATTTTTCTCGCTCCTCTAAGGTCGATAACAGATGCCCCAGATCATTTTGATGGCCTACATGCTGACTAATTAACTCCACTCTGCACTTGTTGTTTTCTATTTTAACATTTATAGAAGCTGGACAAAAACCATCAATTTTATTAGATCCTTGGGTTTTTAGTTGGCGCAAACCTTTCCCCTTAGAAACATAGTTGCCGGAACGATGACAAATATATTTAATAATGATTTTATTATTCCCAGTATATAAATTTCCTCTTTCTTTCACAAATTGCGCCTGAGTGCTGTATTCCAACTTATTTTTCCAATCAGCGAACTCATCAAATGAATTAAACTTAAATGTTTCTGATGTAATTTGAATCTTATGTTCAGTTTCAAAATGAATAAGCAATTTGTCTTTCGAAGCTTTAAACTGGCAAAGGGCACATTTTTTCTTTGGAGGTAATTTTTTTAACATAGAATGGGTATTTTTGTGGCAATTAAAATCTCGTAGAAAATTAAAATTCTTTTTGCAAGGCTCACATTGGTACTTGAATGTTTTTTTAGGAGCTATAACATCACTTTTGCCTGTAAATGAAAATAAATAATACTATATTAGATTTAGAATACCTGACCTAATAAAATAATTTCTTACCTGGGTGAAATTTAGAAGCATGTTTTCTTAAATTAAAGAGTGTACTAAACGATTTATTGCACTCGCTGCACTTTTCCATTTTCCATTATCTCAAATCAAAAATCAAAGGCACAGGATAAACAAAAACATGGGATAAACCTTAGATAAGGGAAAAAGGAATAAACGGTGGATAGATCACCACCACCGAGTTATATCGGTGGTGGTGGATAGATAAACGCAATCAAACACAAAACACCACAGAAAAATAAAGGGTTGAAAACACCAACAGTAACACAGCCACAGAAAAAAAAAAGGGTTAACACAGCAACCAAATACCAATACAGCAGATTGAGTTTCCTCTGTGTCTCCATTACTTTCATTTTTTTCGTAAAGCTTTCCTTCCTCTGGGGTTTGTGCAAATGGAAAGTACCTATAATACGGGTAAACTCAGACCAAGCACTGGTGCTTTGGTCTGAGCCAATCTGAGCGGGTAAACATCTCATATCTATCGTTTTCTACCGAACTTTTTTGTCTTCCCTTTTGTAAAAACGCATTTAGTTGGCAACGTGGCAACACTGGCTAACTGTCAAAGGAAAACAGCTGAGTTTATTATGATTTTTATAATCTGCAACAAAATTAATATAAATAAAAATTCAGTGTCCAGTGTAAACAATTATCATTACTGGTATATTTGTTTTTTAGTGTAAACACCTAATTAAAGAAGCTTTTAAAAGGATATTAGACAACTTTGGTTTAGGAGTGTTTTCCTTTTTGGTTGTTTAGTTTTCCCCCAGGAATTTTATAATTTTGATAATGGTAGAAGAAACTGCAAATAATATAAATAAACCGAAGGTATAGTAAATTCATAATGTAAAATAATTATTGGTATAGAATTTAAAAGGTCGACGAAACTGCAGCTGGCGGCATTTTAATCATGTCATCATGTTTAAACTAAAGGAAACTTCATGCAACATAGATTTCCTTTTAGTTACTTTTAAACAGCAAAAGCGAATGGTTAAGTTGGGCGTTCCTTTTAAAATTTTAACTTAGCACAGCAAAGATTTTTTTCTCCCCCCTTGCCGCTGTTAAGTACCTATACCCCTCTACATTTCTGATACAATTTATACCAAGTTGTTCGTAAAGCGTTCCTTTAACACAGATTTGTACTTTGCTTTGCTGTTTAAAAGAAGCAAATCAATGGCTTAGATTGCAAACCGTCTAACTCCACATTTTATTAAAATTTCGATGATTTTGTGCAAATAGTTGGATACCCAAACCAAATAACTCCAAATAATATTTTTAGAGTTAGGTAGCCAGTTTGCAATCTAAAGCCATCGAAATGGAAAATACCTAGAGAAAAGTTTATAAATAATTTTACCAAGATTTATTCATAACTTTTATTTTAGCAAAAAGCAAGTAAACCAAAATCAGTCTATGACTGGAGTGTTAGGGATGTCCAAAATTGGCTACGTCGACATTGCAGCGATTACCATCCAATGTATGCAGACAATTTTGTTAAGCACGATATCACTGGTCGAGCATTAATCAGAATAAATGATAATTCGTTAGTTAGGTTAGTTTTCAGTTTTCAGTTTTAAATTAGCTAATAATTTACCAAATAAATTCACCCACATTATGCCAATTTTTTTCAGAAATGGCATATTTTGAGGCATATACCTACCTACTTATAGATTACAAATCTGATCCTTAGTGGTCTTGGCAGCGGTCATGTTTGTGTAGCATAATTTCATATTTAGTCTTTTCTGATGCAATTATAAAGATAAAACTGAGTAAATGGAGCAACATTCTATACAGTTTTATCCTTTTTTACATGTATTTTCTTTAAGTTTTCTTTTGGAACATAATCAAATAAGTTTGCTTATGCCCACTTGTATATTGGTTAGAGTTAAATTAATCCTAAGGAAAGGGTGGTATAAGGTATTTTTTACTCCAATGTTGTTAGTAAACTGAAACCTAATTATCACGCTTTTATTAGCTTCACCTGTATGTTTGTGTGTATGTTTGTAACCGACTTCTTTGAACCCGATTTTGACCCACTTTAAACGGTCAGATTTAATTTAAATTTTGTAGACTTATCAAGAACCGCTGACAATACAATAATCTACACGCAAAAAATTCTTCTGTCAAATTTTGACAGCTGTCGTAAAAAAAAAAAGTGCGATATTGACAAAACAAAATATATGGAGTCGTATAGTATTTCACACGGAGGCTTCGGAAAAAATACGCAAAAAATTCTCCTGTCAAATTTTGACAGCTGTCAGGTATAAAACGAAGATGCGAATTTGACGAAACAAATTATGGGGTCGTATAGTATTCGATGCGGAGACTTTGGGAAAAATAAGCAAAAAATTATCCTGTCAGCATTTGACAGCTGTCAATATGTCAAATCGTTTAAAAAAAATTATAGTAATGAAAAAACTATAAGGTCGTATGTATATTGACGGTGGAAAGTTAAAAAAAATACGCAAAAAATTCTCTTGTCAAAATTTGACACCTGTCAATATGTCAGAATTATTACAATCAAACGTGGGGTCGTATAGATATTGTCGCTAAGAATAGAGAAAAATTTTAAAAAAAATTCTACCCGTCAAAATTTTAAAACTTTTTGTCGTTTGTTTGGGTTTGTATGAGGTATGTTTGTTTGTAACCGACTTCTTTGAACCCGATTTTGACTCACTTTAAACGGTCAGATTTAATTTAAATTTTGTAGACCTATCAAGAACCGCTGACAATACAATAATCTACTAATCTAGCTCAATCTACTCAAAAAAAAATTTTTTTCTTAACTTAGTATAACTCAAACTAAAAAATGAAAAATAAATATAGTTTAAAAAAACTAAAAAACACGCTTTAATCATTAATCAAACTAAAAAGCGGAAAATAAATATAGTTTCAAATAATTCTTGAAATTCTTAATATAGGCAGAAAATAATAATGAACGATAAACATTAGTATTATAGTGACTATTTAACTAGAGTGTTTTACACTGGCAAAATGTCATAGCAACGGCCGGTCTTCTACTGGCAAAATTACTACCTGCACCTACCTGGACAAAATTCACATGTGATTTTTGCCGCGGCAAAATTTTGTCTTTTTTCTAGTTAAATAGTCATGTCGAATACCACTCGAGAAAAAATTGTGTAAGCAAAATTGTTCTCAAGGATTTATTTAAGTTTGTTGCTTTTAAGCAATTTCGCTCATGACATTTTCGACAAAATCACTCGCCTGACGGCTCGTGATTTTGTCAAAAATGTCATTCGCGAAATTGCCAAGCAACAAACTTTCATACCTTTCGAAAATTTTGCCGACAAAATTTTATCTCTTGTGATATTATATATGAAAAAAAAGCGTGGGGCGCTTTGTGCTACATTTTTCGTATATCTAGCACCCCACGCTTTTTTCACAAT